>CM065716.1:74209513-74274513 GCA_033310375.1 Conus canariensis | reverse complement strand
ATCAAATGCGTCTCTGTCTTTCATGTGAAATAAAACCACTGTCTTTAATTGTTCTCTAAAGTCTTTTAAAACTGAGTTATATTTTTGACATAAAATCCACACACTTATCCCAGCATGTCTTCCACTGAAAGCTAGTTTTGATAAAGTATTTCTTTTTCTAACTATGTCTCTTTCTGCCGAACAATCATCTATAATAAATAATGTCTGCGTTCCTTCAAACTGTCTATAAAAGTGTTCTAAACACTCACTCAGTTTATTGCTGGGATCAATCAAATAGATTTCATCATCCGTCCATATAAACCTTCTGTCGTGATATGCTTTGTTCCACTTTAATGTTGGACAGAAAATTACAATATGATCAAAATTATAACTATAAACTGTTTGTAATAGGTCGAGGACAAATATTGTTTTTCCACAACCAGTCTGTCCACAAATCAATGAACAATGAGGGGTTTTTGTCATAAAGTTTAACATCGGCATTGACACCAAAGTTGTCTGCTCCATAGTTTTAAAACAGAATTTAATCTAATCCAGTTATTGTTTTTATCATACTCTCTGTCAAAACTTGTTCAGTATAATAAAACCCTATAAGGCCCAAATGTGTAAGATTAATCCAGTTTAGTTCTGTAAGATCGTTTCTATTTAGACTAATATCAATTTTGTTGCTTGTTGTTATGACCTTAATATCCTCGCCATTGTAAAGAACAACAACAGTAACTTTAAGTTTGTCAACGTCTAAGTTTTGCCAGCTAATAAGAATTCCTTTCATAAGATTGTCACTGACGCCCAGATCTCCATTTCTCGCCTCATCTTTTAAGACAGAAATTTTAAATATCATTGTGAACGTGTCTCCTAATTTTGTGCGTGGAATAAACTGTAATTTTGTAGAAGCTTTCTTTAAAACCGATTCTCTTCTGTGGAGGATGTACTGTTTGTCCCCAAACGGCTTTATTTCGATCTCTTTCCGACTGTTGTCCTCTGGCATAAGACTTACATGTAAAGGGCCAGAGTTCAATGCTTTTCTGAAACTTTTTTGACGGTCAAAAAATGTAAATGGGCTTAAGAATTCAAATTTTATGTCCCATTCTAAATATGGTTCTAAGTGCCATTTGTTGTCAGTTTTTCGAACTATTTTATATTCATACTGACCCGCATTATTTGCTTCTACATTGCGTAGTTGTTCTAGTTTAGGAAACCTTTTGCTGTCACTAACCTCTTTGCGTTTATAATAACCATCTTTAGTGTACTCAAAACCATACAAAGTGCCTATCTCACCGTTCTGTTCAAAGTCCTCAACGTCTGCAAGGTCTTTTAATTCTAAAGTTACACACCTCTCAGGCGCTAATGTAACTCCTGATTCTTCTGGCCCACGAGACATTATTTTTAGTACACATTATTTTATTTCTAAAACAATGTGCAGGTTATCACATTTCACGACTTTCCCTGTTTTATCTGTGATCTTTATATTAAATGATCTGACCCTCCCACAAGCTAATCTTTTAAACTGTAAATTAGGGAATTGTATAATTTCATAATCGCAATATGCAGCTTTCCCTGATGGAAGAGCTCTTAAAACAGTTGAGGGCCTTCCATCATATAAGTTTTCATCAGTGCTCAGCTCGTCCAAATGAACATAGAGTAATGAATGTAATGCAAGATCGAGCGGATATTCTCCCTCATAAGTAGTTTCGTCTGGTGCAACTCTAAAACCATAAATGGCTTTATCGCCAGTTGCAAAGCCTAACATTTTAGCTAGCTCTCCATCAAAATAGTAACCTACTTCTTCTTCTTCAGGTTTGAATGTCAACATTATTTTCAAATTTGCATTGTTAAGTTTGAGAGTAATGTCGAAGTTACTCATTGCTTCTTTTAGCGAGCAAAACCCGTAATAACCATCAGGTATGGTTAACTGGCTAACTAAGTTTCCTCTATTGTCAAATTTTTTAATCTTATTATTCTCCTTGGATTCAGTTATATTAAACCATACGACTTTGTAAAAAATTTCATGGAGTGCGACCCTTTGGGTTCCGCAGTTATTATCAAAGCATATTCTAAAAACGAAGGACTGTCTTGAGTTGTTATTGTTACAAACATTTTTAAAACAAATTTAAAAATGAGTGCATTCAAATATACTAATGCAAAATATTCTGTCGGGCCGCACTACAATCTTAAAAATATAACAACTGACGCCCTTGACATTTCTGTGACTCAGTCTGACGCCTTTCAAGTAAAGGTTAGTACTCCATTGAACAGATATCTTAACCCTCCTATTAAAAACGACTACATCCCGAAAGTGTGGTTCAGTCATCCGATGCAGTTTATCAGAACCAGTTAAACTTTGCTGTGTTTTGTGCTTCAACTGGGTGTGGAGTGTCGTATACTGATCATTTAAATCATCCTGATCCTTTGGTGAGGTCAGTGTATAGATTTCATTTTTATTACACCTTCAGACGTATTTTATCTGAACTGCAAGCGCCATTACCAAATGACAAAACGTTTAATCCATTCAGCAACAGAATAGATTACAAGGCTTTTGAAAGGATCTGTAACGAATTTGATATTGACCCAAAGACAGACTTTAGACAAAAGTTGGATCTTAATCATGGTTTAGGCACCCTTTATTTTTGGGGCATGCACAGAAAGTATAACTATGATTGGAATCCTCCTTACACATCTTTCTCTTCAGGCACAACTGTTCACCTCGGGTCCATAGAGCAAGAGCATAAAACAGCATGGACAACATTTATTTTGGATACTTCTAATGGTCTAACTAGAGCGGGAATAGAACGAATAAACGACTCTATTCGTACTTATGTTTGGTGTTTGCTAGGTTCGCAAGCACAAACGAGATCAAACATAATTGATCCTTCTACTGGCTTTGATGCACAAAAACAGTATTTAGCAAATTTAGAGGATTCTATTAATTCTGCAATTGATTTGCCTTCAAGTATTAAAAGGTACCAAAATGTTTTGCAATACGCAAGATCGAAAGTAGACTTTGCTGTCGGCACTGGTTTATACATGCTGCCTTCTGACCTCAGACTCCAGATAGGAACAATAATAAACTATAATAATGAAATCCTTGTGGCTGGCAATGAAGAGAAGGTCGGAAAAAACGACATAAATTCTAAGCCAGCAATAGCAATAAAAAAAGAAGCCCCACCAATCCCTGAGCCCCCCAAACCCCCCTCAAAACCCCATCCAATCCCCGTGGCCACAAAAAATAATGACCATGAATATGAAAAGACAGCACTTGTTATTGGACTAACTACTCTAGGATTACTTGGTCTTTATCTTACTATAAAGTAACCCAACTATTAAGACAACTAATGTCCATAAGTGCTCGGCCATAAAGCCAACTACTTTACTTGCGGCAGACAAAAGCCAGCTAACGATCCCACCTATTATACCAGGCAAAGAGTCTATTGCTTTACTGGCTAATTTTTTTAATAAACCCGCAAGATGATCAAGTTGTTTTTTTACCCATGATTTATCGGGTGGAGGAGATGGTGGCGGAGGCACTAACCCTTGCCCACCACCGCCTGTAATAGCCAACACCAGTGTACTTATTGCAAATCCTAAGGCTGTTATAACACTTGCTAATGTGACACCTTGCTCTCTAAACAGTGTTCTTATTCGTTCTGCTAACGTTGTGTCTTCATATAAAATTCTTTGGATAGTTTCTCTTATTCTGCTCACTTGAGTTCGTAATTGTTCTCGGTTATTAGACAACACTTCTAGTCTTGCTGATCTCTCTTGTTCAAGATCTTTTAGTCTTTGTGTTATTCTTTCTTTAACACCAGGTCCTAAGTTGTGGTCATCAGCCTCAACTAGTTTTTCTTTTTCTCTTTTTATATGCTCATCTAGTTCACCCAGTTTTGCTAAATTGTTTGTTAATTCGCCTCTGATGCTTCTCAAAGCATGATCAAGGGCCGTTATTTCTCTCATAGGTAGCGGTGGATCGTGCATAGTTTTTAATACTGTTTCTTCTGAAAAACTGGTTTCTGCTTCTATTATTTTGTTTGCTGTTGGGCTTAAATCTTTAAGTTCCATGTTTTGTATTTGGTTATCTGTTGGAAGTTCTTGTAGTGTGTTTTGAAGTTTAGCAACTGCTTCCCTATCTAATTTTGGTTTAGTAATGCCAAGGCGATTTTGTTCGCTTACACTGAGCCTTTGTCTAATTGTACTCTTTTTTAAAAACTTTGATGAGTCTGGTTTAGATGTAAGCTGAACAAGTTGTCCTTGCTCGTTTTTAAAAAACAAATGGTCATCTTTTGTTTCAAAATCATTAGGGTCTATAAATTCGGGAGGTTCTTGGCCTAAACTTTGATAAAATGATTTGACCTTACTTTCTGTTAATTCATGCCGCAATGATTGTAATGGATGTGTTAAAGGAGTCATTTCACTCATGTCGTCTCCAGGATCATAAACATCATAATCTTCCATGTTTTAAAAATAATTAACTTTTTATTTTGTTTTATAAAAAAAAATGTCACAAGCATATGGCTCAATTCTTAACCCGCATAGAAGACTGAAAGAGCCCTTTGGCGTGAAGGGAAATAAACAGAATATTATTGTTCCAAATAATCCATCTACTATTGATTCAGATCAAATTCTTACTGTTAAATTTCCAGACCTAGGAGCAGATGAAGTGATTGTACCAGGCTCTGCCCGACTTACTTTTAAAATAGAACTCGAATCAGCAACAGACGCAAACAGGACAGTAGTTCAGAATCTGGGACTGGCAATCGTTAAGAAAATTTCTATAAAACTTGAGGGGCAAGAAATATTTTCTTTACACAATGCAGACATATTTTTAATCTATTGTGATCTATGGCTAACCGCGAATGAAAGGGCCGATCTTGCGTTTCAAGGAATCGAAAATAATGAAGCACTAAAACACAGAATAAGCGCCGCAGATGCTGAAAATGGTAACAAGTATAAAGCTATAAGTTATGCGAATGGAAATCGCTTTTCCATACCCTTAGATTTTGAGTTGTTAAAAGCGCATGCACCATACTTTCAAGGAGCATTAAAAGACAGATTGTCATATGAACTAACTTTTAATGAATACAAACGTATCATTAAATCTACAGACACTGATTCTAAGTACAGCATTTTCGACATCTCGTTAGAGTTTGACATTGTTAGCAACCCTAACTTAGCAAGGCTGATTGAGCAACAATATCAGTCAAAATTAGCAATATATTACGAAAGAGTGATTCATCATTCAAAATATATCAAAAGCAGGGCAGACACTATATGGAATTTTAGTTTTAGCGCCACAGCACGATCACTTAAAGGTATTTTATTGCTGTGTGAAGATGATAAAGAACCATACCAAAGACAAAGTGAAAAGTTTATCAATCCTAAAATAACGAAAGTACAATGTTCAATTGAGGGTAGTCCTAACCAAGTCTATGGTAGTGGGCTTAAACCTTATCATCATTTTGATGAAATAAGAAAATTGTTTGGAGGCGGGAGGTCTAGAAGTCCAACAGTAGACCTTGTGTCTAAAGATCTACACCTTCACAGTGTTAGACTTGATGAATATTTAACAACGAAATACGGTTTATGGATTGACCTAAGGTCAACAGAGGATAATCAGTTGCATGGGAGTGGGAGAACAGTTAAAGACGTAATAAACATTCAAATTGATAAAGAAAAAGAGAGTGATAAACCACTTAATGTACATTTGTTTTTAATATATGATGCGCAGCTGAATATTCAAGATAACAGATTAAAAGATATCCAATACTAAATTATTTTTATTTTTAAAAAAAAGCATGTCTGTTCAGGTTTATCCAAAAGTGCCCAAAGAAGAGATAGTAGGCAACTCTGTTGCTGTAGACATAAAAACTTTCAGATTAACAAACATAACACAAATGCAAACCCAACTAGAGCAGGACCTTTCAAAATACAGTAAAACCAAACGAAGGTATTCTGCTGTCTTTAATGCTGTTACATATGTTAATACTGGAGCATCGATCACTAGTGCTCTATCAGCAGGAACAAGTGTAGGACTCTTAGCAACAGGCGTAGGTGCACCGGCAGCTTTACCTCTAGGTGGTTTGTCTTTAACTCTTGGCCTGTGTTCATTGGCTGTAAGTGCTGTCAGCAAAAAAATAAAAGCTAAACTCCAAAAGCACACAGCTATGGTTCAACTAATAACAGCTAAACTTAGTTCCTTCAAACTGATAATTGATAAAGCACTTGCTGACTCAAACATCACGGATGAAGAATTTAGTCGTCTACAGGCTGATTTTGAGGACTACAAAAGACAAAAGTTTGATCTTCAAAGAAAGGCAAGGGCAACTTTTTCTCAACAGCCAGACACCGACCAGATAAAAAAGGAATGTTTAAAAAAAGTAAACGAAACATTAAACTCTGTTCTAAACAGCTCACATTAACAACCCCAAAGGGCGTTTATACTTTAGTTTATGAGTCCAAGCACAAAAAGACCGTTGATATTGATTCTGATTAAGTATTTTTTTTAATTTAAATAAATATGTTGAGTTAGAAAAGAAGCTCAACATGGATAAGATATATGACAGTTTTGACTCTTGGTTAGATGCAATGGAAGAAGAAGAGCGTTTGTCAAAAGCTTTAAATGAGGTCGTTTTAGAAGTTATTGATCCAACAAACGTGCAGGCAAGCGTTGTACATGCTATTTCTCAAGTTCCAAGTAAACTAACAATAAACCCTCCAGTTAAAGTAAGGTTAGTTGTTTTAATCAACTATATAACAATAAACGAAGAAAATCTAGAAGTCTGGGTCTCAACTAAACAGCAGACTATTCTTTCTTATAATGACTTAACACCCGGTTGGGCAGATCAACTTCTTACACAGTTTAATGAAGCCTCTCAAGCAGCTAAAATGAGAGGCTCTGGTTGGTCAGAGGGTGAAGTCCTAGACATCAGATTAAGACAGGCTAAGTATGAGCCAATTGTAGGCAAGTCTTACATTCCACTGCCCCCAGCATTGGTTGCAAAAAGAGCAGTTCTGAACATAAAGAATTCAGACAACAAATGTTTTATGTGGTGTGTTCTTGCAAGGCTGCATGTACTCCGCAAAAACGCAGAGAGAGTATCTAACTATCAACCTTACATCAATGATCTTAATTTCAGTGGAATATCCTTTCCTGTTAGCTTAGACAAAATTGATCAGTTTGAAGAACAGAATCACCCAATAACTGTTAACGTATACACATGGTCTGAGGAAACAAATTTGGTGCCTATCAGAGTGTCTAAGAATAGTCCGTCAATTGGTGAACCAGACAAAAATCATGTAGACTTACTCCTGATGTCTTCACTGGCAGGGCTACCGCACTACACATTGATACGAACAATGAGTAGATTATTGGCGCATACTACAACAGAACATGGCAAACAAGAATTCTGCAGAAAATGTTTAACAAGAATTCCATCTGTTCAAGCCGCGAGTGAACATAAGAAACATTGTATTAGCCCAGTTGACTGTAATACAGAACTAATTATGCCAAGAGAAGGCAGTAAGGTTAGTTTTAAGAATTACAAAAAACTCCAGAGGTCTCCATACGTTGTTTACGCAGACTTTGAATCGCTTATTGTTCCTTATGAAGGGCCAACCCCGCAGAAACTTCCAAAAACAGTTTTAATGAGTAATCATCAGATTTGTTCGTTTGCTTTCATCATTGTCAGGTCGGATGGCGCTCATTCAGAGCCAGAATTATATAGAGGACCTAATGCGGCTAGTAGATTTTTACAGCGCATGCAGCAAGTGCGTAATGCTTGTTCTAATAATCTGAATTTATCTGAAATCATGATGACGCCCGAAGACCAAGAACAGTATGAATCAGCCACTCACTGTTGGATTTGTGGTTTAGAGCTAACACCAGAAAACCCAACAGTAAGAGACCATGATCACATTAGCGGAAAGTTTAGAGGAGCAGCGCATAACAATTGCAATCTTCAACTAAAGTTTGATCCTAGGACTTGGAAGCTGCCTATATTCTTTCATAACTTGCGAGGTTACGACTCTCATCTTATATTGCAAGCAGTAACTAGCGCCTTTAGGGTGTCATGCATTGCGCAGTCATCAGAAAAGTACATGTGTTTCACTTTAAATAATTTATCTTTTTATGACTCTATGCAACACCTGATGGGGGGGTTAGAGTCACTGGCTATGTCCTTAAAGTCCTGCCCAATAACAGAAGAATATTTTGACCCAACGGTGATTAGAAAGGGCGTTTATCCTTATGAGTACATGAACAGCTGGGAAAGGTTTGAAGAGACAGCCCTTCCGCCTAAAGGCGCGTTCTTTAGTAGTCTTAGAGGAAAGGACATCAGTGATTCTGATTATTCTTATGCTCAAGAAGCGTGGCAAAAATTAGACTCTAAAACAATGGGAGACTATCATGATTCCTATTTAATGGCGGATACCTGTTTGTTGGCGGACGTCTTTGAAAATTATAGGAAGACCTGCATGAAACATTACAGCCTGGATCCTGCGCATTACATTTCTGCGCCCGGGATGAGTTGGGATGCTTTCTTAAAATTTACTGGAGTACAAATTGATTTATTGTCTGACCTGCCAATGCTTCAGATGATTGAAAACGGATTGCGTGGGGGAATCAGTATGGCGTCGCACCATTACTGTAAAGCAAACAACAAATACTTGGACAACTATGATCCAAGTAAAAGGTCTAACTATCTCATGT
The DNA here is from genome assembly GCA_033310375.1 of Conus canariensis. Taxonomy (NCBI): domain Eukaryota; kingdom Metazoa; phylum Mollusca; class Gastropoda; order Neogastropoda; family Conidae; genus Conus; species Conus canariensis. The sequence continues at coordinate 74,265,815 of CM065716.1, read as the reverse complement.
ATTTAGATGCAAACAATCTGTATGGTTGGGCTATGAGTCAATCACTTCCATTACGTAACTTTAAAATGTACACAGGAGGTGTAAAAGACATTCAAAAGTTTTTAAAATGGCTACAGAGTCTAGAAGCTAATCAACCGCAAGGCTTTATTCTTGAAGTTGATTTAGAATATCCTCATGAACTTCATGATTACCATAATGACTATCCATTAGCAGCAGAAACCCTAAAAGTGTCAATGACAGAACCACCTAAACTTGTGCCTAATCTTCGTGACAAAAAAAATTATGTCTGTCATTACAGACTTCTCCAATTTTATTTAAGACATGGTTTAAAGTTAACAGCAGTTCATCGTATAATTGCATTTGATCAAGAACAGTTCATGAAACCATACATCATGAAGAACACTGATCTCAGAACTAAATCCGCAGATGCTTCAGAAAAAGACTTTTTCAAGTTGATGAACAACAGCTGTTTTGGAAAGACTATGGAAAACCCGCACAAGCGTAAAGATGTCAGATTGGTCACCAGAGAGAACGATGCAATTAAGCTGGTGTCAAAACCAAATTATCAAGACTTTAGAAAATTTCATGATCAGCTTTTTGGAATAATGATGAAAAAAAAGAAAGTCAAATTGGACAAACCTGTTTTTATTGGGTTTACTGTTTTAGAGCTGTCGAAGCTTTTGATGTTAGAATTTCTTTACGACTACTTTAAACCCTTGTATCCAGAGTCCAGAGTTCTGTACACAGATACAGATTCCTTTGTAATCGACATCCCTACTGAAGATTTTTACAAAGACATGGAATTAGAAGTAGCAAAAGAGCATGCTGGATGGTAGACACATCTGATTACCCTAAAGATTCACCTTTGCATTCAGTTATTAATAAGAAGGTTTTAGGAAAGATGAAGGATGAATTATCTGGAGGGTGATCAAGGAGTTTATTGGTTTAAGGTCGAAAATGTACAGTCTTTCAAGCCAAAAAAAAGTTGTCAAAAAAGCAAAGGGAATATCTCGTAGTGTTGTGCAATCAAACATATCACATGACAACTACAAAGAAGCATTGTTCAATAAAAAGACTTTTCATCATGACAATTACAAGCTGCGATCTAATCTGCATGAGATTAACACAACAGTTGTAACAAAACGGTCTCTTGACCGCACTAACACAAAAAGAGTATTTGTTAATCCAGAGTATTCATATGCGATTGGTCACTGGAGGACATTTGGTCAAGCGCAATTAGATACTCAGTAATTTCTTTATCCAGTATAGCGGATTATTTGTGGTTGTTGTTTCAAGATTTTTGATTTTTTCATAAAATATTAGGATCAATGGGTAGTTTATTCTTTATCATTGTTTTAATAATAAATCTATACGCAAATAATTTTTTTTGAGCTTCCATTTTAACTCAGAAATGTATTTGCCTAAATTAACTAAGCGACTGGAACTGTGTCTGGCGGGATTATCTGCAGTTCTTCCTTCACAAAAGATCTTCGAGGGGCTGGTCGTTTTGTTGTGTCAGTTTCTCGTAAATAATACACGGGCGGATTCATTTTCACAATTTTTTTTATCTCATATGGATCAACACTCCAAACTGGATCTGTTGCCCTGATGCGAGTGTCCCCTTCCGCTTCTCCCGGTGAATAAAGGTATCTCACTTTTAAACCAAATGGTAATAGTTTGCTGGATGAACTGGAGTCTCCTTCAACAACATTTATTGTTTGTTTTCTGATTGCTTGTACTGGTTTTAGCCCTTTAAATTCTTCATTATTCATTGCGCGCAAAACTGAGGGCAGTCTTTTTACCCATTCTGTGTTGCGAGAATTGTTCAATCAGCTCTCTGTGATACTGGTAGGAGAAAAGTCTTTCAGATAACTGTTTGTTAAAGTTTTCAACCAAACCCTGTGATCTGTGAACACCCGGAATGCCTCTTTTAATGGTAACTCTATGTTTTAACAATAATTGATTCACTTGACCTTTAAATTCTTTTCCGTCATCAACTTGAATCATGCGAGGATAAGTTAAAGGGCCTCGTTGATATATCAGTTGTATAGCGACAGCAACAGCAGAAGCACTCTTTTGTGTTAATGGTTCCGCATCTTTGTATCTTGAAGCTATGTCAATGACTGTAAGTGCGTACTTAAATCTTTTTCGTCTAATCGTATCATGGGGTAAATATAGAAGATCCATTTGATGGGTGTCGTTTGGTGTTGTATTCACAAAGTGTGGTCTCTGTATTTGTTTAGGCGCAGGTAAATAAATTTGCCAAATCGCTTGTTTAGATAACCATTCTTTTGCTGTTTGTTTTACTGACTCCCGCTGCTTGGCTAAGCTTTTTAATTGCCGTGATTCCCTTCCAGTATCCTTTTGGAGAATAATAGATTTTGTACATTTTTATTCAGCCAATACTTTGTGCAACAAAATACACAGCGGTCATGCCAAAGACAATAAACAATATTTCTTGCATCTTTTGTTTTTCTGATGGTTGATAGTAATCGCTAAATTTTGGTGGACGCAATGTTTCAACTTGTTTGCCTGTTACTAGAAAATATTCTTTTATTGCCTGGTCAACATCTTTAAATGTGTAAGCTGCATGTCCCTGTTGTTTAAGTCTGTCGTTAATAAAATCTAACTGCTCCATTCTTTGCTTTTCATAGGTGTCTTGTGCAGCGGCTAGTTGCTCCATAGCTCTGTTATGTCTTTTTCTCTCATCGTTATTTTGTAGTTTACTAAACGCGTAATTACTTCCGCTGAAAGCAAGTGCGTTGACCACTGCGCCGCCTATCATCATTACGAGTGAAGCCATTTTTATAAATGTATTTTTTTATTTACATATTGATATGTCTGGAATTATTCCTTGCTTAACTAGAAAATCTTTCGTAGCAAATGAAGCTGTAATGACAGCAATCAACTTTGCTGAGTCTTCAAAATCTAGCTTGCCAAGATCTGCTGGTTTTATTCTTAACAAGCTTTTACCAAGCATTGTGTATCCTACACTTAGACCTCCAATAACAGCAGAATGGTATACGAGGTTGGCAACAGTTTTTTCGGTGCTCATTTTTTAAAAATAAAATAATATTTATTATTATTAATAAAACATGAACTGCGATGATTTACTTCCTAAACTTATGATTACAAATGATCAAGTTGATGACCAAGCTATTATGCGCAAAAGGAAGGCTGTATTCTTTGGCGCTGTGGAAAAACAAAACAGTACCTTGGAAATGAATTCAGCATAGAACAGATTCAACAGATGTCGCCACAAGACATTGTAAAGTATCACAACAGGTATGAAGCGCAACTGGGGTCAAGAATGGTCAAAAGTGTCGGACAAACTGTTCTTAGTTTGTACACTAAACTCGTTAGTAGATTTGCGCCCATTGATTCTGAACAAGATTTTATGTATGATTTAACGCAGGATCCAGTTTTAACAAAGTCATTAGAGTCTCTAGGATGTGATCTATATTACAGATTTGGAACATTATTGTCGCCAGTAATATGGGATTAAATTACGTTTAATCATATAGATTTATTTCCCTTCAAAATGACCGAGCCAGAAAATCAGCAGAATCAGAAAACATTGAATCAGGTGGAGAAAGTGACCAGTAAAAAGCCTCCTCACCCTGGGCGCGTTGCAGCAGGAAAAAAATTAGCAGAGTGGAACAAACAAAAAAAATTAATGTTGCAATCACAGAATATAACTCATAATGAAAACATAACACCGCCAACGCCAACAGTTGTTTCAATGCCAGCTGTAAATACACAAGTTGATTCAAGACCTACAACACCAAAGTCGTCATGGATTATTTGGATTAAAAGAGTTGGCATTTTTGGCGTCATTGCTGTTGGTGGGGGTGGTTATTACGTTTATAAAACATATAAAGAAAGACAGCAAAAACCAAAGCAGTCCCAAAAAATCCAGCCACTAAATACAGAATCCGAACAAAAAAGCAATGCCAGAACGCCAACAACAAAAGATCATTTTGATACATTTGATATGCAGTAATATTTCAAGAACTTAATAAATAATTATAAGTGACTTGAATAAGAACTTGATAACGACTTCATGACGACTTGATGAAAACTTAAATAAGAACTTGATAAGAACTTGATGACGACTTAATAAGAACTTAATGAGACTTGATGACGACTTGTTAAGAACTTGAATAAGTACTTGAATAAGTACTTGAATAAGAACTTGTTAAGAACTTAATGATGACTTGTTAAGAACTTGATGTTGACTTGTTAAGAACTTAAATAAGAACTTAAATAAAAACTTGTTAAAAACTTAAATAAGAACTTGAATAAGAACGTAATGCCGACTTGAATAAGAACCTAGAACGACTTAATGACGATTTTTTCATAAAACACAATTAATTGTTACATTCTTTTCCGGGGAAACAACTCCTCTTCACTTCTGAAGGGTTTGCTGCCTTTATGTAGTATCTAGGTCAGACATGTCTGGCCACGGCTTACTCAACTGCATAATTGCCGAGTCGAAGCGTCGCACTGTTTCCGGGTTCGTGTCAAGTTACACATAACGGAGTTGGGGGTCGTTTACTGCAGGCCGCCACGCGGCATTGTATAAATTTAGACGGCTAAATTCCCCACCGGCGTCGTTTAGTGCAGGCGTTAGCCGTCACGCGGCATTGTATAAATTTAGGCGGCTAAATTCCCCACCTCAAAATAATCTTTTCCCAATTTTATGTATTAAAAGCAGCATTTTTATATTCAATCTAATAAAGTATTTAAAATAAATTTTATTAAAAAGTAGTGACTAAAAAGTAAGGTAAGATGCACTTTGTTAATTAGCTTTTAATTTTGTTTTACAAAAATAAAAAACAACTTTACACTAGGCAAGTAGACACCATAGAATTGTAAAGCTTTCTGTGTGCTGGGTATATATATAAATCTTAAAATATATAACTTTGAGAATATGCCTGCGGTAGTTTTATATTCTTGTTGTCATGGTATTGCAAAAGTCTAAATTTGGCCCTCTTCCCTGCCCTCTAGTGACTCTTCCCATTTCGTGTTTCGTTTGTCTGGGTCACTGGCGCGGCTATAAACGCCCGTAAACCACATGGGTTGTGTTGTCTGGGTCACTGGCGCGGCTATAAACGCCCGTAAACCCAAATCTGGAAGAGTCACTAAAAAGGGGGTAGGGGACTGCCCAAATTAGAAAAATAGTAAGCAGGCAACCAAGTATAAAAGTATACTACTGTTGGAGGCATATTCTCAAAACCCTTCACATCTGGCCGTGTTATATGTGACCCTCTGGGTCTGACTTGGGGCCCTAGGGCGCCATAGGGTCTCAAGTGAGATCCAGAGGTGATCAATAATGCGGCCAGATGCGAAAGTTTATTTTGCAGAAATTTATTTAACACATTTGATGAATGTATGCGGAAAATGATGTTATTGATCAAGAAAAACGAAGGATTAAGCAAAAACGTAAGTCTCAAAAGTTTTCTAAATTAGTGTTAAAAACAGATAATCCTACACATTATGTATGTTTGTAAATGCTGGTTGAGGGCGGTTGAGCTAGAACGAAGATTTTATAGTTCTCTAAGTTGAATAATTGGTTTGTTTGTAATTTTTGCATTTATTGAATGACGACATTCCTTTTTTCCCACTGTGTTATGAAATTTGGATTGCATTTAACTGTGGTAAAACTACAGGTAACACTGACAACGGATGCTTGGACCTCCAGAGCAACTGATTCATACGTCACAATCACGGTGGTGCTGATGATTGAATGGGACTTAGTGAACTATGTGCTGCAAACAAGACAGATGGCGGAGAGCCATACAGGTCTCTCTCTCTCCCTCTCTCTCTCTCTTTCTCCCCCCCCCCCCCCGTCTCTCTCTCTCTCTCTCTCTTTCCCCTCATCTCTCTCTCTCTCTCTCTCTCTCTCTCCCTCTCTCTCTGTCTGTCTGTCTGTCTCTCTCACACACAAACATACACACACACACACACACACACACACACACACACACACACACACACACACACACACAAAATGCATTTTCGGTGTATGTATGCATATCTGTGTCAATAAATATAATGCAGACAAGGGAATGGGGAGTGGGGTAGAGAACAGAGAGAGAGAGAGAGAGAGAGAGAGAGAGAGAGAGAGAGAGAGCATACACATACATAAGACATATTATTTTTGACAAAGCTTAATCGTTTGTCTTCCATTTTGCAGCCGAAGACATCACTAAGGTCATCGAGGAAGCCGTCCGAGAATGGAAGCTGCCTGTTCTGTTGGGTCTGACTATGGTGTCCGACAACGCCTCCAACATGGTGAAAGCTGGCAAGCTTCTGAACTGTCACCTCCATCTTGGTTGTTTCGCCCATACGCTGAACTTGGCAGTGCAGAAAGCGCTCAAGGTCGACTCTACTGCTCATGTTCTTGGCAGAATCAGAAGGATGACGGCGTTCTTTCATAGAAGTGCCCTTGCTGCAGGCCTGCTGAAAGCGAAAGCAGAGCTTCTTCAGATAAAAGCAACTACTTTGAAAAGCGATGATTGCACACGATGGAATTCAGCATTTGACATGCTGTCGCGCTTTTTGGAACTATAGCCTGCTGTGGTTGCAGTGATTCGTTCCAAGGAGCTGAGCGGGCTGAAAGAAAGAGACATCTGCAGTCTCAGTGACGAGGAGGTGGTTGCAGCGGAGGAGCTGCAAGCTTTCCTGAAGCCTCTGAAGGACATGACCACATACATGTGTAGCGAGGAATGCCTACCTCATCTATTATCATGCCTCTCATGCAGAGTCTTGTCGGCAAGAATGGCCACCTCTTTCCCAAAGAGTCGGATTCCCCTGCTGTAGAAGAAATGAAGAATATCATGAGAGCAGATTTGATGAACAGATACGCTAAACAGAAAGAAATGCTCCATGTCATTTCAGCAATGGATCCTCGTTTCAAATCTCTTCCATACTTACCAGCAGAAGAACGTGAAAGAGTCTTTAAGAAACTTACGGACATTGCTCTCAGTTTGCATCAGGCAAAGCCCGCTACTGAAGTCAAGGTGGAGCCAGGCGCATCAGCTGAACCACTTCTCCCTGCCCTTGAAACAAATGTTCAAGATGATGTCGTCGTCATGGAAGAAGCATCTACGGTGCTTACTGTGAAAACCGAGCCAGCAGAAAAGTCCAGAGCTGCAGAAGTGGAACAAAGTAGGCACACCTGCCTGCTCGATTCTCTTCTTACTGATGTATATGTCACTCACATTGAGCCGGCCAAAAGCACATACCAGCTTGCTTCTGAGGAGGTTCAGCGTTTCCAAGAGGAGCCAGGGCTCGGAATGAATCAAAATCCTCTGTCTTGGTGGAAACTGAATGCGCGCCGCTTCCCTTGCCTTTCCCGGATGGCTCAAATGTACCTGACCATTCCTGCAACAAGTGTTCCCTCCGAAAGGGTTTTCTCCACAGCAGGAGACATCCTCACCGCCCAGAGGGCCAGCCTGAGTCCAAAACACCTGGACACTCTGCTGTTCCTGAAAAAGAATCTCAAATAACTTTTCTTACGTTTTCGGTTTGATTTTAAGCTCTTTTTCAGAAGTACTGACCTCTGTACTAAACACAGCTAGTTTTTTGTTTTTGGTCGCTTTGTTTTGTTGTGTTTATGTCTTTATGACTCTTAGTTTTTGACTCTTTTTACCTGAGAAAGGTTTTTCAAGAAATCGAACTTTTATTTTGTTCATACTCAATTGCTTTGTTTAAAGAATTTATGATCTTTAACTATCCTGTGATCTTTTATTGTGTGTGAATGCTATGAAAATGTGTGCTTGGCATGCTTGTAATTTTGGTTTATAATATGAATCACTTTTAGTTTATTTTACTAGGTATTCAAGTACATGCACGCACAGATTTCATTCTATTTTGATACTACTTTTGATCCCGTTTCCTGAGAAAGGACTGTTAAGACGACCACGTTGTACTTTATTGATTCTCAATTACTTTAGTGTTTAATTACCTAGTGATCTCAGTTAATGCCGTGAATGCATGACTTCGCATATGTACAGGTGTTTCTACTAGTTTGTAGTTTTGTACGTGCATAACATCTTTGAAATGATCTTACTTGCAATGGTGCATTTTTTTATTTATTAATTCGTTTTTGATGTGTACTAATTACGACGGGTATAGTATACACGCACAGAATAAACGTTTTATTTCTAGTCATTTGTGTTTGTACACTTGGAATAAAATACTGCCACCACTATATTTTGTTTCTGTCTCTATGTAGACATGTTTTTGATGCTTTTAGCTGTAACATTCATCATGAAGAAAGGTATTTGAAATTTGCCGACATATCGTTTGAAAATATCGATACGGCCAAAAAATATCGCGATAATATCGATACGTTTTTGCGACGATATCCCAGCCCTAGGGCCTACGCATGCAGAGGCCACCAAATCTAGGCTACATCATGAGGCCGAGATCCCCAGCAGACATTTCCGAAATTAGCTAGGCCTGTAGAGAAAAGAATAGGCTAGAGGAACAAAACTCCAGAAACTACTAATGACGCAAAAAAAAAAAAAAATTCAAATGACGTCAAAGGACAACGCAATAGAACTAAAGCAGATAAAGGTTCTCTTCGTCGCTTCTACCATCAGGAACATAAGCAAGATCTCTCGCTGGTTGTCTTTCTACATGTTTGTCATGAACAACATTAATGGGACGACTTAGTCGATCTTTATGGTTTTCAGGTACTATCAAGGACAGTCTACATGATAAAAAGAAAAACGTGCCCTTCAATCTTCAATCTTCAATTTGGAAGCTCAGCCGTCATTGTTGACTATTGTTGACCTGTGTGCGCAGAGGCTTAAGATGAAAAGAAAACAGATCTATTAGGGACAACAAAAAGATAGCAGAGGATCTAAAGTAGCCTCAGCACCCCAACCGCATACCCCTGAGTTCAGCCCCGGGGCAGCGTGTTGCGGCAGGACCGGCCCAACCCTATCCTTCATTTAACGCAAGGCTAGTTGGGGAGGGGTCTAAACTGGGATTTTGTGGAGCTCCCTCTTGAATGATACCAAGGAGGGAGCCTCTGTCGCTGTTGCAGACAGGGAGTTCCCAGGCGGGAATGGTTGACGGGAAGAAACTGAACTTGTACGTGTCAGAGGAGGTGCCAAGGTAAGCGAATTTGTGTCGGTGATTTGATCTCGTTTTGGTGGATCCTTTCTTGAGGGATTTGTCTGGAGGTATGTCCACAGTGCCATGAACGATCTTGTACATAAAGATTAGCCTCTGTCGTTCCGCCGTGATTCAAGGGGTTCCCATCCTAGTTCTTGCAGCATGGATGTTACGTTGCTGGTCCAACCATAGTCATTGCTTACATAACGTGCTGCTCTTCTTTGCGCCATTTCAGTCTTTTTCTTTTGGAAATGAAATGAGGCAGGGAACAGTAAACGATTGCGATGGTTCCCTTATGCAGCTAGTGAAGAGTTTTCGTATCTGTAACATATTTTCTTAATTTCATGTTCCCAGTTTCTCCATCTTCAAACTCCCCCTCTCCTCCTTAAGTCCAAATCTTTGCCAAGTCATTACTATGAAGACAGTTCAGTTGTTGGCCTGCGCTTGTTTTTTTCCCCCACTATTAGATTGTTCGTCTATGTATTTGTCTGACTTTATTCAAGTTTAAAAGGCTGTGCCAGTCTTGAATAAAAGTTACTCTGTGTTAGGTTTTCTTATGGGAGCAAAAAATACCCCACTCGTTTACTGTTTATCGTTTACTGTTCCCTGCCTCATTTCATTTCCGATTTTGCTTTGATTAAATTGAGGTTATTTGTATTTGTTTCTGTCCGTCTGTGTGTTTGTCTTTTGATCTCCCTTGCATCTTTGGGTGGATCCTCAAGCGTAGGCTCAAAGATTGTCTCCTACATTTTATACTATTTGCATAATGTCTTTAGTTTTTCAGCAACTTTTTTCCTCCCCACACTTTCGTTTGGTTTCATTTACTACTCTTCGCTGGCTGCTTTGGGGGTGCTATTGGATTCTTTTTTGCACCCTTGGTGGTGAGAACCCCGCAGTATTATGGACTGTGGTGTGTCTCTATTTGACGCCAGGAGCGCACACATAACCAGCCGTGTCTCTCTGATGAATTTCTACCCAGCGGACGAAAGGCCTCGGAGCAGGCAATACAAATATATCTGCCTTCAGAGGGGATTGCGATGGTTCACTTATGCAGCTAGTGAAGAGTTTTCATATCTGTAACATATTTTCTTAATTTCATGTTCCCAGTTTCTCCATCTTCAAATCCCCCCCCACCCCCCCCCCCCCCCCCAAGTCCAAATCTTTGCCAAGTCATTACTATGAAGACAGTTCAGTTGTTGGCCTGCGCTTGTTTTTTCCCCCCACTATTAGATTGTTCGTCTATGTATTTGTCTGACTTTATTCAAGTTTAAAAGGCTGTGCTAGTCTTGAATAAAAGTTACTCTGTGTTAGGTTTTCTTATGGGAGCAAAAAATACCCCACTTCTTTACTGTTTTTCTTTTGGCCTACTTTGAACGGGCTCCAAACTGATGAGCAATACTCCAGGTGTGGGCGCACAAGGGTCAGGTAAGCATTGGTTTTGTTGTACGTTTTCAGATTTCTTTTCAGGAAGCCTACCATGCTGTTGGCCTTGTTGGTGACTCTTGTTACATGATCTTTCCAGTTGAGGTCACTTCTTATGTCGACGCCAAGATATTTCGAGCAGTCGGCGAGATCGAGAGTGTGTCCTTTTAAATTGTGATTGAAGTTGATGGGGTTTTTGATGTTGAACAGGTGATGACATTACATTTTTCGGGGTGAAATTCCAACTCCCAATCGGTTAGTGTGTTAAGATCTCGCTGGAGCATCTTGCAGTCTTGGATAGTCGTTATGGTGGAATAGACTATGCAGTCATCAGCAAACAATCTGATCTTGGCCTTGATGTTCTGAGGCAGGTCGTTGATGAAAATAAGAAATAGGATGGGTCCTAGAACTGTCCCATGTGGGGCTCCGCTCATGACAGGTACTGGCTCAGATTTTTCGCCGTGAACTAGGACGATCTGGGAGCGGTTGGAAAGAAAGGCTTTGATCTAGTCCAACGTCGATCCTCGTACACCATAATGGTCCAGCTTATGGAGGAGGCGTTTATCCGGGACCTTGTCAAAGGCCTTGGAAAAATCCAGGATTACAATATCAACCATGCCAACCTACTCTTGAAAATGTCCAGACCTCGAAGGCAATAATACACCATGGATGCATTGGTTATTCATTGTGGTGTCATTGTGGTAACATAAAAAAAAATCTGACCCAAAAGCTGCCAGCAAAAGCTTCGCACAATGCGTCAAAAACATAGCTTCAGATCACCCTGTATCGTCATATTGTTCTGCCTTGTGTTCATTCTCATTTTATCACGTATATTCTTTCAGCAAAACAAGCGGACAGCAGTTGTTCAAAACTTGTTGCTATCGACTTTTTCTCCATCATGCGACGTCATACATTGTATCATGCGCATGCGTGCACATCATTTAACGACATTCACCCAGTCTATAAGTACTTCCGACACATCCTCTTTTCTCTAAAGTAAAAAAAAAAAAAATCAAATTACAAAGATTAAATGATAATTTACAAATAAATTTCTTTGGTTTTAAACGTCTTTGAATGAATCATTAAATCTTTTTTGCAACAAAACGTTTGTAAAGAAGATCAGCCACATCAACTGATAAAGTCTCGGAAAGGATCTCCATGTCATACAGCTGAAGTATAAAACTCCTTTTTTCTTCTTTGAGACAAATCGCAAAAATGTTAAAGGAAAAAAAAATTACAAGGAAATTTTAAACTATTCTCTCTTATCCTTTTCTTTCATCAAACAGCTTTTTAACACATTAAACACTATAAAAAAAAAATTATGGATGAAATTGACAAGTTATTGATGTACCTTACATCAATTAACATATCAAGTCCAGACTGCAACACGATTTGATCACAAACAGATCCGTCTCATGTCTCTGTTGGTTACATTTGATAGTCTTTCAGGTAAGTTGGAATTTTAATGGTTTTGCTTGCAGATGCCAGTTGCGTGGGCTGCCTTCGTTGTTTGCCTGTCCAGTCAGTTTGCTTCTTTTGTGGTCTCTGTGTTCAGAGGTCTTTGGATGTTTTTTTTTTTGTTTGTTTGTTTGTTTGTTTTTTTCTTGTTTATTTATTTTGCTCAGTGTCTGTCAAAACTGATGTCATTCTCTTGCACGTTGTTTGTTAGTCTGTTCTCCAATTCTGTGCTTTATTCTACTGAAATTTCAGTTTGTCTGTTCCTTATTCTTCGCTTCGCTTTGTTCTCCTGTAGTTTCAGTTTGGTCATGTCTTAGTGTCTGATCAGTGATTCTTCTGGTCTCTCAGATTCTAGTTCCGTGGTGTTTTCTTTGTATGTTGGAACTGGTGGTGTGGTGTGGTCTTTGTTTCAGCTGTTGTTCTTATGTGTCTCCGATTGCGTCTGTACCCATTTCCATTTTCTGTGCAGAGTTTGTATGACCGGACATCCACCTGTTTTTGACCTTGACCCACTTTTGACCCAATTTCCCTCGAACTGTTTGTCCTGGTTTGAGCGTGCCAATCTCAGTTGTACCTTTGTTGTATTTCCTTTGCCTTTTTTGGTGAGCTTTTCCTTTACATCTTTGCAAATTTGTGGTTGAAACAGAGTTTTTGCAATAGAAGCTCTTGTTCTAGTTCTACAGCTGAACAGTCGCTGGCTTGGTGAAGTATCCATAGCTTCAGATGGGATATTTCGGGGTTCAAAAGGACATAGATATGGATCAGACTTACTCTCTACAGCTTTTTTTCATCAGAAGCCCAGCTTGCGTCGTAGCATTTTCTGCCTTGCCATTTGATTTTGGGTGGTAAGGTGAACTAGTCACATGTTCGAAATCCTATTTGTCTGCAAACTCATTGAATTTTTCTGAATTGAATTGAGGTCTGTGATCGCTTTCTCAGGAATAACAAAAACAGAGTAATAATCAACAACAAGGTAACTTTCCCTGAAATTCTGTGAAGTCACCTCCTAGTGTTTCCCATGGTCTCTCTGGAATAGGGTGTGTGATTATTGTTTCTTTTGGCTGGTTCTTTTAAAAAGTTTGACATGTTTCACGCTGGTTGACAAGCCTTTCCAAGTCACCAGTCAGTCCTGGCCACCTTGTATACATGTGTGTGCTTAGTGTTTCCGATAAAGAATCTTCTCCCTCTTCTTCTCTGGTACCACAATCCTATCCCCTTTGAAAATGAGTCCATTCTGGACAGACAGCTCTTCTCTGAATGGAAAATATGCCTGAACGGAAACTGACACTTCTTTTCTCTCCTCTGTCCAGCCTGCCTGTATCAGGTTCATGAGTGTTCTCATGTCTGAATCCTGTTGTGTCGCTGTTCTTCAATGCCTGCTGGTTGGCTTGTGTCACCGGAATATCAGCAGACATGTCATTGTTTTCGACTCCTCGTTCAAAATGTGTCTGGAAGATTTCTTCTTTTTTTGCTTTCAAGCTGTATAATAAAGGGGAAATTAAAAAAAAAAAAAGGAAAAAGGGGCAACAACTCAATGATGACAATGCACTTTTAAAACACATGGTTCTACCAAAATTGTCACACTTTGATATATATGAGCTCGGGAAAAAGTTCAGTTTAAAAAGACATACTGAAAATGGTAACACTTTGGTAATTTTCAGATGAAAGAAATAATGTTTGGTGCTTTATTTCAGAGGAAAATTTATTCAGCCAATACTTTAATGAATCGTTCTTTAACATGACAGTATGATGAGAATGAATGCTGCTTTTTTGCCAAGAGCTTGCCACAGAATGATAGCCACATTCAACTTGTTAATCATAAGTTGAATCGGAATCTGTAGCAATCACTTATCCTGCATAGACTGGTTCGAAGAAAATCACACAAAGAAATGGGAGACAGGTATGTAATTTGAATTTTTGGCATGTTCGTTGTCTTTATTTGGCCAACCCGGTTTTTCGCACAGATAGGTTTGTCTCACATGTAGTTTAAAAAACATCTTTAAGCTCGGAAAAAAATAATAAAAAGAAAACAAAAGGGGTAATAAAAAAGGGGCAACAAGTCAATTATGACTATGCACTTTTGAAACACGTGGTTCTACCCAACATTGCCGTCCTACGATTTCGAGATTGGACTTCCGAGCCTCATAAACTTTCTATGGGATTATTACTTCAAGGTTCTATTCTTTTCCCTGTTTTGTACAATGTTTACACTAAAGGCATTGCAGACCTCAACAGAAACGGAATTGCTCGAGTGTTGATATAAGCAGATGACGGCCTGATCTATAAAACATTTAAGAATGCCCAAGAAAGAACGAAAGCAGTTCAGCAACAGTTGAATAACATTGCTCAGTGGTGTCAAGAAACTGGATCGTCCTTCAGCCCTACAAAAGCCCGGGCATTAGTCTGCACTCTCAACAACAAGACATCAGGACAAGTACCCTCACCAGTTTCCTTCAATGGAATACCAATTGAATCAACTAACAGCCTACTCTATTTGGGTGTAGGCTTTGACAGAATGCTAACCTTTAGAAAGCATGTTGAGAATATGTTCCTAGATGCAAAAAAGGCCTATCTGCCATGAAAGCAATGGCAGCTAAAGGCACTGTACAGCGCCATCTCTGCCGACTGTATCACGCACTTGTACTCGGTGTGATAGATTATGGATTAGGGCTTACAACACTGTCCAACGGCAACCTCCTCAAATTAGAAAGAATTCAAAATGAAGCAATGAGATTGATCCTAGGAACTACGAAGGACACACCAGTTCAAACTATGCGATACCTGCTCGACCTTCCTTCAATGCGGACCAGACACAAGCTGGAACAGGTGAAGGCATATTTCAGAGCACTTCAAAATCCCCAAAACCCACTTCATGCGGCGGTCAAGGAAACAAAAGGCACTCGGCTAGGACATGAAAAATCATGGTTGGGACAGGCAGAAGACAGTATACAGCTTGTGTGTCAGTTAGCAGAACTCAAAGAAACCAAGGAATGGGAGAAATATACAGACCACTTGAAGCACCTCTACCAGACTGCCATCGCTCCAGAACTTGGAAGGCATTGTCGAGAATGGCAAGAAGGCAAAACCAACGCAGAAATTCAGATGTAGGTAGAAGATCTTTGCACAAAAGATGATATTTCAATATACACTGACGGTTCTGTCACCAAAGGTAAGTCAGGCTGGCGATACACAGTGAAGCAAAATGGCCATACTATCCAGGAAGACAATGGTGCGCACAGTTTAACAACTTCAAGTCTAACAACGGAGGTAGAAGCAGTGACACAAGCACTCCACTGGCTTACATCCACAAGCCAGTTTCAAACTCAACAAGCCATAATACTGACTGACTACATGAACCTACTTCAGAAAGTGAAAAGTGGAATGGGAAGCCCTGCTTGGAATAAACTCGTGTGCAGCCTTCCATTGGAGAGACTCAAATGGATGTACTGCCCTGGACATGCTGGAGTTAAAGGAAACGAGAGAGCAGACACACTGGCTGGCAAGGCAACGATAAGAACTGGATTACTGCTTGGCCGATCTGATGTGATAAGAAATCTGAAGAATCCCTTAAGCAAACAAGAGCAAAGCCACTATACCATAGACCATCTTTCAGATCTGAACATCAAGAGAGGAAGTGGCCGCACATTCAGACGTAAGGGAAGAGCAGGAAATATCACCAACCAAACAAACATTGGAATAATCTCAAGGCCAACACTGCGAAGACTCCTAGAGATTGGGGCAAACTCATACTGGGCCTTTCCAATAACAGACACAAAAGATGAAACACATGTCAACTGAGATACGACTTTGAATCTCTCAGGGCCCACAGCGCATACTGTAGACGTGTGTGCGCTGGTGTGTGTTCATCAGTGGGGTGATGCCAGCGTGTTAATTAGAGTGGCCATGGACATCATGAGTGTGCAAGCATTGGTGTGTGAGTGTGTGTGTGTGAGAGAGAAAGTGAGTGAATGTGTATGTGCGCGCGCGCGCGTGTGTGTGTGTGTGTGTGTGTTCATCAGCTGGGTATGCCAGTGTGTTAAAGAGTCCACGGACATGAGTGCAAGCATTGGTGTGTGATGTGTGTGTGTGTGTGTGAGAGAGAGTGAGTGAGTGAGTGTGTGTGTGTGTGTGTGGTGTGTGTGTGTGAGGGGGAGGAGTTGTTATGTGTATGTGTGTGCGCGCGCGTGCACATATACATTATGTTTATTTGATGGTCTTGCTCTTGTTCTTGATCCTAAGTCATCTTCTGAACATTCACACACGCAGTCACTACACACACGCGCGCGCACACACGCACGCACACGCACACACACACACACAAACGTGTGCGCGTATGTTCGCTCGCTCCTACCCACACACATATACACATGCGTGCATGTGCACGTTCACACCCACACACGTGCGCACATACACGCGTACAAATGAACGCATAAATCTTGGTCATGAATTCATTCATTCATCAGCTTTAAATCATGCGCAGTGTGGTCTCAAAACTTAGCGGATGTGGTGTCGCGTATATGGACTGGTCTGCACCCATTAACGCCTCCTTGATGAAACTGAAACTGGAGTTAACACAGTTCAATGCATTGAGTTTGTGGAGTACTGTCAGTTTTTCTGTTGTCCTTTGAAAACAAAAATACACGTGTCGTGTCAGAATGCAGTGGAACAGACTGTACTGATCATTTAGGAGCGTGCAGAACTGATACATCATTATTTGAAAGCAGCATTGCCTGAAGAGCAATAGATAATGATAATGAGGACAATTTCTATAGCGCCCATCCTAACAACGTAGGCTACAGGGCGCTTTACAAGTTTGAACAATTCAACATCTGAAAAATATAAGCACACACACACACACGCACGCACGCACGCACGCACGCACGCAACGCACGCACGCACACACACACACACACACACACACACACACACACACAATCCTGCGTCCACAAGTCATAAACACACACACACACACACACACACGCGCGCGCGCGCGCGCATGCACGCACACGGCACACTCGCGCGCTCGCGTGCGCGCGCGCGCGCACACACACACACACACACACACACACATACACGAACATAATGTTGCATACATAAACACACTATATGACCGGTGAACAGCTCATTTGTACACGAGCAAAGTGTGCAAGTGACATGTAGTAATTTAGTAATATTTCAGGTGGTATCCTGCAACTGGCGTTTGAACAGATACGTTTTAAGTGCAGACTTGAAAGACGGGAAGGAAGGGGCATGACGTAGATGGAAAGGTGGTGAATTCCAGAGTATTGCCGAAGAAAATGAGAATGCTCTAGAACCGTGCTGCTTTCGGTTATATGAGGGATTCGAAAAATTCGGTCATCAGAGGAAGAACGAAGGGGACGTGTAGGAAAATGCATTTCGAAACGATCAGAGAGATAGGTAGACGCTTCACCTGTGATAAGCTTATAACATAGACAGGCCGACTTATACTGAATTCTGTGCTCGATTTTGAGCCAGTGTGGCAGTGTGGCGGTTTAACTTGCAAAACGCTCAGCAACTCTCAAGAACAAGGCGTTTGCCTTTATTAAAGAACATTACAATGGTTCAGTATTCCTGACCGAAGAGACAGTGTGTGTGAATTTCAGTTGTGAGTTAATAGCATTGAACAGGTTTCTTGCCCGGTGTAACCGGATCATGCCCGGTGTCGTATAATATCTGGGAACCGTGATATCTGGGAACGCGTTCCCAGATTTACCGTGATATCTTGGAACGCGTTCCCAGATTTCCTGAACTTCCAATTGTGAAATCTGGGAACGCGTTCCCAGATATCACGGTACATCTGAGAACGCGTGCGAAAAAAAAAGTGACAAGAAGGCCAAAGATCTCAATTGCACCTAAATAAATTGTTTCCTACCTTATCTCGAAAATCCATTCTTTTTTGTCTTCTTTCTGCCCTTCTGAGCTCTGAAAGACCACGTTTCCAGATGTCACAGACCTTCCCAGATATCACAGTACATTTTGGGAACGCGTTCCCCCCAAAAATCTGTGATATCTGGGAAGCCTTCCCAGATATCACGTTCCCAGATTTCACGCGACACCCCGATCATTTTAACTCCCCTCCACTTTTTAACTCCCCGGGAGTTAGAATTAGCACGTGCCAATTTTAACTCCCCGGGAGTTAAAACAAACCACGCCAAAATGACATCCCCCTCCTCCCCCCCCCCCCCCTCCCCCTCTCTCCGTCTGTCTGCCTATCTGTCTCCCTCTCTCTCTCTCTCTTCCCTCTCCCTTCTCCCTTCTCTCTCCCTATCTCTCTCTCTCTCTCTCTCTCTCTCTCTCTCTCTCTCTCTCTCTCTGTTTATCTATCTGGTGGTCTATTTGTCTGTCCGGTTGTCTCCGTCTCTGTCTGTGTGTCCCCCCCCCTCCTCCCCTTCATGTCTGTCTTTTATAAAAGATCTTACGAAGGATAAAAGTCTTAGGAGATGGGAAGTCACTACCCTCCTTTCATTCTGGCACGGCAACAACCATGATGAAGAAAATGACAATGCAAATGTGTGTGTGTCTGAGTGTGTTAAACATAAAACGGACCTTATAACTCAGCTGTTTCTCAACTGATTCAGTTCGATTTTGCTTTGAGAAGTGGTGTGACTATGCCAATGTGATTTGAAAGTTAGCGTCCTTTTAGTGGATGACCTGGGCATCCAGCACCCATTCTGCAGGGCACTGGGCCTTATAGTTCAGTCCTTTTTCAATCGATTTTCGTCAAATCTCTGCAATGCTTGCTGTAGCAAAGGCAATCTAACCTGACCATTTAGCACTTCAGCGGGTGACATGGCCAGCCAGCGCCTAAGATACTAGGCCTTCTAGCTTGACCACTTCTGAACCGGTTTTATTCGAATTTGCAGCGAAGTTTGGTGTTGCCATTATAACAAATCTTCACAGCTGTTGCCATTATAACAAATCTTCACACCAATACAAGTACCTGTTTTTATGACGGGTATTCAGCATCATGTACTCTGTGTTACACCACTAAAAAAAAGTGCAAATGTGAGTGCACACGCATGTGTGTGTGTGTGTGTGTGTGTGTGTGTGTGTGTGTGTGTGTGTGTGTGTGTGTGTGTGTGTGCTTCGTGCATGCTTGTGTGCATAAGTGTGTTTTATAGACGTGCATGTGGTCGACGTGCCCAGAATGACCCCCTCCCCTCCCCACCCCATTTTCAAATTATAGAATGAGTGAGAGAAATATGTTTTGAAAATTGTATTAGCATTGCCTTACAATGCGAATTTCATCCAGGAAAAAACATCTGAATAAGGCGGGGAGGGGGGGGGTGTCATTCCTGGCATAAGGCCAGAGTGAACCCCCCCCCCCCCCCCCCCCCCCCCTTTCTAATTTTTTAACTCGCCGGGAGTCAATCTGGATCAACACTTCTTAATTGAAATTAACTCCCGGAGAGTTAGTTTAGACACGTGCGTATTTTACTCCCCCCCCCCCCCTCCCCAGGGGGTAGAGTTAAAATACGCACGTGCCTAAACTAACTCCCGGGGAGTTACTTTCGATCAAGAAATGTTGATCCAGATTGACTCCCGGGGAGTTAAAAAAAAAATAGAAGAGGGGGGGGGGGGGTCATTCTGCCCTTGTGCCAGGACTGCCCCGCCCCCCCCCCCCCCATCACACACACACACACACACACACACACACACACACACACACACACACACACATACACACACACTGCAGAGAGACACTTGACACATGACACTTGAAAACGTTACTTGACAAGGATAAAGATCTTAGGCTAACATAAAAGCCTCTTAATCCAGTCTGTCTTTGATAAACACTAATAATAGTAAACAAAGCTGACTAGAAGCATGCAGAGAGAGGTAGAGAGAGAAGGAGAGGGGGAGAGAGAGAGAAGGAAGAGAGAGAGAGAGGGGGAGTAAAAGAAAGAAAAACAGACAGACAGACAGAGAGAGGGGGAGTGGGGGGAGACACTAGAGACAGAGACACTGAGATAGATAAACAAATAGGCAGACAGACAGACAAGCAAAGAGAGAGGGAGAGAGATTAAGAGAAACAAACACACAGACAAGCAAAACGGCAGACCGAAAAGCAAGGAGTGTGAGAGAGTGAGCGAGAGACTGAAAGAAAGTTGGGGGGAGAGGGAGACAGACAGACAGACAAGTAGACAGACAGAGAGAGGGGGAGGGAGGGGGTGTATATTAAATGTTTAGTTCTCATATCGTGACTAACACATAAAACTGAATGTTTTGGGGTGGGGAGTTAATCGAAAACAAGGGGGGGGGGGGGGGGGGGGGGGGGGGGGTGGTCATTCTGGCGTAGTTTGTTCTAACTCACGGGGAGTTAAAATTGGCACGTGCTAATTCTAACTCCCGGGGAGTTAAAAGCGGAGGGGAGTTAAAATGGATCGTTACACCGGTTCAAAGGGTGATGCATTTTGTTTTCGTGAAGTCTGAGGCATCAGAAAAGGAGGAGGTGGGACGTGGGTGATCTGGACCAATTTCATACCGGGTGGACATTTTCACCGCCATGATCCAACGGCGGCACAGTTCGCACTTCAGTGTACCTGCTGACGAACATTTAATGCACATATCACGCATTTTTATCGATTGCCGTACTACAGTAGCATGCGTAAATCAGATGGACAGTACAAAAGAAATGTGTATTGCTATCGCAAGGCACCTCTGTCCTCTCTCTCTCTCTCTCTCTCTCTCTCTCTCTCTCTCTCTCTCTGCCTGTCTCTCTCTCTCTCTATCTCTCTCTCTCTCTCTGCCTGTCTCTGTCTCTCTCTGTCTCTGTCTCTCTCTCTCTCTCTCTCTCTCTCTCGTGTGTGTGTGTTGTGTGTGTGTGCGCGCGCGCGCGCGCGCGCGCGTGTGTGTGTGTGTGTGTGTGTGTGCGCGCGCGCGCGCGTGGGTGCGTGCATGTTTCAAATAATCTAAGATCACACTTAGACATGCTCAAATTCCGCGGTAGAATATCTTCCTACAGGCAAATTGACATAATACGTATCAGATGTAAAGTCTTTCATCTGTTGGATAATTCACAGCTGACCCCCGTGTGTCATTAAACCATTTGCTGTATTTACCGGCTTAGCAACTAAAACGACTGATCTGACACGTGATCTTGAAGACAGTATCTTTAAGTTAATCCCAAGTATCGTCGAGCACCCTGATCCTCCCGCCGTCTGTGTATCAACGATACAGTCATTTCGGAGTTTTCTGAACCTCTCATACTAATTACCGTAACTGTCATTACTGGAGAGACTGAGTGTGATCACCGTGACCTATTGTTCATAAGAGAACTGACTGCAAAAGGCTATTGCAGAGCTGGTGAGAAACCACCACCTGGTTAACTGTCAAAACAAAATCAAAGGATAAAAATTGTGAAAAAGGAAAAACAAACGCACGACAAAAGTCGTAGCATCTGGGTAACATACTAATGTAATGATAATGCTGATAATCGTAATAGTAATAGTTAGTAGTAGTAGTAGTAGTACAGCAGCAGTAATGATAGCTGTGGTAGCAGTAGAAGTTGTACAAACGATAAAAATTAAAACAACAACGATAGCGACAAGAAAAACAACGACGACGACGACGACAACGATGATGATGATGATGATTACTGTTGTATTCTTATTGTTATCATGATTATGTTGTTGTCGTCTTCGTCGTCGTCTCATCATCATCATCTATTCCGTTGTCATTGTTTTACTGTTTTCGTTTGATGATTACAACAACAACGACGACGACGACAACAGTAATAAGCATGATATAATAATAATGATAATGATGATGATAAAAACAATAACATTAATAATAATAAAATAACATGATCATCATTATTATTATCATCACAATACAATAACATTAATAATAATAAAATAACATGATCTTCATTATTATTATCATCAATATCATCATCTTCATTGTTATCGTTGTTGTCGTTATTGTTATAATGATGATAATAATCATGATCAGCATCAGCATCATTATTCCTGTTATTGTTATAATTATCATTATTATTATGATTATGATTATTATTTCCATAACATTTATCTACCATTTCAAAAGTCTTAAAGCGCTTTACAGTACCAAAAAGCGAACATGTACACAACATTCCTCTCTCTCTCTCTCTCTCTCTCTCTCTCTCTCTCTCTCTCTCTCTCTCTCCTCTCTCACACACACACACACACACACACACACAGTGACACACACACGCGCGCGCCACACACACACACACACACACGCACGCACACACACACACACACACACACACACACACACACACACACACACACAACACACACACACGCACGCACGCACCAGCACGCACGCACGCACACAAGCACGCGCGCGCGCGCGCGCCACACACACACACACACACACACACAAACATCACATATATATATATTATATATATATATATATATACGTGATATTACCACATATGGGCACACAAGTGGTCATTAGATGTTGGTTTGTGAATCTTCTAATGAAATTTAAGACTTCAAACTTTTTACCAGAATCGATCCTTTTCTGTATCTGGATCGATTCAACGACGGATCAGAGGCAACTCTTCATAACATACCCATAGTGAGATTCTTTACACGAGGAAAAGGCAGAGGTGGAAGTTGCTTTTTGTTCCTATGTCCGCTTTCGTTTAAGTAAAGGCGCTATAAATCAACATTTTCTGTTTATTTGCATTGTTCTCTCTTCTTTTCTTCTTCTCTGTCACGTACACATATACTCTCTCTCTCTCTCTCTCTCTCTCTCTCTCTCTGTCACACACCACCACACACAGCCGCGCGCGCGCGCGCGCACACACGCGCACACATTCTGCGTGCGCTTACCGCCTCCGTCTGTCTCTGTTTGCCTCACTCACTCTGTCTCTCTCGCACTCAAGTTCAGTCTCTCTTTCTCTTAATTGGGCTCGGTTTCTGCCTCACCCTCTATTTATTTAAGCTTTCTCTATCTCTTGTTTATCCGTCTATCTTTCTGTTGGTCAGTGTTTGTAATCATAAAGGAAACGCAAGTTACTCATGCACACATCTGCCCTCATGGAACATAGTCGTGCTGGAATTTGGTCACATGGAACTGGGATCTGATGGACGTAGGGGTAAATGGCCCCTGTGGCGCTGGGCTGTAGTGAGACTGGGCTGTAATGATACTTGGCAGTAATTAGACTGGGCCCTAATGGTTTGGGGTCCTAACGGGCCGACTCCGGCTGTCCAACCAAGTTCAGACATTTGACTGTTTTACTGGAGTTGAAACGGTCAAATGTCTGAACTTGTTTTATTGGGTTAATGCAGTTTTTTTCTTGCAAGGTTTCCAAATAATATGACAACGGCCAGTTGCTTTGTTTTCTCTACTTGATTAATTTATATGCTCGTTTCTGTCAATTTTTTTTGTGTATTTATTTAACTGTTTTGTGTTTACCCTTTGTGAGTCTTATTGTGTTTATATGTGTCCATGATAAGATTTTTTTAAAAACCGCATACGGTGTTTATTAAGTGACTGATGTTATCATTTTAATGGTAGTAGCAGTAATTATAGTAGTAATAGTTGTGGTGGTAGTAATAGTGCTAATGATGGTGCTAGTAATCACAGTAGCAGCAAGGTGATAATGTTGATGATGTCGATGATGATGACGATGATGATGTATGTATGTTTTGTTGTTATTGTTATCTTGCTACAACAAGTATGCATTTTGCTTTTTGAATTCGTTATTTGTAATTTGTTGGTAAGTTTTGAAATAAAACATGACATAAACAGTCCGTTTGCCCACAGTACATGGGGATGAGCAACACTCCAAACAACTGTGCTCCTTGTCTGATACTCTGGCTAGATCCAATCACTGTTAAGGCAAGCCACTGGCAAATTCTCACTGAAAAACAAAACTCTTGAGTTTTTTTGTTTTGTTTTGTTTGTTTTTCTGTCCCAACCTCTGCATGCACCCACGCCGCTCTTTCCGACACCCCGTCCACAGCCACAGCCCGGTCGGCCCCGCCGCAGCCTCGGCACCGGCAATCCACAGGGAGCAGTCAGTGTCAAGTCGTCAAGAGGCAACCCACCGGAGGAGACACTGCACTGCTGCCGAGTCACTTCCGTGGTGTTCAGTGGCGCCTGTTCTGATCTAACATACGCAGGACACCACCTACTAAGCCCCCAACTGAACGACAATAATTGCTTAGTCGCGGAGCCGGCGTGAGTGAGCTTTCCCTCCGGAGGGCGTCACCACGTCCGTCCAACGACAGCCCCCATGGACTCGCCGATGCCGGTGACCCCGGCGGAACCAAACCAAGGCCACAGACGTGGAGAGGACATCGAAATTGAGGTCACCATGAGAGCAGGGTATGAAGGGCCACAGAATTTGAGACATTTTTTTTATGCTGATCGATGAGAATGAGAATGATTAAGATGATGCTACGGATTTCCATTTCGATCTGAGACTACATGACAGGGCTGTACTCTACGCTTCCTTTCATAATATATCCGGCGTCAACCAGGCCCGAGAGATACAGGCACCTGCAGTGTTGGTCAGGAAATTTGAGCAACACTCTCAGGAACGCATCCATTACGTGGATGAAACTCGACTGTGTGGTCCTAGTCTTCCCAACTAAGTCCGCAGCAAACTCAACTCTGGGTAGGAGCCGGTCGGGGCAGAAAAACCCACGTGACTCTGATGAGATTCGAACCCACGACCTCCCAGCCGGGAGTCCGCGATGCTAACCACTTCGCCACGGCGGCTGGTACAAAACTTTTGAGTTATGTAGGTTCAGTGTCAACACCCAGCCTGGTTGTTTTTGTTTTCAGTTTTTGTGAGAAAAAAAATCGTAACCCATTTCTGCCCATACATCTGTACATCAGCTTGTGTGGAATAAAGGACATGTCCTCGCTGTCCCATGACTAAGCTCAGAAGCATGCATGTTTTCAAAATGATTTCGTTTACAGTCAACTTATGTGATGGTGACAACACAACAAGATAACTAAGAACGGCACCTGCACCCCAAATGTGAGAATATTTGGGAAGTGCAGGACTCTTTTCGAATACCTATTTTGCACGTCTGCAAATGGCAGGCTGACTGCCTACAGAACATCCATTTCTCCGTGCAGCAAAGCAAATAAAGCACTTCTGACGATGTTCACTGCGCTAGAATTCGCTCCACTCAGGAGAAGTTTGGCCAAAGAAAAGTCCAACGTCAGCAAGATCAGGTGCAGCGGCCTTGATCCATGCAATCTAAACAAAACGCTTCCATCGTGCAATATACCACACACAGGCATTCTATGTAGCAGGTCCCCAGGATGCTATCACTGGCTGCATGTTGGGAAAACTCCTGTCGCTGGAAGTGTTGCTGGATGTTAAAGATGCCATCAGTTTCAAGTGAAGTAGAAGCCAGTGGCTGTCTGGCTGGGTCGGCAGCGACAGCAAGCATGTGTGCGATGGGAGCAGCACAGGGCCGTGACTGCAAAGTCAAATGAATAGTGGATACCGTGCTTGTGTTGGCCCGTATGGTGACACTATCATACCCATAGTTTTCTCTCTCTGCACTTCTCTCAGTATTTGGTTATGACATGTCAACACTGCATGGGGAGGGGGCGCCAGTAAAAGTCCAGGTCAGTCCAGCAGAGACAGAAAGCGTCAATGGCGTAGGCGCCTGGATCTAGCTTGTAAGAGACATAGCAATCAAGTGTTTAACCTGGGTACAAACAAATCAATGCTAGGCTGTGCCTGGACGTGAACAAGGGTGTTAGAAAGAATTTCTGAGTCCAGTTGCCATTCTACATTTTAATTCACTTACCTTAATTCTGTCAGCTGCTATGTTCCTCTCTCTGCCTGGACTAAAATCACATCATATTAACACACTGGTTCCACAGGGTTTCTGTTTTAGCATGGCAATGGTCAGAATGACTGGTATCCATAGGATAATGCAAGCTACAGCAGGATTGTCAAGCAAGATGCGAGTATGCTTCACTCTTATTTCTGCCACAAAGCTCTTTAAAACAAATAAGCTGCATTTAATTCAAGATAGTTAATATGAAATCCCTTTTCTTCAGTCAACAACTTGCCTCTAGAATGACTGTCACCCAGTGTGTAACCCCAACCTCTGTAATATGAATCAGCCAAAAGAGTGATTTCAGGCTAAGACTGACGAATAACAGTGTAAACTGTTCATCATCATCAATTCACCGTTGCAGCTCGATCGTAGCAAAAGTTGATAATATCATTGTCACGTGACGAATTGACAGCCACCCTCTTCTGTACTGTACAAACTGTACAAACACACATCCCTGTCAACTGCTGTCTTCTCCACCTTTCTTCCCCCATCTTTTTCTCTCTCTCCCTTTGTCTCACAAACGGCGATAAGCTTACACTGCCGTCATTCTCCCCCTTCCTTCCCCTCTCAAACCCCCTCACGCCCCTCACTCTTCCCACAGTCTGTTTGAAGTTGCCAGTTTCCCTCCCTCTCTTTCTCCCTTCCTCCCTTTCCCCCCTCTCGCTTATCTCCTGTGCAGTGATTGTCTCTGGTTCAGACAAAGGATCGTGCTCTCTCTCTTCCTTTCCTTTCTGCTGCTTGCAATGGCAGTCGTGCTGCATTCCGCCCATACATGACGCAGTTATGTTAAACAGCGCTATGTCAATTAGCATACACTGAGGTAGGTTCACTAAAAGCAACCGCAACTGCTTAAGTGTTTTTGAATCTTCTACACCATCATCACACTTTAAGTAGCGGGGGATGACCAACCCTCCCCCCCCCCCCCCCCCCCCCCCCCTTCCCGTTTTCTTTTTCTTTGTGTGACAAAAAGCCAACTGGAACAGGAAATGGAATAGTTAGTTTAGCCTACCACTTTATGTGGTGGAAACGTGTAACAAATTTTTCCCTCTTTTTTGCTGGACATTTCTTTGCTCTTCTCCAGAACTGCTGCAGGTTCCACTTATTCTGCACATGGAAGTGGTTCTTGTGGCCTCTGTTGTAAGGACCCTTGTTGACCTTGCATCCATAGTTGTAGTTTGGTTTGAATAGCAAAGGCCAGGTATTTTGTTCCGTCCATCCAGCTACTTCGTTTCCTTCATTGCACTTGTCAGATTGTCCCCAAAGAGCTGACCAGTGATGGGGACTGTGTCATTATACAGTGTGGCAAGATGTTTTGGCAGGTGAAGATTGATAGCGTATCTTCAACACATTGAGATTTCTTGTGATGTGTTGCCAAGAAGAGCCAAAGCATCAGCATTCTGTGTAGTTATAAAGTCTTTGGTCTGTTAGTCAGTCCCGTACTGAATGCATGGACAACCAAGTGTATGCTTTGAGCCGAAGCAGCTGTTGCTTTTACAATTGTGTCTGGATCATGTCCCATTTCAGACCCGAACGTTTGGTGTAAACAGATGTTGACTGTTCGGACTTGCAGCTGTGGGCAGTTCTCTGGCCTCGAGCACTTGTCAAATCTCTGCTTAGGTTTTGTGTCTGCAGACCTTTCTCAGATCTTTTGTTGACAGCAATGGAGTCAGCAACGTTTCCTGAGGTTCGTTCTGTATGATCCAGATCTCCCTCCATTTCCTGAAGCAGTTCATCATCAGGGCAATCAAGGGTGAGACAATCGTTGTCTTTCCAAATTTCTTCCTCATCGTCGTGACGATTTTCTCTATCTAATTCCGAGTCAGATTTGTGTGCGTCTGTGTGCAGTTTCTTTCCTTTCTTAACCAGTTTCTTTTTCTTTGCATGCATCTGTAACTCAGCATCTTTTGATTCAAATTCTAACCTTGAGTATGATTCCCTCTGAGGGGAAGAATGGTTCTGACCTCTTTTTCTGACCACGGCAGTCCTCAACCAGCCTGCCACTCTCCTCAAGCGAGTTCAGTGTGGAGGTCAGCTGTTCGATTGCATCTTCCAATGTGCAAACTAGCACATTTTGGCATCCAGTTGACTGAGCCTGTTTTTGATATTCTGATCAGCTTTCTTTTCTATTGGACTTTCGTCCTCCCAACTGTCTGCCATGCTCAGTGGGATTTATCACCATGCCCTGCTGTCAGATAGTGTAATACTCATAACAGTATAATAATTTACAACCCAGGTGGTGTAAACAATGGACAATGAATGAGGTTAACCACGTCTCAGGAGGTGCACAGTACTGAAAAGCAACACAGGTGATTATTACTTTCTCCACAGTTCATGCAGGTTTTTTTTGTTTGTTTGTTTGCTTTATTCGTTTGAGGTTTTTTTGTTGTGGTTTAACAAAAGGTAGCCATACAAGTCCTGGTTGACAGACAATGCACAAGTCTACAGAAAACAGTCAGTCTGAGACAACAATTCACATAGGAAAAAAGAGGCATGCTCACATGAAGTAAAATTCAGACAAAGCAAACAAGCGCACAAACCACTTACTTGTATCGCATGCCTAGGATCTTTTCTGCACAGGCTTGTGACTACACGAAATGAGAGCTTATGGATTTTACTTTTAATGTGCGTTTTGGGATTCTTCAGTTTCTCTCATACTTTTTGTGAAATAAAAAATTATTCAAGCTTTGTTCGATGGACAATTCAAAATGGCGCCAAAACTAATTGTACAAAATACCAGTTAAGAGAAAAAAATGGGCTCTCAGCCCAGCACGGTTGTAACAAAAAAAAAAGCATTAATTTTTGTGACTTCAGTGATGTATATACAACTACGTAGGTTCTGAGGTATTTGTATGTTATAGAAATGATGCACACAAAAAAAAATCGAGATTCATCAATCAAGGGAGGTAAGGGGGAAGATAACTCTCGAGCAAAACATATTTTCATCTGCGAAGGGTAACCAAGAAATATATACACTGTTAGCACCCAACTACATATAGATATAGATAAACACCTCTAGTCTATAATAAAAGAAAAGGCATAAATTATGTTGGTATGGGAATGGAAGGGGAAAGAAATAAAATGTAGTTATAATATTTTTTCTTTCCACTCCACTGTAGACAAATTCTGATGTCGGTCAGATGGTCATTATCATCAGCTGATATGTCGGAAGTCAGGGTCACCACTGTCGGACTCTTGCTCAATGTCAACATGCAATTAGACAAACATAAGAGACTTCACCTTTTCAATTAATTACAAAATTTTACACTCTTTGCATAAAATATTTTTTGCTATCGTTTCACAGTTATTTTCATGCACATGCGTTTTTACACAAAACACTTACAAGGTCTTCTCAGACGCATTTTTTTCCTTTCACAATCTGGTCTTAAAGAAAACAAAATGCTCTTGTTCTCACAGACCTATAACGGTTTTAATCCTGGTTTTGATGTCAACAGAGCCAGAACCTCCGCAACCTTACGTCGAAGTACAAACTATTAATAGTTCATGTTCCCCTGTCAGTTAAAAAGAAAAAAAAGCTAACTGCCTTCGTCTCCAGTCTATCTAGGGGAAAACTTCTTGCAAAGAAATGAAGAAAAAAGCAAAGTTGATATTCTTGTTGATATCCGTTTAGAACATCTCTACATCTGTAGATATATTAATCTGATCTCTACATCAGTAGATATATTAATCTGATCTCTACATCTGTAGATATATTAATCTGATCTCTACATCTGTAGATATATTAATCTGCAATTTTTCTCTTTCCATTTCTTTTCACCGCGTCTTACCTGGAGTTTTTTTTTAAGCTGATCATAGGCCTATATATTGAAAACTGACAACTGTTGTGTCATTCATTGCAACGAACAATGAGGAGTGCACATTAACAATGCCTCCACGCATTCCACCATTGACCAGCCCATCCTCCGAGACAATTCACCATCCTCCATAACCAATCACCTTGCGTTATTTGTTCTCTTAATTGAATGCATGCAAGCTATATTGTTTCCGTGACTAAGTGGGCTAAGGCTCAAGGGGGTTCACAAGACTTCTGGATCCTTCTCATTTCAAAAAGTTGCATGAGTAATGCATGTTTTCCACTGGCATACCCGTTTCATATACCAATACATATCAAAAGACCAGGAGCGTGGGCACAGTTTCTGACGTATTAACTTCATTATGAATTTTTACTTTTCAATGTTCTTGTGTATGTTTGTTTTCTCATTGCTTAAGTCAAAGTTCTTGATTATCATGTATTAAATTTGTTATTTACTTTTTTTTTTTCGCTATGATGCACTTCATTTATTTCACTGGCACTGCTTCTGCAATAAACAAAAGAAAGTATGCTGGTTATTGGTTTCTCTCTACCTCACATCCTCCCTCCCATCCTCATTCTCCATCTCTCAGTTACTCTCTGTTGTTTTCTCTCTTCTTCTTTTGTGTGAATGGTTGGGTGCTATGAGAAACACTCCTGTTCTTTGACCTTGTAATTAGCTTGAAACGCTGACTGAGGTAGAGAGAGACAAGAGCTGACTCAACTCTCTGCTTGAATCAGTCCAAACAGGGAAAAGAATGACTCAGGTAACAAGTTCAACGTCTTAAATTCTGGCAGAAGATTCTACGACGAGTTTGAGAGGTGCAATGATGATTTCTCTATCAGAGTTAAAGAAAAGTTTGTATCTCAGTATTTCACCTCCACCCTCTCTCTTACTCGTAATGGAAGGAGCAACTTTCCGGTACTAATCATCGAAAGAAATTTCTTATTTTCTTGGGACCGTTAAAAATACTCAAGAATGCTCAGGTATAATTCTCCTTAGGCTTGTGCTCTTAAAAGTGCATGTAGCTCTGAATGACAGAATTAGAGATGAGTTCAAACATGAATGAATGTATGAACAAATACCTGCAACAGGTTAAGTGTAATTTTACACACCAACTTTACTTGTGTATACAAGAGTAAAATATACAAATCAATAGAACTTCCGTCAAATCAGTCTTTGTTTGGGCTGACTTTTTCCCACGCTATCTCATCAGAAAGAGAGGGATGTTCTTTAAGAGTTGAGTTGGAGTCCATTTGGTATATCGAAACTTAGCTGATAAGAGGAAGGTAGATCTCTCTCCATTTGCTGGTGATGGTCCACGTTCACTTTAGGCAGGCTGATCCGTTTGGTCTGTGTGGCCATGAGGCAGCATGGAATCTTGACCCTGTGCTGGGCCAGTTGCAGGGAGCCCAGGAAGACCAGGAACCCAGGGTCTGGTCACATGACAGCTCTCTAGCTTTCAGTAAATGCATGCGATCTCAGCCAGCAAAGGACTAGACTGGCATAAACATGTCTGCCATAATGTTCAGTGTCCACTTTAATTCTGCACTGCCAGAAAAACATGACAGGCAATAGTATCATGATAGAAAAGAGAGGAAGGGTGTGTGTGTGTAAGTAATCAAAGGGTGGAGGGGGGATGTTGATCTGGAATGTGACAGTCAACCACCACCACCTACAGTGTGAGGAGAATGTGTAGACGATTCGAAAAGACAAGACAAGACAAGACAAGAAAAACTTTATTTTCTTTCATAAGAACTTTGTGTTGTGGTGGGAACACATAAACATGACATATGAGTACACAACATTGAATAATGTAAAATGTGCAAATGCACTCACACCTGCACATGCCCACAAGTTTAAAAACAATATAAATAAAGTAAGGCTTATTTTTCACATAAAACTAATCTCTTAGATGTTTGATGTTGGTCGGTGTCTATGCCACAAATGAAATAAAATGTCTGCACCTGTGAGACACATGCAGGGCCATCTTTCCCCATGACCACCACAGTCAATGGGGAAGGAAAGGGAGATCGGAAAAGCAGCGGTTTTTCTGAAGTGTTGGGGAAAGAGGGTGGAATCCATTCCCGTCCATGATCGGCTGCTGCACGATGAGATAGGGAAGGGAAGACAGGCGATGGAGGGATAGGGAAGGGAAGACAGGCGATGAGATAGGGAAGGGAAGACAGGCGATGAGATAGGGAAGGGAAGACAGGCGATGAGTAGGGAAGGGAAGACAGGCGATGAGGTAGGGAAGGGAAGACAGGCGATGAGGTAGGGAAGGGAAGACAGGCGATGAGATAGGGAAGGGAAGACAGGCGATGAGATAGGGAAGGGAAGACAGGCGATGAGATAGGGAAGGGAAGACAGGCGCAGAATTTTTCCGGCTGGCTGTACTGTTGTGTCAAAGTTCTCTGCTCCTTTTGTTGTGAGTGCTGCGCTCCAGTCACGCTTTCAGTTTACATCAAACGTAAGCCCGACAGACCGAGGGAAGAGTGAGAGAGGAGGAGGGTTCAGGGGTGAGGGTAGAGACATAGACTGGTAACCCGAAGTGCACTTTGTGAGACAAAGGGAGAAAGAGAGAAAGGAAGGGGGGGGGAGGGGGGGGGAATTAGAAGGGCGGAGAGGGTTTGTAAAGGATGGTGTGGCTGGCAATTGTCACGTCACACATTCACAAGTCTGTACTCTATGACCATCGCACTGGTCCAAAAACAAAAATATCTACTTTTTCTCTTTCAGTCTCACGACACTCTCATCAAATTTGCTGAGCATCAGAGCGAAGGTTCACAGAACATGGTGCGGCAAATTCAGTTAACAGTAATGGAGTACTCTAATATGTTCGAGAATCATGGCGTAGCGGAGATAATCAAAATGCTCGAAACTTTCTGGAGGAATTGACACCCATCACGTGTTATGACATGCTCAGAATATAAAACAAAGTTTCTTGAACCTTCACCTACTTTAGTCACAACTCTGTTTCTCTGAAGAGACCTCGGAATAATTATGCAATATACACATACGTCGTTTGATAAACAGCTGTCACTTAAAACGACATGTGCGTGTGTGTGCGTGCGTGTGTGTTTGTGTGTGTGTGTGTGTGTTGTAGAGAGAGAGAGAGAGAGAGGTGCGTGTGTGTATGTATGTGTGTGTGCGTGCGTGTATGGGTACATGTGCGCACATGCGTGTATGTGAGAGCCTCTGTGTGTGTGTGTGTGTGTGTGTGTGTGTGTGTGTGTGTGTGTGTGTTCTTTAGTTTAACGTCTATTCACTATAAGTGTTATTAGACGGGGAAAAAAAATGATTGTGTGTGTGCGTGTACGTGTGTGTGTGTTTCTGTGTGTGTATGTGCGTGTGCGTGTATGAGTGTGCATGCGTGTGTGTGTGTGGGGGGGGGGGAGGGGGATGCAACAGAG
This sequence comes from Conus canariensis, assembly GCA_033310375.1. Lineage (NCBI taxonomy): Eukaryota > Metazoa > Mollusca > Gastropoda > Neogastropoda > Conidae > Conus > Conus canariensis. The sequence goes on along the minus strand of CM065716.1, from coordinate 74,232,749 downwards.
AGAGAGAGAGAACTGTGTTAGGGACAAGAGGGGAAGGTTGGGATGGGTGGTAAGATAGGCAGATATTTACTTATCTAGCCTTTAGTGTATGTTGATCGGGGGAATTAAAGTATATCAAATGTGTGTGTGTTTGTGCGTGCGCGCGCGTATGTGAGCATGTTTGTGTGCGTGCGCGAGGGGAGGGGAATGGGGAAGGGAGGGACGGGTATAAGGGCGTGCACATCAAAGCGAATTTCAGACAGTATTTTCACATTTCCTTTAGCTTTGTCTCTAAGAAGCCGAATCATGCATAACGGAAACTAGAAACGGGGCCAGTATACCCGACCACAATGTTTTCTTTCTTTCGACAATGAATCATTTTACACACACACACACACACACACACACACACACACACACACACACACACACACACACACAGAGGAGGGAGAATCTGCAGGCAACCTTGGTATTTTTCAAGAAGCAGTGTTTTCATTTTTACACCTTTCAAATTCATTCTGAAGTGAAATTCGGTGAATATGTAGGCGCAGTAGAGTGTCAGCATGAACTGTCAGATTTTGACTGCCTGTGATGGAATGGGCATGGGGTAGGGCTACAACAAGTACAACCTCAACACAGCATGCGAACATAGATAGTGGGATTAAGGATGCTATTGTTGCTGCTAGTCAGCAGCGGCATTGGAACTCGCAATGTCTGTCTGCAAACATGGCGCTTACCGCCGAGCTAACCTTCGGACAAAGCCAGCACCTGTTTTGTCGGATTTCGACGTCTGCCTAGTAATGATTCATTTAAGAAGAAAAAAAAGAGAAAAAAAAAAAAAACATGATCCCTATCATTTACCTACAGTACGCTTCAGCGACCTCAATCTAGTCACACAAGCATACGTCTTTCATTGTCGGCTATGCAAATGATGGGATTGAACTCGGCACAGGAGAAAGCAGTCTGACGGCTGAGGGACCAGAGTGTGGAACACTATGGCTGACGTGCAAGAGGGAAAAAAAAAGCAGGGGGGGGCGGGGGGGAGGGGGGGGGAGGGGTGGGGTGGAGACCTTGTAGTTTGGTAGCGGCAATCAAAACAGTGCCTGACTGCTATTCTTTGGTCCCCCGGTCTTGTTAATAATGGGGAGGATCGGCTCAGAGCGAGCCTCGCCGCTCGCAACGCAAACACAGGAGGCAGCTTTCAGAACGCCGAGTTTCATAGCATGAGGTAGTGAGGTGTGTCGGTGGACACTAAACAAAACAGTGTGTGCGTAGGACACGCTTGACTGCTTGGAATGTCTGTACTTAAACTACACTGGCCAATATAACTGCTGTTGGCAGGTCACAGTCGCTCGTTTGATGTTGGTTAGCTTGTCACGGGATGTCATTTACCTCATTCCCTGTTGCAAAGTATTATTCGCCTTCTGGTACTTGAACTATAATCTATCGGACAGTGACAGTGAGTGAGGAGTGACGATTGAACATTCAGGGAAGACTTGTCATTTCGCGAAACTAATGTTTGTGTCGATTGTCGAGCATGTGAATGTCAGAGCGGTGATAATAATTATATTCCTCGTCATGCCCACCTGAGAGTCCAAAACGTACTGTGTTTTACAACGATCACTAAAGTCTTGAAGCAATCAAATATGGACATTGGATCAACAGGAGAGGATGAGATATCGGCGGCAGGATGTTGGTCACGAAAGTCAGGACCGGAGGCAGGAGGTCTTCAAACTGCCTAGTATTCATGTTAGTAACAGGTGAGTACTCTCTCTCTCTCTCTCTCTCTCTCTCTCTCTCTCTCTCTCTCTGTCTCTCTCTGTCTCTGTCTCTCTCTGTCTCTGTCTCTCTTCTCTCTCTCTCTCTCTCTCTCTCCTCTCTCTCTCTCTCTCTCTCTCTCTCTGTGAGTGTGTGTGTGTGTGTGTGTGGTGTGTGTGTGTGTGTGTGGGAGTAGAAGAGAGAGAGAGACAGAGAGAGAGACAGTTCAAGTATTCATTAGGTTAATAAAGCGGCTGATTTCTGTCTTTAAGATTTCTGACTGCTATAACATGAGCATGCGCACAGTGTCCATGTGACATTTCATGCATTCAAACATGGAAACTGCCATTGTGAATCACGCTTTGATTCACATTTTAATTGTCACGAGAAACCTTAAGGGTCTATGGGCATAACATGATAACGATAATAGCATAATGATCAGACATTCAGATAGATCATGTTTTATTCTTGAATCAGGACCACATAATGACCAACATATGGTAACAATTATTGCCTTTTGACGTCTATGAAGTCATACATGTCTATTTTCAATATGGATTGGTAGACAGTCATTGTAAAGCATTTCACTTGGACTTTGTTTACACAGTTCGGGTCAAGTATATAATGAAACAGCTAGTGTTTTAATTGTTGTTTCCAGAACACTATGTATTCACTCTCATTGCTTTTTCATATCATATTTCGTTCTTACGATACGGAGAGCTGGTCGATTGTACCGGATATGATTCCTTCCCATTTTGTGCAGAAAATTCGGAATAAAACATTGCTACAGATTACTATCTGTATTCGTATTTGGAAGCTTGCCACAACATAACCTGTTGAAGGTTGGACGTTCTGTCTGATTTCGTTGTGTAGCCAGACTTTAGCATTTGGCATGCTGTTTGTAGGCTGAAGGAAAACGCCGAAGTTCAGCTACTGTAGGAAGATTCAGTCTTTTTAAAAAGCATTAGGAGATTCTTACAGAATTTGGTTTGAATTTTTCCATGGGTAAATGCTTGTGATAGGCCCTGCTGGGCAAAGGCTGAAATATGTCAGCTGCTCACGTTATGACCTGAGAATGCAGACCATTCTATAGACCCGTATTGGTTTGATTAGCATATTGTATAGATGAGTGATTATCTCTAGTGTCAGCACTGAACCTTCGCTTGAGTGTGTAGGGCCTTGTGTGTGTGTGTGTGTGTGTGTGTGTGTGTGTGTGTTTGTGTGTGTGTGTGTGTGTGTTTTATAACCCTCCATCACCCCCGCTTCTACTTTTCTTTGTTTTGTGTTTTGTTGTTTTCTTCCTCATTTTTTCTTTTCTTTTTTTTTCTTTTCTTTTTTTTCTTTCTTTGTTTTGTGTGGTAAAGTCAGTCTTTTATTTTGTTTTAATTTCCTCTCCCTCTCTCTCTGTGTCTCTGTCTCTGTCTCTCTCCTCTCTCTCTCTCTCTCTCTCTCTCTCTCTCTCTCTCTCTCTCTCTCTCTATGTCTATTTGTTTGAATTTCTACAATGGACGTTTGTGGCGAACGTGTAATGGTATTTCATGGTATAAAAGAGTGTGGGTTTCTGTATGACCTAATGCATGGTGTCCTGACTCATTCATTCCATTTGACCGTTATTCTCTTGTCTCCGTGCCTTGTTCGCTCGCTCTCGTATGATGATGTATGTTCTCTATAGACATGTCCAACAGGAATATACTTTACATTTAGGGGTTGATACCAAAAAGCCAGGGTTTCTGTGTGACCTAGTATACGGTACACTGATTCACTCAAACCATGTAAGGTGCAAGTATGTGACCGCATGCATGACTGAGTTCACAAAGTATGAGCGTGGATCGACAATACATGTAAAACACAAGAAATGCTAAACCTATGTAACAATAGCTGACTAACTAACCAACTAACTAATTAACTAAATAAATATATTACTAATAAATGATTTCCTGATTTCCGAAAATCTTATTTGCTCAATGAATGAATGAAAATAACTGGGAATGTCATTTACTGTAGCTCAGAAACAACTCAGCCATTCTTCTCTGAATTGTGCCAGCACTCCAGCACAGATCACACAAAATCTGCGTCAAATCTGAAATCATACAATTTAAGTTTGGCATAATTATCAACTCAACGATTTGCAGAAATATTTATTAACTATATTATATCAGTTAATACAAATTGTTATAGTATTTTCAACAAAAGAGTCACTGACCACGAAGAAATAATTTTATACGCTATAATAATGCTCCAAATTGACATTTTGTTTGTGATGCAACTCTTCAAAAATTATCCAGAAAAATTACAATTTTGATGTGTATGTGGATGAGCGTGTGTATGTTTTTTTGTAGAAAGTAAATTTGTATGCTTGATCCTACTCATATTCCACACTCCCCATGTGCGACAGTCTTACACATACGAAAACGAAAGAGTGCAAGAAAGTACAGAGGAGTGGACAACGAAAAGGCGTGTTTACCATGTGGTCATTTTCTTTGTGAAAGAAAGGACACCAAGACTATGATGTGTGAGTACGTGCAGACATGTGTAAATGTACCTGTGAGTGTTATAGTGTGTAAGTGCACGCACGCCAATATGCGCAAACGCATGCATATATTTGTTACTGTATGTGTGTGTGTATGTTTACGAGCCTATGTGTGTGAAAGCATGTGTAAGAGCTCTTTACATTTTCCTCAGTTGCAATTGATTTTCGAACATGATTGAAATTGGCAGCTTGGATTCCGTTGGTTTTTTTTTACATGCTTCTATAGCTTTTACTTATGTGTACTTCTCTCTTTCTTTATATCTTTCTTTCTATCTCTTTTCAGGTCACAAACAGAAGGAAAGCGTCAGCACACCAAACATTATCACATAATAAACCCAGACGCTCTCTATCAAATACCAAACTGTCCGCTTAAGAATGTCAATGACACAACTTTGCTTATGATTATCATCGGTCAGTTCAGAACTGCCTATGTTGGGTTTTGATTTGTACGTGTTAGGTTTGATGTGACGTGTGTTTACCAAATGAAGCACACAGATTTCGTAATGATTCAGGAGATGTCCTTAAAGTAATGATTCAGGAGATGTTCTTAAAGTAATGATTCAGGAGATGTTCTTAAAGTATCAGAATTATGCAGAAAGTGCCCGAACTTCTAAAAATTGTTTCTGGAATGTTCTGAGGAGTTTGACTGACAATATTACGTAATGTTCTGAGGAGTTTGACTGACAATATTACTAATGTTCTGAGGAGTTTGACTGACAATATTACGTAATGTTCTGAGGAGTTTGACTGACAATATTACGTAATGGTTCTTGATCCTTCTGGTAACCCAATGCATTTTGATCGACTGAGGCACATCAGAAATCTTGATCATTCTAGAATACCCAATGATTAGTAATTGGCTGACTTGCCCCGTGCTTCTTGAACTTTCTCTTTGATGATCCATAAAATAATTGAGACAACGAGAGAGTGGAGGTAGAACTGAAACTGAATGAACTGAATGAAAGTAAAAGTTTTTGAAAAGGGCACGTCTTCGTTTTGAGACGTCGCGATTGTCGTTGAGTTCTGTTTTGTGAATCATCAACTGTAATTACACGCTGTGAACCTGTTACCAGGGTCGACCCTCTCTCTGTGCGGGTCTATTCAACGAGAAATCAGAACAGCTCTTACCTGCTAATCAGTTCAGACAGCGTAAACCCCACAGATGTGTCTAGCAACAAGAATTGGATTCTTCTTAGTGGTAGAAGTCCAGTGACATAGCATACAGACTTGCATGGATAGTAAAGAATCAGTAAAGAAACCAGAAGAGTGGAGAAACATAGAAGGATTGAGACCCACAAAAGAAGTGTGAAAAATAGGACGTTGGAGGACCGAAAAACAAACAAACCAGAGCTATTCTCCGCAACTGGATGGATCTCAGACTTTAATGATTTTTTTTACATAAGCCAGCATTTTAAAACCATAGTCAGAACATTTGCTCTTCTTGCATGGCCCTTGCATAAAGCAATAAACCTCAAGCGTAAAAATGTTTATAAGCATAAACACAGGTGTTGCATGTTGATAACGTTTTTTCTCACACGCTTTTTCCGAATACTATAACATTGATTTTTATTGATATTAACTTTAAGCTGAAGAAATGTAGAGGCAGGCTAAAGACTTTTCAAACCTATGATTGTTTCCCTCATCAAAATAGCGTCACCAACCAATTCAAGAATATATGTATCAGATATATCATGTGAAAACTGGCATAGTGTCTTCCATCACTGATTACTTCCACCGCTGTTTGGTGTATGAAAAGAGAGAACAGCACGAGTCTGCAGGCATCTCCTTTTCTCAGTCCTGGAGTGCCGGTAACGTCATCAGTTAACTTGGAGCCACATGGAAATCCAGTTTCAACATCATTGTATTTACTTTTAATACATCTATGCTTATAGCCAGTCGACAGCAAAGGGCCATATCAGGGCTTTCACCGCGCTGAAGTCATGTCATTATTTTTTTAAAATCATATTCACACAACCCTTTAAAATAAACCTTCTAAAAATACACCGGAAATCTTGTTAAAAATCTTTCCGTAAAATCTTAGATCAGATGAAAAATGTTAATCTCTTTAGGAAATTTAAAGATCACATCCGGTGGGACATTTCATGGAGTCTGCTGTAAAGTGTATGTGACTCGTATCATGGAAGGCCCAACACTCAAAAAGAACATGTTTCACTGTGAGTGGTACACGACATAGGATGCAGCACGGAGCTTCTTCACCTTTTAAAAGATAAGAATGGGTAAAAAAAAAAAAAAAAAAGGAGTGGCATGTATGCAAACGGCATAAAGCTGTTTCTTCTTTACGGCCGCCTCGGAATATGCTATAAACTCTTTTAGGTTTGGACGAATTTTAGATAGTTTGTTATCCGTCTGAGAGTTCCATTCCTCTTGCCGGAGGTCTTTGACATAAGCCTGGGTTTTGGGTTTCAAATCAGTGTGAAGCATAGACAATCTACTCAACTCTTTCTTTGTGGCACTCTTGGCAAGTTCATCAACCATTTCGTTGTCTCGAATGCCCACATGGCTGGGAACCCAAGCAAAAACTGTTACTTCCAACTGATTTCAGAGGTGCGTACAGTTGGAATAACTTCATCAGTTGAGGTGCTTGAAGTTACGGCCAGCAATGGCCTCCAGTGCTGAAAGGGAGTCCGACAAAATGAGGATATCTTTATGTTTTGATTTAGAAACCATTTCAAGAGCCACGACCAAGGCTGTCAACCCAGCAGTGTAGATGGAGCTGTCACTGGAATGTTTTAGAACATCTCTGGGTTAGGATCTGTTGCACAATACACAGCAGAGGCAAACACCCTCCTCAGATTTGGAACCGTCTGTGAAAATTCTTCTGAAGGATGGAAACTTTGAACACAATTCGACGAAAAAAGACCTTCGCCAAGGAACTAGAGGAATTTTTACGATACAAGGCTAAATCAAACCGGATGGAGTAAAGAGAGTCCATGGTGGGTCATCAGGAAACGTGGATAAACCACGCCTAATTCCTAGGTCGATATCTGCACTGTTCAAATGGGGGAAGAATACCAATTTCCAAGGGTGGGATGGAACTTGGGTAGTCATCGAATTTCTTTTGAAACTTAGGGTCAAAAACACAGTCATATGCAGGGTTTGAATCAGAAGATTGATTCAAACAGTAGTTCAAAGTAAATTTCTGTCGACGGTTCGAGAGGGATGGTTCTCCTGCCTCAGCATACAGGCTATAAACAGAGGTGGTGAGGAAAACACCCAGACAGAGTCGAAGCCCTAAATGGTGGATGGGATCGAGACTTTTCAGGTAGGAAGGTCTGGCTGGGCCATAGACTACACACCCGTAGTCCAGTTTGGAGCGGATCAGAGCCTTGCAAAGATGGAGACGAGTTTTCTTATCAGCGCCCAATCCGTGTGTGCGACAACTCGCAGAATGTTCAGTGCTTTCTGACATACAGTTTTTGAGTGTTGCATGTTACTTTTAAAGTTCAGTTTCTGAGTAAAAAATAAAAGACAACACTCAGAAATGTGGCTTCTTTCACAGCTGTAATGGTGGATTTATACAGACGAATTACAGGATGGGCAAAGAACGGACGAAAATTGTGAAAATGGGTACACTGTGTTTTGGAGCTTAAAAAGGTAAATCCGTTTTTCTCGGCTCACTGTCGAATCTTATCCACACAAAGTTGGAGTCGACGTTGCACGCTGGCATAAAATGCGGCAACTGCGTAGAGTGCGAAGTCATCAACAAAAAGAGAGGACTCGGAACCCCGAGGTACACCGCACTCCTGCCCATGGATGTCAGACAGCGTGGTGCCAATATGCACTAGGAACTGCCGATCAGCCACAAAATTTTGAATTAATAAAGGTAGATGACCACGAAAACCAAATTTATAAAGATCCATCAGAATGTCAGATTTCCAAGTGGTATCAAACGCTTTTTCCAGATAAAAAAGATAGCAACCACATGTTACTCATTAATGAAGGCTTTATTGGTGGTGGTTTCAAGACGGACTAAATGGTCAACGGCCGAGTCGTGCTTCGAAACCCGCACTGTTCATTGGCCAAAAGGCCATAGGCTTCCACATTCCACATTAGACGGGAGCTGACCTTTTTCTCCATTAGCTTGCAGAGGCAGCTGCTCAGAGTTATTGGACGATAGTCTGAAGGGTTGTAAGGTCTTTTCCAGGCTTAGGAATGGGAATGATCAGGGCTTTCCGCCAGGAGGGTGGAAAGTATCCTGAGGTCCAGCTATGGTTGTAAACTTTTCGAAGGGTCTGGAGACAGCAAACAATAACAATAATTAATAATGGTAATGATAAAAATAACAACAATAATAATAGTGAAAATAATGATGATGATGATAATAACAACAACAATAATAATAGTAATAACAATAATAATAATAATGATAATGGTTTGGACAATTTCTATGCGCATACCCTTACAACGTAGGTTACTGAGTACTTTACAAAGTTTAACAAGTCAACGTCTAAAGTTTACGGAAAACACATACATACATACGCACGCATGCACGGGCGCGCGCGCGCGCGCGCTCGCTCGAGTGTTTGTTTTTGTTCTATTGTGTATTCAAGATCAAAAATCTGTATCAGTGTTGAACAGCTGTCAATCTGTTTTCCTTCATTTTCCCGATGTTAACGCTGTGTGTCAAGCATCAGGCGCGAGGTATATGGGCGATCTTGGAACATCTCTTTCGGGGATGTTACTTGGTTGATCTATGTGCTTCGTGTCGACGTTCGTGCTAGGAGGGTGTAATTCTGGACTTATCCTTGAATGTCACTCCCCCGACCTCATACCTTACGGATGGCGTGGCGAGGGGAGGGTGGGGGTTGTTATAAGTTGGCCATGTGCCTCAACTCATCCCCCACTCCAACTCCACCCCACCCCACCTCCACCCTCATTTTCAACAAATATATCCGGCATATGGTGGGCAGTCATATGGGTGGGCAGTCTTATAAGCCTGATGGCCAGACTCTCTCGCCGCCCCGCACTGTCATCAGCATGTAAAAAAGGAAGTGTACGAATAAATGTTTTGGCCTACCTGTATTTTCCCCGATCGAGCTCCCCCCCCCCAACACACACACACACACACACACCACACACACACACACACACACACACACACACACACACACGTGCATGCACGCTCTCACTCATACACTAATAATTGTCTCTACCTTATGCTCAAACTTACCTGCCACCCCATCGACCCTCATAAATACACACTTTATAGACAGGGGGGGGGGGGGGGGGTGATTTTGGCCTTATTCTTAAAGTCACAAATCCCCCCTCATCCCCAGACACCCCACACCCCCTCCCTATCGCATATATTACACTCACGGAGGAAGATGGGGGGGGGGGGGGGGGGGGGATTCTAACCTCATGCCCGAAAACACACAATTCGTGCTTTAAACACGCGTGCAAGGGACAGGGGTGGAAGTTGGGGGTTGTGTGGCGGGTGGAGAGGGTATTAGTAATTTCGGGCTTAAACTCATTCTCAAGAGAGAATGTTGCTTATAGTAACGTGCTAAATCACCTCCATTTTCCAAACGGCAGACGATAAACGACAGGTACCTTGATAAGTTGTTTTAGAAGAGGCGGCTAAAATAGCACCCTTTTAGAAGAAATTACCCCCAATGCATTTACATATAGAAAAGAGTGATTCTGGCTTTATCGATCAACTCTACTTCACTCACATACAAACACACACTAAAATCCACAGACGAGGTTGAAAGTAATGCGGGCCATATGCGTGAATACAGCCTTCACACCCTTACCTTTATACAGGCTCGCAAGAGGGGATGGGGGGTGGGAGGGGGTGGTAATCTGGGCGTTATTCATCAGCGTTCCCCCGAACTCCTGTCAACATCCCTATCTTACATGCAGATAGAGGGTGATTTGGGACTTTCGTCCAAACTCAAACATACACTCCCAACAGTCACACACACCTTCAGCAAACGTGTTTAGCGCCAATGAGGGAAGTGACCTTGACCGTATGTGCTCTATTCACCCATTACCCCACCCACCCCACCCACCCGCATCAACACACACATGATAAATAGATGGGAGGGGGAGGGGGGATGGAATTTTGTAACTTACGCCATTTGTCACGCCCGCCCTACCCCTAACATTAAGCATACAGAGGAGAAGTAATTCTGTCTTTGTACCCCCCCCCCCCCCGCCCCTCCCCTCCCCAGCATACACTTAGAAGGGGAGTGGGGCAGGAGTAATTTTGGGCTTATGCCTGAACTTCCGCCTCCTTTTCAATAAGCGTATCTGTTGAATGAGTGAGGTGTGACTTTTGGCCTTGCCCACCCACCACTCAAACCACCCTTATAAACACGAAAGGAAGACAAACGGGGTGAGTTGGTGTAGTGAAATGGCCTTGTGTTCACAGCTTTCTCTCTCTCCCCCCCCCCCCCCCCCCCCCCCCCGCCTTATCTCAGTCCCCTCCTCTACTCCACCCCGAGCAATCCTCACATACGAAGGTCAAGTGACAGTTAGGAAAGACTCACTGACCGCAGGGAAAGTCCTTTTGACAATGAGAAAGACTGTGACCTGGGATTGTCTTCAGAGAGCACTTAAGACCTCGTGACGAAAGCTTGGCTGTGTCTGGAGTTGTACTGTCATCACCTGTCAGCGGAACAGCAACGAGTGAGGCTACGAGATGCACATGGCAGTTGCTTGACGGTGGCGTTTTTTGCCGGTGGGCTCTGAAGTCATGAAATATGGGCTGGTACACCCATAAGAACACTCCCGTGGAGAATCTGTCATGTCGCATCCAGTGGCCATTACACAATGGCATCTTCCAGGGAGCAACTATGTCCCTTCACGTGTTAATGGAATGCCCTGTGCGTGCCTGCACCCTATGTGAACACAGTGCAGGCCTCCAATGGTTTGTGCGGAATTGCTCCCAGCTGGTTTGATCGGCAGATGAGGACAGTACTTCTCTGGGTCCTATCCGCACCTTCGGGTATATCCCTTTCTTTCAAAGTTGTATAAACATTGTGGCTAAATACACCCTCCTAATTCCTAACACGCTTGCAAAGAGAGGGTATGTGTGGAGGGGGTAGGGGGTATTATTGTTAATCTTATCCCTAAACTCTCTCTCTCTCTCTCTCTCTCTCTCTCTCTCTCTCTCTCTCTCTCTCCCCCTTTTCAATGAATATATCTAGTACATGGACAGGGTGTGATTTGGGAGATGTTTAAACTTCCCCTCCCTCATCACCGTCTGTGTATCTTACATGGGTAGGGCTGATGCCCATTCTCACTTGCCATTCCACCCAAATCCCAGAACACACTTATCATTCACAGGTAGGGTAGAAGGGACGGGGAGGGGCAGTTCTGCCCTTACGCTCACAGACACCGTTCCTCCCACTCTCCGTGTCAAACAAACGTGTGAGAAGTAACCTAGTAGTTATGTGAGAAAAAAGATGGTCGAAGATATTGCTAGAGTCTTTCTGTTTATACCTCGATTCTACACTTACTGATAAAGAGTTTCTGCAATATCTAAATGTCTATCTACAAAAAGGCACTTAGATGCATTTTAATTTTGCAGTTTTTGTGTAAATCAATTGTGCGGCAGTGTAGCGTCGCCGACGTTAACAGTGTGTGCTGGGTTTAATTATTGGTGGTTTGTTTTAAGCATAATTGTGTGTGTGTATGTGTGTGTGTGTGTGTGTGTGTGTGTGTGTGTGGTGAGGAGAGAGAGAGAGAGAGAGAGAGAGAGAGAGAGAGAGAATGTTGCTTATAGTCCAGCCGATAGCAAAGGGCCATATCAGGGCTGTTACTGCGTTGAAGTCGACACTCAAGTCATAATTAACACACAAAAAAGACACACATGCACGCAACTCATTCAAACACACTTTCTAAAGGAAATTTCGTCAAAATCTTTCTTCCATAAAATCTTAGATCAGATTAAAAACGTTGATCTCTTTCAGAAATCCGAAATTCACATCAGGTGGGACATCTCTGAAAAAGGTTTTCATGGAGTCTGCGGTAAAATGTTTATGTCTTACATCATACAAGCCCCAACACTCCATAAGAATGCTTCATTGTGAGTGGTACATGCCGTAGAGTGCACCAAGGAGTTCCTTCACCTTTTAAAAGATAAAAATGGGTGTAAAAGGAGTGGCCTGTGTGCAAACGGCATAAGACCGTTTCTTTTCTACGACCGCCCGCGGTACATTGTAAAGGCGTGCTCAGGTTTGGACGGATTTGGAAGAGTTTGTTATCCGTCTGCGAGTTCCAGTCCTCCTTATGGTGGATCGGATCTAGTGTTTTCAAGGAGGAAGGTATGGCTGGTTCATACACGACACAACCGTAGTCAAGTTTGGAGTGGGTCGGAGTCCTGTGAAGGTGGAGAGGAGTTTTCTTAGCAGCGCCCCAATCTGTATGTGCCATAACTCTGAGAATGTTCACTGCTTTTTTACATGAAGTTTTTAAGTACTGGATATGAATTTTAAAATTCAGTTTTTAATCAAAGATAATTCCAAGAAATTTGACTTCCGTCACTGTTGAAATAATAGATTTGTCAAGATTGTGAAAATCGATCGGGGTTTTGTGCCCGAAAAAAAAAAAAACGCATTTTCTTCGGCCCACAAGAATGCTCCCTTGGGGTACACCCAACTCTGCCCATGGATGTTAGGCAACGTGGTGCGCACACGGACTGGGAACTGCCGATCAGCCGGAATTTTTTTTTTAACAAAAACAGGCTGGTGATCTGAAAAACCTAGCCAATTATGATCCATACGAATTCCATATTTCCATGTAGTGTCATAAGCCTTCTCTAGGTTGAAAAAAGCTACTCTAAAAAAAAAAACGAAGAAACTATCACATGTTGTTTGTTAATGAAGGCGTTACCGATGGTGGTTTCAAGACGGACTAAATGGTCAACGGTAGAACTTCCGGAAACCACACTGCTCTTTGGTTAAAAAGTTGGTTTCCTGCTTCTGCATCAGACGAGAGTTGACTATCTTTTTTCCATTAGTTTGCAAAGGCAGATGATCAGAGCTATTGATCGATAATTCGGGTGCTTGGTAAAGTCTTTTCCAGGCTTAAGAATGGGAATGATCTAGGCTATCCGCCAGAGAGTGGAAGGTATCCTGTGGTCCAGATGTGATTGTAGACTTTGAGAAAGGTTTGGAAACAGCTTTCTGGTAGATGTTTCAAAAGTTGGTAAATGATATCATCAAGTCCAGGATCGCTACAGGTTTGCAGTACTGGTTCCAGTTCATCAATTGTTGAAAATGGCAGACTGTAGACCTCAGAGTTGTTCAAGGAGAAGTTACAGGGAGATTTTTCTTTCAGTTGGTTGTGTTTCAAAAAAAGCAGCAGATTTATATGCGGAGGACGAGTTCTGTTCAATGGTGGGGGCCAACAGAATAGCAAAAAACAAGTAGGATAACTCTTGCTCCCATAAGAAAACCTAACTCAGAGTAACTTTTATTCAAGGCTGGCACAGCCTTTTAAACTTGAATAAAGTCAGACAAATACAAAGACGAACAACGAGAGTGAACTTGGCATGTCTGACTGTGAAGCCGATGATCTACCTTTGAGCCACCTATGCAGGCTATAAATAAATATCACAGACAGAACTCAGGAGGAGACACAGTCAGCTGGAATGAAATAAAGAGAACATGGAGGCACTTTTCCTTGACACTAAGAACAGAATTCATTCTTCTCTTTTCATTTCAGTAAGCCAAGATCACCCATCACCCTCTTCCCTTGATCTTTAAGCAACGGCGCTTCATAGTGTAGTGTCCGTGGTTACGACTGGGTGACATGAAACTTCTCACTTGTGTTAATAGTGATTCCTCTCTCTCTCTCTCTCTCTCTCTCTCTCTCTCTCTCTCTCTCTCTCTCTCTCTCTAATGCAAGGTTCACACTATGCCATATCGTGGCCCGACTTTGGTTTATCTCGCTCATCTCAGAAAAATGATGGTCTTGATCGGTTTCCATGTAGTCCTGCACAGGAAGTGTCTCCAGACAACTAAAACCAGTGTCGACTGACGCCGCTTGCTGCTGGACTACCGCCTCCCCCCCCCCCCCCCCCCCCTGTTGATAAAGAAGAATGATAATAAACGCAATATGTCCCCGCCTGTTTTCATACCCCTCGCAGGAAGTCTCGATAACGCGCGCGCACTTTGAATCGGTCAGAACCAGTCCTAACTTCTTTTATCGGGTCGGCTTTTTTCCCGCCACAATTCGATTCAAAGTCATGACGGGTCCTGATTGGTCCGCACTAGTCTACCGCTTGGCGCCCTTGGTCACAGTTCGTCTGCACTGGTTTGGGTATTACAAAACAACACCCGGCCTCCTTATCTATGAAACTAGTGCAGACGAGTGCAAACTTTTTTAACCGATTAGTTAATAATAGATAGGAATAGATAGGACTACATGGGTGTAGATAGGAATAACATGACTAATCGAGACTAATCGAGGCTGTGACCTAAAGAAATAGTCGGAGTGGTCGTGAAAAAATTTTGAACCGTCCGAAGGCCTCTAAGTCGGGCTCGACTGGTGCCAGACTAGCTACAGAACTAATCGAGACTAAAAGGGGTTTACCGGACCCCAGCAGACATGTTTATCCGACTTGTTAAAACCAACAGGACTTCGACCTACATTTAAGTCCTGCCAAGACTAGGACTAGTGTAAACCTTGCATAAGAATAAGAATATTATGCAGAGGTTTAAACCATCTAGCGATGTGTCCCCATACTAATGTGTTCCGTTATCTCGCATCATATTTGCGTCCTGCACTCAGGCGTCTCCTGTAAAATGACCAATCAAAATTAAGGTATGAAAATTGGGTTAGGCTGGTCCTAGTTAAGACTGAATGTCAATGGTAGCATATTATACCTATCCTAGTTAAGACTGAATGTCAGTGGGAGCATATTATACCTATCCTAGTTAAGACTGAATGTCAATGGGAGCATATTATACCTATCCTAGTTAAGACTGAATGTCAATGGTAGCATATTATACCTATCCTAGTTAAGACTGAATGTCAAGGGAGCATATTATACCTATCCTAGTTAAGACTGAATGTCAATGGGAGCATGTTATACCTATCCTAGTTAAGACTGAATGTCAATGGGAGCATATTATACCTATCCTAGTTAAGACTGAATGTCAATGGGAGCATATTATACCTATCCTAGTTAAGACTGAATGTCAATGGGAGCATATTATACCTATCCTAGTTAAGACTGAATGTCAATGGGAGCATGTAAAACCTAACTGCCCAAGATCGACCACACATATATCGGGTCGTTGAGACACAGACTGAGGTCGAAAGTCAAGATGACTAAAATTAAGCCATGGAACACAAATTACAGTTGAAGATCACATGAAATCAGGTAACAGAAATGAAATCAAAGCGACGAACGTTAAAGACTAAAAAAAAAAAAAAAAAAAAAGAAATAAAAGGACCTGTATGGGTTATTCTGACACAGATAGAAATGAAAGGTCATGATGACCCAGATGGAGATGTAGGTCAAAATGATAAAAATTTATTGATATTGGCCCAGTTTAAGATTAAGAGGACAAATGTTTATAACCTGGAAGAAAGGCGTCGTTTTGAAATGAAGTCTTTGGAATATCACAGGAATTTCGCGACCGTAAGGTTAATGTCATCAATGGTCAGCGTGACCACAAACGTGTTAAACTTGATCTGGATATTCATGACCCAACGGGTTCACGATGCGTTTCAGCTCAGTCTGGCTTGCCACGACCTAGTTAGACACCTTGATCTTAGTCTTTGTTACCATGACTCAACTGGAAGTCAGTTAGTCTTTGGCATCGATTTTTATCACCATGACACAGTTTGGACCACTTGATCTTTGACTGTGATTTAGGTCTGATTTCCCAAATTGAGATATCTGACCTTAATCTGTTTCCTGAAAGGTAATGTTGGCACAAATCTCAGGTAGTCGGTTTGTTGTCGTCATTGCAGTGAGTCGTTTCAAATGTCTAAGAATCAACGACGGATAACCCACGCCAAACCCACTGACCGCCTGCATGCTCCAAGTCAACCTCCTTTGTGAAGTATTGAAGCTACGAATCCCCACCTAAGTCCAACTCCTTTGTGAAGTATTGAAGCTACGAACCCAACCAAGTCCAACTCCTTTGTGAGGGTATTGAAGCTACGAACCCCCAACCTAAGTCCAACTCCTTTGTGAAGTATTGAAGCTACGAATCCCCAAGCTAAGTCCAACTCCTTTGTGAAGTATTGAAGCTACGAATCCCCAACCTAAGTCCAACTCCTTTGTGAAGTATTGAAGCTACGAATCCCCAACCTAAGTCCAACTCCTTTGTGAAGTATTGAAGCTACGAATCCCCAACCTAAGTCCAACTCCTTTGTGAAGTATTGAAGCTACAAATCCCCAACCTAAGTCCAACTCCTTTGTGAAGTATTGAAGCTACGAATCCCCAACCTTAATCGGTTCAAACAGTCCTGAGGTTCTTTGATTCCTTGAAAAGAGCACGGTTTTCATTATGAAATGCAGTGACAAAATGCTTCTACGTATGCGGACGCACGCGTGCGCGCGTGTGTGTGCGAGTGTGTGTGTGTGTGTGTGTGTGTGTGTGTGTGTGTGTGTGTGTGTGTGTGTGTGTTTGTGTGTGTATGGTCCTACCCATATGTATAACGTGGGGATCTGCATGTTCTGTACTATGACATTTTTTTTAAATGTCTTTTAAATTCACCCATAGAGGGAAGTCAAATGATTTTTTTTTAACTAAGCAGCACACTCCCACCCCCTATCCACAGAGAGAGAGAGAGAGAGAGAGAGAGAGAGAGAGAGAGAGAGAGAGAGATTTCACAGAAAATGTTGGGGGGGGGGGGAGATCATGGTGGGGGGCCAGTTGCTATCCGAGACGATCATTACGATATAAACCAGTGGCGCACTGGGAGGTTTGTAAGGTATTCATCAAGCAGGCCTGTATAATCGGAGTGAGAAGGGGAGACCAGTGAGAAAGGAAGAATAAAACTGGGAAAGGGGGGGGGGGGTGTGGTGGTGGGGGGTTAGAAAAAGAAGAAGGCAAGAAGATCTTACTGCCGGCGAGCAAAGCACAGCTAACTGTAAATCCGCCACCTGTCAACCGGAGAGTTATTGCCTGCTGTGCTTTCGGGCAGGCAGCTGTTGTCTGCCCATTGACATGGACAACAGGTTCAGGAGCTTTCAGTCACTATCGGCCACACAGACACAGCTGTCTGTGTTTTTTTCATCTTAACTCACCTCAATCCAGCTTAGACCGCTCCTGCTCCCCTCCCTTCCCCCGTCCTCCCAGACTTATAGCATTATCGGCCGCTCCCCCCCCCCCCCCTCACACCCGTCTCTAATACACAAAACATTCCGAGCGACCAGTAGTCAACCTCGTCCCACGGCCCGCTTGTTGTCCCCCACTTACCAATTAGGACAGTTGGATCACGTGATCTCTTCGCTTAACGCCTGGACACGAGCAGTTTTGTATATCCTTCTGATGAAGCGGTAGAAGAGTTGAAGGGCTTATATGTTAGTGGTGCTGATGGTAGGGGAAAATACGGAAAACGTCAAAGAGATTTCAGTGATATCCTCGGTGCATGAGTGTATGAGCGTGTTTTGTGATCCTCGGTGCATGGGTGTATGAGCGTGTGTTGGTGTCTTGCAGTACTGGTAAATGGAAAATTCAACCATGATGAATGGATTGCCAGTGTTAAGTCTATGTTCCATGGTCAGCAGATCTGTGGAAAACAATAACGAGCATATCCAGGCAATAGAGAGGAGTAGCAACGCGGTTTCTCCTTTTTTTTTTCTTTTTCTTTTTAATCTGGCGTTGAAACGTGTATAATGACGTACAAGCTGAAGCTCACCTCAGACTTACACTGGACTACAATATCATCAGGTAACTCACCATGGTCATTTCCTATTTTAGTGCACTAGATTTAAGAACCTTTTCCAGTAGAATTTTTTTTTTTTTTAGACAGAGATTGCCTCACATAGGTGATTAAGTGCTAAGAGAATGTTATGGGTAGCACAGGGATTGTTCACTTCCAAGAGTTAGGTATGCAACCTCTTGCATCCACCATCTTGGAACGTTCAAAATGGGTGATTGGGAGGCATCTTAAACAAACAAACAAACAAAACCAATAAAGTTTTATTCTTTATGGTCCATTACCAAGTCCAAGGATGACCAACATTTTCTTTTTCAATCGACTATTACCTTGGATGGAAAGGCTGACTCTCATTTATTTCTTATTAGAATTGTACAGGCAAAATATCCTTTACAAAGAATCCTGGAAAATTTACTGCGCTAAAACAGGAAATTACCATGATAATAATTTATTAAAGTGTTGTATGTCACAATATCCCGACACAAAATAAAGTAGGTGGTACCCACACATTATAATGTCACTAGTACAATATTTTGTTGTACAACTTGCAGTCATTTGTCCAGATTTTCAGCATATCGCACTTATAGCAAGTGCCTTTTCTAATTCCATGCTGAAGAATAATTTTAGAGTTAGAATTTTTATGTACTCTTCATACTCTCTGTTCGTTTCTATAATGGTGTGTGTGTGTGTGTGTGTGTGTGTGTGTGTGTGTGTGTGTGTGTGAAAGTATAATTTAGAGTAGAATTTTATGTACTCTTCATACTCGCTGTTCGTTTCTATAATTGGTGCGTGGTAGTGTGTGTGTGTGTGTGTGTGTGTGTGTGTGTGTGTGTGTGTGTGTGTGTGTGAATCAATCGATTTCTGTACCAGGACTATCTCCGAGGATTGCTGCTCAGATTCCTTTCCTTTGCAATGGTCATTTTCATTTGCAATATGGGGTGGGTCGTGAATAATACTCGCTTTTCCATGTATGTCCAACATCAACGCTACGAAAACGTTATCTAAGCAAACTTCAAACGGTAGTTTGTCTTGAAATGATTGATTTGTATCAACCCACAACAGCATCCTATTCACAGGCGTTTCTTTCTTTTTTTTTTTACTATTTGTAGGTTTTAGGTGTGTTTAAAGACAAGCAACCCATTTGGAAGTTTCGTTTGTTTGTTTCTCCGGTCATTCTTAGATAATTTTAGCGAAGAAGGTTTTGTTTTCTGTTCCACCTTATACATTTTCTGAAATTTGTTCCTTCGATTTTTTTCCCTGAAATAATTTCAGTGATCATTGCTGTGTTTCCTGTGTTATTTCTTTGCCATCTTTTCCCACTTACAACTTGCCCTGAAACCAACCCTGAGATATTGCATAAACATAAGTGAAAACTGGTTTCAATGTACTAGAACTATCCTGAAAGGCCTTGGAATCTTTTAAATGTAAAAGCCCATCTGGCATCTGTTTATGCCATTAAAAATATCCTGCTTGAGCTGATCAACTCTTTTTTATTCTCTGAAAACAGCTGTCCTTGCACATGCCTTCATGAAGTCATCAAATCCTAACTCACCTTCCTGAACGGATGGACAGCTGCCTGGAGGCTGTCAACCCACAGTTCTTGCATATTATTCTAAACAGAAAGAAACGGTCCGTTCATTGATGTTCTTTCTGGCGGTCTACGTGGAGAGTGTTCACGTCAGAAGAAAGCTGTGATCACTTTTGGTTTGTTGTTTGTTTGTTTTGTTTTGTTTTATTTTGTTTTGTTTTGCTTTTAGTCTTCGTAGATAATTTTTCACGTTGAAGAAGTTCGTTTTATCTTTGTTGATGAAACATGACCTTTGTTAGCGTCTGAGATGGTGATAGCCCAGAAAACACTCAGTGTAGTTAGCTTGGCTATGAGAATAAATCTAAGCCATCATCAGCGAATATTCACAATAGGAAGTCGGATGTAGACGCAACTTAAGAATATGAGGGAGGTGACATATCCGTAGCATGCCAAAAAGCCTCTTTTTGCGAAAGTGATGTGAACCGAAGCTTTGTCTTCAGCGACCAGAAATGTACAAATACCCAACGGCGACTGACGTAGATTTTGAACACGTTAAGCAAGCAGTAGTGGGCACATATGCAGCATGTCTGTCTTATGAAGCATGTTATCAAGTGTTCCACAAGGCAGCAAACTGCAGAGCATTAATATTGAACGCACCGTGTATAAACACATGAAATGTTTAGTGATCTTAATATTCGTGATGTTGTGATTCTACATGTAAGAGCTTTATAACTAGGGGATGGGGGTGGGTTCGGAGAGAGTGAAATGTTTTTGTGAGGGTTAACTAATATTGTTCGGTTTGTAGAGCAGATATTCTCAATCATGCGCAGTTAAAACGTTGCATTTAAACATTGAATGTTGTGAAAGAACCTGCTTTCACATTCTGACATTTATGAGAGAATATACTGTTAAACTTGACTTTATGACAGAGCCTGATCGGAAACATTGCAAGTTATGAAAGAGCCTGATCGGAAACATTGCAAGTTATGACAGAGCCTGATCGGAAACATTGCAAGTTATGACAGAGCCTGATCGGAAACATTGCAAGTTATGAAAGAACCTGATCTGAAACATTGCAAGTTATGACAGAGCCTGATCTGAAACATTGAAAGTTATGAAAGAGCCTGATCTGAAACATTGCAAGTTATGAAAGAGCCGTTCCGCAATCATTGCTGTGAATCAACCTGTCTAAAAACAGTTTTCCCTAGAATAGATCTAGTTGTTGTTGCTGTTAATTGGTAGTTGTATTGTAAAGAGCGGGTATTTTTCCCTAGAATAGATCTAGTTGTTGTTACTGTTAATTGGTAGTTGTATTGTAAAGAGCGGGTATTTTTCCCTAGAATAGATCTAGTTGTTCTTACTGTTAATTGGTAGTTGTATTGTAAAGAGCGGGTATTTTTCCCTAGAATAGATCTAGTTGTTCTTACTGTTAATTGGTAGTTGTAAAGAGCGGGTATTTAAAATTGGGTTTTAATACATTTCTTGTTGCGGTGTTATAAATCAACACTGGAAACTGATCAATTGTTTAACTGTTACTGTTCAGTCCTAGCCCACTTTCAGTGGTGACATTGCAGTTGCCGAGAGGTTGTTCTGTTAGCCTAACTATGGCAGGCAGAGAGAACAAAATGTTGATATTGGTCCTGCACACTATGGAAAAAAAAAAAGCACTGTAGTGTTCTCTGAAGACGGTGAACATCTGGTCTGGAAGGTGCTGATTCGGAGAACTGTGCAAGATACATGGCGTTGGCCTACTCATAGAATGGCTGAGAGAGAAGGGGGTAGAAGGGAACTGAGTTAAAGAACAGAAGAATTTGCATGAAAGCCAAATTAGAAATAGAACAGTTACACGTACAGGAAAGATTTAAGGAAGAGAGACAGTAGGTAGAAACAGGAAGAAGTCGAGGACATAGACCTTACAAGACTAGAAATAGAACGGAAAAAGAAGAGAGGGGGGACAAGACAGGAAGTAAAATAAAATATTTTTAGTCTAAGTGGAAAACTAATACTGTAAACGAAGTGGAAAGCAAGTATAAATAAGTGAGGCTATGAGTAGATAATATTGAGGGCTCATGCTTGAAGTAGCTAAGCAGGGATATGAATTGGGACTATCAATCCTATCGGTGGCAGCACAAATAGTTATAAAATAGATAAATACACAACAGATAAACGGTTGTTTTCATACAACATGACCATTACAAATACTGACAACACACACACACACACACACACACACACACACACACACACTCTCTCTCTCTCTCTCTCTCTCTCTCTCTCTCTCTCCTCTCTCTCTCTCCACACACACACACACTCTCTCTCTCTCTCTCTCTTCCCACACACACACACACACACACACACACACACACACACACACACACACACACACACCTCTAAAGAGCCTAGTTAATGCAGCACCGATGAACGAGGCGCAGCTGTCAACACACATTCATGGGCCGAGCAGAGACCGATGCCACCGCATTAGAATGAACAGCTCTCTTCAACGACTGGGCCTAACAATGTGTCTCCACGCTGTGTGTACCGACTGAGACAGTGACATGACTGATCACTGCACATTGTCGTCGGTGAGGTCACTGGGTCACTGCGTGGCAACGAAGCAGGCAGTTAAAAACAGGAGTCTGCGAGCCTAACGAGCAGAGGGTGCTCGGCTACCAGGAACTGGAAGGGTTCTACGTGTGTTTTGTTTTGTCTTTTATAGTGCGAAGCTTAAGTGATACATTGTAATATCTAGCACAGAAAACATATGGGAAACGCATGACATACACGGCATACTGTAGTACTACCCAAAAGAAATACAGAGAGAGAGAGAGAGAGAGAGAGAGATGGAAGAGAGAATGGGGAGGGGGGGGGGGAGAGAAGGAAAAGTGGAACAGAGAACACACGATCATGAAACAATTTCGTCAAAACATTTGCTCTCAGTCACACTGCGTTTTTTTCTTTTCTTGTTTAATTTCACTTCTGTTGTTAAACGTTTTGCCGTTTGAAAAAGAAGTGTCTGCAGAGATCATACCTCAAAGTTCTGTAAGAATCTAGTTGTGTGTCTACATGTAATAGCATGTATTTACTGATGTATATGTGTAACCATACCATATGTGTAACCAACAAACAAACAAGCACAATAGTAGGCCTACGTGAGAATTACAGTTGAATTTTCCGTACCTGTGGTCTTTTGTAATTTGATAACTGACAGGCAGAACTTGGTCCGCCACACACAGTATCCCAACAAAGGCCCTAGTGAAGCGTCCCGTGTTCGCCAGTCAATACTTGACCCCATTTACGTGTCCGGGACTGCCACGAAAGCTGTCAATGACTGTCATATAATTGCGGAGAATGGAGGGTGTGCGACGGAATCCAATTTCAGACCCCTGGAGGTAATATACAACGGCGCTGTGTAGTGTGACTGGCCGTGTTACGAAATGCTTTCAGAGAACATATGGATACATAGATGGATGGACAGATAGATCTATGTACAGACAGACAGACAGATAGATATGTAAGCAGATGACTCGATGGTCTTGAGACCTGTTTGTGGTAAAACTCGTGAACAAAGA
>CM065716.1:74197013-74204513 GCA_033310375.1 Conus canariensis | reverse complement strand
TTAGATCATATATGATATACTACAGGGTGTGTCATTCTGTTCGCCACATACACCGCTAGACTTCCGTTTTTTCTTACTTACTTACTTAGGCCCACTGCTCTTGCCAGAGCATAGGCCATCAACAACTGCCCGCCAGCGACCACGGTCCAGGGCAATCTTTTCTATTTCACCCCATCTGTAACCCATCTGCCTGGTGTCCGCCTCCAGGTCCCGCCTCCAGGTGTTTCTTGGTCTTCCTCGCTTCCTTTTGCCTTTAGAATTCCAGGTCAGAGCTTTTCTGGTGTTGTCCGGGGCTTTCGGACGGTGCGTCCTAGCCACAGCCTTTTTCTTTTACTGATGTCTTGCTCTACTGGCAGTTACTTCTTCCCACAGCTCTTTGTTGCTAACTGACACTGGCCAGTTGATGTGGAGGATCTTTCGCACACAGCTGTTAATGAAGGTTCCGTTTGTTCCGATACAAAATATGGAGGAGAAAAAGCTTTTTCTTCCTGATACTCTATCTTCCTAACATGCGCCCTTCTCACAGACGAAGGCGTTTTAATCTAAGACACAAATTATTGCACATTTCTAAGGAAAACTCACATTCATACAAGTCGTTATTGCACATATCTAAGGAAAACTCACATTCGCACGTCATTATTGCACATATCTAAGGAAAACTCATATTCACACACGTCGCTATTGCACATATCTCAGGAAAACTCACATTCACACAATTCGTTATTGCACATATCCAAGGAAAACTCACATTCACACAAGTCGTTGTTGTACATATCTAAGGAAAACTCACTTTCACACGTCATTATTGCACTTATCTAAGGAAAACTCACATTCAGACAAGTCGTTATTGCACATATCTAAGGAAAACTCACATTCACACAAGTCGTTATTGCACATATCTAAGGAAAACTCACATTCGCACAAGTCGCGTTTTTCCCCCACAGAGAAATAACCTCAAGTCTCTTTCTCTGAAGTGTACGTTATTTCACCAATAAACATTTTTTTTTTTTAGTTTCTGTCACAATTTTTCCTGAAGAATTCAACGGTTGAGTTCTATTTATTTATCTCTCACAACTATACCCATAGGTTGGGTATCAATTAGGTAATAGCATCATCGATTAATCTAATAATTGTCGCAATATTTATCCCAAAGTTCTTTACCCTCGTTACTCGGTTCATGCATTATTTTTATCCAGTCTTATTGATAACACTTCTGCTAATACATCGTCGTCTGAAGTGGTTAAAGTTATCGATCTCCAGGTATGCAATGTTCCCTTATCAAGCTCTTTACCTTTCTATGACAATGTCATTATTCCTAGTTTTACAATGTCATTATTCCTACTTTTACAATGTCATTATTCCTAGTTTTACAATGTCATTATTCCTAGTTTTTGTACATATAAAAGTTACCCATTGTGAACAAGTTTCAGGACGTAATCTATAACTAACTTAGTTACTGTGTTCCATACTACTTGCAAAAAAAAAATTGTATAGTGATACTATCGTTGCCTAGGGCTGAGCCATTTCTTAACCTGGTCGAAGCTTTTATCATTTCCTTTGCAGATACCATTCCCTTGCACACAAGAATGTCGGAAAAGTTTCATTTTCTATATAGATATTGTTGCTTCTTTAATATTATCTGTTGTTGTAGATTGATTATACATTATATGTTTTTTTTGTTTAATGATGCTTGTTCACGTAAGATGTCTCCTTGGTCAGCAATTCTTTTTGCCCGTATTCTTGCACTCTTGTGTCGCTTTTTCCTTTCTTCGGGTTTTTTTTTTTTTTTTCAGATTATAAAAGCAGTTGTATTACGTTTGTCATCTTGAATCCATTTTATTCTTGATCTGGCCAGTGCTCCGTTTGTTTTGTTGATCTCTCCTCCTCCTTGTTTTTCCGTACGGGTAACATATAATAGTGAAGTGAGCTTTCTGTAAATGGATCATGTGTCTTAGCTGTTACTTTGAAGATAATGAAATATTGACAGTCCTTTAAATTTGTTCCTTAGTCCTCTAACATTAAGGGAAATAATGCATACCTTGTCCATTTGAGAGCATGCTGTGTATTGTATGTACCCAAAATGAAACAAACAAATTAACAAACGCTTAGAGAAAAACTATCAATAGAAAAAAAGTATTTTAAAAATGGTGTTTCCTTGTATTCCATGAGTCGTTAGCGGGTCGTTTAGGAGCTGTCCACAGAGGAAAACATGGCACCTGTTTAACTCCCCTTCCTTGTGATCAGAATCAGATGGAGAACAGTCTGACAGTTCAGCATCAGTGCTGGCCTTTCCAAACCCCACGTCGGGCAGTTGGTGTTGTCTGATCGGCAAAGTTTCGGTGTCTCCAATCAATGAAGAGACGAGCGACCAGTTTGTATTGAAGAGCGAAAGGTTGTCTGTCTCACCGCTTGATCGCTGCCTTTTTTTTTTTTTTTTTTTTTTTTTTTTTTTTTTGCCTTTCCCACTTTTTTTCTTGTCTTTCACTTTCCATCTGTCATTCCATCTTTCAAGCTAGACCTTTTCTGCACATAAATCTCTCTCTCTCTCTCTCTCTCTCTCTCTCTCTCTCTCTCTCTCTCTCTCTCTCTCTCTCTCTCTCTCTTCATTAGTGCTTTCTTTTTTCGGTGGACACATGATGATCTTCCTCTAAACATTTGGAGTGTACTTCTGGTTGTTGTTGCTGTTGTAGATGATGTTGTTGTTGTTGTTGTTGTTTGTCCGCTAGTTTCTGTTCCCTATTATAGGTTGACGCGATAAACACAATAACTTCTAGTATCTTTTCAAGAGGAACAGCTGGAACCGAGACATACACAAAACTCCGTCATGTAAAGACGTTTATTATTACTACATGTCACTTGCACACTTTGCTCGTGCAAGAATGAGCTGTTCACCGTGTTATATAGTACAAGCGTTTTACATATGCGCCACTGTGTCCCAGTGTGTGTGTGTGTGTGTGTGTGTGTGTGTGTGTGTGTGTGTGTGTGTGTGTGTGTGTGTGAGAGAGAGAGAGAGAGAGAGAGAGAGAGAGAGAGAGAGCATGCAAATGTTTATGACTCGTGAACGTAGAAGTGTGTGTGTGTGTGTGTGTGTGTGTGTGTGTGTGTGTGTGTGTGTGTGTGTGTGTTTTTAGATGTTGATTTGTTAAAACTTGTAAAGCGCCCTTTAACTTACGTTGTCAGGATTATTATTATTATTATCTCTGGTAGAAGCCATTTATTAACTGAGCACCAGCTACCTGACCTGCTATCACATTTGGAAGGTCTCTTGATTTAAGGAAAACTGGATTCACTCCCGTAGCCATAGCTATGCGTCAAAAGAGCAAACAGCAACATTAAATCGAAAAACGATGTCCAAACTGATCCATAATAATGCTAACGATAGTGTTGAACCTGCAGGTATAGGACTGCAGACGCTAATTCGAGCGAAGACAGTTCAGAATCACAGTAACTTCCCAAAATTTGCAAGAATGTTCCTTTTTCCTTCGATTCCATTTTCTCCGGTAATTCAAAAGTACACTTATATGATTCAGTTAGATGTCTTTGGAATTCTGATTCAAATTACGTAATGAGAATTCTAGGATATTTCTCAATGTCTAAGAATTGTAATGGGAAACGAAAGACGTAATCGTCCATTTTTGACTCACTCTGTGCTTGAAATGAAAAAAGGAAAACATTGTGACAAAGACGGGGGGAGGGGGAGGGGAGGCAGAAGCGATCTATAGAATACTTTTGATTCCCTCTGAACATAGGATTTTGATGACTCGTGTTTCAAAGAAAGGCTGCCTTTCCCTGACTGGCCTTTCACCACATGTGCCTTTTACTTCAGACTTTTTTCAAAAGTTCACAATCGAATCGCACGTCATAAAGGCACTCAGCCAGAGAATTACCTCCAGTCAGAGAGTATACCCCAGCCAGACATTGCACCTGTCTTCCGACAAAAGCTCCGTTTAATGAAGCGATTCTGTAATCTGTCATGCGTGGAAATTTTGACGTCAGGCCCATAGAAAACCCGCTTGGTTACACAGCTCTTCAATGCAGCAACGACTTGGCAAAAGAAAAAACAACAACAGTTTCTTCTGTTCCCAAAAGCTCCCAAAGCCAAGAAGGCCAAAGCGACAAAGTGCAAGAAAGACGACTCGCCAGATGTCGGAGAGATTGACTTGTTCTTTATATTGTGAGTCTCTGCAGAAGACATGTAGTCCCGTGGAATAGCTCTTTAAAGTGCCTAGAACAGCAGATTTTTTAAAACGGTTTGCTGACCACTGGTTGTGAACTGAGATTGGTACTAAGTAGAAAAAGAAGTAAATTGGTGAATTTCAACTTCTGTTATCCTGATCAATATGAATGATGAAGCTACATCTGAATAGCTCCTAGAATACAGGTTCCATTGTTGCATTGATATAGTGACACCCTCCTGTTTTGTTTGAAATCCATGTAAACATATTTCTGATGATTCTGTATCACAGAATTGCATAACATAATCATGGGGAAAAACAAATGAGATCATAACTAGACGAGAATTTGGATCCGTTTGAGAATGTAGAAAATAATTCTCGTATAGTATTAACCGTCAGAGCACAGCTGGAAAGAAAGATTTCCTTTATATTTGTCTTAATCCAAAACTGGACTGAGAAAAGAGGAGTTTTAGCAGTTTAAGCTTATCCGCATGCATTTGAATAACTACATTAACAGTAATCAGCAAACGGCAAAAAGAGAACATACATGTTCACACACAGTCAAATCAGCTAACTTGTTGACTTGACTTATCACACTTCTTTAACGGCCGCCTCAAAAACATAGTAAAAAAAACTCTTTCAGGCTTGGACGGATTTTGAACAGTTTGTTATCCGTCTGCAAGTCCCGTTCCTCTTGCCAGAGTTGTTGACGTCTGCAAGTCCCGTTCCTCTTTCCAGAGTTGTTGACGTCTGCAAGTTCCATTCCTCTTGCCAGAGTTGTTGACGTCTGCAAGTCCCGTTCCTCTTGCCAGAGTTGTTGACGTCTGCAAGTCCCGTTCCTCTTGCCAGAGTTGTTGACATCTGCAAGTCCCATTCCTCTTGCCAGAGTTGTTGACGTCTGCAAGTTCCATTCCTCTTGCCAGAGTTGTTGACGTAAGCTGGGCTTTGCGTTTCAGATCAGTGTTAGGGACAGACAATCTGCTCCACTCTTTCCTTGGGGCACTCGTGGCAAGTTGAACCCAAACAAACACTATGTTGTATCCATCTCATTTCAGGGAGATGTGCAATTCGAATAATTTCAGCAGTTGAGGGTGCTTGTGGTTATGGCTGGCAATGGCCTCCAAAGCAAAAAGAGAGTCTGACAAAATGAGGAAATCTCTATGTTTTGAGTTACAGACCAATTCTAGGGCCAGGACCAAGGCTGTCAACTCAGCTGTGTAGATTGAGCTGTCGGTGGGAATGTGTTCAGAACAATTCTGAGAAGGACCTGTTGCACACTACACGGCAGAGGCAACCCCCTCCTCAGATTTGGAACCGTCAGTGAAAATTCTTCCGAAAGCTTGAATCTTCGAACACAATTCTGTGAAAAGAACTTGTACGCCAAGGAGCTGGTGGTATCTATACAGTATAAGGCTAAACCAAACTGGATCTCTGGAGTGAAGAAACTCCATAGTGGGTCATCAGGACACTTAGATAAATCACACATGACTCCAAAGTCTATATCTGCATTGTTCAAACGGGGAAAATACGAATTTCCAAGGGTAGAATGAAACGGGGTGGTTATCGAGTATATTTTGAAACTTGAGGTCAAAAACAGTCATATGCAGGGTTTTGGGGTTCAGAAGGTTGATTCAAACGGTAGTTCAAGGTAACTTACAGCCAACGGTTCGAGAGGGATGGTTCTCCTGCCTCAGCATAAAAGCTTAAACAGGGGTGATGTAGAAAG
This sequence comes from Conus canariensis, assembly GCA_033310375.1. Lineage (NCBI taxonomy): Eukaryota > Metazoa > Mollusca > Gastropoda > Neogastropoda > Conidae > Conus > Conus canariensis. The sequence continues at coordinate 74,198,612 of CM065716.1, read as the reverse complement.
CAACCCAGACACAGTCGAAGCCATTGATAGTGGATGGAACCTAGACTTTTCAGGTAGGAAGGTCTGGCCGAGCTGTCGACTACACACCCATAGTCCAGTTTGGAACGGATCAGAGCCCTGGAAAGATGGAGGAGAGTTTTCTTGTCAGCGCCCCAATCCGTGTGTGCCACAACTCTCAGAAAAGTTCAGTGCTTTCTGACATGCAGTTTTGTAAGTGTTTGATGTGTCTTTTTATTTTAAAAAAAACACATTACACCCAGGAATTTGGCTTATATCACAGCTGGAATGGTGGAGTTGTCCAGACGAATTTCAGGATCGGCAAAGAACTGACGAAAATTGTGAAAATAGATCGACTGTGTTTGGTGCTTGAAAAGGTAAATCCGTTTTCCTCGGGCCACTATCAAATCTTATCCACACAAAGTTGGAGTCGACGCTGTACGCTGGCATAGGAGGCTCCAGATGTGTAGAGTGCGAAGTCATCAACAAACAGGAACAGTCTTGTGCCGGTTGCACACATGCCACGTCCTTTTACACACATTCTGATCTTTAACAGGTTTAGAAGCCTCGTGCTTCATTCCATGTCACGTACCACTCACAGTGAAACATATTCGTTTAGAGTGTTGGGACTTGCATGATATAGACATAATCATTTTACAGCAGACCGCCTGAAAACCTTGTTCAGAGATGTCCCACCTGATGAGATCTTTGAATTTCTGAAAGAGATCAACATTTTTCACACTCACGCACGCACGCACATACGCACACACACACACACACACACACACACACACACACACACACATGCACGCGCGCCTGTGCAGAAATATTAAGACAGACAAATAGACAGACAGAGTGAGTAGAGGAGGGAGTGGGGGGAAGGGATGACCTCAAGTTCCATTAAAAATAATCTTACTGACTGACATCAGATCTGATTTGTTCCATGTGTGAGGCTTCTTTTCTTCGATAGAATACCATTTTGATTGCATACTGTAGACGTCATTTTTGTATGTCGTTTAAACTGCACGCAAGTGTGTGTGTGTGTGTGTATGTGTTTTGTGTGTGTTATGTCTCTCGATCTATTTACATGTATGTATTGATGTATGTACGTATGTATGTATGTACTTACGTATGTATGTATGTACGTATGTATATATGTATGTGCATTATGTGTGCCAGTTCCAGTTGTTTTTATTTCCCCTTGAAGTGTTTAAAAGAGGAGACTTCTTTCACAAGCTGGCGTCAAAACAGCTTAGCGCATCTTCCTGCAGTTGAGTTCACTTGATCTTCAGTACCTACTTTACAGCAACAGTGAACTTTACGAGCTGCAAAACTCTACAGATTACAGTAATACAGTAATAGACCTCAATTAAAAAAAAAAAAACCAACAAACCAACAAAACATTCGGCTACCATAACGTCCATAGCGAAGCCCGCTGCGGAATCTATGTGTTGCACCTATAGAAGTTCTCTGGCCTCTTTGTCACTCCAGCAACTCATATATTCTCACGCAACATGGCAAGGGCAGGGTGACACCAAGCAGAGTTCACAGCACAGAGTATCTGTGGTGCATGCAAGGGTAGTGAAGAAGCGTCCTGTAATC
>CM065716.1:74164513-74189513 GCA_033310375.1 Conus canariensis | reverse complement strand
TATAGTCCGGCGTCTCGAACCTGGACGATGAGCGTGGAGAGGGGGGGTGGGGGGTGGAGGGTAGGGTAGATTTAATGACCAGGGTGGAGGAGGTGGGGGAACAGAACAGCGGGTTACAATGGCAGAAGAATTCAATAGTCGTGGAGAGCTGCAGGTTTGGGCACACGGCAAAGAAATCTCTCTCACACACGTCAAGACAAGTGCTCTGCCCACATGGTCCTCTCACCTGATCTCTCCACATTCCCCAACCCTACATACATTATACTCCTGCTGTCCGTTGTTTATTGATTTCATGCTGTACTTTGTGAAGCTCCAAATGAATACAAATGCAAAACCCTTGCAGCTGATTGAACTTTCACATGAATGTTTCCGGTGTCTGCACTGCATGGATCATGATAATGTTTCCGGTGTCTGCATTGCATGGATCATGATAATGTTTCCGGTGTCTGCACTGCATGGATCATGATATTAATGTTTCCAGTGTCTGCACTGCATGGATCATGATAATGTTTCCGGTGTCTGCACTGCATGGATCATGATATTAATGTTTCCGGTGTCTGCACTGCATGGATCATGTAAATGTTTCCGGTGTCTGCACTGCATGGATCATGATAATGTTTCCGGTGTCTGCACTGCATGGATCATGATATTAATGTTTCCGGTGTCTGCACTGCATGGATCATGATATTAATGTTTCCGGTGTTATGTCGGTGAATCAAACAGCCAGGCTTCCAATTCTTGCTCAACAAAACGAATGGAAAACTGACCCATCTAATTAGCCAACATTTAAATTCAGTAACGAAATTTTTATTCAAATCACATGTCAACATGAAAAGCTCCACCCCTGTTCTCTGTTAGTCTGTCTGTCTGTCTGTCTGTCTGTCTCTCTCTCTCTCCACCCCACACCACACACACACACACACACACACACACACACACACACACAGGCACAGTCGCACACACACATTCGCGCGCGCGCGCACACACACACACACACACACACACACACACACACCACACACACACACACACACACAATATTCACACAGATAGATAGATAGAGAGAGAGAGGGGTGGGGAGAGAGAGAGAGAGAAGAGGAGAGGGGGGAGGGAGAGTCCGAGAGGTGAGTGAATCATGCCCGTGTCGCTATTAAAATGAAAATTGTTACCGTACAAAATGTTACGTGATGACATTCAGTAACGAAGATACGGTACAAAATGTCATCCCGTACAAAACGTTCAGAGTGACATTCTGCACCGACATTCCTTCATAGAATGTCCCCTCAGTTCCTTTACGTCTACTGTGGATTGATTGTAGGGGAAAGAAGTCGTATGTGAATGAGTGGCTTAGGATGTGGTCTGACAGGTCGCTTTGTGATGCAGGTGAAGTAGGGATATACTGACAGTAACCATGGTATTTTCAATACGGTACTAGTTTTGACGATGACTTAATGCGTTTATGTGGTGGTAGTTAAGGTAAGAATATACGTTTGTCCTTGACATACCTGATTATAACTTGTTTTTAAATGCTGGAAGAACGGCAACCTCCTCAACGACGACGACGACGACGACAGTGGGTGATGGTCACTAAGGTATCCTGCACATGCCACATTGCACACCTAGATCAAAACAAGTAACCAGTCACACGCTTCCCCAAACCGCACATTCGCAAATGGCAACAGTATGTTCCGTAGTGGACAGAACACAGAATATCACCCACGAGGACATTTTGTACGAGGGTAACATTGCAAATTTGCTACATACTATTAGCGCACATTTAGCTTGACAACTGGTGCACACGGTAAAAAAAAAAAAAAAAAGCATGTATTTGGATGGTCACTTTGCGCGGGTATGCGCCGAAGACTTCTTGTTGTGTTGTTGTTGTTTTGTTTTGTTTTGTTTTATTTCTTTGTTTTTTTCCCCCTTGTTTTATATCAAAGGTTGATTTTTTTTGGTCGTACATTATCCTTTTCACAGGACTGTCAGACAAAAGAAAGTGTTGGGAGCACACAGGGACGTTGTCACACTGGCACGCTGAGAACATTCTCTGTTCAGTGAATGAGATACGTGAAAAGACGATTTGGTTATACAGATTTTAATGACACAAAAAGTGACTTAAAATTCACGAAATAACTTTTAAAACGTAAAACTATTTTCAAAAAGATATCGCTTTCCTCTTCTTCTTCAGTCTGTATGCTTATTTGTGTGTGGGTGCACGTGCGTACATGCGTGCGTGCGTGCGTGTGTGTGTGTGTGTGTGTGTGTGTGTGTGTGTGTGTGTGTGTGTGTGTGTGGTGTGATCTCTACATCTTTCACTGTTCAATCTCTCTCTCTCTCTCTCTCTCTCTCTCTCTCTCTCTCTCTCTCTCTGGGATGGGTTATGTATGTAAACATGAGTACCATTCAGACTGGACACATTATCTTAGTGATTGTGGAATGGGGCATATACATGACATATGTCAAATTTTTTAAGCAAAAATGTATAAGTAAATAAATGAATAAATAAATAGAAACAAAACAAAACTAAAAGAAATTTTAAGCATTACAGTTACGATTTCAATGTTTTAAAATTGCCCCTAATATAGTATCTGGGTATTCAGCTTGCTACCGAGAAAGCATGGCTAGATGACAGTGTCACAGACAAAGCATGGCTAGATGACAGTGTCACAGACAAAGCATGGCTAGATGACATGGTCACAGTGAAAGCATGGCTAGATGATAGTGTCACAGTAAAGCATGGCTAGATGACAGTGTCACAGTGAAAGCATGGCTAGATGACAGTGTCACAGACAAAGCATGGCTAGATGACAGTGTCACAGTGAAAGCATGGCTAGATGACAGTGTCACAGACAAAGCATGGCTAGATGACAGTGTCACAGTGAAAGCATGGCTAGATGACAGTGTCACAGAGAAAGCATGGCTAGATACAGTGTCACAGAGAAAGCATGGCTAGATGACAGTGTCACAGTGAAAGCATGGCTAGATGACAGTGTCACAGTGAAAGCATGCCTAGATGACAGTGTCACAGTGAAAGCATGGCTAGATGACAGTGTCACAGTGAAAGCATGGCTAGATGACAGTGTCACAGAGAAAGCATGGCTAGATGACAGTGTCACAGTGAAAAGCATGGCTAGATGACAGTGTCACAGAGAAAGCATGGCTAGATGTGACAGTGGTCACAGATACAGAAAGCATGGCTAGATGACAGTGTCACAGAGAAAGCATGGCTAGATGACAGTGTCACAGAGAAAGCATGGCTAGATGACAGTGTCACAGGAAAGCATGGCTAGATGACAGTGTCACAGAAAGCATGGCTAGATGACGTGTACAGAAGCATGGCTAGATGACAGTGTCACAGAGAAAGCATGGCTAGATGACAGTGTCACAGTGAAAGCATGGCTAGATGACAGTGTCACAGTGAAAGCATGGCTAGATGACAGTGTCACAGGAAGCATGGCTAGATGACAGTGTCACAAAGCATGGCTAGATGACAGTGTCACAAAGCATGGCTAGATGACAGTGTCACAGGAAAGCATGGCTAGATGACAGTGTCACAGAAGAGGCAAACGTGTCGGAAGCATGGCTAGATGACAGTGTCACAGTGAAAGCATGGCTAGATGACAGTGTCACAAAGCATGGCTAGATGACAGTGTCACAAAGCATGGCTAGATGACAGTGTCACAAAGCATGGCTAGATGACAGTGTCACAGAGAAAGCATGGCTAGATGACAGTGTCACAGAGAAAGCATGGCTAGATGACAGTGTCACATGACAGTGTCACAGAGAAAGCATGGCTAGATGACAGTGTCACAGACAAAGCATGGCTAGATGACAGTGTCACAGACAAAGCATGGCTAGATGACAGTGTCACAGACAAAGCATGGCTAGATGACAGTGTCACAGACGCTAAACCGGACGTTCTTCTCCACCATCCAGCGACCCTGAAAGTGTCCAGCCAAGCCACAAAACGCAACAAACCCAAAGGAAACAGTACACAATAAACTTGATCAATACAGACAGATATCTAACGCCCACAATCACGCACTGTCAGGTTGTATGCTCTGAAGAATATACACCTAGTTAAAGGCCAATATCGGCCCTCACATGCACATCATTTCTTCTGGCTGTATTGATGGTCTCATCAAGATACAAACAGTTTACATCATTCATTGTATATCATTTATCACCCCAAGGCAACACAACAACAACAACAACAACAAACAACACGTGCAAGGTTTCAAAGCTAGATCTAATCAGATATTTTAAAATTAGGTAGATTCGAATAATGATGAGAACCCGACTGCAGTGTGGTTAGTACGTCACAGAACGTCCACAACTTGCAGCGGCAGCGGCGACACACGCAGATAATCATTTATCAATCTTTGGACACAACCAGCTTGACCACAATGCCCATGCTGGGGCAGTCTACACTAGGAGGAGACACCAGACATCTTTGTAATTCCTCTGTGCAGATGAAAATTTTCCTCAAAGACAAACTTGAGTCTTACCCCTAAAAACAGAATTTAAACAAAAAGAAAACGAAACAGTCAAGACGATGCCGCACGAACACGTTTATTTCCTCTTACTGCCCAAACCTCTGTGAACTTTTCTTTTACTATTTATTTTCACCGTGTGATGTGGGAGAGACTGCCAGAAACACATGCGATGACTCGGCCCGAGTGCTAAAGATCTTGAATGGTGAATCCACACACAGTGTGAGGTGCATTGTGTGTATGACGCTGCGGTGTGTGTGGGAGGGGGGGGGGGGGGGGGGGGGGGGGGGGGGGGGACCCCCCCTCCCCCACCTTGTGGAGAAAGGAAGATGAAACAGAAAATAAGAAGCAGGTTATAGTGCTCAGGGAGGATTATCTTGCTGTACTGTTTTTAATGACTGTCATGACACTGGTTACATAACATACATTTTCTTTTGTGCTCTGAAAAATTCTGCAGCATAACAGTCAATGGGTTGAGAATGTAACAGTAGCTACTGTATTACTGCGCAATGTAGACTCGAAGAAGAAAAGACCATTTGAACGCTTGAGCGATTATGCGTATCACAGCCATGTGGACAGATTGCTCCATTAGCGAAATCAGGAAGGCTGTCGTAATAGTTAAACACAGCATTAAGGCAGCGCAGGCATATAGGCTCGGCGAGAAAAACAAGGACAGATCAACATCGCATGGCTGGAACGTTTTTACGATATCGGGCAACAGTCATTTAGTTTGCTAAGGTTTAAAACTCCGTGCCAGTGACTGGAAAAAGAAAACAGTCTTCATAATAATGAAAACCAGAAGCGCATGAACAGATTGCAAAAAAAAAAAAAAAAAAAAAAAATCGCAAGTGTCCTACCGGATGAATTCCATGATTATGTTTTCCACACCTTGTACCATCTTGTCCCAACGAACAAGTTTCCCATCCTACAGAAGTCTGCATACTACGAGCAGGTCTGCCGACGCTCGCCTCCAGTCTCGGTACGTGTGCCCTTTCCCTTCCTTTGTCCAGTGTGTTATCGCCGGCAGCAGCATGTTTTCATCTGCGCCCTGGTTGGTTGGTTGGTTGGTTTGTCAAAAAACAAATTCACACACACACACACACACACACACACACACACACACACACACACACACACACACACACACACAAACGCGCGCGCAGCCGTGCGCTGCGAAATAATGGATAGGAAGTGTGTGTCACCCATACATTCAGCTGTCTGTCTGTGCGTCTGTCTACCTATCTATCTATTTATCTATAGAGAGAAAGAGGTGGTGTGTGTGTGTGTGTGTGTGTGTGTGTGTGGTGTGTGTGGTGTGTGTGTGTGTGAGAGAGAGAGAGAGAGAGAGAGAGAGAGAGAGAGAGAGAGAGAAGAGAGAGAGAGAGAGAAGAGATCCGTAGTGGAGGAAAGTGAGAAAGCAGAGAGGTAAGACCAGTGTGGCTATGTAGCTGTTGGCATTTAGCTGTTGCCCAATTCGTGCTGATGCTTTGCGGACGGTTGGAGGCGTGGGCCGAGATTCCTTATAAGGCAATAGCATGCTTGGAGCCTAACAACTTCTCCAAAAAGATAATGACACAAGGGATGTAATTATTCACTGACTGCTCATACTTAGTGGTTAGGTTCCAAGTTCACTATTGGCTCAATATAAATCTCAATCCCGATGCAGATCTTGAAGGACTTACGGATCCATCCGGAATAACCAGAGGCCCAGACAACGGCAGAACATGATGACAGCCCTCGTGACAAGATTGCAGTGACACGTGTACTGGCTTGGCAATCCCTACGAAGCCATTCCATAAACCCCAGAAAGTCAGTTCGACCTCAAGGCAAAAAACTTGACAGCTTGAGGTGGGATTCCAAGTGTTGGTGCTCTACCAACGAAAGGCGAACAGACTGGAACAGCGATGGTGAGGACTGTATACAGTGGCAAAGAACATTTTCGGCACGCAGACTCGCTGAAACTGTAAAGTGCAAGCCAGTTGTGACCCTTGCTATAGTGGTGATGGATGATGGTGAACCAGCACTGGAGACTACTACATTTACTACCAAGGACATACATATTTCCACCAACAGCAGCCAACGGACCAAAAGATGTAGTGACAGGTGGAGGCCAGGGCAAAACAAGGGAAACTGGTAAAGGAATACATAGATGTTATCACGGATGTACGATCTTGTACAAACCTGGTAACCTGGCGTATTAGGCTGACTGTTAACAAACCAGTCAGGTCTTACCTAAGTTTCTGGTTATACACATTGAGGAATGCATTCAAGGAATAAGTGAGAAATGTTTTGTCACAAATATCAGATCCTGCGTAGATTACAGAAGATTTAGTGTGAAAGTTTAGTTTGGTGCAGAACCAGCTCTGGAAGCTGTTACTAGTTCACAGAGCACGGAAAAAGGGTCCACTTCTATAACATCGAAGATACTGGCAGATACCAGCAGCAAAAGAAGACGGACCCATAACAATGTTCGCCATTCCTGAAAGCATTTTAGTAGCGAGTCGTCTTTTGATCTCTATATATCAGATGACACATCCAGCAAATTAAGCACTGAAGTCGGAAGACGTAGATTTTTTTCATCGACGATACCCTTGGCATCAAGCTCTGAAGAGGATCACTTGCTTGCACTGAGAGGGTCTTTCAGCAACTGTGATAAAATTCGCCGACAGCAAGGCCGTCAAAATGCGTGCTAAGGACCAATGAGATTATCTAGGGCATAGAGCTAGTAGCAGGGCAGATGGTAGATTTGGCTCGATGTCGACAAGAGGGAAAAGATCTGGAATACATCCAATTACGAAAAGCCAACTTTGCGGACTTTTTTTTGACCGGGTGTCTCGGTGATTTTTCCCCGAATGTGCCGAGATGACTTTCCCCGATGACTACGAGCATGACTGTCCCCGATGACTGCGAGCATGACTGTCCCCGATGACTGCGAGCATGACTGTCCCCGACGACTGCGAACATGACTTTCCCCGATGACTGCGAACATGACTGTCCCCGACGACTGCGAACATGACTGTCCCCGATGACTGCGAACATGACTGTCCCCGATGACTACGAGCATGACTGTCCCCGATGACTGCGAGCATGACTGTCCCCGATGACTGCGAACATGACTGTCCCCGTGACTGCGAGCAATTGAACTGTTCCCCGATGACTGCGAGCATGACTGTCCCCGATGACTGCGAACATGACTGTCCCCGATGACTGCGAACATGACTGTCCCCGATGACGAACATGACTGTCCCCGATGACTGCGAACATGACTGTCCCCGATGACTGCGAACATGACTGTCCCCGATGACTGCGAACTACCCGATGACTACGAACAAGGGAAAGCACCCGATCAAGCAGTATCCTGCATGGAGGACAGCAAACAGTTGATGCACTGAACGGTACATAGTGTACGGCTCCAGTTTGTGTGCTAACCATCCTGACAGATTGTCTTGAGGACAACTGCCTCTGACACAGAATGGGACATTGGTATAAGAGCGATATTGTTGCAGAAACATGATTTGTCATGAAGGACTGCGGCCAGTTGCTTGTCGAGCAAAAAGTGATCACCAGCGGAGATAAAAGGTGCTTGATGATAATGCGGGAGTGTGCTGTTTTGAGAAGTATTTATCAGCAAATTAGTTCGTTCTACAGACCACTCCTCGCTTCAGTATTACACAGTGGAAGACGCAGAGCTAAGCATGTCAGTTCCGCCAGACTTTCGGCCTTCGGTGGAAGTAATTCCGGCTAGAAGAACGTGGAAGCTGATTTTCTCAGTAGGATGGAGTGTCCGAATGCGGAAAATAAACAATGAAAAACACTTATCTGTATAGTGTGAGACGGGTTTGGGAGTTCTTGTCGAGGAACGTACACACACACACACACACACACACACACACACACACACACGCACGCACGCACGCACGCACGCACGCACGCACGCACACACACACACACACACACACACAAACACACACACACGTACGTACGTACGTACGTGTGTGTGTGTGTGTGTGTGTGTGTGTGTGTGTGTGTGTGTGTGTGTGTGTGTGTACATATCAAAGAAAGCTGTACTGAATTTCCTGATACACAGAGACTGGTAATGATGTCAATCTTTAACCGATTTCACCACTTTCTATGATCTACACGGCATCAGATTAGGTTAAGAAGTCATTCACAGATCATCATTTTCTGTATTTGACATCAACCTTTGGAGATCTGTCTATGAATACCGGATTTTTTTTTCCAAGTGAAAACACAACGCTTTCTCGTCATTACAAGTGAAAACACAACGCTTTCTCGTCATTACAAGTGAAAACACAACGCTTTCTCGTCATTCCAAGTGAAAACACAACGCTTTCTCGTCATTAGCACACTCGGCTGCCTGTTGCTTTGTTGCCGAAACAAAGACCTGAGATATTGATTAAAGTGGTTGAACAAAATGTCACTGCACCCCCCCCCCCCCCCCCCCCTTATTTTCCGATGTGTGGTGGCTTAAAGTCGATTTCTTCATGGACAGTTTTTTTCCGTTAGATCAAGAACTGCAGACTCCACTGCACGTCTGTATGTCTGTCTGTCTGTCTGTCTGTCTGTCTCTCTCTCTCTCTGCGACTTACATTTTGCCACAGTCAACTAACTGTGTGCGTGTGTGTGTGTGTGTGTGTGTGTGTGTGTGTGTGTGTGTGTGGAGAGAGAGAGAGAGAGAGAGAGAGAGAGAGAAGAGTATGATTCTTAAGTTTCGTAATTGGAGAGACATGCTAGAAATCAGTATTATACTTATATTTATGATTATAAGTATCAGCAAACAGTGTAGGGCGCAATTACGATCTCAAGGCATACGTGTTGCGAACGACATGACGAAACGGCAAGCAGTAATGGTGGCGCAAGCGAAACGTGACGGGACGTCCGCCTACTTTGTACGCGGCGTCATGACGATCGGGCCTAAACAAGACCAGAGAAGAGGGGAGAGGGGAGGGGGCCAGCAGTTGTGTGAACACTCAACACGGGATGGCAGAACACGGTGGGTGGAAAGGGAAGGGTAGTAGACTGCCTGCACGTGGGAACCGTGCTGACACAGGGAGAGGCAGGCGGCCACAAACTGGTTTGAGAAACTATCTGCCAGTTAGTGACAGCACACCTCCTGCAGCTCGCGGCAGTGACAAGCCGGCACTGCATTCTGGGTAAAGGGCAAGTAAATAGGACAGGCTGGGCCATCCGCCAACACAACTGTCATTTTGTAACTACAATATTGAAAACCTGTTTAGTAAGATTGGAGATAATTCATTTTATGAATCACGTGTGTGCGATTGATGTTGTGTGCTTCACAGAGATCTTCGTTGACAACACATACAATGTCAGTCATATCTTCCTTGATTATTTAAAATTTAGCTCTCCCGCGAAGAAACTTTCAGCACATGGAAGAATCTCTGGTGGTGTATTATTACGTATAAAGAACTGGTTTTCTCATCTAGTGAAACAAATGAAATAAAGTGTGATAATACTGTTGCAGTAAGGCTTGATAGAAGTCTATTTGGTTTATGACAAAGGTGTTTTGTTTATTGCAGCATATATGTACCCCAGAAGGTAGTCCATGTTATCATCGCACAGAAATGAAGAATGGCATACTTATTTTAGATGAAAATCTAATGCACTTAAGTGAAAAAGAAAATGTGCATGTTATTGTTCGAGGAGATCTGAACGCTCGGACAGGGACAGAGCAACCAATAATTGATTATACGACAAATTATTTGAACCCATGGGATGATCTGGATTTTGAAGAAGAGACTTTTTTTCAGATGTTCCAAAGATGAAACCATAAACGAGTTTGGTAAATCACTGTTGAGTTTTTGTTTTATGTATGGATTAGTAATACTGAATGGATGTTGTACAAGAGACACACATGGTATCTTCCCTTTCATTTCACGAACGGAAGCAGTGTTATCGACAACTTTGTTGTGTGTGAAGAATTTAAACTGGATTGTAAACACTTGAATTACAGACGTGTTGTATTCCTGGCACCAACCAGTAGAATTAAGATGGAAGAAAGGGGAGGGTATGGAGGAAGGCAAAGACACTGATGGAAACAGAGAAGAAAGAATTGTGTGGTGTGGGGAGAATGTACATATTTATAACGAGGAGTTTGAGTCTGGTATGTTTAAAGAATGTATGGTAAGAGTGAACCATGATTTATACACTGATATAAATGAATGTATTGAGCTTTTCTCGGGAATACTTTATGGCGCTGCCATATGTATGGCCCATACGGTTGGGGAAAAGGAAGTGGACAAAAACGAATGGTTTGACTTGGAGTGTGACGGTCAGAAAAGACGCGTCAAGGCGCTTCTCAGAAATTACCAGCGCTCAAAAACCGGTTTAAATAAACAGAAAGAGGCATATGTAAAGGCAAGAACAGATAATAATATACTGAAAAGAGAAAAAAGAAAGCACACGACCTCAACCGACTGAATAAGCTAAAAGAATCTGTTAAAGATCCAAAATTGTTCTGGTCAACAATAAGATCCACCCATAAGAAGTCTGTTATTCATAATCATATTTCAATACAGCAGTGATATGATTACTTTCACTGTGTTTTTAACTCATATGCAAATGTTGATAGTCAAGACGATCGTGTCGAAGAGGATGACAAAAATTCACAAGAACCTTTGTTCAAAACAGGAACTTTGTCCAGTAACAAAAACAGAAGTTAAGAATAGTATCAAATGCTTGAAAGTGGAAAGAATGGTGGTCCAGATGGAATCGTAAATGAAATGCTGAAAAATTCAAACGATCCAGTGATTGAATTTCTATGTAATTTGTGTAATAAGCTTTGTCAAAGTGGAACCCTTCCAAATCGAATGGTCAGAATCTATTATTGTACCTTTGCACAAGAAGGCGATTATAATAACCCTGATAATGATAAAGACGTAACACTGTGAAGCGTGCTTGGTAAAATGTATACGAGTATATTAAAAAAAAAAAAAAAAGACTAACCAAATGGGCAGAAAGGGAAGAAAAAATTGTTTAAGAGCAAGCTGGATTTAGAAGGGGCTACAGTAACATTCGCCACATCTTCACGCTTTACTCTTTAGTTTAAAAGTATCTTTCTAGAAACTCAAAATTATTTGTTGCTTTCGTTGAATTTTGGAAGGCCTTCGACTCTGTCAACAGAAATATACTATGGGAAATATTGTAGAAAGCAGGCATTGACCTGAAGTTATATCAAGCACTAAGAGTAATCTATAGAACTGTCTTGGCCTGTTACGCGATAAATGTTTATATTCCCAGTATTTCGATCGCCCAAGAGGAGCTAAGCAAGGCTGTGTGATAAGCCCACAACTCTTCGTTTTTTGTCAATGAACTTGCTGTAGAGTTGTCCAAATGAGGAAAACATGGCATACAGTTAGCTGCAGGAGCTGTAGACATGTTTATGTTACTGTTTGCTGATGACATGATTTTATTATCAGATACTTCGATTGGATTACAAAACCAACTTAATGTATTAAAAACTGAAGCTGACAGACTAAACTTGACAATAAATTTGGACAAAACGAACATCGTAGTTTTTCGTTAAGGAGGACATCTTGCAGCAAACGAAATCTCGTGGTATGGGAATGAAAAGGTGAAGGTAACAAACAAATATGAATATCCTAGGTATGGTTTTCACCACAAAACTAAGCTTAACGGCAGGCTGGTCAGAAGTTGCCAGAAAGGCCAGAAAGGGAGCAATCGAAATGCTTTGTACAATGAGAAGATTAAACTCAGTTGATCTTTCTATATTTTGGAAACTATTTGGTACTCAGATAACGCCTATGTTATTTATTATGACATATGTTGCTGAAGTCTGGGGACTCTGTGAAAAAAAACAACAAATGAGAAATGTACACACTTTTGCAGATAAGAGATTTCTTAATGTATCTCTTCACTCTTTGAATAAAATGTGCATGGAGAATCAGGTAGGTTCCCTTTATTTATTATTGGCTACGTTAAATGTATTAGGTACTGGTTAAAACTAATTCGACTCTCTGAAAAACGTTTATGCAGACAGGTGTATGAAACGCTCTTCAGACAAGATTAAACTGGATATTGCAACTGGGTGTCTGACATAAAGAACATTCTGATAAAAAATGGATTTGGAATAGTTTGGATTTGAAAAAGTCTTTTTGTCAGAATTCCGACAACGGCTTACTGATTGTTTTCAACAAAACTGCCATGCTCATATAACAAAGACAGAGAAATATGCGTGGTACAACGCCTTTAAAGAGATATTCCAACCGGAGAAATACCTCGGCGAAGTAACACATAACTGGCACCGGGATAATCTGGCAAGATTTAGAACTAGAACGCTAGGATTTATGCGAACAGAAGATGGTTTGATACAAACCTTTGATCTGTCACGTGTCCTTTTTGTTCAAACCGTGTAGAAGACGAAGGCCATTTCCTGTTTGACTGTAGGGAATATGAAGCTTTACGTTTGACATCAATCGTTTTTCAGCAATATAGTATGAAAAGACATAACTTTGTTCGAATACTTTCATCAGCAGATGGAGATACCATCAAATCACTTGCGACAATTCTTTCCTCGTGAAGCAGTTTCCGGATGACGAACCAGAACCAGTGAACCATTCTGAGTTTGTAACCCTAAGTGTTACTAGTTGTTATGATTTCAACATATCTGACGATTTCGTGATTACCGTCGGATGGTCCTTGATTATCTTTTGCTTTTATTTCGTGTTGACGTATGTTTCGTACGTAATGCTGTGAGTGAGATTATTTTGACTGCAGATAGTGTTGTAGCGCGATTTGATCCGTTTCTTTCTTTGGTATATGTGCATGAGTATGTTTTGTATTTTTGTGTGCCATTTCCAAGAACACTGTTAATTGCCCCCCCCCCCCCCCCCCCCCACCCCCACCCCCGACATGACTGCCAGTTAGGCTATTGTCAGTAATAACTGTCAATTGTCAATTCTCTCTCTCTCTCTCTCTCTCTCTCTCTCTCTCTCCCACACACACACACACACACACACACACACACACACACACACACACACACACACACACACTAGTATGAACTAATCGACTTTTCCTATCATTTGTTGATTCAGATGTACTTGATCTGGATCTCGATGAAAATTTAGATGTCTTAATTTCAGGTGACGTCACTTTACCAAATGTGGTATTTACTTACTTTGTATTGATTCCAGACGTCGCTTTGGGGTTTCCGGTGTAACACAAGAATTTCATTCCCCGAGAAAATATATATACTTCAGAGTATGCACTTACAGAACGAGAATTTTCCTTTACAACAAATGTCTTGATGTCTTACGAGAAAAAAAAAAACCCTCCCCAGGAGAAAAGTCTCCCTTCTCAATTACCCTCAGAATTCCATGGCTCCCTCGGTCCCTGTCTCACAGTCCCTGCCTCTCTGTCCCTGTCTCACAGTCCCTGCCTCTCTGTCCCTGTCTCACAGTCCCTGCCTCTCTGTCCCTGCCTCACAGTCCCTGCCTCTCAGTCCCTGCCTCTCTGTCGCTGCCTCTCTGTCCCTGCCTGTCTGTCCCTGCCTCCCTGTCCCTGCTCCCTGTCCCTGCCTCTCTGTCCCTGCCTCTCTGTCCCTGCCTCCTGTCCCTACCTCACAGTCCCTGCCTCTCTGTCCCTGCCTCACAGTCCCTGCCTCTCAGTCCCTGCCTCTCTGTCCCTACCTCACAGTCCCTGCCTCTCAGTCCCTGCCTCACAGTCCTGGCTCACAGTCCCTGCCTCTCAGTCCCTGCCTCACAGTCCCTGCCTCTCTGTCCCTGCCTCTCTGTCCCTGTCTCTCTGTCCCTGCCTCTCAGTCCCTGCCTCTCTGTCCCTGCCTCTCAGTCCCTGCCTCACAGTCCCTGCCTCTCTGTCCTGCCTCACAGTCCCTGCCTCACAGTCCCTGCCTCTCTATCCCTCCTTCTCTGTCCCTGCTCTCTGTCCCTGCTCTCTGTCCCTGCCTCTCTGTCCCTGCCTCTCTGTCCCTGCCTCTCGGTCCCTGCGTCCTGTCCCTGCCTCTCTGTCCCTGCCTCTCAGTCCCTGCCTTCTCTGTCCCTGCCTCATCGTCCATGCCTCTCTGTCCCTGCCTCTCTGTCCCTGCCTCCTGTCCCTGCCTCTCAGTCCCTGCCTCTCTGTCCCTGCCTCTCTGTCCCTGACTCACAGTCCCTGCCTCTGTCCTGCCTCTCCGTCCCTGCCTCTCTGTCCCTGCCTCTCTGTCCCTGCTTCACATCCCTGCCTCCAGTCCCTGCCTCACAGTCCTGCTCTCGTCCCTGCCTCTCTGTCCCTGCTCACAGTCCCTGCCTCTCTGTCCCTGCCTCTCTGTCCCTTGCTCTACCAGTCCCTGCCTCACAGTCCCTGCCTCTCTGTCCCTGCCTCCGTCCCTGCCTCACAGTCCCTGCCTCTCTGTCCTGCCTCCTGTCCCTGCCTCACAGTCCCTGCCTCTCTGTCCCTGCCTCTCTGTCCCTGCCTCACGTCCCTGCCTCTCAGTCCCTGCCTCACAGTCCCTGCCTCTCAGTCCCTGCCTCTCTGTCCCTGCCTCTCTGTCCCTGCCTCTCAGTCCCTGCCTCTCGGTCCCTGCGTCACAGTCCCTGCCTCTCTGTCCCTGCCTCTCAGTCCCTGCCTTTCTGTCCCTGCCTCACAGTCCCTGCCTCTCTGTCCCTGCCTCTCTGTCCCTGCCTCACGTCCCTGCCTCTCAGTCCCTGCCTCTCTGTCCCTGCCTCTCTGTCCCTGCTTCACAGTCCCTGCCTCTGTCCCTGCCTCTCTGTCCCTGCCTCTCTGTCCTGCCTCTCTGTCCCTGCCTCACATTCCCTGCCTCACGTCCCTGCCTCTCTGTCCCTGCTCTCTGTCCCTGCTTCACAGTCCCTGCCTCTCTGTCCCTGCCTCTCTGTCCCTGCCTCTCTGTCCTTGCCTCACAGTCCCTGCCTCACAGTCCCTGCCTCTCAGTCCCTGCCTCACAGTCCCTGCCTCACAGTCCCTGCCTCTCTGTCCCTGCCTCTCTGTCCCTGCCTCACAGTCCCTGCCTCTCTGTCCCTGCCTCTCTGTCCCTGCCTCACAGTCCCTGCCTCACAGTCCCTGCCTCTCTGTCCCTGCCTCTCTGTCCCTGCCTCACAGTCCCTGCCTCACAGTCCCTGCCTCTCTGTCCCTGCCTCACAGTCCCTGCCTCTCTGTCCCTGCCTCTCAGTCCCTGCCTCACAGTCCCTGCCTCTCTGTCCCTGCCTCACAGTCCCTGCCTCTCAGTCCCTGCCTCTCTGTCCCTGCCTCTCTGTCCCTGCCTCACAGTCCCTGCCTCTCTGTCCCTGCCTCACAGTCCTCTCGCCTGCTCTATCCCTGCCTCACAGTCCCTGCCTCACAGTCCCTGCCTCTCTGTCCCTGCCTAACAGTCCCTGCCTCTCTGTCCCTGCCTCTCTGTCCCTGCCTCACAGTCCCTGCCTCCTGTCCCTGCCTCTCTGTCCTGCCTCGTCCCTGCCTCACAGTCCCTGTCCTCACAGTTCCTGCCTCTCTGTCCCTGCCTCACAGTCCCTGCCTCTCTGTCCCTGCCTCTCTGTCCCTGCCTCACAGTCCCTGCCTCTCTGTCCCTGCCTCACAGTCCCTGCCTCTCTGTCTCGTCCTGCCTCTCTGTCCCTGCCTCTCTGTCCCTACCTCACAGTCCCTGCCTCTCTGTCCCTGCCTCCGTCCCTGCCTCTCTGTCCCTGCCTCCTGTCCCTGCCTCACAGTCCTGCTTCTCCTGCTCTTGTCCTGCCTCGTCCTGCCTCTGCCTGCTCTGTCCTGCCTCACAGTCCCTGTCCCCTCTGTCCTGCCTCTCTGTCTCTGCCTCTCAGTCCCTGCCTCTCTGTCCTGCCTCTCCTGTCCCTGCTCTCTGTCCTGCTCACAGTCCCTGCTTCTCTTCCTCTCTCTGTCCTGCCCCTCTGTCCTGCCTCCGTCGTCAGTGTCCTCAGTCCCCCTCTCTGTCAGCCTCTGTCTGGCAGTATCCTCAGTCCCTGCCTCTCTGTCAGCCTCTGTCTGGCAGTATCCTCAGTCCCTGCCTCTCTGTCTGTCAGTATCCTCAGTCCCTGCCTCTCTGTCTGTCAGTATCCTCAGTCCCTGCCTCTCTGTCTGTCAGTATCCTCAGTCCCTGCCTCTTTGCCTGTCAGTATCCTCAGTCCCTGCCTCTCTGTATGTCAGCTTCTGTCTGTCAGTATCCTCAGTCTCTGCCTCTCTGTCTGTCAGTATCCTCAGTCTCTGCCTCTCTCTTTGTCAGTATCCTTAGTCCCTGCCTCTTCTGTCAGTATCCTCAGTTCCTGCCTCTCTGTCTGTCAGCCTCTGTTTGTCAGTATCCTCAGTCCCTGCCTCTCTCTCTGTCAGCCTCTGTCTGTCAGTATCCTCAGTCCCTGCCTCTCTGTATGTCAGTATCCTCAGTCCCTGCCTCTCTGTCTGTCAGTATCCTCAGTCCCTGCCTCTCTGTCTGTCAGCCTCTGTTTGTCAGTATCCTCAGTCCCTGCCTCTCTCTCTGTCAGCCTCTGTCTGTCAGTATCCTCAGTCCCTGCCTCTCTGTATGTCAGTATCCTCAGTCCCTGCCTCTCTGTCTGTCAGTATCCTCAGTCCCTGCCTCTCAGTCCCTGCCTCTCTGTCTGTCAGTATCCTCAGTCCCTGCCTCTCTATCTGTCAGTATCCTCAGCCCCTGCCTCTCTGTATGTCAGTATCCTCAGTCCCTGCCTCTCTGTCTGTCAGTATCCTCAGTCCTGCCTCTCAGTCCCTGCCTCTCTGTCTGTCAGTATCCTCAGTCCTGCCTCTCATCCCTGCCTCTCTGTCTGTCAGTATCCTCAGTCCCTGCCTCTCTCGTTTGTCTCTCTCTCTGCTTGGTATCTTTCTCACGTATGAATCCCGTCAGTTTGATTGGGATGTTTAATTAGATGGAACCTTAGATCCAACATGACGTAGAGATTGCAGCCTACATCTGTCTGCAGTGTATGTAGACATGGTTTTCTCTACCCAACTTGCGATAGTGTCGAACTTTAGGACCGTGTGAACTCTCCAGATTAGAGCATTACTTAACCACCTAAAATCCATTTTCATCACACCAAGTGTCCACATGACACTTGCAGCCAAACAGTATCATAGACAGTCAAGGCACGGTGGACTATACCTTTTCAGCCTGCTCTACAAGACACGCTGTGTGTGTGTGTGTGTGGAGAGAGAGAGAGAGAGAGAGAATACTGTGTACGTTCTCAGCCGGTTCAACACACGCTGTGTGTGTGTGTGTGTGGAGAGAGAGAGAGAATACTGTGACTTCTCAGCCGGTTCAACACACGCTGTGTGTGTGTGTGTGTGTGTGTGTGTGTGTGTGTGTGTGTGTGTGTGTGTGTGTGTGTGTGTGAGAGAGAGAGAGAGAGAGGAATACTGTGACTTCTCAGCCGGTTCAACACACGCTGTGTGTGTGTGTGTGGAGAGGAGAGAGAGGAATACTGTGACTTCTCAGCCGGTTCAACACACGCTGTGTGTGTGTGTGTGTGTGTGTGTGTGAGAGAGAGAGAGAGAGAGAGGAATACTGTGACTTCTCAGCCGGTTCAACACACGCTGTGTGTGTGTGTGTGGAGAGAGAGAGAGAGGAATACTGTGACTTCTCAGCCGGTTCAACACACGCTGTGTGTGTGTGTGTGGAGAGAGAGAGAGAGAGAGGAATACTGTGACTTCTCAGCCGGTTCAACACACGCTGTGTGTGGTGTGTGTGTGTGTGTGTGTGAGGAGAGAGAGGAGAGAGAGAGAGAGAGAGAATACTGTGACTTCTCAGCCGGTTCAACACACGCTGTGTGTGTGTGTGTGTGTGTGAGAGAGAGAGAGAGAGGAATACTGTGACTTCTCAGCCGGTTCAACACACGCTGTGTGTGGTGTGTGAGAGAGGAGAGAGAGAGGAATACTGTGACTTCTCAGCCGGTTCAACACACGCTGTGTGTGTGTGTGTGTGTGAGAGAGAGAGAGAGAGGAATACTGTGACTTCTCAGCCGGTTCAACACACGCTGTGTGTAGGTGTTGAAACCGGCGGCACAATAAGGGGGATAAGGGTAGTGGAAGGAGGGTGAGGGTGGGGGGCAGCGAAAGGGGATACTATGCGGGGAGTGCGTGCTAAAGCTATTACAGAGGATTACAATGTACTGTGACGAAGAAAGCTGCGCTGTGTTCTTCAACAGTTCTTTCGGCTTTGTGATTACAGGAACAGGAAGTAGAGGAAAGGGAGAGAGGATGGGGCAGGGGGTGGGTGAGGGAGAGAGGGGTAGTGGACAGCCTATGAGGTTCATTCCGGTAACAGCCAACACACATTCTCTGTCCGTCTGCCAGTCTGCCTGTCTGTCTGTCTGTCCGTCTGTCTGTCGGTGTCTGTCTGTCTGTCTCTCCCCCCTCCCCCCCTCTCTCTCTCTCTCTCTCTCTCTCTCTCTCTCTCTCTCCCCCTCCTGTCTATCTGTCGTTCTGTCCGTCCGTCCGTCCGTCTCTCTCTCTCTCTCTCTCTCTCTCTCTCTCTCTCTCTCTCTCTCCCCCCCCCCCCCCCCCCCCCCCCCTCTGTCTCTCTATTTCTGTTTTCTCAGGTGACGAGTGTAATATCATTATGACAATGCAAAAGCAGGAGTTAAGAGTTAGACTTTCATTAGAGAGACAGAGACAGAGAGAGAAAAAAAATCTCTGACCGACGACTTTCCTCCCCCGCGTCTCACAGAGGTGAGACAGTGTCTTTGGGCAGGAAATGACAGATCAAAATCACAGCACAAAACTGTGTTATCACTTACCATTTTTTTTTCAACGTTAGAAACATGCAGAATCACTTGACTCTGGAGAAACTGATCATGCCGAAATAAAATCATACTTGTTTTAATACATTTTGGAAGTTCAAGCTTGCTCATACATATTTCAAGGCATTTATGCATCACAAGCTCAAACACAACACACACACACACACACACACACACACACACACACACACATACACACACAAGAACAATATTTATTCCTTTCGCCCCTTTGGGGTATGGAGGAAGTGTGAGTTTAAAACAATAACAGGAAAAGGAAAACAAACAAGCCAAAATAAAACATACATTGCTTGTCAATGCTAACATAGACCAACAATTTACAACACTTGAGATAATCTAATATACGTTGACAATAGAAGCATTTGTTTTCGGTTGGTAAAAGACATCATTTGACAAAAATTATAGACAGATTTTGGGGAGAGAAATATTTTTGGCAAAGACGTGTTGCGCAAATTAACGTATGATGAACATTCCATGACAAATTGAATTCATCACCTATTGCAGACATGTCACATTTATTACATAACCTTTCTTCTTTTGGAATAGCAAATCGACGATCTACTTCAATTGGTCATTTATGATTAGAACATATAAATTTGATAAGAGGGTAAATGTGAAATACTGGTAAGCTATAGATATATTTCTCCTTAAAATCAGATTAACACACACACATACACGCACGCACGCACGCACGCACGCACACACACACACACACACACACACACACACACACACACACACACACACACAACACACATATATATATATATATATATTGCACAAGCTCAGTCCTACATATTTGAAGACCTTCATGCCACACAAGTTTAATCATACATATTTCAATACATTTAGGCAGCGCAAGCTTAATCCTGCTTATCTTAACACACTTTTGCAGCTCAGGCTTTTATTTTTCACATGGCCACGAGCGCTCAGAGATCTATATAGTCACCCCACACACTTCTGCTGAACACACCGTATGCATGTGTGCGCGCTTCTCTGCGTGAGTGCGTGAGCGTGTTCGTGCGCCCACCAAGCGAGCAATATCCTTTTTTCTCTTGTGGCAATAGAAAAATAGAACAGTATATCAATTCAGCTTCATTTCCCAAGAGCACTCATTCCAGATATAAACTTGTCTCACATGGTATGGAGAGATGGAGAGAAAGAACAATGAATAGAAAGAAACTACAACATCTCACCGTTTTCTATAAAGCTGCAAACTTGTACTTCTCCCTCTAAGAACAAAGGGTATTTTATAGCAATTGTGTCTGTGCTTGTATCTTGATAACTCAAGTTATCCTAGTCCCCCACCCCCACCCCCCTCCCATGGCCGGCGATTTTTTTACGTCCTTGAATTTGATTCTTATCTCTAAACCTCTCCCCCTCCCCCATAACTTCGAACCACACCCACCCACCTGATCCCCCACCCCCACTTCCGTCCGGTTCGTGTCTATAATCAATTTAACTACTCATTCCGGTTAGGGCACATGACGTTTTTGACAGCAGTTCGAAGCCCACAAAAAATACAAACTACTATGCTAAGAAAGATATTCTTCTGTCTGGCACATGAGCCCTCTTCTGTCAAGGATCAAGCTGAAACCAGCCGTAGAAAATGTGGAAAGTGCTCTGAAAATGAAGGGGACATACAATATCATAAAAAGTCAACAAGTCAATAGCTGAAAATAGGTTTTAAAATGCTCTAAAACAAACAAACAAGGGGACATAGAGTATCATTAGATCTCAGCTAACCAGTGTTAACATCCGACGTATATAACGTCTCGCATGAAAGGGGACTATTGGCGGCTGTAATATCGCCTTTGATTTACACACGAAAGAGAAAGGAGGGAAAAACACCCTGTAACCGTTAATACAACAACTACTGATTCCAATGTCGGCAAAGGGTATCGAATATATGGACTGAAAATGTAGGAATAGACCAAAAGATGATTTCGCTTTTTTCCACAGAATGAACTTTATATATCCACAAGCACACTTTGCTGGGAACAAATCATTTAGAACTAGAAATCATTCGTTTCATGGGATAATCGTGCACATTTGTACCATATGTGATGTGCACAGTTTCCCGCTCTTTCGTTTGGTTATCACTTTCCCTTGTAATGACCATGACGCCAAGGAGTAATAATTGTTGTGTACTTTTCTTAAAAGTTTGTAATGTGCAGGTGTCAAATTTTTCTTTTTTCCCTGTCACTATGATTTGATCTGTTAACTTTCTGGAAAGGAAGCGCACTATAATCGGTCGTTTCTGGAAAGGAAGCGCACTATAATCGGTCGTTTCTTGCTGGAAAAGGGAGGGCCGGTCGGTGTCCTGCCTCCATGGCATTATCCGTGGTCGGTACTCTCAACCAGATCGGAGACAATTTTACAGACCTTCCTGGAACAGTCGTCGTATTCCCTGTTGTCTCTGGCACGTTATAAAACCGCACGTTCCATCGGCGGTCGTATTGTTCCCTATCATTAAGATTCGTCTGAACTTGGAGAGATGCTGAGCTAATTTTTCTTTCGGATCCGAGTTTCCTTTCTTCAAAGAAAGGCACGGACTTCTCGGGCTGTCCATTTCTTATTCCACGTCAAAACTTTCTCTTCTGGTCTATCCATTGCGTCTAGCAAACTAGTTCTTAATTGATCGACGTCAGCTCTAATTTGTTGGACTTCTTCTTTAGTAACCAGAGAATCTAAACGTGTCAGGATGTCATTTTTTCTGGTAGTGCCATTCCGTCTGATTTGCTTTCCTGTTCTTCCGCTGAATCTAGAAAACTGCTTCTGTCTTGCTTAATTTTGTCTGATTGGGGATTGCTATCACTTGACGGCGAAGACAATGAACGGTTTTTAGGTAAACCTTTTCAGGTAGTTAGAAAGATTGCTAAATGTAATCGACCAGATTCACCTTAATGACTAGCATCATTGTATTCTTTAAACAAGTTTTAAAAATGTCCCCTCACCTTCACAAGAGTTCAGTCCTGTTACATGGGAATATTGGCGCATACTTTAGGAACACCACTCAAAGCCATTTTACACTGAGAGCACAAGTACACTGTCTTCACGGCGTCGCCTACAAGGCCGTGTTAGGTCAGTTCAGCATGGCGGTCGCTAGGCTATTCTCACCGACGTTGTGGTTTTATAATGAATCTATATAGAAAGAATACAAACTTAAACAAACAAACCAACCAACAAACAAACAAAAATGCGTATCTGAGCTCACTGTTGTATAAACTCATGAAACTGACTGACGGGCCCGTAATAAACTTGGTTTTTCTTGTCCGTATGAAGATGGAGGAGACTCGTTTCAATGTCGACAGACCGCTGTGGGTGCACTACCGGAAGTCAGGAAACAAAAACTGACGCTTCACAACAATGTAACTGTTCGTGGAAGATTTTCTTTCTGACCAGCTGCCGACTTCTCATTACAACCAGTTCTCCTCCCTGTGCCTGTTCCTTGGTGTCCTTTGATGTCCTTCTGTCACCCAGGGGGTAACCCTGCCCGTGATCCTGCAGTGTCCTGACGTCAGTCCATGCCGATTCCCTGGCACACACAGGCCACACGCCACAATTAAGATTTTGCACTATAACATTACATAATCCATGCAAGCGTTTTGAGGCCTACTATAAATCTGAGCCAGCATTTAATGTTGAACTGATACTTGATCAAAAGATCAAAAGAACAACTCTCCACCAATTATTTTCCTTGTTTGGGGGGATCTTCACCGATGAAATCACAAACAATCTTCAAATACATGACCTTCCCCTTAATTGACACACATTTCAGGCCTTTGCACTCACCCGTGACCCTTTCTTTCCTCCAACTTCAAGAGCCCCAAACAATCCCATTCCTTTGATTTTAATCTGTCTGCTTGAAACCAGATGGCTTGAACCTTGATGGCCATATGAAAGAAAATGAGGAGAATCCATTTTCAGACACAATAAAAATTCTTAAAACCATTATGCTAGTCTATAAGTACACGACTCCTTAAGCAAGGCCTTGTAGCATTAATTTTTGGTGTGCGGCCACAACTGAAGGAGCGCTCAATCCTGGCAGCATGCACAGTTAAACTGTCTTTTACTGTCTTTGTCAGCCTTCCTTCTGCGCTCTTGGCCATGAAAATTCGTATGTTCTTCATTTCCCCTTCTTGCCCAAAATCTCACCACAAACTATGAACACTTACTCCTATCATGTTGACTGGACAAAGACAACAACATGGACAGCATACCTTTACATTTATAAACACTAAGAAAGAAGGATTTCCATTGGACACCCTTCCATTTTATAACTCTTATGCAAATAACAGCAATGACTATGAGTGCGAGCAAAAATTTAACAACGATTTATGGCATACATCGTCATATATAAACATTGATGAATCAAAATGAATTATTAGCTTTTGACCACGTTTCTGTTACCAAGCATATTGTACAGGAACACGGTATTTGTGTGTGTGTGTGTGTGTGTGTGTGTGTGTGTGTGTGTGTGTGTGTGTGTGTGTGTGTGTGGTGAGAGAGAGAGAGAGAGAACAGACAGAAACGGAGAGAAACAGAGAGAATATAAATGTTCTCCATAAATAGCTTATACAATTTAGATATCTCATCCTTTACCAAAACGAACTGTTGACCTTGGATGAGAACTACTGTAACAAAAATATCCTGAGAGAGAGAGAGAGAGAGAGAGAGAGAGAGAAGAGAGAGAGAGAATACAAAGGCTCTCCACAAACAACTATCATTTAACTTCATAACTGGAGAAACAAATGACGATGGGGAAAGCAATCACCGTTCATTTGAATTGTACTCTCATTTCATACAACGTAAATACCTCATCCTTTACCAAAAATTAACAGCAGACCTTGGTTGAGAACTGTAACAAAAATATCCGAAGGCTGTTAAGTTTTTAGGCCATAGGCTTTGGTAGATTGGACAGAAAAAAAATCCATAACCTAACACAAGATACATTCCTCAATCAGGAAAAGACATCTTTCAAGTGATAAACAAAACCATGCCAACACTTCCTCAAAACCAGTCAGAATTTCATATTCATGCAAGCCATGCACACACAATATTAATCAGGTCAGTGTTTTATTCTTTTTAATCCCCAATCTAAAGCAGCCGGGACACAAAAAAAAAAAAAAAAAAAAAAACCTTTTGTTACAGTGCTCATTATCAAGATTTTTGCATGCCTCAAATAATGTACTTATATCGTGATGACAGTAAATGTTGCATACGGCACAGAATGCACAGATTTATTTGACTGCTCACATTTTATGTTGTTGTCAGGGTGGCGAATACTTCTTTGGACCAGCGGAAAGAAGTCGGGCATCTAGAAGAACGGCAGTCTCGGGTGCTTCTGCCCCGAAGACATTACGGTTTGCCGGTGGCGGAAGGCCAGCGTTCTGATGGCGTAACACACTACATACACGATGGAGCGCCACCTGGCCACCAAATTCCAGCCAGAAGACAGCAGTCCCTTCCCAGCAGGAGAACTGAAAGTAAGTGTAGCTGTGGTGGAGGCTGTTAAAGGAGATGCATGCTGTGGCCTACCTTTGGAACTGGCTAAATGCGAACGTGGTGAAGGTTTGTCGCAGTGTAGGTGTGCTTGCAGGCTTGGTGTTGGCCAAATGAATATAATAGTGTAAGGTAGATGTGAATATAATTGTAAGTATCAATTAAAATTCAAAAATAGGATGTCACTAATTACGGCATAAAAGAACATAACATTGCTTAGAG
>CM065716.1:74139513-74147013 GCA_033310375.1 Conus canariensis | reverse complement strand
GTGACACATTGGCTGATCGTTCTCTCTAGTAAAGCTGTGTATTTAATTAACATTTACCTTTCCAGTTTCTTCTTGGGCAGCTTTGGAAGAAATCCTTTCTCTACTTTATCAAAGACCTTGACCAGGAACACAGCGAGCGGTCTGCTTTTTCTCATGAAATGCATGTTCAGTATCTTTGGAACAGAACACCGGCTACTCGTCTGTTTTCCTGTAATCTTACAGTCCGTTTGCTGGCCAGGAGGCTCTCTTCCAAATGTGTCTGCTGTCTTGTGTTAACCATCCTTTCCATCACTAGTGCAAGCTGATCGGCCAGTAAGCTGTATTTCTTGGTTTTGTCTTCCCGGTTCTCGTCTGATGGGATAATGACTACATATTTCAGATGCGTTGAATTCTGCTATGGAGAGGGCTGATATCATGGAGTGGGCTGAGTTCTAGCTTTTAAACCTGTCGAAGATCTGTAAACTTCCGCAAGCCGGGCGTTAGAAAACGTTGTTGTACTTTTCTCTTCGTAGAAATCGGAAAGGACATTTGGCTGCTTTCTTACCAATATAGTGCTCGCTGTGCGCAATGACATTCCGCTGTATTCGATTTCTGTGCCTTAATGTAAACAGTCATAGCTGCACAATGTGTGTGTGAAAAACCCGCCATTCTTGTAAAGATCGTGATCCCATAGAAAACGTGTCCTTTCCTTTCTGCCTGGTGTGCGCTGGAAACTTCCTCTGTTCTGATGCTGCGTTGAACTCGACCATCTTTCATCTGCATTTTTCTTTACGGTCATGTGGCGTTGTTTGTTTTGTTTTGTTTTTTTTTCTGCCCTCGCATCCCTTCACAGTCTTCGCATGTTTTTCTCATGTTACACTTCAGAACGTGGCCATCTTCTTGCAATCGGGTGACATGATCTTGGGAAGTTAATCGCTGTCCTGAATGTAAACTATTCTGCAGTGTCTTGTATATTTCCATTTCATGTTGTCGTCGTTGTTTGTTCTGGTGGTCATTGTTGTTTAGTAGCACAGTCATACTTTTCATGACTTCTTTTTATTTCGTTTTTGTAATCTCAGGGAGACAGATTCAGTGGAATCATTGGTGCCATGTGCGCAGCAGTAGTATGGTTACACGTATGTAATGAGGGTGTCCGTAGTATGGTTACAGCTATGTAGTGAGGGTGTCCGTAGTGTGGTTACAGCTATGTAGTGAGGGTGTCCGTAGTGTGGTTACAGCTATGTAGTGAGGGTGACAGTAGTGTGGTTACAGCTGATGTAGTGAGGGTGACAGTAGTGTGGTTACAGCTATGTAGTGAGGGTGACAGTAGTGTGGTTACCGCTATGTAGTGGGGGTGTCAGTGTGTGGTTAACAGCTATGTAGTGAGGGTGACAGTAGTGTGGTTACAGCTATGTAGTGAGGGTGTCAGTGTGTGGTTACAGCTATGTAGTGAGGGTGTCTGT
This sequence comes from Conus canariensis, assembly GCA_033310375.1. Taxonomy (NCBI): domain Eukaryota; kingdom Metazoa; phylum Mollusca; class Gastropoda; order Neogastropoda; family Conidae; genus Conus; species Conus canariensis. Next base: position 74,145,571 of record CM065716.1, on the reverse strand, counting down.
AGTGTTGTTACAGCTATGTAGTGAGGGTGACCGTAGTGTGGTTACAGCTATGTAGTGGGGTGTGAGTAGTGTGGTTACAGCTATGTAGTGAAGGTGTCCATAGTGTGGTTACAGCTATGTAGTGTGGGTGACAGTAGTGTGGTTACAGCTATGTAGTGAGGGTGCAGTAGTGTGTTACAGCTATGTAGTGGGGTGTGTCAGTAGTGTGGTTACAGCTATGTAGTGAGAGTGTCAGTGTGTGTGTTACAGCTATGTAGTGAGGGTGTCCGTAGTGTGGTTACAGCTATGTAGTGAGGGTGTCCGTAGTGTGGTAACAGCTATGTAGTGAGGGTGTCCGTAGTGTGGTTACAGCTATGTAGTGGGGTGTGTAGTGTGGTTACAGCTATGTAGTGAGTGGGTGTCTGTAGTGTTGTTACAGCTATGTAGTGATGGGTGCCGTAGCTTCGTTACAGCTATGTAGTGTGGGTGAAATCGTGTGGTTACAGTATGTAGTGAGGGTGTCCATAGTGTGATTACAGCTATGTAGTGTAGGGTGTCCGTTAGTGTGCTTACAGCTATGTAGTGAGGGTGTCGGTAGTGTGGTTACAGTTGTAGAGAGGGTGTCCGTAGTGTGGTTACAGCTATGTAGGAGGGTGTCGGTAGTGTGCTTACAGCTATGTAGTGAGGTGCCGTAGTGTGCTTACAGCTATGTAGTGGGTGTCGGTAGTGTGGTTACAGCTATGTAGTGAGGGTGTCCGTAGTGTGCTTAAAGCTATGTAGTGAGGGTGTCAGTAGTGTGGTTACAGCTATGTAGTGAGGGTGTCGTAGTGTGGTTACAGCTATGTAGTGAGGCTGACAGTGGTGTAGTTACAGCTATATAGTGAGGGTGTCGTAGTGTGGTTACAGCTATGTAGTGAGGGTGTCTGTAGTTGGTTACATCTATGTAGTGAGGGTGTCTGTATGTGGTTACAGCTATGTAGTGAGGGTTGCTGTAGTGTGGTTACAGCTATGTAGTGGGTGACAGTGTGTGGTTACAGCTATGTAGTGAGGTGTCTGTAGTGTGGTTACAGCTATGTATTGAGGGTGTTGTAGTGTGGTTACAGCTATGTAGTGTGGGTGTACCGTAGTGTGCTTACAGCTATGTAGTGAGGGTGTCCGTAGTATGGTACAGCTTGTAGTGACGGGTCGTATGTGGTTAAGCATGAGGAGGGTGACAGTCGTGTGGTTACAGCTATGTAGTTGAGGTGACAGTAGTGTGTTACAGCTATGTAGTGACGGGTGTCCGTAGTGTGGTTACAGCTTGTAGTGAGGGTGACAGTGTGTGGTTACAGCTATGTAGTGAGGGTGTCAGTATGTGGTTACAGCTATGTAGTGAGGGTGTCAGTAGTGTGGTTACAGCTATGTAGTGAGGGTGACAGTAGTGTGGTTACAGCTATGTAGTGAGGTGTCGTAGTGTTACAGCTGTAGTGGGGTGTGAGATACAGCTATGTAGTGAGGGTGTCAGTAGTGTGGTTACAGCTATGTAGTGGGGTGTCAGTGTGTGTGTTACAGCTATGTAGTGAGGGGTGAGTGTGTGATTACAGCTATGTAGTGAGGGTGACAGTAGTGGGTAGTATGAGTGGGGTGTCAGTATGTGAGTTGCAGCTATGTAGTGAGGTGCAGTAGTGTGGTTACAGCTATGTAGTGAGGGTGACAGTAGTGTGGTTACAGCTATGTAGTGTGGTGTGAGTAGTGTGGTTACAGCTATGTAGTGAGGGTGTCAGTGTGTGGTTACAGCTATGTAGTGTGAAGTAGTGTGTACGCTAGTGTGAGTGAGTGTGTGGTTACAGCTATGTAGTGAGGTGTCGTGGTAGTGTGTTACAGCTATGTAGTGAGGGTGACAGTAGTGTGGTTACAGCTATGTAGTGAGGGTGTCCGTAGTGTGGTTTCAGCTATGTAGTGAGGGTGTCGTAGTGTGGTTACAGCTATGTGTGGGGTGTGGTAGTGGTTAAGCTAGTAGTGGTGCGTATGTTTTACAGCTATGTAGTGAGGTGGTAGTTGTTACAGCTATGTAGTGGTGAGTGTGTGTTACAGTATGTAGATGGGTAGTGTGATTACAGCTATGTAGTGAGGGTGTCGTAGTGTGTTACAGCTATGTAGTGAGGGTGTCGTAGTGTGGTTACAGCTATGTAGTGAGGGTGTCGGTAGTGTGTTACAGCTATGTAGTGAGGGTGTCGGTAGTGTGTTACAGCTATGTAGTGAGGTGTCGTAGTGTGCTACAGCTAGAGTGAGGGTGTCGGTTGGTTACAGCTATGTAGTGAGGGTGTCGGTAGTGTGTTACAGCTATGTAGTGAGGGTGCAGTAGTGTGGTACAGCTATGTAGTGTGGGTGTCGTAGTGTGGTTACAGCTATGTAGTGAGGTGAGTGGTAGTTGTTACAGCTATTAGTGAGGGTGTCGTAGTGTGGTTACAGCTATGTAGTGGGTGTCGTAGTGTGGTTACACTATGTAGTGAGGGTGTCTGTAGTGTGGTTACAGCTATGTAGTGAGGTGTCGTGTAGTGTGTGTTACAGCTATGTAGTGAGGGTGACAGTAGTGTGGTTACAGCTAATGTAGTGAGGTGTCTGGTAGTGTGAGTTACAGCTATGTAGTGAGGGTGTCTGTAGTGTGGTTACAGCTATGATGTATGTGGGTGTCGTAGTGTGTTACAGCTATGTAGTGAGGGTGTCGGTAGTGTGGTTACAGCTATGTAGTGAGGGTGTCTGTAGTGTGGTTACAGCTATGTAGTGAGGGTGTCGGTAGTGTGATTACAGCTATTTAGTGAGGGTGTCGGTAGTGTGATTACAGCTATGTACTGAGGGTGACGGTCGTGTGGTTACAGCTCTGCAGTCAAGGTGTTCGTAGTGTATTACAGCTATGTAGGAGGGTGTCGGTAGTGTGGTTACAGCTATGTAGTGAGGGTGTCGGTAGTGTGGTTACGGCTCTGCAGTCAGGGTGTCGGTAGTGTGATTACAGCTAGAAAAGAAGAGAGAGAGAGAGAGAGAGAGAGAGAGACAGACAGACAGACAGACAGACAGACAGACAGATAGATAGATAGATATAGGCTTTTCCTTTTTTCCTATGTGACGCCAGCCTGGTGTGGCACCGTTTTTTCAGGTGGGCATTTCTAGAGAATAGGTGGAACAAACTGGAAAGCGATGGTCTCGTTTTTGTTACTCTCGCTGTTGTTTTAAACATCATCATCTTCGTCGTCGTCGTCGTCGTCATCGTCGTCGTCGTCGTCGTCATCATTATCATAATTATAGTTATCAATTGTTGTTGTTATCGTTGTTGTTTTGCCTAATGTTATTATTTCTATGATAATGGTAATGATTGTTATTATTATTATTATTTATAGAAACGAAGCGTATTGAGAACGTGGTATACACAAAGGAGGTTTATATGTCAAACCGGAAATGTGTTTGTCAGTGAGTGTTATTATCATTTTATGTTACTTCCTTTTTCTTTTGTCTGATGTGTTATCAGTGTTTGTCTGTGTTTTCTGGAAGCAGTTGTTTTTTAGTCGAACACTTAAAAAAGAAATGTTGACTGTAGCGACGAAGAGAACGAGGATTTTGAAACTGATTGTGATTGTGGTCGTCGTGAAGCAAAGATGATGATGATCATGTGATTGTGATTATGGTCGTCGTGAAGCAAAGATGATGATGATCATGGTGATGACGATTCGCAGGTCGCACAAAACTGAAAAAGAAAGAAGTGAAAGACGTTGTCAAAGACGCCAAGGCCCAGCTGACACAACCTGACCGCGGTAAGTAAAAGCAAGTACATTTCTGCATCTCTCTGTCTATCGTCTTTTTCCCCGAAGCGGTCCTTTTTTTCCCGAAACTTCCTGAAGTTTTCCCGAACCCCCACTCGAACGCCATAATGGGGAAATATGGTCAACTGTAGATGAGCGAAAGAGTAGGATGCCACTAGGAGCAATGTCGTGCCCTGACGTTTGGTCTTCACCCAGATTGTCTACCATTCTTGGACTGTGCAGGCTTCGTGGCCAGTCAGACTGTCAACCACCTCAAACAACACGTCCATTTTCCTGTTCATATCATGCCTGAACAGTTGATCGTTTGGGGGTGACTCCGCCTTACCAGACAGTCGGTCAAACCATGTATTATGGCTGTAATAGTGACTTGTTTGAAACCGTGTATTAGGTTGTTGAGCTCTGGAACTTTGACTGGCAATTTATGTTCAAGAAATGCGTAGGCAGGCTGAGCTGTTTGATCTGTCTGGCGGCTCTGTCGAGTGGATGTATGCCGAAATGTGAAGTCTTGTGTGTCTAACAGGGCTGGGAATGGATGGTATGACTGGTCTGATCTGTAACATGACCAGTCAATGGTTGGGAAGTTGGAGTCGCTGCCAGCGATGATGTGAGCTTTTGGGGCTGAGTTGTTCAGCCGTGTAGCGATGCCAACAGACACAGCCACTTTTGAAATGTACCAAAGTATATGTGACACTTCACAACAAACTCAAATTACAAAGTCGTCAGAGAGCACAACTGCCTGAATGAACTGTGTTCAACATTGTTGCAGTGCGTATAAGCGTTGGACCGAGCTCATTCTCTTCATTCCTTGATGTTCGTTATTTTGTAGTGTTGTGTGTCAGAAACTGATGAAATGTTTGTCATACTGTTCCATTCTTTTCTTTCACACTGCATGATTGTTTAGGCGTGGGATGGAGTAGCTCCGTCGGTGGTGCGCCAGACTTGTGATCATGGAGGTCTGGGGTCGTGGGTTCATTTTTTCCGCTGGGCTGTTTTGGTACAGGGGGAATTTTCCCTCGGAGTTAACATTGGTTCTGACTCAGTTTCCTGACAAGTCCTTTGAATGAGGCTATAAACCAAAGTTCCGTATGTGACCGCATGCATAACATGTTGCACACATGTAAAATCTCATCTCCAATTTCAGGAAGAGAAGGCCAATTTGGCCGGTGGTAAAGGTAGCATATATATATACTGAACATGCTCGTGAAAAATTGAAGGAGTTGGTGAAAAACTGGGTGACTGATATTCGACCGAAGGACAGGAGAAACCAATGACTGGCGCCAGCAGGCAACTCTTCAGTAGGCTCTGTTCAGGTGAACAAAGAGCGTGGACTGAAAGGGCTCAGAGCTTGGGGAGGTAATGATGATAGTAATGATGATGATGATGATGACGATGAACATGATGATGATGATGGTGGTGATACTACTACTACTACTACTACTACTACTACTACTACTACTACTACTGACACTTGTTTTCCCCGATGTTCTGTTTGACTGACTGACACGCAGACGCGTCACTTTGGTCTGTTGTTCAATACGCGGTTGTTCGACATATGTACTACTTTTCACCGCCCATTCCACACAAAACGAAAACACACAGCATTATTTATACAGTATACCGCAGTGGGTTTGGTAGAAGCACAAGAAGATGAGTTGAGGGAGAATTAGAGATTTCAGCTCAGAAACTCTTCCCAAAGATGTAATAAGTCTTTTTAAGTGAAAGATGTACAGTCTTAACCCTATTGGGTTTTCGTTGTTATTTGTTTTTTCACGAGGTCCTTATGCCCAGCATTTAAAGTTCTGGTTGATTTTAAACCATTTAAGACGCCACATGTATTTCATTATGCGGTATTACTTACTCGTAAGCCACGTTATCTTACTCTTTTTAGCTGAAATAAACTTGGTGCCTTTCTAAAAGTAAAAAAAGAAAGAAAATATGTTGATTTTTCAGATAATTTGTTTTTTTTTTTCCACACCATTTATTCGCTGCATGTCATTTGCAAACCAAGATGTCTTGTATTCTGCCTGCTCTATCTGCATCTTTAGTTCCACTTTCTTCTCATCTGATTATAGCCGGATATGTTTTGGACATCATGGGCCCACACAAAATACAGAGCTACGGGGGCCTCCTGTCTACAGCTGCGCTTAACAAATGAAGCTGGGAAAAGCTTGTGATACTGGGCAAAACAAAGTGCTCTGATGTACTGCACGAACATTGGAGTGGATCGCTGCTCACGCCTTGCTTCACTTCTTTCTCGGCCAGCCACACACACACGAACGCAAACA
>CM065716.1:74117013-74132013 GCA_033310375.1 Conus canariensis | reverse complement strand
ATAATTTGCCGTGTGTTAAAGCCCCCCTCCCCCTCCCCTGCTCCCTAGTATAAGTGAACTTTGAACTCCTTACACTCCAAGGGGTTAGTGAGGATCTAGGTCAGGATACCCTGCTGTCAGAACTAGGTCTGGCGCGGACAGAATTTGAATCTTCACCCGCTGGATGACTGAGTGTCTGGCGGCGGGCATTGTATGGCTGTCTGTATGGCATTGTATGGTTATCTGTATGGCATTGTTGGTTATCTGTATGGCATTGTATGGTATGGTTATCTGTATGGCATTGTATGGTTATCTGTATGGCATTGTATGGTTATCTGTATGGCATGTATGGTATGGTTATCGTATGGCATTGTATGGTTATCTGTATGGCATTGTATGGTTATCTGTATGGCATTGTATGGTTTTGTATGGTTATCTGTATGGCATTGTATGGTTATCGTATGGCATTGTATGGTTATCTGTATGCATGTATGTTATCTGCATGGCATTGTATGGCTGTCGGATACCTGTTCCAGGCGGGGACAGTTAAACCTTATGAAGTACTCTTCTGTTGCTGCTGACTCACATCAACCTGAAACACTTTTCAGCGGCCTCTGCCATCGTTTCTAGGGCTATTCCCCTCTTCTGACATGACATCGAGAGCTGTTTTCATGAGCAGTCTGACAGAGGGAGCTGCCCCCCATTCTGCCTCCACACGCCACAGTGACCTCAGTCAGGATGAACTGTCTGACAGAGGGAGCTGCCCCCCATTCTGCCTCCATACGGCACAGTGACCTCAGTCAGGATGAACTGTCTGACAGAGGGAGCTGCCCCCCATTCTGCCTCCACACGGCACACTGACCTCAATCAGGATGAACTGTCTGACAGAGGGAGCTGCCCCCCATTCTGCCTCCACACGCCACAGTGACCTCAATCAGGATGAACTGTCTGACAGAGGGAGCTGCCCCCCATTCTGCCTTCACATGGCACGGTGACCTCAGTCAGGATGAACTGTCTGGCAGAGGGAGCTGCCCCCCATTCTGCCTTCACACGGCACAGTGACCTCAGTTAGGATGAACTGTCTGACAGAGGGAGCTGCCCGCCATTCTGCCTCCACACGGCACAGTGACCTCAATCAGGATGAACTGTCTGGCAGAGGGAGCTGCCCCCCATTCTGCCTCCACACGCCACAGTGACCTCAATCAGGATGAACTGTCTGGCAGAGGGAGCTGCCCCCATTCTGCCTTCACACGGCACAGTGACCTCAGTCAGGATGAACTGTCTGGCAGAGGGAGCTGCCCCCCATTCTGCCTTCACACGGCACAGTGACCTCAGTCAGGATGAACTGTCTGGCAGAGGGAGCTGCCCCCCATTCTGCCTCCACACGGCACACTGACCTCAGTCAGGATGAACTGTCTGACAGAGGGAGCTGCCCCCCATTCTGCCTCCACACGGCACACTGACCTCAATCAGGATGAACTGTCTGACAGAGGGAGCTGCCCCCCATTCTGCCTTCACACGGCACACTGACCTCAATCAGGATGAACTGTCTGACAGAGGGAGCTGCCCCCCATTCTGCCTTCACACGGCACAGTGACCTCAGTTAGGATGAACTGTCTGGCAGAGGGAGCTGCCCCCCATTCTGCCTTCACACGGCACAGTGACCTCAGTTAGGATGAACTGTCTGACAGAGGGAGCTGCCCCCCATTCTGCCTTCACATGGCACGGTGACCTCAGTCAGGATGAACTGTTTGGCAGAGGGAGCTGCCCCCCACAGTGACCTCAGTCAGGATGAACTGTTTGGCAGAGGGAGCTGCCCCCACAGTGACCTCAGTCAGGATGAACTGTCTGGCAGAGGGAGCTGCCCCCCACAGTGACCTCAGTCAGGATGAACTGTTTGGCAGAGGGAGCTGCCCCCCACAGTGACCTCAGTCAGGATGAACTGTCTGGCAGAGGGAGCTGCCCCCCACAGTGACCTCAGTTAGAATGAACTGTCTGGCAGAGGGAGCTGCCCCCCACAGTGACCTCAGTCAGGATGAACTGTCTGGCAGAGGGAGTTGCCCCCCACAGTGACCTCAGTTAGGATGAACTGTCTGGCAGAGGGAGCTGCCCCCCACAGTGACCTCAGTTAGGATGAACTGTCTGGCAGAGGGAGCTGCCCCCCACAGTGACCTCAGTCAGGATGAACTGTCTGGCAGAGGGAGCTGCCCCCCACAGTGACCTCAGTTAGAATGAACTGTCTGGCAGAGGGAGCTGCCCCCCACAGTGACCTCAGTCAGGATGAACTGTCTGGCAGAGGGAGCTGCCCCCCACAGTGACCTCAGTTAGGATGAACTGTCTGGCAGAGGGAGCTGCCCCCCACAGTGACCTCAGTTAGGATGAACTGTCTGGCAGAGGGAGCTGCCCCCCACAGTGACCTCAGTCAGGATGAACTGTCTGGCAGAGGGAGCTGCCCCCCACAGTGACCTCAGTTAGGATGAACTGTCTGGCAGAGGGAGCTGCCCCCCACAGTGACCTCAGTTAGGATGAACTGTCTGGCAGAGGGAGCTGCCCCCCACAGTGACCTCAGTTAGGATGAACTGTTTTTAATGAACTCGAGTTGAACCCGATCCCGTTTCGTGCCACCCTTCCTGGTGATCTGTAGATGAGTTTCCCATTCTGGAGGGTCTGCTTTGCTCTTCCTGTCCTCTGCTCTAACCTGTTCCAGTGTTCTTCCTGTCCTCTGCTCTAACCTGTTCCAGTGTTCTTCCTGTCCTCTGCTCTAACCTGTTCCAGTGTTCTTCCTGTCCTCTGCTCTAACCTGTTCCAGTGTTCTTCCTGTCCTCTGCTCTAACCTGTTCCAGTGTTCTTCCTGTCATCTGCTCTAACCTGTTCCAGTGTTCTTCCTGTCATCTGCTCTAACCTGTTCCAGTGTTCTTCCTGTCCTCTGCTCTAACCTGTTCCAGTGTTCTTGCTGTCATCTGCTCTAACCTGTTCCAGTGTTCTTGCTGTCATCTGCTCTAACCTGTTCCAGTGTTCTTGCTGTCATCTGCTCTAACCTGTTCCAGTGTTCTTGCTGTCATCTGCTCTAACCTGTTCCAGTGTTCTTGCTGTCATCTGCTCTAACCTGTTCCAGTGTTCTTGCTGTCATCTGCTCTAACCTGTTCCAGTGTTCTTGCTGTCATAGATGTTCCAGATCATGATCTGTAGCCTTCTGTTGTGTGGCATGTCGTTGCTTGAGTATTTGGTGACGCCTTGTTTGATGTGGCGGTGCTGACGGCAGGTACGATCTCCCTACGTGCTTGGTGGGGTCACCATATATACCTTCCGTTGGTTAGTGCCATCTTGCATGAATTCCTCTGTTTACCTTGGACAGAGTGGACACATAGGGCCATCTGACCCCCCCCCCCCCCCCCACACACACACACACAACACACCTCCGCCTTATTTCACAAAGTCTGAATTCGATAGCAGGAGGCCATATTCAATCTGCGGATGAAGCTGATTCAAAGAGGAGTCATATGTCTGAGACTTCTTTGGAGTGCGCTTTCAATGACATGTATTGGCCTTGCTGGACACACACACACACACACACACACACACACACACACACACACACACACACACACACACACACACACATTCTCATAGAACGAATACTTTTTTCCTAAGGATTTCAGATATTACCGTCTGAATTTACTCCAGTTTTCAACTTTCATCTATGCATCTTCTGACGGTACCTTAGTCCTAACCAAACTCTAGTCTTGAAACCCTGAGCATAGGTGGGTGTGCGGACCTAAGCTCATCCTTTGCCAGTGGATTCCGTTGGTTAACGTGTCGACCTCGACCAGTCTTTATCTTGAATTATCTGTGGGTGTGCCACTGTCAAAATCTCTTTCATCTGTCTTGCTCATTCGACATTTCTTTCAAAATTAACGAACGTCCATTACAAAATCAGTCGTCTCGGGGGAAAAGAAACTGAACTTGGACATAGACCCTAACTGAACACGGACATAAATCCTAACTGAACACGGACATAGAATCCTAACTGAACATGGACATAAATCCTAACTGAACATGGACATAAATCCTAACTGAACACGGACATAAATCCTAACTGAACTGGACATAAACTATGACACGACATAAATCTACGAACATGGACATAAATCCTAACTGAACATGGACATAAATCCTAACTGAACACTGACAAATTAACATCACATAATCTACGAACATGGACATAAATGCTAACTGAACATGGACGTAAATCCTAACCGAACATGGAGCATGAATCCTAACTGAACATTGACATAAATCCTAACTGTTCATGGACATAAATCCTAACTGTTCATGGACATAAATCCTAAGTGAACATGGACATAAATCCTAACTGTTCATGGACATAAATCCTAACTGAACATGGACATAAATCGTAACGTTCAAAATACCCTTTGTGGCCACGCTGACTTTGAAGAGTCTGAAACGCATGCAACGATATAATTAGCAAAGCTAGAACAAACTGTTCTTTGCTCTCTTCATAAACTTTGCACTCAGGCCTGGAGAAACAGCTAAAGAGAAATATTCAGTTTTCTGTGTTTTTTATGACTTTCTGTCTGACTGCCCTCGGTTCGTGTGAGTATGGCAGTCTCTCTGCGGTCTGTTGTATGGCAGTCTCTCTCTGTGCTCCTTTTATGGCAGTCTCTCTGTCTGGATGGTAGTCTCTCTGTCTGTATGGCAGTCTCTCTGTCTGTATGGCAGTCTCTCTGTCTGTTTTTCTGTTTATCTCTGTGCATTGTTTGTATTCTGATTGAACTTCCTCGCTTGTCTGTCAGGAAGTCCTTTATACGTATATTTGTGCAACCTTGTTTCATTACGTGTTCGTTTTTCTCTTGTGTATTCAGGATTTACTTATATTATCTATCCACTTATTCGTTCGTTTGTTTATTTATTTGTCTATTTATTTATTTATCAACATATTTTTGTTTTGTTTCCTTTAGATTGATGATCAGTTTAGATATTTTAGTTTTTCTAGCTAGTTTTCACGTTAGATTTTGATTTGCTTGCAAAATGAAGCACCCACTGTTTCTTCAGATGAAATTCATGTATGAGATAAGTGAACAAACTAGAATGACTCTCTCTGAAGTCTGTTATTAGTTGTTTAAAGTTATCTGAAGAGTTTTTAATTGTGATTTTATCATTTGCTGATGTAGTCTGTTATTAGTTGTTTAAAGTTATCTGAAGAGTTTTTAATTGTGATTTTATCATTTGCTGATGTAGTCTGTTATTAGCTGTTTAAAGTTATCTGAAGAGTTTTTAATTGTGATTTTATCATTTGCTGATGTAGTCTGTTATTAGTTGTTTAAAGTTATCTGAAGAGTTTTTAATTGTGATTTTATCATTTGCTGATGTAGTCTGTTATTAGTTGTTTAAAGTTATCTGAAGAGTTTTTAATTGTGATTTTATCATTTGCTGATGTAGTCTGTTATTAGTTGTTTAAAGTTATCTGAAGAGTTTTTAACTGTGATTTTATCATTTGCTGATGTAGTCTGTTATTAGTTGTTTAAAGTTATCTGAAGAGTTTTTAATTGTGATTTTATCATTTGCTGATGTAGTGTATGTCATAAAGTTGTTCGTCATCAGTGAAAAGCGTTTATAGAAAAAAATGTTAATGCGCTTGACTTTTAACACTTTGTTGAAAGATTTTATTGAATTTTTTTTCATAAAGTGGGGGGGGGGGGGGGGGGGGGGAAGGGGGGGGGGGGGGACAGGGGTGGCGGTGGTATACAGTTTGTCATGTGCTGTTTAGAATACTTCAGTCAGGTGGTCACTCTCTCAGAAGGGCCTGTCACACTGTGTGCCAAGAATCTTTATTTTTTATTTTTTTGCAATCTGCTTTAGCTTATCTTATTAACCTGTTTAAACGTAAATTAATTGTGGAAAGAAAAAATGTTTTGAAAATGGAAATAAAAAGAAGTGTCTGGGGCTCATGACTTTGCGATTCGTTTTCTTTCTTTTTTTTTCAAGTTTTAAGTAACCAGTGTTTCCGAAATGTGTTAAAAATGATTTGCAAAAGCAGTTGATCGTTGTGGAGTCTTATTTGAAAGTGATTACCTGACAAACACTCCAATGACTCTCATCGACAGACCAGCAAAACTTAGCAAGCCATGATACTGACTGGCTGCATGAACCTGCTTCAAAGAGTGGAAAGTGACATAGGAAGCCCCGCTCGGCATGAAGTAACGTGCATCCTTCCATTGGAGAGACTCAAATGGATGCACTGCACAGGACATGCAGGTGTCAATGGAAATGAGAGAGCAGACAAACTTGCTGGCAAGGCAACAATAAAAACTGGATTACAGCTTGGCCAGTCTGACGTGAAAGGAAATCTAAAGAATCACCTCAACAAACAACATCCAAGCCATTATACCCTAAACCGTCTTTCAGACCTCAAGATCAAGAGAGGATGTGTCTGCACATCCAGAGTTAAAGAAAGAGCAAGAAACATCACCAACCAAACACATATTGGAATAATCTCAGGCCAGCACTGCGAAGACTCCTAGAGAATGGGGCAAACTCATACCGGACCTTTCCATTGGCAGACACAAATTGCCAAACACCACGTCAACTGACATAAGACTTACAATCTCTCAGGACTTGCTGTTGTTGCTGTCAATGTAGGTGCACTGGTAAGCGTGCATCTATGAAGCGATACAAGCGTGTAAAGAGGACAGTCCACAGATGTGGGTGAGAATGCGTCTCTGTGTGTATGTGTATTGTTCTTGCAATTGTTGTTCTTCCTCTTACTGATATGTGATAACTATATCATCTTCTGAATATTCGTTTCCCACAAATGTTGTTGTTGTCGTACCCTGGCTAAAAAAAAACTCCAGGGATCATCCGAACAGCCGAAGTACTTGAACACTATGGTACAAATGCAGCACCTGGGGATGAGAACATTACGTGTGTGACCGTTTTTGATTACCCCGCTACGTGGGCAGCCACACTCCGACTTCGGGGGATTTTGGAGACTGATAATGTTATGCTAGGAGCTTGTCACAACTGAAGACAATCCCCGCATAACTATGCAGAGCATAACAACATTTTCATGTAGCCTTGGTGTTCTAGCCTATGTCAATTGGCCTGACACAGCCTTGAGCCAAGGCGGTTTCCCACAAATAACTAAAGGCACACACACACACACACACACACACGCACACACACACACACACACACACACACACACACACACACACACAACGCACACATGTACACACACACATGCACACACACGAATATACACACACATGCACACGCTCACGCAAGAACGTGCGCGCGTGCGCATACACATACACTTGCGCATATGCACATGGACAAAGACGTGCACGCGCGTGCACACTCACATAAACGCACACATATGCGTGTTCGCCCATGTACACAGGCACACATACATATTCACATGTATATAAACAGATAGATATATGTGTGTATCTGTGCGCACATGCACAAGAGCACATGCGTTCATGCAGGAACATACTCACACTCGTCCACAGATCTCAAACACACACATGCACGCAAACACACGCACGCACACACACACACACACACACACACACACACACACACACACACACACACACACACACGACCACACACACACACACACACACACACACACACACACCACGATCTCACTGTGGCGACAGCACGCTTTTTTATTTGACTAGTCCGTATGCTGTGACATGTTGATGAAACTGAAAGTGACAATATGAACAAAGAATGAAGAAATCTGGCTTTACTTATAGTCACTTACTTTGCTGTGCCTGTTTCATTTGCTTTGCTATTTCAACCCACTAAAAGATTCTATGCATTTTAAATCGTAATCTTTTAGGTAGATAAGTTGGCTAAGGTGTACCGATCGATAAAACACACACACACACACACACACACACACACACCGCGCGCGCGCGCGCGCGCGCGCGCGCGCGATCTCGCTGTGCCGACAGCACGCTTTTACTTTAACTGTTGGAAATTCGAGATTTTTGTTAATTAGTGCTTTGATTAGTGCCTTGTGGAAATAGTAAACTTGATGATCAGCTGGGCTTCAGCCCACTGATGACAGTGATATCAATATCAGCAACCATGTGTGTGGACAGTAAATGATTTCGTGCAGTTGTGGCCTGTCTGTTGTGGCCTGTCTGTTGTGGCCTGTCTGATGGGTTTTTGTGAACTTCATGGCCAAGTTGTGGCCTGTCTGTTGTGGCCTGTCTGATGGGTTTTTGTGAACTTCATGGCCAAGTTGTGGCCTGTCTGTTGGCTCTTTGTGAACTTCATAGCCAAGGTGTGCTGTGTGTGTTTATCACTGCCTGCCTGTTGTGCTGTAGTGACGTGGAAATGAATCCTGGACCTGCAGACTGTGAGCGCCACACACAGGACACTGCCACAAGCGGTGGCACAGTGACAACAGCCAGTGGTGACACACAGGACACTGCCACAAGTGGCGGCACAGTGACAACAGCCAGTGGTGACACACAGGACACTGCCACAAGCGATGGCACAGTGACAACAGCCAGTGGTGACACACAGGACACTGCCACAAGCGGTGGCACAGTGACAACAGCCAGTGGTGACACACAGGACACTGCCACAAGCGGTGGCACAGTGACAACAGCCAGTGGTGACACACAGGACACTGCCACAAGCGGTGGCACAGTGACAACAGCCAGTGGTGACACACAGGACACTGCCACAAGTGGCGGCACAGTGACAACAGCCAGTGGTGACACACAGGACACTGCCACAAGTGATGGCACAGTGACAACAGCCAGTGGTGACACACAGGACACTGCCACAAGTGATGGCACAGTGACAACAGCCAGTGGTGACACACAGGACACTGCCACAAGTGGTGGCACAGTGACAGCAGCCAGTGGTGACAGGATTACTATGTGTAGCCCTTCCCAGTTTGCCAATGACTCGGGTGTCACCTCTGCCGTAGCAGTACAAATACTGGAGACACTGAAATTACAAAGTGAGATATGTCAGTCCATCAGCAATCGTCTCTCCAACATGGGAAGTGATTTAGGCGCAGTACGAACTGACATTGGCCTGGTGTGAAGTGTGAGGACGCTGGTAGGCGGGGTGACGGCCTTGAGAGGCAGACATAAGAGCTATCCTCCACACAGGAAGACACCAAAGAAGAAATCGATGAATTATTCAGTCAATGTGCCGAAAACGAAGGACTTCGAAAACTTACCTCCAGCTTTGAAAAAAATGAAAACTGAAACGGACTCCCTCACAGAAAGCTGCGCCACACTGGAAGGTTTCTCACGTCGAGACAATCTCTGTGTCTACGGTGTGCCTGAAAAAAAAACAATCGGAAAAGTATGACACCTATGCCAGACAGATCGCCAATGCGCACAGGGTAAGGGAGAGCAGAAACTGTCGGCCCAACCTGTGGTAGTCAAAATCAGCCAGTGGGAAAAGAAGATGGCTGTGATCACAGACCGTGACTTCAGAGAATTAAAATTGAAATCACAAGGTGTCATGGAATCCAATGACTTGACCAGATAACAGGCCAGCATTATAGCAGATGCACGGAAAGCGGTGAAAGTAGCCTTTTTCTTAAGAGAGGCAGATTAGCTGTGGCTCCCTGGAGACCTGACTCCAGAACCTACGCCGTAGTAGCAGTTACAGGAGACGACCACCACCTCCAAGCAGCCAGCAACCCGTGCTACAAAAGGACAGGAGAAGGAACGCGGAAGGCGTGACGGGGATTCCCCTTGGCGCGTCAACTGGGGCACGGAGTTGACAGCATACGGGATGCACGTGGTCTCCGTAGAGGAAAAGACGGTGTGAGGTGAGGTGGGCAAGGTTAAGTACGCCGCTTCTGGTCCCGTCGATCCCCCTCCCCCTGTCAGCAAAGGGCACCGCCAACGACGCCCTGTCCCCCCTGTCAGCAAAGGGCCCCGCCAACGACGCCCTCTCCCCCCTGTCAGCAAAGGGCCCCGCCAACAACGCCCTCTCCCCCTGTCAGCAAAGGGCCCCGCCAACGACGCCCTCTCCCCCCTGTCAGCAAAGGGCCCCGCCAACGACGCCCTCTCCCCCCTGTCAGCAAAGGGCCCTGCCAACGACACCCTGTCCCCCCTGTCAGCAAAGGGCCCCGCCAACGACACGCGACCCAGGCGTGCACAGAATACAACGCGTTCGGACAGGCCGGATCATCTCGAGGAAGTGACATTCGTTGTCTCTAACGTCGATTACCGAAACAGCAAGTTCAGCGACTTTTCTCTCACGGATTACATTTCAAATTTTGATACTGCTTGTTTGACAGAGACTTTTGTGGCCTCCGCTTACGATTATAATGCTATATTTCAAGATTTTGTGAAGTTCAGTGCTCCAGAAAGAAAATTGCCCATTATGGTAGACGTTCTGGTGCGTTCAATTGTCAACGCGGAAATCATTCTCCAGGTATGTTTCAGCAGGCAATACTGGATGTGAGAACGTTGTAGTTGTTCGAATTGATAAATGTGTGTTTTAACTCTGATAAAGAGGTCCTGCTGTTTGCATGCTACAGTGTGCCTGAAAATGGTCTTCTGTAGAATGTTATGGAAATCAAAAATAGAGTCGTTACTTTGGAAAACTGTATTTTCCTTGCTGCCCAAAACGAAGACGTAAACGTGTAAATGCTGGGCGACATCAGTGCAAGAACTGGATCAACTACCAACCACCGAAGCTATGATAAGTTATTCGTCTGATTTAGAAAATGTTTATATTGATGCTGATGTTTTGAACAGATTATCAGAAGATGAAGTAATGAATAACTTTGGTTAAATCTCTCTTGAATGCTCAGCTGTATAATAGCTAATGGTTGTGGTGAAAGTGATTCTCGTGGCGATTTTACTTATGCCCCCCCCCCCCCCCCCACCCCTCCCCTCCATGGCTCTAGAGTGATTGATACGTCATCGTGTCAAGAGATATATTTCTGCACGACACTGGAAGATAAATGTCGGAAATGGCATTGATTCCTGCCATTGCCTGTTGAATTTGGGTGGACGAATGTGGGACGCCATGTTGACAGACCACTGGTCACAGAATCCAGCACTGAAGATACATTGATATGGCCCGATGAAGGATTAAAGTCACATCATTTTATAGATAGCCTCTTATACAATGTCTACCAAACAATAGATTCTAATGTTAATACTTCCATTGAAGTACTAAATTGTATCTCTTTGCAGTGCTGCTGTGTGCATGATCAAGGCAACGGGAAACAGAAAAAGACAAAGGACTGGTATGACAAAGAGTGCCATCAACAGAAGAAAACAGCCAGGGGGTTACTGCGGAACTTCGAGCGCGCTTTAAAGAAAACGCGTATAGAAAAACGAGAAGCTTATGTTAGGCCAAGGCAAGAATATAGATTGATGTTAAAGAGGAAAAAGACGAGTTTGATCAAATGAGATTATGTAAACTTAAACAGTCATTTAGCGATCCAAAGTTATTTGGAAAACGATTAGATCAGTCATTTTTTTTTTTTTTTTGTATATAACTGTATTACAATCGAACAGTGTTATAAGCATTTCTGTAATGCTTTTAATCTGGATATGTCATCTTCTCCGGAGGAAAACATTGAGGTTAACAATGAAGATGAAACAGCAGATGACTCAGACGCTTTGTTCAAGGAACCCATTTCCAGGCATGGGGTTTTAGTCAGCATTGGTAATTTCAGGACTGAAAAAGTGCTGTTCCCGACAAAATCATTGGCGAGATGTTGAAATATGCAAGCGAAACAATCATTGATCTCTCCTTTGGAGAGGGAGAATGAAGGGGACGGGATGGGAGAGAGGGAACGGTGGAGACGTGCGAGTCCGAGTGAGTATGTGTTCATGTGAAATTCCAGCTTTTCGGTTGGTGAATACGATTGTTCTCCCCTTTGTCCATAGGGCTCAAGAGTTGAATGGACAATAACATGCCACTGAACGGACAATAACATGCCACTTCAGGCTGAAAATAAATTGACTTTAGTGTAGTACTTAGAGATTAGAAATACGTTCTGTTACCAGGTGTATCCAATAACTCTTTCAAACACTGAGAGCGAAATCGTGCATTAACAGTAGTAAGAAGACATCTCAGTTCATCACACGTGGCGCACTAATCAAGAAAATATCATACAATCTTCACAACTTCACACAATTTAGAAAGCCATTCTTCTATAACGACCCCGCACGATTTAAAGTTCATGTATACATAGTGGAAGACGACACAGACCACTTCAATGATAACTTCTTTTTTTTGCAGCTTGTTAACTGCGATTGGAGACTATATGAGTTCACACTTTTGTTGTAAAATGAATGCCTCGAGAAAAAAAAACGGTTGTGTGCGCGCGTGCGTGTGTGTGTGTGTGTGTGTGTGTGTGTGTTGGTGCTGGTTGTTCTGATAGTGGTGCTGGCAGAGAGATCTCAAGTCAAATCAAAATTATCTTTATTGAGGGTTGAAGAATAAGCTGTCAAGGTTTTCTACAGCCCCCAAAAAGGTGTGTGTGCGTGTGCGTGTTTAACCTAACTGGTACTGAGTGTGCAGTTTCCTATGTCTCTCCAACCTTCCTTTCACATCCCACTGCGCCCCTCCTCTCACTTCTCAATCTGAAAATTGATTTATCATCTTTTTTTATGTGCCTGTCAAGGAACATGCCAGGTGGTTTCAAGCAGACAGACAAACATGAAAAGTATGGCACTATTTGGGGGAAACCACCTTGAGCAAAGATATGATCACGAGTGAGTGCGAAAGCCTGACATGTGACGTCAGTTTCAGTTTCATCAAGGAGGCGTCACTGCGTGCGGACTAGTCCATATACGCTACACCACATCCGCTAAGTTTTGAGACCATACTACGCATGATTTGAAGCTGATGGATAAATGAATTAACAACTAAGATGAAACAATTGATGGAGAGGGTCTCGTGGCTACGACTCAGCGGATGTCTGACCTACACATTAGCCCAACGCGCTGGTCAGACCAGTGCCTACCTAACATTGCTTGTCTTTTCTTTTTTTTCTTTTTTTTTGTATGTGTGTAGTGAATGCACACATGTGTGTGTATGGATGTGTGGGCACGGGCCCATGTGTGTGCGTGTGCGCATGTGTGTGTGTGTGTGTGCGCGCGCGTGTGCGCGCGCATTCGTGTGTGCGCGCTTGTGTGTGTATGTGTGCGCGCACGTGTGTGTGTGTGTGTGCGCGTGCAGAAGTGCATGTGCGTGCGTGCGTGCGTGTGAGCACACACACGTATCTACATATATATGTGTACATATATGTGTGTATATGTGTGTGTCTTTGTATGTGGGCATCTACGCGTTTGCGTGTTTGTATGCATTTGTGCGTTCATGTGTATGCGTTTATGTGCGCACGCGTGTGGGTGTGGATGTGCACATGCACGCATGTCTATATGTGTGTGCGTAGGAGCGAGCGGACGTACGCGTACACGTTTGTGTGTGTGTGTGTGTGCGCGCGCGCGCGCGCGCGCGCGTTTGTGTGTGCGTGTGTAGTGACTGCGTGTGTGTGTGTGTGTGTGTGTGTGTACGCGTGCGCGCGTGTGTGTGTGTGCATGCGTGTGTGTGTGTGTGTGTGTGTGTGTGTGTGTGTTAGTGACTGTGTGCGTGAATGTTCAGAAGATGACTTAGGATCAAGAACAAGAACAAGACCATCAAATACAACATATACGTGCACACGCACATGCGCACACGCACGCGCACACACACACGCACACACATACACGCACGCGCGCACACACACTCTCACACATACACTCGCGCATCAACGCTTGCACACTCATATCCGTGGACTCTCTAATTAACACGCTCGCATCACCCCATTGATGAACACACATCAGCGCGTCAGGTAAGAGGTAGCTCATGTAAGCCTTTTTCTAGATTGTGAATGATTTCATCGGAAGAAATCCCTAAAACAAGCGAAATGATTTTTTTTCCTGTGGGGGGGGGGGGGGGGGGGGGGGGGTGTTCATTTGATCTGTTTTCAGTTTAATGTCAGTTTTTGGCTCAAATTTTCGCTACACTTTCATGGATTGCATTGTAATCACATGCAAAATCCTGGTGTTGACATGTGGCCAGTTTGACTTAAAGATTATTGTCCCTCTCCTACATACGCACAGTGATGAACGCTGTTGCGCACATTCCTACCCACAGACATACACACCAGACTTCGCCTAACCCTTCCCTTCCCGTCTGGTTCTCTCTTCCCACCACCTTGAAGGTTCCGGCTGCCGCACAGCTGGCATCGGCTGCGGGCACCTACTACACCTCTCCTTCATTACCAGAGCCACACCGTCTCCTCTGCTTTCCTCTGCCATCTGGATTTCATCAGATTATGGCACACCTTTACGTCCCTGCTTTCCCTCTCCCCACCTCTCCTCCCTCCCCCCCCTTCCTTCTCACCCCCTCTGCCTTCACTTAGGCCCATAGCTCAAGGGTGAGCATAGGCCATCGACAACACTCCGCCATCGCACTCGGTTCTGGGCTGCTCGCTGAATGCCTGTCCAGTTGGTCCCCTTGCCTCTCTTATCTCTGCCTCAGTGTCTCGCCTCCAGCTGCTGCGAGGTCGGCCTCTCTTCCTCTTCCCCTGCGGGTTCCATGTCAGTCATCCCCTCTGACCTCACCACCTTCTCCTCCCCCATGCTGTGCCAGTCTGAAGAGGCAAGGGAAAGGGGGTGGGGCGGAAGGAGTGGAGAGGGGGACACGTCAGCAGCCGTTGTCCGTCAGAGAATGCAAGTCCACTGACGTTTTGGTCGCTGTTGTGATCAATGTCCACTGACGTTTTGGTCGCTGTTAATAATGATAATAATGAATACTTATATAGCGCCTATTCTCGGCTAGAGACCAAGCTCTAAGCGCTTTACAATCCACACTCGTTTACACAACGGGCTGCCTACCTGGGTAGTGCCGACTGAAGAGCTGCCAGCTGGCGTTTCATTCAGTCGTTTCCCGTGTCATCCAGTCAATATCGTTCAACGTCATAATTTCCTTACTTCCTTC
>CM065716.1:74102013-74112013 GCA_033310375.1 Conus canariensis | reverse complement strand
GAGAGAGAGAGAGAGAGAGAGAGAGAGACAGAGAGAGAGAGAGAGAGAGAGAGCATTAACTTGAGTTGAAAAAAAAAAAACCACCTTTAAACTTGAATATGGTCAAAAGACTGTTGATATTGATTCGGGTGATGATAATCAGCATGGTGTTTCCTCCACTTCCAAAGCCCCATATATTTCCCAGACTTTTCTCCCTTTGATGAGTCACGTGATGACATTGACTCCTTTTGCTACATTCTTCTTGTACTAAAGTGGCCACTACATGTTTTTCTCTTTGTCGTGGTATTGCAGGATCCTTGGTGCACACCCTTTCTTCTCAACAGTCGATCACTACATGTCTCTTCTCTTTGTCGTGGTATTGCAGGATCCTTGGTGCACACCCTTTCTTCTCAACAGTCGATCACTACATGTCTCTTCTCTTTGTCGTGGTATTGCAGGATCCTTGGTGCATTTCTTTCACATCGTCCTATTCTCTCTACTTGTCGTAGATGCAGATCCTTGGCAACCCTTTTCTCAACACGACACTTGTACGATTTGAAATCGGAACTATTTTTAAAAAACCTAGTGTGCAGATGAAGGTTTCCGTGTGAAATGTCGTGCAGCTTGGCCTGACGCGAACTAGTCATTTGCTGAATTTTGAATTGACCAACTGATTGATGTTTCAGGGATCACTCATGATTTTGAAAGTTTGTGCGATTTCTTTTTGCGCGTGCAAATCTTATTAAGTGTTTCGAAGGATTTATCAGGGTTTTTTTTTTTTTTTTTTTTTCCTTTTTTTTTTTCGTGAACGAAGGTTTAAAACTGCGGAAGACGTGTGTAAACTCGTGGATCGGGACAAGGGTGCACATCCTGGGAAAGTGTGACGGATCGTTTCCCGTCCAGTCACAAATTTTCATGCAACCGTGCTTACCGGATGGTAGTCGTCCGGAAGCCGGTTGAAAAGTTTACCTGACTGCTGCTCACCTGCGCACTGTTAAAATCCGGGAGAGCTGAACCGGTTATGCAGTCTCTGCAGTGATTCCGGCAACGCAACTATCCAGAAGGCCGAAGAGGGACTCCAGCTGTTTTCTGTGGCAGTCAGGTATTTATCACCACAATGTTTATTTATTAGCAAACCGAAACCGTATTCCCGGTTAGGAGCGACTGAAGCTTCCTCAGTGCACTGTGAAGGTTTTGTTTGGAAAACAAAAGTATTTGTGTGTTCTGTTATCCCATGATTTGATAGGGTAACAAAACGAAATTGTTTCGGAAAACATGAACAGATGAAGTGAGTGGTAAAGGAAGTGGTCTTCGGAAAAAAGGAAAAAGATTTTGTTTATTCTGTGACTTAACTAGTTATGAACTTCATGATGAAAAAAAGGTTTGATGTGGTTTGCGAGAAGAGGGAGTGTTTTGATGCTATGGATAATAAGCTCCCAAAGTGTGCGACATAGACTATATATATGTTGGTTTTGATTTTTGATGTGGATGAGTATTTAACTCACTCTTGATATGAATATTGAATAATTGTATGTTGGTAAACAAGAATGTGTGGAAAATTTTCCCTTACATGTATTGAAGTAGATGAATCTTTTTGGAAAAAAATACCTTTTAAAATCTGGTGATTATATGAAATGAAATGAACATTATGTTACAAGAAAAGAAGTGAACATTTTGTGATGACATTTATAATTTGATGAAAAGTAATCATTAATTGTGTGTAATGAATTGTGTTCATGGTTTATTGAAGAGGGTCTAGGTGGAAATCCTTTCCCCAATTTGGAAAACTAGATTCTGAAAGGTTTATATGGAAATCCTTTCCTGTGTAGTGTTGTGATTCCGGAAAAAGGGGATGTTGTAGTGTTATGATTCCTGAAAGGGAATGTTGTGTTATGATTCCGGAAAAGGGAATGTTGTAGTGTTGAAGAAAGAATATGCTGATGTTTGTCCCAAGTTGTAGTGGAATATGATGTGGCTAATGAATATGAATGTAGTCGTGATTGCAATGAATAGTAGCCATGATAATCAAGGTAGTTAATCAGTTTCCCCCAGGTAGAAGTGCTCCCTGGACCGAGGGGGACTGGCTGCCATTGTCTGAGGGTCAGGGCCGTAGCTGTGTCTACCCCCCCCCCCCCCCCCCCCCCCCCCCTTGTTCTCCGCCCTGTGTCGGCGTTGAGAGGCCAGCCTGAGTGCCGACAACCACCCTACCTGCCACTGCGCCCGGGACCGACTACCCGCTGAGCCAGTTGGGCTGGAGACGCCGCTGCTGCCAAGCCAGATCGCCACTCCTGAGTTTGAACCAGCGACCTGTTGGCTAGGCCGTCGCTGCGTTGTGTTTGTATGTGAGCCACAGCTCCTGTGTGAGACTGTCGCCCTGTCCTCGGCAGAAACGCCGTGAGTGTGATAGTGTTTTTTTTTTTAGCCACAGCTCTGAAGTTCTGTAGGTCCCGTGGCGGACTTGACTTGACGCTGTAGTCGTCGTCTTCATCATCTGCGTCATCTTCATCGTCTCGTCGTTTTCATCGTCTCGTCGTCGTCATCGTCTACGTCGACGTTGGAACCAGCAGCGCTAATAGCCAGTTATATATAGATATATTTTGTGTGTACGCCTTACGGTTGGCGTGCCGACCTATTAATGTTCTTGCATTTATTATATATGTTTGTCTGATGGCTCGGGCAGCATAAAACAAAAAAAAAAGTGTTGTTCTGTTGCCTGGCTGTCAATGTTCGGGTGAGTGGGTGTGTGTATGTGCATTGGAAAAGTCGTGCATGCATCCGTAATTTCTGAGTGAGAGTCAGACAGACACCTGCAGACACTACCCATTCCATCCGTAACAGAAAGTCTATACAAGGAAGCCAGATTTCAAACTTTTCGAAATAAATATCAGTTATTTTTCTTCACCGTTTGCGTATCAAACAGTACAGCGAGGGATAATCCCGTACAGGTAGTCGACATAGTGGTTCAAACCGTGCGAAATATCGGAGTTTTCTACAATCATCTCGAGATCAGCCTCAAGGTGCTCCCCCAAAAAATCGAGAGGGAGCCAGACAAATTCCCGTGTACATTTGCAGTTTTGTGGCCTGCGTGGTCGTGGTTTGAATGTGAATGCCAAAGGTGAGAATGTACCATTGCTCCCATGCTCAAATCAATCGGGCCAATATATCAAACGAGAATACTGAACATGTCCTTGTGGTTGAAAACCAAGTCTCTGGATTTGATGTGGGGAAGTGCAGCATTAATGGCTACAGTGGTACACTGCTGATACAGGTTGTACTATGTAGCTGGTGTCAGGCATACCCTGGTCAGGGATGATCAGTACATCGGTGCTACATAAAAATGGCGCATGTTTGATGACATGTAAAATAATCTCCTGCAGCAAACTACGTATTTGCACGCCTGTTTTGCGGTGAAATATGTGCATGAGAGTTGGCCTCCCTAGTGAAAGACCTAACCCTTGGAAATGAGCCTGTTGTGTTATCCGCACATGGTGGGAATGAGCCTATTGTGTCATCCACACATGGTGGGAATGAGCCTATTGTGTCATCCACACTATGGTTGTGAAAAAAATGAGCCTGTTGTGTCATCCACACATGGTGGAAATGAGCCTGTTGTGTCATCCACACAGGTGGAATTGAGCCTATTGTGTCATCCACACAGGTGGAATTGAGCCTATTGTGTCATCCACACAGGTGGAATTGAGCCTATTGTGTCACCCACACGTGGTGGAAATGAACCTGTTGTGTCATCCACACAGGTGGAATGAGCCTATTGTGTCATCTACACATGGTGGAAATGAGTCTGTTGTGTCATCCACACATGGTGGAAATGAGCCTATTGTGTTATCCACACATGGTGGAAATGAGCCTATTGTGTCATCTACACATGGTGGAAATGAGCCTATCGTGTCATCTACACATGGTGGAAATGAGTCTGTTGTGTCATCACACATAGTGGAAATGAGCCAATTGTGTCATCCACACATGGTGGAATTTGGTGGAATTGAGCCTATTGTGTCATTCACACATGGTGGAATTGAGCCTATTGTGTCATCCACACATGGTGGAAATGAGCATGTTGTGTCATCCACACATGGAGGAAATGAGCCTATTGGGTGGGGGGCCGGAATAGCTCAGTTGGTAGAGCGCCGGACTCGTGATACTGGGGTTGCGGGTTCGAATTTCGGTACAGTGGGATTTTTCCCTAGTACATTCCCCATACAGTCCTTCGAATGAGACTATAAACCGAGGTTTCGTGTGTGAACGCACGCACAACATCTTGCACACACGTAAAATCTCTTCACCAATTTTCGGAAGAGAAGGCCAGTTTGGCCGTTATATGGATGACACGTTACACATAGCATGCACCTTCCCCGAAGATGGAGTATGGCTGCCTTAATGGCGGGATAAAAAACGGTCATACACACAAAACTCCACTGCCTATCTATACAGGCAGTGTCCGCGGGAGTATCAGCCTGCGTACGCAGAAGAAAGAAAGAAAGAAAGAAAGGAAGCCTATTGGGTCATCCCCACACGGTGGAAATGCTGGCTCTTTTGTGTGCCACCCACAAGCTCTCGCCACACACAACTCGTTCTCAGACAAAACCTCTCGCCACACACAACTCGTTCTCAGACAAAACCTCTCGCCACACACAACTCGTTCTCAGACAAAACCTCTCGCCACACACAACTCGTTCTCAGACAAAACCTCTCGCCACACACAACTCGTTCTCAGACAAAACCTCTCGCCACACACAACTCGTTCTCAGACAAAACCTCTCGCCACACACAACTCGTTCTCAGACAAAACCTCTCGCCACACACAACTCGTTCTCAGACAAAACCTCTCGCCACACACAACTCGTTCTCAGACAAAACCCTCGCCACACACAATCGTTCTCAGACAAAACCTCTCGCCACACACAACTCGTTCTCAGACAAAACCTCTCGCCACACACAACTCGTTCTCAGACAAAACCTCTCGCCACACACAACTCGTTCTCAGACAAAACCTCTCGCCACACACAACTCGTTCTCAGACAAAACCTCTCGCCACACACAACTCGTTCTCAGACAAAACCTCTCGCCACACACAACTCGTTCTCAGACAAAACCTCTCGCCACACACAACTCGTTCTCAGACAAAACCTCTCGCCACACACAACTCGTTCTCAGACAAAACCTCTCGCCACACACAACTCGTTCTCAGACAAAACCTCTCGCCACACACAACTCGTTCTCAGACAAAACCTCTCGCCACACACAACTCGTTCTCAGACAAAACCTCTCGCCACACACAACTCGTTCTCAGACAAAACCTCTCGCCACACACAACTCGTTCTCAGACAAAACCTCTCGCCAGACACAACTCATTCTCAGACAAAATAAGGGAATAAACCTGTCAAACCCCTCGATCTCCCCACTATCCAAGCTTGACTAGATAAACTCAGAGCTTCAAACAGAGAGTGACACGCGGAAGAGCTGTTTTGAAAGCGTCACGTTACACATAAAGATTCCAGATGTTCCTTTGTGGTGGAAGATGGTGTGATGTTTAGACATTTTAAAGATAACACTGTGTTACATATCAGCTCGTTGTCCCTCACTCACTGAGACAAAGCATACTGACGGTTGTCATGTGATGCTGTGACAGAACATTTGGTGTTCGCAGGACTCCGGGAGGATTCTCTTCCGTGTTGACTGGCCAAGTGTCTTGTCAGATGTTTCTAATTATTGTCGCTTTTGTGATATTCGTCAAAAGATACATCCGAAAGGCAGAATACCTGGTGCCCTCCTTGAGAAAAACGCTTGTCACGGTGAGCCCTTTAAAAAAAGATAGCCACTGACATTGTTGGCCCCACTGTGCACCCTCCACCCTTTCTTCCCTGCTCAAAATCTGCGGATGATGTTATTTAGCGAAAGGCCAGGTGACAGTGTGTGCACACAAAAACAAACACTTGCTGGCAAGAGCCCCTGATCACAGAATGTTGAAGTTATTTCTCCTTGTCTGTTGCTTTTTCTCTCCCTTTCATCTTTCAACAAATGGTGCGTATGTTTGTGATTTTTGCTGCCTTTCTCCATCTTCTCAGTAGTCTTATTAGATTAGAGAACCACGTCTCATGCACCGACTCGTGTCAGCAAAATTTCCAGCAGAACCAGCAGTTCCCCGCATCTCGCCCCATCCTTCTGCTGCTTAACTTAAACCCAGAGTTAATATTTTTAGCGCCGTAAGCTCTTCTGGACAAAATCACTTCTTCATGATATGTCCTTCTCCACCCCACGATGTCCCTGAAGGCAAATTTCAATTATCCAACAGTGGAACTGTGCTATTCAGTGTGAACGCCTCGCATCATTTTGGATCTTGACAAGTTTTCAAAATTCCTGGTAGGACGGACCTTTCAGTTTTTTTCCATCGTAGAACCTGTCCCTAGACGCACAAACACGTTTGCCGACTAACTTTTGCGAGAATAACCTACGAGTTGTGTGTGTGTGTGTGTGTGTGTGTGTGTGTGTGTGTGTGTGTGTGTGTGTGTGTGTGTGTGTGTGTGTGTGCGTGCGTGCGTGCGTGCGTGCGTGCGTGCGTGCGTGCGTAGGTGTGTGTGTTGATCGTTTTTTCCAGCGTCGTGTTGGATCCGTGTTAATAGAATGAGACTTTTCTTCGAAACTGCACCTGGGTCTGTTCTGAATGAAAATCAGTGCTACGTGTTGCTGAACATTGTGCGCATTTCTTTCTCCCCCCCCCCCCCCTCCCCCTACCTTTTTTCCTTGGTGTGTTTACTGTTATGTGTATGTCATCAGTATGTAACGCTTTCTAGTCTATATTGTGTTTGAATATCATGCTTGAAGTCTTTCATGGCATGTATGTCATCAATATGTAACGCTTTCTAGTCTATATTGTGTTTGAATATCATGCTTGAAGTCTTTCATGGCATGTATGTCATCAGTATGTAACGCTTTCTAGTCTATATTGTGTTTGAATATCATGCTTGAAGTCTTTCATGGCATGTATGTCATCAGTATGTAACGCTTTCTAGTCTATATTGTGTTTGAATATCATGCTTGAAGTCTTTCATGGCATGTATGTCATCAGTATGTAACGCTTTCTAGTCTATATTGTGTTTGAATATCATGCTTGAAGTCTTTCATGGCATGTATGTCATCATATGTAACGCTTTCTAGTCTATATTGTGTTTGAATATCATGCTTGAAGTCTTTCATGGCATGTATGTCATCAGTATGTAACGCTTTCTAGTCTATATTGTGTTTGAATATCATGCTTGAAGTCTTTCATGGCATGTATGTCATCAATATGTAACGCTTTCTAGTCTATATTGTGTTTGAATATCATGCTTGAAGTCTTTCATGGCATGTATGTCATCAGTATGTAACGCTTTCTAGTCTATATTGTGTTTGAATATCATGCTTGAAGTCTTTCATGGCATGTATGTCATCAGTATGTTACGCTTTCTAGTCTATATTGTGTTTGAATATCATGCTTGAAGTCTTTCATGGCATGTATGTCATCAATATGTAACGCTTTCTAGTCTATATTGTGTTTGAATATCATGCTTGAAGTCTTTCATGGCATGTATGTCATCAGTATGTAACGCTTTCTAGTCTATATTGTGTTTGAATATCATGCTTGAAGTCTTTCATGGCATGTATGTCATCAGTATGTAACGCTTTCTAGTCTATATTGTGTTTGAATATCATGCTTGAAGTCTTTCATGGCATGTATGTCATCAACATGTAACGCTTTCTAGTCTATATTGTGTTTGAATATCATGCTTGAAGTCTTTCATGGCATGTATGTCATCAACATGTAACGCTTTCTAGTCTATATTGTGTTTGAATATCATGCTTGAAGTCTTTCATGGCATGTATGTCATCAATATGTAACGCTTTCTAGTCTATATTGTGTTTGAATATCATGCTTGAAGTCTTTCATGGCATGTATGTCATCAATATGTAACGCTTTCTAGTCTATATTGTGTTTGAATATCATGCTTGAAGTCTTTCATGGCATGTGGATAGTTATTCTTGGACATATTTTGAACTGTCATGTAGTAGTGTCGAATATTCATGTACTGATGTTTGCAGTGACTGATGTTGTTGACAGCGTTTGCTTACGATGTAGTTCCCTTGTTGACAAACTGTTTGGTGCAGCGTCTGTGCTTCTTGCCCCGACCTAATTGTTGAATATGTTGCCTGTGACTCCTCCCTGCATAGTTTTTAAATCATTTTTGGGGGGAAAGTTTTTCACCAGAGGAAGGGAGTTGTCAGGAACCGTGCCCAGCTTGCTGGTCGTTTGTTGTGTGTTTGTTGATGAAGGAAGGGAGTTGTCAGGAACCGTGCCCAGTTTGCTGGTCGTTTGTTGTGTGTTTGTTGATGAAGGAAGGGAGTTGTCAGGAACCGTGCCCAGACTGCTGGTCGTTTGTTGTGTGTTTGTTGGTGAAAAGAGTGGAGACGGAAAACATCACTTCTGCCAGCTTTGAAAAGAGAGGGGCTATGGAGTCCTGTTTACGCTCTGGTGCCTTGGCCACCTAGTCCTGGAAACCGTAGAGCTTGCATGCATGGCTTCTAGCGAACCAATAAGACAAGTGATTGGTTTATCACCTGTGGGACGGTCAGTTGAATCATAGGACGGACTGATCAACGGCTGGCGAGGACGTATGACCTCGTAGGTTTTTTTTTTTTTTTAATGACACGGGAGGTGTCATAAATATAAAGTAAAAACCACGAAAATCTTAGCAGGCTGTGGTGAAAAGAAACAAAGAAGAAGAATATTCTACAGGTAAATATATTTTCTAAAACGATTTGAATAAAATAATTAATTTGTTTTTCTTTTCTTTCATGAACTTTTTCCCCAGATAGATTAGAGACGTGCAGTGTATTTTATTTCTTTTTAAGAGGGGCACTGGCACAGTTTGTGTTTTAGTAATTCGAAGTGAAATCGCTGAGACAGAAAACTTTTTGTGGCTTGCTGAGGCCAAAACCAGGACAGAAAACCGTCATAAGTATGTAAAGACGAGGGAATTTTGATCGGAAAACAGATACTTCTGTTGCACATTTTTGATGTAGAAAGAGGTGTTTTTAGTCCGCGACCGGGTTTGAATTGAAGAGGTGTTTTGAATCCCGAGAGAGCCTGCATGAAATATGAAAACTGTTATTGATTAAAGGGTGAAACCCCTGTAGTATGAGTCTCTGTAATAATGTAACAAGTTATTGTATTATAAGGGGGTAACTCCTTCTGTTTGTCTGACTGTGTGTCATCGTTCCTTCTGTTTGTCTGACTGTGTGTCATCGTTCCTTCTGTTTGTCTGACTGTGTGTCATCGTTCCTTCTGTTTGTCTGACTGTGTGTCATCGTTCCTTCTGTTTGTCTGACTGTGTGTCATCGTTCCTTCTGTTTGTCTGACTGTGTGTCATCGTTCCTTCTGTTTGTCTGACTGACTGTGTTCATCGTTCCTTCTGTTTGTCTGACTGTGTGTCATCGTTCCTTCTGTTTGTCTGACTGATTGTGTATCATTTGTTACGTGAACGAGAGTCTGACACCAAGATATGGACAAGTTGACCTTTTCTGAACGGAGGTCGACTGACCCAAGTATGAGCAGTCGGCCTGGTCTGACAGAGTCGAGTTATCCACGGTATGGAAGGTCAATGTTTTTCAATAGTTAAACAAGCGAATTTCTTTCATAGGGATGAGATAACTTTCACTGAATACTGCATCAATGCTTGGATTAAATGCTTTTTGAGAATTAAACCAGCGATCTCCTATCTGTTTACGATTGTTGATATGATGAATAATGCCCTTTCAATTTCAACTGAGGCTATGTTGCGCATTCTTTATAAGTACAAATAAATGTACTCCTAAATAGTACATCGAAAAAAAAAATCATTAAAAAAAAATAAGCAGGGCAAGACAGCAGGATCACCGACTCATCTGGATCTAGACACATCGTCGGGTCGATGTTGGTCTAGAAGTACACGACGTCTAAAGCATCCTTAAGTAAAAACAATTCCAAGCG
>CM065716.1:74094513-74097013 GCA_033310375.1 Conus canariensis | reverse complement strand
AGTTGCTACTGTACAAAAGTGTCAAAGTACTGAAGATGAGTTATTGAAATCTCAAGTTGCAACTGTACAAAAGTGTCAAAGTACTGAAGATGAGTTATTGAAATCTCAAGTTGCTACTGTACAAAAGTGTCAAAGTACTGAAGATGATTTATTGAAATCTCAAGTTGCTGTATGTGTTCCTGCCAAAACAGTGAGTGTCCCCTTTTTTCTCTAGCTGAAAAAGTTTGGACGGAAAGAAGTGTTTGTTAGGCAGTGTAAAACGATATCTCTCTGTGTGCATGATGTGATCTGAAGTAGATGTATACATATGCGTGTATGGGGTGGTAGATGGAGGATATGGAGGAGGGGTTGCTATCAATGCTCATCGCATATCAACATAGAAATATACACAAAGATGAAAAACAGGTGTGCGTGTGTCTATGAGTGTGTGTGTGTGTGTGTGTGTGTGTGTGTGTGTGTGTGTGTGTGTGTGTGTGTGTGTGTGAGAGAGAGAGAGAGAGAGAGAGAGAGAGAGGGGGGGGGGGGGAGGGAGAGAGAGCAAAGTAAAATTTGTATACGGATCGATCGAAAATTAGATTCCCCCGTAAACGAAAAGAGACCAGGCCAGTTGCATGACAGCAGGCAGACCGACGGGCGGGCTGACCGGAGGCAGTGCTTTCCAGTGACAATGGGACTGAAGAATAGGTAGGCATGAGGACACCCCCCCTCCCCCCCCCCCCCCCCCCCCCCTCCCACGGAGCCAAAGAACCGTGTCGACTTCAACCAATAAATCGACTTAAAGAGATAAAGAAGCCTGCTACCGTGGAGCCAGAGAACCGTGTCCACTTCAGCTAATAAATCGACTTAAGCGAGATCGACTTATCGGGACAGGACGGTATCGGGACAGGACAGTATCGGGACAGGACGGTATCGGGACAGGACGGTATCGGGACAGGACGGTATCGGGACAGGACAGTATCGGGACAGGACGGTATCGGGACAGGACGGTATCGGGACAGGACAGTATCGGGACAGGACGGTATCGGGACAGGACGGTATCGGGACAGGACAGTATCGGGACAGGACGGTATCGGGACAGGACGGTATCGGGACAGGACGGTATCGGGACAGGACGATATCGGGACAGGACGGTATCGGGACAGGACAATATTTGCTTTCTCTGACGGAACGTTATCGTGTTCACTTTATCAACTCCTGCTACTGAAGAGTGCCATTGTCAAGTATAAAAAATTACTATCTTTATTGCTATATTCTCATTTTCCCACATAGGTGCTGAAATTTATGTCTAATTACACACCATGCCCCAAAGCGCTAGGTTTGTATTGTCATGCATTAAATCATTTTCAGAGATAAATGCGATTCTCTCTCCCTCTCTCTCTCTCAAACACACACACTCTCTCTTTCTCTCTCATGCACGCATGTGCGCACTCACAGAGGGAGAGTGAGAAAGAGAGAGAGAGAGAGAGAGAGAGAGAGAGAGAGAGAAAATTGAGAGTGAGGGAAGAAAAGCTTGTGTTCAGCACATGGTTATATTGGTAATAGCCTTGGTTCAGTACACTTGAATAAACCAAAGAACCAAAGGGGAAAAAACCAAAACAAAGAAAGTTAAAGTAAAACGAAAGTATGAAAGCAGAACTCGGAAACTGTTATTGAACCATCTTAGACTGTGTTACTGATTTCTTGTTTTAATAATGAAATCCAAAAGTTTGTTCAACAGATCAAAACGGGCCGTTTTTACTGGTTATATAACAAACACTCATTTCAAGCCATGCTGAAGCACTCAGGCAACAAGGCTGATGCCATATACTTACATGTCGTTGCTGCGCGTTCATTTAAAAGTAGTTTTAAACATTACACGAGTTTTGCATTCAAACTTCCATAACTGTTTCTCGTTTCCTACAAAAAGATAGGACAGAGGGCTGAGACTGACTACAGGAGTAACCAGGCTACTGATGGGCTGAGACTGACTACAGGAGTAACCAGGCTACTGATGGGCTGAGACTGACTACAGGAGTAACCAGGCTATTGATGGGCTGAGACCGACTACAGGAGTAACCAGGCTACTGATGGGCTGAGACCGACTACAGGAGTAACCAGGCTACTGATGGGCTGAGATGACTACAGGAGTAACCAGGCTACTGATGGGCTGAGACCGACTACAGGAGTAACCAGGCTACTGATGGGCTGAGATGACTACAGGAGTTACCAGGCTACTGATGGGCTGAGATGACTACAGGAGTAACCAGGCTACTGATGGGCTGAGACCGACTACAGGAGTAACCAGGCTACTGATGGGCTGAGATGACTACAGGAGTAACCAGGCTACTGATGGGCTGAGACCGACTACAGGAGTAACCAGGCTACTGATGGGCTGAGATGACTACAGGAGTTACCAGGCTACTGATGGGCTGAGATGACTACAGGAGTAACCAGGCTACTGATGGGCTGAGACCGACTACAGGAGTAACCAGGCTACTGATGGGCTGAGATGACTACAGGA
>CM065716.1:74052013-74089513 GCA_033310375.1 Conus canariensis | reverse complement strand
TCAGGATTGTTACTATCACCTTTCAACCCCTCGACAGTTGTCAGGATTGTTACTATCACCTTTACACATCAAACACACCTCAAGTCTGTCAGGATTGTTACTATCACCTTTCAACCCCTCGACAGTTGTCAGGATTGTTACTATCACCTTTCAACACCTCGACAGTTGTCAGGATTGTTACTATCACCTTTCAACACCTCGATAGTTGTCAGGATTGTTACTATCACCTTTCAACACCTCGACAGTTGTCAGGATTGTTACTATCACCTTTCAACCCCTCGATAGTTGTCAGGATTGTTACTATCACCTTTCAACCCCTCGATAGTTGTCAGGATTGTTACTATCACCTTTCAACCCTCGATAGTTGTCAGGATTGTTACCATTCAACCCCTCGATAGTTGTCAGGATTGTTACTATCACCTTTCAACCCTCGATAGTTGTCAGGATTGTTACTATCACCTTTCAACCCCTCGATAGTTGTCAGGATTGTTACTATCACCTTTCAACCCCTCGATAGTTGTCAGGATTGTTACTATCACCTTTCAACCCCTCGATAGTTGTCAGGATTGTTACTATCACCTTTCAACCCCTCGATAGTTGTCAGGATTGTTACTATCACCTTTCAACCCCTCGATAGTTGTCAGGATTGTTACTATCACCTTTCAACCCCTCGATAGTTGTCAGGATTGTTACTATCACCTTTCAACCCCTCGATAGTTGTCAGGATTGTTACTATCACCTTTCAACCCCTCGATAGTTGTCAGGATTGTTACTATCACCTTTCAACACCTCGACAGTTGTCAGGATTGTTACTATCACCTTTCAACCCCTCGACAGTTGTCAGGATTGTTACTATCACCTTTCAACCCTCGAAGTTGTCAGGATTGTTACTATCACCTTTCAACCCTCGATAGTTGTCAGGATTGTTACTATCACCTTTCAACCCCTCGATAGTTGTCAGGATTGTTACTATCACCTTTCAACCCCTCGACAGTTGTCAGGATTGTTACTATCACCTTTCAACCCCTCGACAGTTGTCAGGATTGTTACTATCACCTTTCAACCCTCGACAGTTGTCAGGATTGTTACTATCACCTTTCAACACCTCGACAGTTGTCAGGATTGTTACTATCACCTTTCAACACCTCGACAGTTGTCAGGATTGTTACTATCACCTTTCAACCCCTCGACAGTTGTCAGGATTGTTACTATCACCTTTCAACCCCTCGACAGTTGTCAGGATTGTTACTATCACCTTTCAACACCTCGACAGTTGTCAGGATTGTTACTATCACCTTTCAACACCTCGACAGTTGTCAGGATTGTTACTATCACCTTTCAACACCTCGACAGTTGTCAGGATTGTTACTATCACCTTTCAACCCCTCGACAGCTGTCAGGATTGTTACTATCACCTTTCAACACCTCGACAGTTGTCAGGATTGTTACTATCACCTTTCAACACCTCGACAGTTGTCAGGATAGTTACTATCACCTTTCAACACCTCGATAGCTGTCAGGATTGTTACTATCACCTTTCAACACCTCGATAGCTGTCAGGATTGTTACTATCACCTTTCAACACCTCGATAGCTGTCAGGATTGTTACTATCACCTTTCAACACCTCGACAGTTGTCAGGATTGTTACTATCACCTTTCAACCCCTCGACAGTTGTCAGGATTGTTTTACATAATCACCTTTCAACACCTCGACAGTGTCAGGATTGTTACTATCACCTTTCAACCCCTCGACAGTTGTCAGGATTGTTACTGTCACCTTTCTTGTGAAGAGGAATTATTATGGATTTAGACCAAGATTCTGGAAAGATTCCCTAATCAAACACTGAGTTAAAAAGATTAACTAAGAAATCAACTACAACAGAGTTAGCACATTTGAGCATTTCTCCCACTATTTTGTCTGGCACTGTACTTTTTCCACATTTGATGTGTTTTATACTGTTTTAGACTTCATTTCTTGTTATTTGATCATTAAACAGTGGTTCATCAGTAATTTGTTCGTCACAGTCTATATCTACGCTCAAATCTTCACAATCGTTATTAAATCCATTAAAGACACTGTAGAAATGTTCATACCATTGTTGCGAGCTGATTTCATTGTAAGTAACTGGTTTTTACTGATCGAATGGTAGACCAGAATAATTTAGTGTCGTTAAAAGATGCTTTCAATTTATTAATTCGTTTTTCATCAAATTCTTTTCCTTTCTCGTTTTTCAGTAAATTATAGTCTTTCCTTTCCCTAACGTAAGTTGCTTTGTGTTCTTTTTTCAGTGTTATAGATTTGGTTTTTGATATCGTTTCAAGCCCTTTTCACAACTTTTTTTTTTATTCTCGCACTCACAATCAAACCAATCGCTCGCTTCTTTCTTCCGTTTTCCCTTTGTCCTTGCCATACACGCAGCCGCACTATACAAAGCTTTCGCAAAATATTCTAAACCAGTGTTGATATTCACGTTAAGATTCTCTGTAGCTTCGTCACAGCCCTGTTTAAACTCATCTGAATCTAGTTCCTTCTTGTAAATCTCGGCGTGTTCTTCAGAGCAAATAATGCGCTCTTCTGTATGAAATACTAGATGTTCTTTTTTTTACATTAATATTACCTGTTTTCCATTTTAATTCTACAGGTGAATGCCAGGAAAATTACCAATCACCAACCTTCATTCTGCAATTTCTTAGTAGATCTTTAGTGACAATGAAATAATCAATTAAGCTGCCATTAGGTGACACAAATGTAAACTCTCCTTTCGAATCATCATTGTTTGTACCATTCAAAATTTCTAAGTCAAACATAAAACACAACTCGCATTTACCAAACTTATTTACACATGAGCCTTTAGAACAGAGCTTTAACATATCATTTCCATCATCATTTTCATCATCATCTTCAGTGCAACAATCTTCATCATAAGAATTATCACCATCACAGACATCAGTATTATAATCACCCTCCCCATCAACATCACAATCTTCATCATCATCACTATCATCTCAATGTCTTCAAGAATCATGATTCCATCTTTAATTGCATAGTTGTTATACATCGGCCCTCTCTCTGGTACTACATATCATGCAATTAGTAGAACATCCCTGGTTGTATTAAACAACGTTTTGCTAACATTTAAGACCATCATGTTATCACAATTTACACTGACCTGAGTGACAAACATTTCATATATTTTCTTCACCATTAGCAACACCCCACCAGAATGACGACCTTGATATGATAATTTCTTTGCTGGAGCATGAAATTTCACAAAATCAATAAACACACCAGAGAAATCAAACTTTTCATTTACAAATGTCTCAGTGATGCACACAAAACCAAAACCATTTATATAATTAATGAACGAAACATTAAGTTCGTTATATAAATTTTCAATGTTATAATTAAGAAATATCTATTCTTGTTCCTGATAGTCTGGCCTGTCCTATTTCCAACACGTTTTTGATCTCAAAGATCTCCCACAGGCATCTTTAGCCAGATTCTTTAGCTTTTGAAGGAATACCAAAGAAGCGTAGATTATTTCGCCTTGAAAACCCTTCTAGTCAGTCTATTTCTTCTGACATCTTCACCACTTGTTCTAAATCGTTCACGGCTATTGTTAAATTCTCAGTCTCTCTCTTCCCTTCTGCCGCTGCGTCGAACAGTTGATCTAGGTCCGTGCACGTGTTTACCGTGATTGATGACTGACATTTTGTGCTGCTCCGTTTCGATCGCAGTGCACTTGTTATTGATTTCTTTGCACTTCTCAGACACTCTCCCTAGTTCTGAGTTCATTTCTGTCAGTTCATTCCGTATACAAGCGTTCTGTTCTCTCTGCTGTTCTGTCTGCTTTTGCTGGTCCAGTTTCTATTTTTCTCTTTGTAGAGCGAGAGCTGACATGATGTCCCCTGCTGTTTTGTCAGTGATGGTTCAGTCTCGCTCTTGTCTGTCCTTTCTTCACCAGTTTTCTGGGATCAGGGCCAGGATTCTGCTCGAGGTCTCCACTCAACAGCAGCTTCCACATCACAAGCTGTACGTTGGCGACACAGCACATCACAGTCAGTTCTGCTCGAGGTCTCCACTCAACAGCAGCTTCCGCATCACAAGCACAACGTTGGCGACACAGCACATCACAACGAACTCGGGCACCCGTAGGTCACCGCGGCCTGGACCGACAACGTCACTCGGTTCAAACTACTCCAGCACGCCTGCCCTAGTTCCCGTTGGTACATCCAGGAAGAGATGCATGCTATAGTTCCCGTTGGTACATCCTGGAAGAGATGCATGCCATGGTTCCCGTTGGTACATCCTGGAAGAGATGCATGCCATAGTTCCCACTGGTACATCCTGGAAGAGATACATGCCATGGTTCCCGTTGGTACATCCTGGAAGAGATGCATGCCATGGTTCCCGTTGGTACATCCTGGAAGAGATGCATGCCATGGTTCCCGTTGGTACATCCTGGAAGAGATGCATGCCATAGTTCCCACTGGTACATCCTGGAAGAGATGCATTCCATGGTTCCCGTTGGTACATCCTGGAAGAGATGCATTCCATGGTTCCCGTTGGTACACCCTGTAAGAGATGCATGCCATAGTTCCCGTTGGTACATCCTGTAAGAGATGCATGCCATAGTTCCCGTTGGTACATCCTGGAAGAGATGCATGCCATGGTTCCCGTTGGTACATCCTGGAAGAGATGCATGCCATAGTTCCCGTTGGTACATCCTGGAAGAGATGCATGCCATGGTTCCCGTTGGTACATCCTGGAAGAGATGCATGCCATAGTTCCCGTTGGTACATCCTGGAAGAGATGCATGCCATGGTTCCCGTTGGTACATCCTGGAAGAGATGCATGCCATGGTTCCCGTTGGTACATCCTGGAAGAGATGCATGCCATGGTTCCCGTTGGTACATCCTGGAAGAGATGCATGCCATAGTTCCCGTTGGTACATCCTGTAAGAGATGCATGCCATAGTTCCCGTTGGTACATCCTGGAAGAGATGCATGCTGCTACTTTGTTGGATCAACACCGTCTCCACGTGTGACCAAAAAATCGTCTGAATAACT
The DNA here is from genome assembly GCA_033310375.1 of Conus canariensis. NCBI lineage: Eukaryota > Metazoa > Mollusca > Gastropoda > Neogastropoda > Conidae > Conus > Conus canariensis. Next base: position 74,084,442 of record CM065716.1, on the reverse strand, counting down.
GTCGACATTGAGCACACGTAGAGCACTGTAGACACAACACGCCATACCGAAGCCGTCCACACAACTCGTTTCTTTCCGCTTCCAAACTTCAAAATGTCGTTCACACAGTTCAGCAGGCTTCATAGATTTCAAACAAAATGCGCCAATTCTGGCCCTACACACTGATATGTCAACCATTTTTTTGCACAAAATAGCTCGCGAATGTTCACCTTACCACAAACAAGAGTTATTCGGTCGTCTGTTCACGGGAACTTGCGAAAATAAGCAAAACTGTGCTGAACTCCTCAGGGGTACATCCATATCGCCGCCATTATACTCGTGACCCCCCCCCCCTCCCCCCCCTCAAAGAGAGAGAGAAGAGAGAGAGAGAAGAGAGAGAGAGAGAGAGAGAGAAACAGATCCAGATAACGACAGAAGGAAAGAGCGTGAGTACGCGCGCGCGCGAGCGCGCGCGCGCGCGCGCGCGAGTGTGTGTGCGCTCGCACGCGCGCTCCGAGAACTTGACAAGCACATAGAACTATTGCACACTTGTGTGTGTGTGTGTGTTGTGTGTGTGTGTGTGGTGTGTGTGTGTGTGTGTGTGTTCGTATGCGCGCGCGCATGGGTGCGTGTGTGCATGCGAGCGTGCATGTGTGTGCGCCAAGAACTTCACGAGCACATAGAGCTATTCCACACTTGTGTGCAAGGGTGTGTGTGGGTGTGGGTGGGTGTGTACGTATGTGTGTGTACGCGCCAAAAAAAAAAAAATTGTAAGCAAGTAGACCTATTTATATATTAAGAACCAGTAGCATCAACTATCTTTACTACTATTATTGTTGAGGTCGTGGTTGTTGCTGTTGTTGTAACTGACTACTTATCACTGTGGATTGACGCTAAAGAGATTAACATTTTTCATCGGATCTGAGATTTTACAGCGGAAAGATTTTAAACAAAATTTCGGGTGGGTTTTAGAAGATGTATTGTAAAGAGTTGTGTGAATGACGGACTTGAGAGTTGTTAACTTTAACGCGGTGACAGCCCTGATATGGCCCTTTGCGGTCGGCTGGGCTTTAAGAAACATGACCTTACCTTACTTTTGTTGCTAACTTTAATGTGCTTGTTTCCAATGAATAGGCCTACAACGTTCGTTGACATCATAATATACAAGGTATAGTGAAGGGTGTGGTGGTGGGAATAGGATTGTGTGAAGTATGAGAAGGGGTAAGTAAGGCACAAAACGTGCTTACAAATTATATGTAGTATTCACAACACAACAACAACAACAACAACAACAAAAGAAAGAAAGAAAGAAAAAAAAACTCAACAAAGGTGAAACACTTGGTTCACGCAGGAATATGACTGTAAACATACCAATTTATTTCAACTGGAGCAGTGCGTGCTTCATCAACCATGTCAGCGGTATGCATTCAGTTATGAAGATCTTGATTCATTAAAGTTTTACTGTTAGGCCTCCCAAAGGTTCAGTTTGAAGATGTTTATTTGCGCAACATAGCTTACCCGAAGTGACAAGATGCATTTATTGCCTCTCCACCACCTTGATCCTGGCTTTGGCACGATCAGTGTGGTGCTGGTTAATGGCCACACAGGTGTAGTCGCCCTCATGAACCTTCTGGAGGCCCTCGATTTGCAGCCAGGAGGTCACCATATACTTGCCTGGGCCGCCTCGGGATGACGTCACCATCTTGAAATCGTCACCTGGCAATAAAAAATTACCTCAAGGTCGATGAACAAGCACACTAACCATCCCATCGCTAATGTACACTGACAAAAATGTTTTTATCATGAGATGGCTTGTTTTTGTTAATTGCTTAGGTGGGTATAATCGTTGAGCCCTATCGAAACGCTTCAAAAATCTTAGTAGAGTCGACATGAAGCCTACAGCTGAAAACGTTGGAAAACATTCTCCTGACGTCTTGGTCATTTTTTTAATTTCTAATTTCTAATATTTATACACGATACTGAGGGTACATTTCCAGCATCGTTGTACAGCCCTTTTTACTGCAAGATTCAGGACTAACTGGTGCAAAATAACGCCTGCAAAACAGAAACAGTTTCAAAGCACTTGTCTACTGAGAATGATCCACGGATATGAAGGATCCCAGATCCCAGGTCCAAATCTCCCAAAGCCTCATTTTCATAGTCTTACAGCTTACAGCCAGTCCCCAGAAAGAAGGCAAGTACCCTTGCACAGTCCACGAAAACGTGGCCCTGTTCATGATGTCACATGAGTATTACTTTTCTCATCGCTCATCTTATCTCCCTGCAGTCACAACCATACTCTCTGTGTCTTTTATTTTTGTCTTCCAACCTCAATTTTTTTCACACATTTTTTTTCCTTTTCTTCTCTTCTTTCCTTTCCTTTTCTTCTTTTTCTTTTTCTTTCTTGTAAGTGGGGCCTCCAACTCCTTCTCACGGTACCAGTGCCAGCAATCAACAGAAAGCTCTCAATTTCAAGTTGTTAAAGAAAACGCTCCACGGAAGAGACCCTGCATTGCTTATGAGTCACTTCTGGAAGGCTTGTTATACTGTGTTTATTTTCTAAAATATTTGTATAATTATCAAAGCCAAAAAACCTGACCAACCTACCAAACAAATAAAAAAAAACCAGTTTCATTCTTCGCATTATTCATCAATTTCCAGAGAAGATACAATGCCAGAAAATTACTTGAATGTTTTGCAAAATTTCCATTTTAATTTCTGCCAAACCAAACCCTATGCATGTAAACATATATACTATTCATCGTTTAGCGATGGGCCATTCTAAGTCACATGAGATGTACCCGCGCAAGACTTGTCAGTTGCTGTGGTGGCGATGCAAGAGCCGGACGCGTGCTAGAATTTCTTGTGGTTTGTGCTCTTTTTTTTTCTTTTTACTCTGCTAAGGTCAAGTAATTAACGTCTGAAAACAAGTTAGTGTGCTATTCTGTCTGACTTTTACATTTGAGTGATCGTAGTTAAGGAAAACCCTTACAGATAGCTCTCAGTGGTATTTGTCTCCATACTCCCTGCTTGGTATCTTAGCTGACCGGCTGTCACAGAGCCAGAGCACTGATCTCAGCATCAGCATGGCAGAGAACACGGGGAGAGAAGCCGAGTGTTCAGACATTCAGTCGAATTCTTTGCACGAGATATTTTGTCAGTTTGCTAAAAAATCGGACGCAAATTGGGAAAGTCTATTAACTAGAACGAGACAGAACAGAAAACTAGAACCAGACAGAAAAGAACACTAGAACCAGACAGAACAGAACACTAGAATCAGACAGAACAGAACACTAGAACCAGACAGAACAGAACACTAGAACCAGACAGAACAGAACACTAGAACGAGACAGAACAGAAAACTGGAAAGAACAACAGAGAAAGATCGTCAGTCTAAGCCTGAAAGATAGCCAACCTGAAAGGTATCCAACAGTCTAAGCACTTCAAAAAAAAGGGGGTGCCGGAAGAAATTGGTATGGGTCGTCCAAGGATGAAATTCGTATTCACAAAATAGGCGACTTGGCCGATGATCAGCAAAATGTCAGTCTAACCAACCAGACAGGAGGTTCCTTCAAGATGTTAAGAAGAATATAAAGGGATGAGAGTTTGGGGACCAATGTGCGAGACGACTTGGTTGATGGCGTGAATGGGCGATTCCTCGCCAAACATGGAGACAAAATATTGAAGAAGCGGATTAGGGGTGCATAGATTGAATTGGACTGCTACCCTTTGCCCTCCAGAACAGTCTCGCTGTCAGTCAACACTGAACAGCAGTAATAGTGCTATCATAGATATTGGAATAGAAAAAATGTTACAGAAAGAGTGATCTCAGTGTGTGTGTCAGCATGAACAAGACGTTTTCTCACCTGTGTTCACCAAAGTAAAAAAAAGACTGACTTTAAAGAATTACTTTAAACTTTAAAAAGCATACCAGTGTTACAATATGGAAAACTTTGAATACTGCTTTGAAATTCATTAAAGGATAGTTACATGGCATCCATGGATGTCAAAGATGATTATTACTTAGTCCCTATTCATAGACAATACAGAAATGTTTAAAATTTCAGTGGAAAAGACTTTAAGTATAATGTATTCCCAAATGGGCTGGCTTTAGCACCATGACAAATCACAAAGTGATGAAGCCCAGTTTTGAATCTTTGAGGCTGGCTGCAGAGACACATTTTATAATTCTCCCTTGACGATTCGCTTCTCATTGGGATGACAAAATGGGAATGAATAGAAAACAGCAGATGTACTCTACTCCTCCTGCAAAACAAATGCTTTCTTGCATATCCAGACAAATCTGTGCTTCAACTAACACAAACCATTCAGTATCTAGGAGTCAATATTAATTCAATGTCTATGACGGTGACTGTCACTGCAGACAGAGCAAACTGTCTCAGTCAGAGCTGCCAGAAATTTTTAACAGCACATAACCAACAATCAGTGAAGTGGCACATGTGAGAAGGAAAATTGTGGCAAGCTTTTCTGCAGTCAAGTATGTTCCATTGCACTATAACAGTTTAGTGAATGACAAAAAGATGCTTTAAAAGCAAGTCACGGGAAATGTGATCCGATAACGACAGTCTCGTTAAAGAATAAGCATGAACTGAAATGGTGACACAGTTCTTGATGCTCAAAGCACCATTTGCAGCACTGAACCTATCTTGTGATTACATCCGATGCCAGTCGGACAGGTTGGGGGATGTATTTACAAGGGCCAGAAATCTGGTAGCCAGAGGCTACCCCATGAAAAGCAGTTTTACATTCATAACCTTTGATTGATGGCTGCATTTTTTGCGTTGCAATGCTTCCAGTCACAGTTGCAAAGGAAACGTGCACTTAATGATTGACAACATGACAGCCCTCTGCTGCATAAACAATATATGCATTCGCCATTCCATTTCTTGCAACAAAATCACAGAAACGATCTGGTATCATGATGTCATGGGGTCATGAGTTTTGCTGTATATTTAATTTTCTTTCTAGCTAAAGTGGGCCTTTAAAATTTGGACTAGTTTTTGTGTGTGGGAGTTGATTTTTTTAACTCACTGAAGCTTGAAATCTATATGCATGTGCGTGTGTGTGTGAGTGAGTGAGTGAGTGTGTGTGTGTGTGTGTGTGTGTGTGTGTGTGTGTGTGTGTGTGTGTGTGTGTGTGTGTGTGTGAGTGTGTGTGTGTGCGTGCGTGCATGCGTGCGTGCGTGCGTGCGTGTGTGTGACTGTGCTATACAGGTAAAAATTGGGGCTTCTTGTGCTTTGTGCTTGTAGTGGGGTGAACTCTGTTCTCACAATATAATGTTAGTGTGTCAGATGGGAATAGGACCCCTAAAAGGAAGGCTGTGTTGGACAAATGTCTAAAGATGAAAAAGAAGTTGACTAGAGGAAAAGAGGTCAGGAACATGAAGATAAAAATGAAGAAAAGGAATATTGTTGACAAGTTAACAAAAGGGAAAATGGAAAAGAAGAAAACAATTATATTGAAGTCAAGAAGAAGAAGAAGACGAAGAAGAAGACGAAGGAGGAGAAGGAAAAGGAGCAGGAGAATAAGGAGAAGAGGGACAAGAAAAAGTCGAAGAGGAAGAAGACAAAGAAGAAGAAGAAGGAGGAGGAGGAGGAGGAGGAGGAGGTGGAGGAGGTGGAAGAAGAAGAAGGAGGAGGAGGAGGAAAAGGAGAAGGAGAATAAGGAGAAGGGGAACAAGAAGAAGTAGAAGAAGAATGAGGAGGAGGAGGAGAAAATGAAGAAGATGAGGAAGAAGAAGAAGAAGAAGAAGAAGCAGAACAAGAAGAAGAACTGATGACTGGAGGGTGAGACTATCTGTGAGCAAGATCAAGACTGAAAGTGTGCAAGAGGAGACTGGGTATGTTGGTGTGAAACTTGTGGAAAGATAACTTCGGGATTCACAGAACTTTCAGGTCATGGTTCTATTAAGAGGATGTATCTGATGAATGTAGATTTTCTTTGTGCTGAAGGGAAAGGTCATTAAAAAAAAATAGTTATGACAGTTTGAGAAAAATTATCCATCGAAGAATGTTGGTTGTGGAGAAAGATTAATTTAGAGGGGTTACAAAGGGAAATTCTACTGTATATGGAAAAGTGTGTGTGAAAGGTGTTCTTAATATGTCGATAAAGATGTGAACTGCTGTTATATTGTGGTTGTGTTATTTATGAAATTATGGAGTTGAGTTATACATTTATTTGAGTTTAATGTGGAGTCAGATTGTGCTTGTTGTCATGCGGAGTTAAGATGCTATGGTGAGGGTCTAGTTTGTTTAAAAAGAAAGTTGTGAATTGTGTGTGTGTGTGTGTGTGTGTGTGTGTGTGTGTGTGTGTGTGTGTGTGTGTGTGTGTGTGTGTTGACCCGACTCATAACATCGTATCTGGACATTGTACATCTCAAACAAGATCTAGATCTGTGCTGCTCATGAACCTGACAAAAGAGAACACTATTGCTGACAGGGAGTCCTGGAGAGTCAGTCTGGATGCAGAGTGGAAACCTGATGAAGAATTGTTGTGGATAGCCTTGCTGAAGCTAGACTTTCAGTCAACGATGGATTTATTCGCCTCCAGGGTCAATACTCAGCTACCTCTGAATGTCTCTTACAGACCAGGTCCCCGTGCTGCAGCTTTTGAGGCATTTTCTCTCTCACGGAAGGATCTCAAACAGTCTGTGTTTCCACCTTTCAGCGTGACTGAGCAGACTCTTCAGAAGACGAAAAAGGACCTGGATACATGAACAATCACTGTACCAGACTGGCCAACCTAGACAGAGTGCCTAATACTGCAGTTATTCCTGACAGCACCACCAGTGCGCATGCCCTGCTAAACCAGTGTGCTGATGCTGCCATCAGAACCAGATGCAGTCAACAACCTCATCAAATGGAAACGTCTGCGACTCCTGGTTTGCAAGATATCCGTGGAGAGTACACACAAGTAGGATCACCTGAGAAGGCAGCTGATCTGATGAGCTCTCGGAGAACATCAACATCTAAAGCTCACACCTTTCACATAAAACAGTGGGGACAGTTTCTAGAAAACTACTTTTAAAATCTTCACCCTGTCCTAAACACTTAAAAAAATCTCCTTGCAGATTTATATAATTAAGGAACTAGTTACAACACAGTTAATGCTGCTGGATGTGCTGTATTGCAATACCAGACTCCAGCTGAACCCCGGACTATAGGCAGCCACCTAGTTGTGTGTAGAGTTGTAAAAGCTGTGTTCCAAAAAAGGCCATCGCTGCCACGTTCACCAAACTATGTCACATGTAGATATTGTTAACAGGACAGCGAGGACAAACAATTGACACTTTGCTGATAACATAACAGTGTCGTAACATTCTTGCAGGATTGTATATAATAGTATATTGGATCAAAATCGAACCTGGATGTCATTTAAAACCAGTTAAACCTACGGAATTTCTGAATGCAAAACTGTGTATTGCAGCACACTTGAAGGATATTTTATGAAGGACTATTCCTTTGAGAAATGAGAAAGAACTCGTGATTTCATGTGTGAATTCATATCACCATATTTCTAGAGATACAGTGTCAAGGTGGATCAAGTTTTTGCTTCAAGAAGCGAGAAAAGACAGTATTTGAAAGGGATTACCTCTGGGATGTTGTTCTACAGTCTGCATGCTGGTCAAGAGAAAAGATATTCACTCAGTTCTACTGTGAACCACTACAAAATACAAAATCCAAATTTGTCTGTAAATGAACAGATGAAGTTTTATATATGTGCTACTGTGCTTGTGTTCTCCTCGGCTAAACTCTCATGTAACTAGGACTCACCAATCATTGAACATAAATACTTATGAAATCAAATGAAACTTATCAGCAATGGAAAATTTGATAGAGATTATTTTGCCCATAGAGATTATCATGCCCATCCATATTTGCTCTGAGTGATCTAGCTCTTCCTATCTATCCCACGTGTGTGTCTGTGCTGAGGACGCACTCGCAGCTAAAGACTGGCAAGTCCCGCACGCACACATCTCATGTGAAATCTTTTCCTGTAACGAAACACTTAATAATTTAATTAAACATCTCATATCCTGTTATTCTCGTTTAATTTCCTAACTTTCAAGTTCTGACGCACACACAATAATGTTTTGCTTGACATTAGGCTAACAACCACCTAGCCAGTAGGCTAACAACCACCTAGATAGTAGGCTAACAACCACCTAGATAATAGGCTAACAACCACCTAGACAGTAGGCTAACAACCACCTAGCCAGTAGGCTAACAACAACCTAGACAGTAGGCTAACAACAACCTAGACGGTAGGCTAACAACCACCTAGCCAGTGGGTTAACAACAACCTAGACAGTAGGCTAACAACCATCTAGACGGTAGGCTAACAACCACCTAGACAGTAGGCTAACAACCACCTAGACAGTAGGCTAACAACCACCTAGACAGTAGGCAACAACAACCTAGACAGTGGGCTAACACAACCTAGACAGTGGCTAACAAAACCTAGACAGTGGGCTAACAACCACCTAGACAGTAGGCCATCAACAACCTAGACAGTAGACTAACAACAACCTAGACAGTGGGCTAACAACCACCTAGACAGTAGGCTAACAACCATCTGGACAGTTGGCTAACAACAACCTAGACAGTAGGCTAACATCACCTAGACAGCGGGCTAACAACCACCTAGACAGTGGGCTAACAACCACCTAGACAGTAGGTTAACAACAACCTAGACAGTAGGCTAACAACAACCTCGATAGTGGGCTAACAACAACCTAGAGTGAGTTACCTGGCACATTGTAGGTCTGGTTGTCAGCGCGGGTGAAGACCCAGGTCATGGACGGGGTGGGCATACCCATAGCCTCGCACTGCAGCACGACATTACTCTTTGTGTGGTTACGGACATACTCTGGTTTGGTCACGATCCGTGCACCTACATAAAAGAAAACCACAACGTACTTCTATCAGTTCAGGAAACGAAATAGAAATATTGGTGCAAACCACAAAATGATAAATTATAAACAATCCACTGTGCTTATCAAGTTCAAGAAAAAATTTTTTTTTTAAAGGAGGCGGGGAGTGGGGAGGGGGATCTGTGGCCTTGTTTTAGTATGTTAGACTTGCATGCTCACAGGCTGAGAATCGTGGGTTCAAGTCCCATCCAAGGCATTAATTTGCTGGATTTTTCAGCCTTGGCAGCTCCAGTTCAGACACGTGCAATGGCCTGAAATGATAAGACTGAAGACGCACAGACAACTGTGACATGTCGAACTTGACAACCAACACTCCATTCCCTACTCCACCCACCCTCTTGTACAAATTGTACAAACACACACGCCATCCCCCCTTTCTCTCTCCCTTTGTCTACAAACACACACGCCATCCCCCCTTTCTCTCTCCCTTTGTCTACAAACACACACGCCATCCCCTTTCTCTCTCCCTTTGTCTACAACACACACGCCATCCCCCCTTTCTCTCTCCCTTGTCTACAAACACACACGCCATCCCCCCTTTCTCTCTCCCTTTGTCTACAAACACACACGCCATCCCCCCTTTCTCTCTCCCTTGTCTACAAACACACACGCCATCCCCTTTCTCTCTCCCTTTGTCTCGAAAACGGCAGTTCAGATTTCAAACTATGCCAACTCTCCCCTCTTACACCCCCCCCCCCCCCCCCCCCCAGCTTTAGCGACATTTGTTACCAAAAAAAAGATCACCTCTATTTCCAAGTCCCTCGTGCACTTTACTCCCTCCCCTCTCCCTTCCCTTATCGGAATGCACGCTCTCTCTCCTCTAGATCGGAGAGAAGCCGGCACCTCACCCCTTTCTCTCCCCCCCCCCTTCCCCCATCATATTCACCACCCGCACGTGGACAGTCGTGCGTGCAGCCCGTGAATTATGTTAAAGAGCGCTTTGTCATTTGGCATTTGCTGATATCGGCGCAACACAACCCCCCAACTCTTACAGCGCAAGCGTCGTTTCAAATGTTCGAAATTGTTCCCTCCTTTTGTTTGTCTTCAGGGACACAAAACCAACGGGAACAGGAACCGGAATAGATAGTTTGGCCTATAAAAAGGAAAAACCCAAGGTGAACAATCACTGCTTTCACAGACCAGCTGTAGATAGAACAATACAGTGTAACCAAAATGACAACGGCGGTAAACCAGAGAGAGTGAATGCTTATCTTGCCTGCTTTAGACTCCTTGTCTAGGATTCACTGATCTCCCAAAAATGTAAGCTGAAACTATGTTTCAAAAATTCGAGACTATGTATTGATTGTATGTATGCCATATGGTTTAACAGTATAACTTTATGCCAAAACTTGGTGACGTCTATCAAGTCGATGAATGAGTATTCTGTTGTAATAGTTTGTTTGCCACAACTTGGTAGAAGCTATTACCATGCTTGGTTAAGATTCTTTGTTTACAATCTGACCACCATTCTTTGTGTACAATCTGACTTTTGCCAGTATGGGATTCTATCTGTTAAGATGATAAGTGAATGATAAATTCTGATCAGAAAAGCCGTATGCCAGTACTAGGTGAAAACTGTTAAGTTAATTTATGAATACTGGTGATTGTTGGAATGCTTTGTAGTGTGTGACTCTATGTCTACACCACATGTGTGCTTGGGCTAAGTGTATTCCAAGTTATTGCAATTTAATTCATAAAGAAACAATGAAGAGTTATGTGACTAAAATTGTTTAGCATTGTATTACTCTCTCCAATCCTTTTGTAAACTCCACTCAAAATCTGAACAGAAGTGGTGACTGATAATCATGGCAGATACTGTGTATGCTTGTTTAATCCTTTGTTGGCTGAGATCTCACACATTTTCTGAAAGCCAGAAGGCAGGTGTGTGAACTCGACAAGCCAGACTCTCATCTACTTAACTATAGACCAGGTTCTGTTTGTCCTTGAATCTGGGTCCCTATCTACCCTGGGTGTACCTGGTACTGAATAAACACTACAGCCCAGCAATTGAGCAGCAGGTCCATAGAAGTGGATCAGTCACCAGCAACAAGATGTGTGCTACTGCATGAGGGTGTATGTGTGTAGTGTGGCGTGGTGTGGTGTGGTGTGTGTGTGTGTGTGTGTGTGTGTGTGTGTGTGTGTGTGTGTGTGAATTAAGTTCCTTTTCTTTAAATGAAAAATGTTGACATTCTTTTTGTTACGTTTTCATTATGTCATTATGAGTTAATCTGACAATAAATTGGTTTGAGTTTCAGTGTGTGTGTGTGTGAGTGTGTGTTTATGTATGTGTGAGTGTGTGTTTTGTGTGAGTTTGTGCGCGTGCGCGCGCGCATTCGGTCTCATAACACGTTAACAGATGCTCTTCCTCCCTCTCCCTCCCTCCCTCCCCCCTCTCTCTCTCTCTCTCTCTCTGTCTCTCTCTCTCTCTCTCTCTCTCACACACACACATACACACACACGCACGCACGAACGCTCGCACGCACGCACGCACGCACGCACACACACACACACACACACACACACACACACACACACACACACACACACACTAACCTTAGTCTAATATCACCATTGTTGCGAACAGACGTTAAATTAAATCAACCAAAACACACACTAACCGGGTTCGCAAGGTCCCACACGTTTCACATTGAGAGTATTGGTGCGCCGCTCGCGGACAGCAGTGGTCAGCAGCTGGCACAGGTTGGTGTATGTTTTGTTGTCACTGCCACACATGATCTCCTGGAAGCGGCACTGGCAGATAGGCCCCGTGCCCTCCACGTCCCTGCACTCCAGCCCATCTCCGCAGGGATCGTTTTCTGCACTGAAATCAACCAAACCACTTCCTCCATCCACTGGTGCTTTGCATTCTTCATTGTTAATTATCTGAAATAGCGCTTGTCAGTGTACCATTGTAATCGTCATATGATGTAGTACGATGCTGTATATTCATATGATTAATGAGTAATTGGGAAGTGTCAGGTTGGAGACAAAGCATCCCATGCGTGTCGCTCTTTACAGCATGCCGCAATGGTTTTGGAAGAAATCCTATGAGCGAAAACTGAAAAAAGAGATTTGACTGTGCTGCTGCTAGATCTGCAGTTGCGTTATTGGTAAGGCCTACTCCCGCGCAAAACAATGCAACTAACTCTCGAGATGTATCATGTCCGAAAAAAAGCCGAGAAATGCCGCGGACGTATTTCATTGAACTGGTTCTCAATCAGACCATGCACAAAAGAATACACAGCAGACTGGAACAGTCTAAAGTTGACAAAGCAAGGGCAGTGCACTTTTGTAATTACTATTCGTATTAGCAGTGGAGGTCGTCTTGACGGCAGGAAAGAACAGTACAGGTCCGGGTGACCTCAGAATTGATTACCAAATATCCCCTCTGAAAGCCATCATGGACGACACAACAGACCTCTTCACAAGAATGTGAAACACTCAAAGCCCCGAAGCAGCAAGACGGTTAGTCGCCTGCCTGTTGCGGTATAAAATGTCACCCTAGTACAAAATGTCATCTGGTTCCATTTTGTACAGATGTTGCAATTCAAAACGCTGCCTCTGTACCGATGTCGCGGTGCAAAATGTCACCCGTAGGTGGAGTCGGAAAGATGAGGAAACTTAAATGATGATAAATGCGGATTTGAAATCGGTTACACACACACACACACACACACACACACACACACACGCGCGCGCGCGCGCGCGCGCGCGCGCGCACGCACGCAAGCGCGTGCACACGCTAGCACGCACACTCATTCACACACACTCACACACACCAAGCAGACAAAGAAAACCAGTTCATAATTTGTGTGAAATCTGTTGCTCGTGGATAATAGTTGGACGATATGACTTCAGACATACGATCTTTCATATAATAATAATAATAATAAAAATAATAATAATAATAATCGGGGGCCTGAATAGCTTGGTTGGTAGAGCGTCTGACTCGTAATCTTGGTGATCCTGGGGTTGCGGGTTTGAATCTCCGACGGGTCGTTTCGGTACAGGGGGATTTTTCCCTCGGAGTTAACATTGGTTCTGACTCCATTTCCCAAATAGTCCTTCGAACGAGAATATAAACCGAGGTTCCGTGTGAGAACGCACGCATAACATCTTGCACACACGTCAAATCCCATCACCAACGATAGGAAGGGAAGGCCAATTTGGCCGTTGGCATGGATGACAGGTTACACACCGCATGCACTCCGCGTGAAAAATCGAAAGAAGCCGCTTGGGCACCACACAGCCAGCTGGGGTGAACAACAGAGCAAAGATAGTTCGCCTGTAGGCGTACAGTCTTTGATCAGAGTCACTGACGTCTAGCTGAGCCAGGGCCCTTCTGCCTTAATCTCTCTGTCCTGTCCCTCTTTAGCCCCTGTTTCTTTCTCTTTCAGTAGGCAAAATAGTGAATATTTCCATTTATTCCCCTCCTTTTGTGTGTGTGTGGTGTGGGTGGGGGTGGGTGTTGTGTGTGTTGTGTGTGTGTGTATGTGGTGTTGTATGTTTTGTGGGGGTTGTGGTGGGGGGGGGGGGGGCGCGTGTGTGTGTTGGTGTCTTTGTGTGAACTGTGGTGTGTGTCTGTGTGAACTCAATACACCTGAACAGTGATCAGTGACTTTATTTTGGTCCAACTTAATCATTAAATGAAATGTTCTCACCCAATTCTCACAGAGGCTTTCCTGTCTACACTGTCCTCTCCTTTTCACTTTGACAACGGGCCTATGGCTTGAAACGTCAGTGTTCTCACTAACGGATTCTACTATCACCAAAAGGTTTTTATAAACTTTATTATTTTTTCAACGAAAGAGTTGTTAAAGTGAATGAACGATTTGACTGAATGACACGGGAAACGACTGAATGAAGCGCCAGTAGGCAGCTCTGTACTCGGCTCTACCAAGGTAGGCAGCCCGTTGTGTAAACGAGAATGCGGATTGTAAAGCGCTTAGAGCTTGGTCTCTGGCCGGGGATAGGCGCTATATAAGTACTCTCTTAATGATAATGATGATAACAATAATTGTAACAGCAACAACAACAATAATAGTGATGATGATGATTATAATAAATATAAAGCAGCTGCAAGTGACAGTTAATAATTTAACGAATAAATCCTTCGGTAAAATCCCTCCCCCCCACCCCCTCCCCGTTCTCTCTCTCTCTCTCTCTCTCTCTCTCTCTCTGATTGCTTCCTAAAACTGTGACATAATCTAGGTTTATTTTTCAACCCAATCTGATTCTCGTCTTTTCTCTTCTTTAACGAATTTCTTCGTCTGAAAATCTAAATGCGTAGTTCACTGATCACAACATCACCAGTGCTCCGCTCACGCCTAAGTCTTCTCGGTGTAGCAGGCCAGTCTCTCTCCTGTCCAGAGAACTAGGTCCCTGTATAACGTGGCCTCGTCCACAATATACCCCCGGATAAAGTGGCCTAAGCCAACATATACCCCGGATATAAACTAGTCCAGGCTATTTTATACCATGGATATAGGTTGGCCCAGACCAGTTTATATGCTTTTGGCCATTTTATATCCCCCCCCCCCCCCCCCCCCCCCCCCCCCGAAACATAATTTGAAAGCCGTGAATATTGCCAAGAACAGCTTTAGAAAGTAGTTGCAAAGCGAGACGACTGCAGGCGGAAAATCTAAACAAATCTTAAATAATTGTTAGCGAACCGCCCAGAGAACGTGAACAAACGAGTCACAAGACGAAACACAACGCGTTTCGACCTCTTAGGTCTTCATCGGTGAGAAGCTCATTCACGCCTTCTTCCTTGCGCTGAACCCTGTGAAGTGATCTGAAGCGATCAAAGCTAAGTGAATTTTCGTTGTTTATTCGTTTATGTCTCACCCGATGAAGACCTAAGAGGTCGAAACGCGTTGTGTTTCGTCTTGTGACTCCTTTGTCCACGTTCTCTGGGCGGTTCGCTAACAATTATTTAAGATTTGTTTAGAAAGTAGGCTAGATAAACTGCAAGGGAATTTTTCTTACCGATGAAATTTTCTTTGAAAGGGAAAAGTTCAGAACATGTTGCGGTGATGAAGCCATTGGCTTATCATAAAAGCAAATCTGCACATTGAAACACTTATGTTTGAGTGTGAAGTTTGCTTCTGGAGACCTCAAGAGATCGCTTTGGATGAAGACATGCTTTAGAACAATTTTATAGGAACTGTAAACATGCAAGTACAAAAGAGAGAGAGAGAGAGAGAGAGAGAGAGAGAGAGAGAGAGAGAGAGAGAGAGAGGAAAATAATGGGCACTGAGGAAGAAAGAGGTCCGTACTAAAACGTAAACAGAAAGTAAAGGAGGCAATGAAAGAAAACAAGAAAGAAGAAAAAAAACTTAAATATTGCATGCACACACACACACACACACACACACACACACACACACACACACACAGAGAGAGAGGTGATGGTTCGACTGAATCAACACTAGTGGAAATGCAGTACGGTCCATGTTTCACCAGAGAAAACTGATCCCGAGAGTGAGTTTCCTAAAGCGTGAACATTCTCCACATCACGAGCGTCCTGTGTGGTGGCGTGGGTGGTAAAGGAAATACTCCGGCCGTTCACAAGAGTCACGCCACGGTCAGAATGGGAGCGTTGCAAGCAGCGTTCGCTGTGACGATCCGCTCAACAGTTACGTCATTAGTGCCGTCGTATCAATGTGTCGGCATGCACAAAGCCAGACAAGTAGGGAAAGGAAAGGGAGGGGGGGGGGGGGGGGGGGGGGGGGGGGGGGGGGGGGGGGGGGGGGGGGGGGGGGGGGGGGGGGCATCACGACGTCTGTGTGGTGGGTGGTGGTAAAGGAATACGGTAAGAGTCGCAGCAGATAGGGAGGTGCAAGAGCGTGGTGAGTGCTGGCGTTTGGTGGGGTGGGTGAGGGTGGAAGAGGAAAGGGGGAGTGGGGGGGGGGGGGGCGTGAGGGAAGATGAAGGCTGGCGTATCCGCATGAACACACACACACACAAACACACACAGCATACAGCACGAAAGCACGCACGCACGCACGCACACACACACACACACACACACACACACACACACACCACACGCATGCACGCACGTACGCGCGCTAACACACACACACACCACACACACACACACACACACACACACCACACACACAACACGCGCGCGCGCGCGCACGCACGCACAACACACACATACACACACACACACAATACACACACCACACACACACACACACACACACAAACACCACACACACGCACACACACACACACACATATATAAATATATATATATATATATATATATGTGTGTGTGTGTTATATATATATGTGTGTGGTGTGTGTGTGTGTGTGTGTGTGTGTGTGTGTGTGTGTGTGTGTTGCTAAATGACAGTTTAACCGTTTGGCTTTTTTGCTTATTTGATAAAACAAACGAAAAACAACAAGAAAACACCACAAGACAACACACACACACACACACACACACACAACACACACACACACACACACACACACACACTTGAACATGCTGTCCATATGTGAAGATCTAAATTTGGTGTATTGTGGACTATATGTGGTATAGTGAAGATCTAGAGGTGGTGTATTGTGGACTATATCGGGGGATGTGGTACAGTGATCTAGAGGTGGTGTATTGTGGACTATATCGGGGGATGTGGTACAGTGATTAGAGGTGGTGTATTGTGGACTTATCGGGGGATGTGGTACAGTGAGCTAGAGGTGGTGTATTGTGGACTATATCGGGGGATGTGGTACAGTGATCTAGAGGTGGTGTATTGTGGACTATATCGGGGGATGTGGTACAGTGATCTAGAGGTGGTGTATTGTGGACTATATCGGGGGATGTGGTACAGTGATCTAGAGGTGGTGTATTGTGGACTATATCGGGGGATGTGGTACAGTGATCTAGAGGTGGTGTATTGTGGACTATATCGGGGGATGTGGTACAGTGATCTAGAGGTGGTGTATTGTGGACTATATCGGGGAATGTGGTATAGTGATCTAGAGGTGGTGTATTGTGGACTATATCGGGGGATGTGGTACAGCTTGTGAATTGTAGCGGCCATGATCAAGAACACAAATTATTTTACGAAAAAAACGACAAATGAAAATGCTTCAAATGAGATGCGGAATACAAACGGAAATTTACTACCCCCAAAACAAATTGATTTAAACTTGGTAACTAGTTAAAAATACAAGCAGCATACGAATAAAACAGGAAGACTGCATTAACATGAGCAAGAAACAAAGACGTCTGTTTCGTTTAGATAGAACTACTGCATTAACATGAGCAAGAAACAAAGACGTCTGTTTCGTTTAGATAGAACTACTGCATTAACATGAGCAAGAAACAAGACGTCTGTTTCGTTTAGATAGAAACTACTGCATTAACATGAGCAAGAAACAAAGACGTCTGTTTCGTTTAGATAGAACTACTGCATTAACACGAGCAAGAAACAAAGACGTCTGTTTCGTTTAGATATAACAACTGCATTAACATGAGCAAGAAACAAAGACGGCTGTTTCGTTTAGATAGAACTACTGCATTAACATGAGCAAGAAACAAAGACGTCTGTTTCGTTTAGATATAACAACTGCATTAACATGAGCAAGAAACAAAGACGGCTGTTTCGTTTAGATAACAACTGCATTAACATGAGCAAGAAACAAAGACGGCTGTTTCGTTTAGATATAACTTCATTGATAAAATGACGCTTTTTCATCAGTTTGTTCTGTGTAACGGAACTGGACTTGTCTTACCATTTTGAAATGTTATTTTGTATTTTCTTTGCACTGCTTTAAGAAGTTGCACATCATTTATTACGGACCTGATATAGCGATCTTGGTTGGCCGGACTATCAGCAGCATGATTTTATTGATTTACCGATTGATGTGTGTATTCACTCATCCCGTGTTTCTGTGGGCGATTCTCTTTATGAGTGTATCAGCATGTCAGGTCTTTCTTCAAATGGTTTTGTTCCTGGATGGAAAAAAATTGCCAACAACTTTTTTTCATAAACACACGCGCGCGCGCGCGCGCACTCACCATTGCATACACACACACTTGCACACACACACACACACACACACACACACACACACACACACACACACACACACACATTTATATGTGTATATTTTTCATACACATTATCTATATTTATATCTCGTAGCTCTTTGTCTATATCTACACAAGAGAGAGAGAGAGAGAGAGAGAGAGAGAGAGAGAGAGAGAGAGAGAGAGAGAGAGAGAGAGCTGTTCGGTTTTCAACCGACGTTTTAAATGTGTGAAAGTGTAGACACACACACACACACACACACACACACACACACACACACACACACACACACACACACACCAAAGGACATTCAGCTATTTTGTTCGAACAAAATGAATGGGGAGGGGGAGGGCGGGGTGGCATACGAATAAGTGTGTCACAAAATACACTTTGTTACTTTGTTAACACAAAACGTGTGGTGTTGGGGCTCATAAATAAACGTGTTACAAACTGTAGACACTGACCATTTAACCCGTCCAATTACACAAAATAATCCACGCGCCATCAGGCTCAATTTGACACATTCATAGATGACTCTGAAACTTACACGTAGAGACCTGCCAGCTCCAAATGCCATGGATTAAAAATTTCAAAAGTCTGTAGTATTACATCTCATAACTGAAAAATTTCTTGCCAGTAATTTTGCCCTACGATTTCTATATCATGGATACAAGCATTGCAAACCATTATCACATTATCTACAAAATATAGAAAGAAAGAAAGAAAGAAATCAATAAATCAATCAATTAATTGATAAATTCATTAATTAGTCAATCAGTTGATTAATTAAAATACATGAATGAATGTAGAGGGATGAGAAGCGGGTTTTAAATGTCAGAGAAGCCCAGTCATGCTTAGAACAAATTTGTAAGCCTATTATCTAAAAGTTCTGTAAAGTGATACGGAACAGATTATACACTGCTTTGCTAAGGGTGATCTGGCTTTAAAAAAAAAACAAGAAAAAAAAAAAAAAAAAAAATGCACCGAGACTGTATCATTCGGCAATTTCACTTGCAGAAATAAACTACGTACCTACTTCAATTGCTTTTTCGTACATATTGTAATGTTAGTGTGAATATGACACGCTATTATTATCTTCTTTTTTTTCATTATATCATGAGTACTTATATAGCGCCTATCTTCAGTTAGACACCAAGCTCTAGGGCGCTTTACAGTCCACGCTCTCGTTTGCACAACGGGCTGTTTATCTAAAGAGAGCCGACTGAACAGTTGACTCTGGCGCTTCATTAAGTCGTTTGCCCGAGTCGTCCAGTCACTATCAGCCTGTCAGTTTCCTTCCTTCGTTCTGTCCATGTTTTCACGCAGGGTACGTACCAGTGTGATGTGTCATCCACATTGACGGCCTAACTTGCCTTCTCTTCCGGAACTTGGTGATGGGGTTTTACGTGTGCCCAGTATGTTATGACTGCATTCACACACGGAACCTCGCTTTACAGTCTCACTGGAAGGACCTTTTGGGAAATGGAGTCAGAGCAAATGTTAACGCCGAGGGAAAAAAATCCCCTGTACCGAAACGGCCAGGCGGAGATTCGAACGCGCAACCTAAGGATGATCAGGAGACAACTGAGCTATTCCGGCCCCAGACAGTTCACACCTGGCTTCTTTCCGTCAGATGTCAAGCTTGAAGGGTTTGCAGACCCTTAACCACTTTACGTTTGGAAAAAGCAGGCTTCTTCGTGAATGTTCTGATATGGGGAATCACTGTGTTGGACGCCCAAGATGGCGACGCACTTCAGTCAGCAACAAGAATGTGGAGTTTGTATTATACGATCTGTTTTGGCAAGGCGAGAATAAAACAAATCAGTGAACAAAATCATAATTTTCAATGTTGTCTAATGTCATCAGTTGAAAGGTAAGTTCTCATCATATTTTACAATTGTCTTTGGAAAACGTCTCTCAAACTTATCAACTAGAGCGAAATGAGATATTTTAATGTTATTTCCACACTGTTGCCGTTGTAAAACCACCCAAACCAGTCATTCTTCGCATTCACCTTCCATGAACATCCGAAATCACTGTTTCAGTAAAATTAATACATGTCCGATAGCTCATCTCATCTCCCTGATGTGTCAACGTGTCCAAATCAACTAACCTGATGTCGCAGGCCTCCCCCTCTAGTTTGGCGCACACGTCACAGCAGCCACACTCGTCTTTGGTTGTTCCTGCCAGACAGTTAGCACCGTTCAGTTTCGGGCAAGCTTCGGGATCGCAGGTGGGGCATTTCTTGGCGGCCATGATGCCAGTGAGCAGCATCACCGTGATAAAAAGTAGGACCTGCCTCTTCATTGTGAGCGAGAAGCGACCTGCCTGCCTTCTTTCAATACAAACTTACTTGGTGACTGACGACTGCAACAAAGATTGCTACACAACTAAACTTGACTCAGATGTGTGGACCTTCAGGCTAGCCCAGCAGGGAACGTTTCGGAAACTGGTAGGCTACGTCAGCAACCCTGTCAGTGAGTTTTCCCCTCTACTGTGACGTGTGCAGCAGGATGGCTGATGAGATAAGAAGCCAGGGTAGGCCTACCATTCTCAAGCAGAGAGCTGGAAACGGCACGCAGTGCGTGCGCCTATGTGTGTGTGTGCGCGAGAGAGAGAGGGATCACACACACACACACACACACACACACACACACGTTCTTTGTCAGCGCACAGAGAGAGAGAGAGAGAGAGAGAGAGAGATGCTCGCTTGCTTGCTTTGAGAGAGAGAGAAAGAGAGAGAGAGAGTAAGGAAAGAAGGAAGTAGAGAGGGAGCTGATTGTGCCACGTAGCATGCAGGCCTATCCCATCCTGTCTGTACCATTGCCTGTGATCGTGAACGTCTGACTCAGTTCCTCCCTCAACTTCCAAACCTGATTTACAGCAAATTACGTGGTCCTGGCGGCAGCGAAGAAGCATCTAGGATGGTGGTACATGTGTCTATCTATATGCAAGCATTTTGACCCCGTAGTTAATGGTATAACTAGTTTTACTATAACCAATAACCTTAGCAGACGCTTAGACGTCTATTTGCTCTCCAGCCTCGATCATGTTGCACTCTTGTGCAATAAAATACTTCTCCACCCTCTGTGTGTGTGTGTGTGTGTGTGTGTGTGTGTGTGTGTGTGTGTGTGTGTGTGTGTAACTTCTGCCAGTTGCGATCGATCAACCTTTGCCAAAACATAGGGATAAAACTATACATGTCATCAACACCCTGATTCCCCTGCACAAAACCAAAACCACATTCGTACAATTTCAATCTTACTTTAGAAGCCCAGTTGCTCTTACCCATGCGTCTAGCTGTACAGAAGCCCAGTTGCTCTTAGCCATGCGTCTAGTTGTACAGAAGCCCAGTTGCTCTTACCCATGCGTCTAGCTGTACAGAAGCCCAGTTGCTCTTTCCCATGCGTCTAGCTGTACAGAAGCCCAGTTGCTCTTACCCATGCGTCTAGCTGTACAGAAGCCCAGTTGCTCTTTCCCATGCGTCTAGCTGTACAGAAGCCCAGTTGCTCTTACCCATGCGTCTAGCTGTACAGAAGCCCAGTTGCTCTTTCCCATGCGTCTAGCTGTACAGAAGCCCAGTTGCTCTTACCCATGCGTCTAGCTGTACAGAAGCCCAGTTGCTCTTTCCCATGCGTCTAGCTGTACAGAAGCCCAGTTGTTCTTACCCATGCCTCTAGCTGTACTAACGTTTTCACGCTTTATTTGGCAATCTTTCAAGTGACATTCGAGTTATTTTAGCCAGTAACGAACGCATTTAAGCACCGAAAGTAATTGAATTGGATATCTCTGAGTCTCCCCATAGACAGGTCATTTGTGTTTGTAGTAAAGCACCGAGAAACTTTGCAGTGCATACAAACGAATCTTTTCAATGTGTATAGAGGCAGATTCGAGGCCCCATAACTTAGCTCCGTACTGTTCCATGGGTTGAATTTGAGAATGGAACAACATTAAAAACAATGTCAGAGACTCGTTATTCAGCATAGGTAGTTTCTTTAGGATACAAAGTAAACATTGCTTAGCTCTGCTTGCAAGGTCTTTCGCGCGCGCACGCACGCACACACACACACACACACACACACACACCACACGCACGCACGCACGCACGCGCGCGCGCGCGCGCGCGCGCGCACACACCACACACAGTAAAAGAAATAGAATGTGACATTGAGAGACTGCTTGTTTGTTATTTATTCCGGCTTTACTGACAACAAAAATATGTAAGCTTATTTTATTCAGTCATCACTTGATTGCCTCTTTGCTGATTATACGGACAGCATTGCAACCAAAAATATGTACTTCATCCGGTCATTGTGTGCATAAATGACCATACTCCTATCTTGTACAGTTGCCAGTGTCTGTGTGGAAATAAGGAGACTCATGGCGATAAAATGATGAGACAAAGGTAGGCCTATGTCTCATCAGAGACCTGAAAGAAAACTCTACGTCTCTGGTCTCATCACTTTATCGCCACGTGATGCTACGATACTGACTAAGATTGATGGGTTCATCCCAGAAGAACTCTGAACTGAAACTATGTTTCTAAATTTTGAGACTATGCATTGCTTGTATGTATGCCATATGTTTTGACAGTGTAACTTTATGCAGATACTTGGTCACATCTATCAAGATGATGAATGAGTATTCTAATGCCATAGTTTGTTTGCCACAACTGGGTAAAAACTATTAAGATGCTTGATTAGCATTCTTTGTTAACAGTCTGATTAACATTGTTTGTTAACAATCTGACTTTTGCCAGTATTAAATACTGTCTATTAAGATGATAGCTGAATGTTAAATTCTGACAGGAAAAATAGCATGCCTATATTGGGTGAAAATTGTTAAGTTGATTTATGAATACTGTTGATTGTTGGAATGCTTTGTAGTAGGTGATTGTAAATCTAACCAAAATGTGTACTTGGGCTAAGTTTATTCCAAGTTACTTCAGCGGAGATGGTGTCAGCCATGGAAATGAGAGGACCTCCTACTTCTAGGTGCCAGCCACAGAGATGGAGACTTAGCCTACAATAAGCGCCTAGGCCTACCGAGTATCCTGCACCCTCCGCCGCGAGTGTGATGGAGCCAATGCCAGAAAAGCTGGTCGCTCGCTGTGTGAGATTTTTATCCAGAACATTCCTCAGTTTGACAACTTTAATGGTCGTGCGTCTTTCCTGTTTCCGGGCAAATAAAAGGTGGCAACTGAACGAGGCAAGAAACATCTTTGTTTACCTTGACAACAACACATTACAGTATACATGTCTGTTGACAGTGAAATTATCAGTATAATGAGTGTGTGTGTGTGTGTGTGTGTGTGTGTGTGTGTGTGTGTGTGTGTGTGTGTGTGTGGTGTGTGTGTGTGTGTGTGTGTGTGTGTGTGTGTGTGTGTGTGTGTGCCAAGTGTGTGTGTGTGTGTGTGTGTGTGTGTGTGTGTGTGTGTGTGTGAGCGCGCGTGCGCGCGCACGCGCGTGTATGTGTTAGCGGCAGCTGCAGAAGCAAGTGACCATCACCTAAACAACTGTGTGCGTGCGTGCGTGCGTGCGTGCGTGCGTGCGTGCGTGTGTGTGTGTGTGTGTGTGTGTGTTGTGTGTGTTGTGTGTGTGTGTGTGTGTGTGTGGTGATGTGGGCGTGGCGTGCTTGCATGCGAATGTGTGCGCGTTGTGTAGGTGTGTGTGTGCGCGCATGCACTCGTTTGTTCGTGTGCACAAGTGTGTTTATAATAATAGAGATGAATCTATACAAAACGCAAACACGTACTTTTCATAACGAAGTGCACGCACGCGCACACACATATACACACACACATGCGCGCGCGCACACACACACACACATACATACATACATACATACATACATACATACATACACACACACATACAAATACACACGCACAAACATATTTATAAGCATACACACACCACGTAGGATGTATATCTATGTGTGTGTGTGTGTGTGTGTGTGTGTGTGTGTGTGTGTGTGTGTGTGTGTGTATGTGTGTGTGTGTGTGTGTGTGTGTGTGTGTGTGTGTGTGTGTGTGTGTGTGTGTAGGCCTATATATGCTCTAAACACATACTACATGTACTTGTTGGGGGTAAATCTGGTCAGAGCAGTAAAAGTTGGTATTTTGGTGATGTAGACTATGTATTCCTAAATGTTTATAGGCAGACTTGGGGAGCAGGGTGGGGGGGGGGGGGGGGGTGTTTGTTGAGGGTTCATGTCTGATTTTAAAACGTCTCAGTTTCTAAAGATATGCATTCATGTTTGGAAAGTTGAAAAAAAACAACTGAAGAATAGTGTACATTTACATTTGAAAAGATAGTAAGTAATAAGTATTGCTTCTATCCTACTGAACATCTGACGTTTGATGCAGCTAGTGTAGATGTCAGTCACTACACTGTATGTTTCAAAAGTTCATGGTTTGGTTTGGGTTTTTTTATTTGTAATCCTTCATAACCCAATACATGTAAAAACAGAAATGATGAGCAATACAGACAAGCCAAAAAAGAATGTCGTGTGTGTGTGTGTGTGTGTGTGTGTGTGTGTGTGTGTGTGTGTGTGTGTGTGTGTGTGTGTGTGTCCATCTCTCTGCGTTACTCTCTCTCTCTCTCTCTCTCTCTCTCTCTCTCTCTCTCTCTCTCTCTCTCTTGACCCTGGTTTGGGTTAATGCATAAGGCAGTGCACTTAAACATATAGGATATCAAGATGCGAAAGTACACAGTGTTTCCGTGACACGTAAACAGCGCGGACAACACGTGTTATCTGTAGGGTCGTGCACAGTAAACAGTGCTGTCCACCAGACGAGTTGGCTCCGTGACGTGGAAAACATGGCTCCCAGCCAGCAGGAATAAACAAGCCCACGCAGTACATGAGTTGCCGCCATGTCAGGCGCCTGTGGTGCCAGCACCACAGAAATTGCCCCGAGAGCAGCGCTGCCTCACGCCGCGGCAGACTGGCTGTTCGCCCCTTTCCCCTTTCCACTGTTCCCGGTTAAAAGTAGAAAGGAGAGAGCGGCCACTTGGCGAAGTTCCTAAGGGCTGCTGAAGCCAGTCCTTCCACGCCGCGTGACGGGGGACGGAAGGTGGAGTGTGCTCACCACCTTCCAGCCTCCAGATGGAGGAGCGGCTCGTGAAGCAGATTGCACACATATGAGGAGAAACAGGCAGTAGGCCTAGTGTCTAATTGATAAATTTTAGAGTAAAACGTCATAAAATTAGAATTTCTACACTATTATGTAATGGCCTACACTTTTGGGTGTTTGTAATACTCTCCCCTTTTTCCGAGGTTTGTATGACGTTGAGAGAAAAACTGCGAGCCTGCGAGCAGTGGGAGGGGGGGCCTCGCGAGGAATGCAGGCTGTTTCAGGCACTGACCATTGGCCCTTTCTGGTACCCAGCGTTCCTTGCAGGCCCCTATAAATGCTTGTGCGCGTGACCGTTTGGCGCTTTTTGTAATACGAGAAGGAACATGTAACAGAGAAGAGTTAGAAGCTATGCGACAATCATTGTGTAGGCCATTACACAATAGTGTTGAAATTCTAATTTTATGACGTTTTACTCTAAGATTTATCAATTTCTACACCATTTGTGTGTAATGGCCTACACTTTGGGGTGACTGTTTGATAGTCGCATAGATTCCATGAGAGAGAGAGAGAGAGAGAGAGAGAGAGAGAGAGAGAGAGAGAGAGAGAGAGAGAGCAGAATACTGAAGGTGCAGTATGTCTACCAAAGGCATCAACCCATTAGTTCATGTATATACAAACTTTATATACCGATTATATACACAAAGGCATAGTACAATGGTAAGGACATGCGTAGATGAGTACGGAAATTCCTTTCCCTATCCGGAAAGCATATTATCTGTACTTGTACCTGTACGTAGTTCCGTATGTACAAGTCTTTATGAGTCTATGCACGCATGCAAGCAGGTCACGTAAGGTCACATTCCTGGCAGTATCCCGAGGCTTAGAGAGGTAGCACTGCGTCTTGTATTGTGAGAGATTCCGCGCGAGCCACTGACTCACGTAGTAGAATACGCACGTAATGTCTTAGGGGTGTGTCCCGCCTCGACCAGTCAGCAGTGTTCATTGTGGTCTGTAATGGCACGTCTGTCAAGCGACTAACTTCTGAAACGTTACTAGTACTACTATCTTCTGAAAACACTGCTATAATTTTCATAAGTTAGTCGTATTACTACTATCTCATGAAAATTATAGTAGTGATTTCAGAAGATAGTAGTACTAGTAACGTTTCAGAAGTTAGTAGCTTGGCGTTGCGACTATCTAGTGAAATGATCCCTGTGTGAAATTATGTCCTCTTTCTTAGAATTATTACTATCCAGGGTCACTGATCGATGGTCATTTGGCCTATTTTCATCGCTTGACTGCTGATCAGTATAGTACGGGTTCATGTGAACAATTTAAGACGTTGCTGACCAATGGTCAGTGTCATTGACCAGTGGTCATTTTTGCCCAATTTCCACTGTTTGACAGCTAGTTAGTGTAGAACGAGTTCATGTGAACCATTCATGTTGTGGTTGACCAGTGGTCAGTGTCATTGACCAGTGGTCATTTAGGCACAATTTTACTGTTTGACAGCTAATTAGTGTAGAACGAGTTTATGTGAACAGTTTATGACGTTTCTGACCAGTGGTCATTTTGGCCCAAATTCACTGTTTGCCAGCTAGTTAGTGTAGAACGAGTTCACGTGAACAATTTATGACGTTTCTGGCCACTGGTCAGTGTCATTGACCAGTGGTCATTTTGACCCAATTTCGGCGTCATAAATTGTTCACATGAACTCGTTCTTCACTAATTGGCAGTCAAACAGTGAAATAAGGCAAAAATGACCACTGGTCAATGACACTGACAACTGGTCAGCAAGTCATAAATTGTTCACCTGAACTCGTTCTACACTAACGAGCTGTCAAACAGTGAATTTGGGCCAAAATGACCACTGGTCAATGATATTGACCACTGGTCAGAAACGTCATAAATTGTTCACATAAACTCGTTCTACACTAATAGGCCAAATGACCATCGATCAGTGACCCTGGATAGTAATAATACTGAGAAAGAGGACATAATTTCACACAGGGATCATTTCACTAGATAGTCGCAACGCCAAGCTACTAACTTCTGAAACGTTACTAGTACTACTATCTTCTGAAAACACTACTATAATTTTCATAAGTTAGTCGTATTACTACTATCTTATGAAAATTATAGTAGTGTTTTCAGAAGATAGTAGTAGTAGTAACGTTTCAGAAGTTCGTCGCTTGACACATGTCATGTAACAATACACAGCTAGTGGCTGTAGCACGTGTTGACCCTGGTGAGGCGGTCATACTGGCGTCCTTTAGTACGTGAACCATCCACCGCCTGACTGTGGCTAACTTCACCAGTTTGTACGTGAAGGGGGACACAATCAGCTGTGTCCCTTGCCGTTGACCTTCTGTTCTCCTTATGTATTCCCGCACATATGTAACTGGACACAGCCTCTTATCCTCACACACACTTAGTTTCACAGGGGGGAGGGGGGTGTGTGGGGGGGGGGGGGGGGCACGATGTGAAGGCCTATCCGTTTTTGAGCCGAAGGCTGTCTGTAGCACAATACAACTGGTCCCTATGTGACACAAATCGCTATCGATGGAGAACAATACTAGATCACTGACTCTCTTAGCTGTAAATGCCAAGAGCATAAACACCACCTTATGCGTTAATTTAACAAGGGGTAAATCCTCCGCTGGGTGCCACTGGGCCACATGCAATAAAACACTCCCTATGTCCCAGGTGGGTAACACTTTGACAGGAAGGGGCCTCTTGTTGAACACACCTTTAATAAATCTACACACAACAGGGTGCCTACCAATGGGATCACATTTGTGCGATTCTAACACACTAGAAATCGCAGACCTATGCACATTAAGGGTCCTCCATGTGAGACCCCTATCAAACAGATGTTGCAGGTACTCCAGCATCTTTTCTATAGAAATGGTAGCTGGGTCCAAAGACTTCTTGGTACAGAAGCCCAACCACTCTCGCCACACAGCCTGGTACTGCCGCCGTGTACTTGCCTGCCAGCTTCCTTCCAGAACTTCAAAGGTAGCCGCCGGGACGTTGAGCCCTGTGGCTGACCGCATATGGGCCATACTGTCAGCTGAAGGGCCTCCAGGTTCCTCATAGGTCGGCCCGTCGTGGTGTCCATCAGGAGGTCCGGGGACAGCGGGATCCTGCGAGGCGTGTCGTACAGCATGTCCATGATCATTGGTGTCCCGGGGGCGTGGCTCCAGCAGGGGGCCACCAGTAGCATTCTGGAGTTGGCTCCTTCAGTTTGTTCACCACCGTCGGCACCAGTGTGTGTGGCGGGAAGGCGTAGAGGAGAGGAAAGGTCCAGGTCTGGCCGAGGGCGTCCACTGCATAGGCGTGACGGTCGCCCCTCTCGAGGCACATGTACCTCCTCACCTGCGTCGTCTCTCGCGAAGCAAACAGGTCGATCTGGGGTCGGCCGAAGCGGCGAAAGATGTCCTGGGCAATCGGAGGGGATAGGTGCCACTCTGTCTCCTTTTTCCAGGAGAGAGAGAGTCGGCGATGGTGTTGCCCATCCCCCTCACGTACACCGGTATCGGTGTGATCCCGTGAATCTGGCACCACAACAGGAGGCGGCAGGCTAGATGAGACAGACTGAGGGATCTCGTCCCCCCTTCTTTCGCAAAGTATGCCACAGCTGTCCTGTTGTCTATCTGGGAGCAGACTGACTGTCCTACTACTGTGGCCTGAAATGACCGCAGGGCATTCCACACTGCCTGCAACTCCAGGTAGTGTATATGTTGCTTGCATTCCTGTCTCGTCCACACGCCACTTGCTGTCAGAGACTGAAGACTGCCTCCCCATCCCGATCTGGACGCGTCCGTTGCCATTATTAGCTGTGGGGGTGGTCGACGAATCGGGATGGGAGATGGGGCGAATGCCTTCCAGTAGCACAGATTGTCCCTCGCTTCTTGGTGCAGTCGTACCCGTTTGAAGAGATGCGCTGGTCTCTTGTAGACTGCATGAAGGGCGGCTTGCAGTTCACGAGAATGCAGTCTGGCTAGGGGCGCACCATGGGAGGCGAAGGTAGTCTTGCCTAGGAAAGCCAGCAGCTGCCTCGCAAGAACCACTGGGCATAGGGACAGTTTTTCTGCTAGTAACTGGATCTCTTGCACTTTGTCGTGTGGCAGGGTGACTGTCATATGGCGAGTGTCCCACTACAGACCCAGGTACAGAAACTGTTGGCGGGGGGTAGGGTCTGACCTTTCCACGTTGAGGGAAAAGCCCGGGTCTGCCAACAGTGAAGTGGAAAAGCGCAGGTGGTTGATGACCTGGGACCTGGACGAGGCTAGGATGAGGATGTCGTCCAGGTAGAAGAGTATCCTGACTCCTTGGGTGCGCAGGTACTGGGCGACCGGCTTTGTCACCCTGGTGAAGCAGTATGGGCTGGATGACAGGCCGAAGGGGAGGCCCGTGAATTGGTACGCCCGAGCTTTCCACACAAAGCGAAGGAACCTTCTGTGCCTCCTGTGCACCGGAACGTGGAAGTAGGCGTCCTTCATGTCCAGACAGACAACGAAGTCGTCTTGCTGAATGACTTGACGTATGTCCTTCAGGGTGGTCATGGAGAAAGTGCAGGTCTTGATGAACTTGTTGAGGGGTTTCAGGTTGATGATAGGCCGTAGTTTTTCCCCTTTCTTTGGTATGAGGAACATCCTGCTGTAGCAACCGACGCTCCTTCCCACCCCCTCGATCGCCCCTTTCCGAAGCAGATCTGACACCTCTGCGTCCATTAGGATCGAATGGGCGGGGGAAATTTTGGTCTCCATGCGTCCGGCCTCCCTGGGTGACATAAAGGGGGGAGGAGGGCGGGGGGGGGGCTTGGAGGAAAACTCCAGCTGGTATCCGCTGACTGCCTGGAGTACATAGGAGCTGTCTGTCAGGGCGGCCCATGCTGTCATGTGTTGGGCCAGGCGCCCTGCCACCACACTCACTGTGTAGTCAAGCTGATCGGTTCGTCTTCTTTTGGAAGGGGGGTTTGAAGGCTTCCCCTCTGCCCTTCCCCTGGTAGCGCTTTTCTGGGCCCGCTCCAAAGGGCTGGCCTCGAAAGGGGTGCTTGTGTTCTGACTGAAAGGACTGGGGGCGCCTCTCTTCGTGGGAAAGGCCTCTCTTCCGTGACTGTGACTTGTCCTGTCGATAGGAGGGATGGGCCTCGTGCCTTGGCTGGTGGCGGCGAGGTGAGGTTGTACGGAACACCCCAGCTGAGTCCTGATGTTTTTTGAGGCTCTCAATACTGGCGTCTATATTCCCGTCAAACAGACGGGAAGCTGAAGGCTTGATGCCGTTGACGGCTTGTCACCCCTGCTGGCTTGCAATGGTGTCCAGGCACAGCTGCCGGCGATCCCTGCATATGGTATTGCTTTCAGCAGCCAGCACTCTGAGGACATGGCCCAGGGGTGTGGCCACATCCTCACTCAGCCTCCGCTTCACGTCGCCGTGGGGTCCAGAGCTGGTCATGGATGAATCACTGGGCTGATGTAGCGGTACACAGGGCGTGTGCAGCAGCCCCCAAACGAGACTGTAGGTCGGCGAGATGCGTGTCCTTCATTTCAACCCATCTGCCCAGGGGAAAGGTGAGGTCGCGGGACTGGGCTCTAAAGGTGGCCGCCTTACTGTTGTGTGTGTAGGACGCAATAATTTTACTTGCCTTCACCTTACTCCAGTCCTTCGTATCAACGAGGTTCCGAGCGTGTGCCCAAAGTTGTGATGCATGATCTGAGGGTTCCCTACCAGGCTGGGGTCGGGAAATGGCTACTCTGGCCCGCTCAGCTGGAACCCTTCCAGGCCAGGAATGTCCACAAAGGGCTCCTTATCGCCGGTGTCCTCATCGTTCTCCCCTGGTCTTCTATCAGGCCTCTCATCATCTGAAATGTCCTCCAGAGAAGACAAGAGGGGGGTGGCTCTGTCGTCGCATGTACCAGCAGAAGAGGGGGAACAGAAGAAGGGATCAAGGGGCGTCGGTAACTGGACACTGGGCAGTACAGACTGGCGTGCCGTGCCATTATTGTAGGGGGAGGGGTTGAGGCCTTGAGCACCACCATACCTGTCACCCCACACAGGCGGAGAGGAGGACTGCGCGACTGAGCAGTCGGGAGAAAAGGGGTCGCTCCACCCGTTGGTTGGCTGGCTGTCGTCCCACTGACGTGATAGTAGTTGTGGTTGGGAGGGAGGAGGAAGGTGGTGGGGGCAAAGATGGCGACTGTCCCTGCAGACCGGCGCCGAATGATGAGATTGGCGCCGACTGTGCCATCGTTGTCGATTGCCCATACGACGACATCAGAGGCCCAAATGGCGATGATGTCGTCGCACCAAGCGGTGAGGCAACCACCTGCTGAGCATTAAGAGCCTGAGCAGAAGAAGCACTCACGCTTGCAGCCCCCATGGGGGTAGCCAGAACCGAGCCTGGGGACTGCAGCTTGGTCAAAAAACGTTCCAGTTGTGTATTAACAACACTGGAAATGGCTTGGAGTTGGCGATCGTCGAACACATCACCGTGCTGATACCTCCAACAGTGTCCTTGGTACATACGGTACTAGCAGTCGCATCTGCACCACTGTCACTGTCAAACACCTCCGAATCCTGACCACTCATGTTGGTTCTGAAGGCAAGGCAAGAACTATTTAACATCCAGTTGTGGCACAGTAAGATGACACAGAATACTCACAAAGGAACGTTCGAACGTTGCAGCAGGGAGGTGACTATGACACCAGTAGGAATGGGGACCAAATTTGACACTTTCCAACAGTAGGACTGGAAAGGAGCACTGCGTATCCACTTACTTTCCTTTTTTTTCTTTTTTTTCTTGTTTTGATATCACCAAACGTGAACAGACATTAAATGAAGGATCTCACTCCAACAAGGAGACAGTCGAGCTATCGAGTATTACAAAAAGCGCCAAACGGTCACGCGCACAAGCATTTATAGGGGCCTGCAAGGGACGCCGGGTACCAGAAAGGGCCAATAGCCTGAAACAGCCTGCATCCCTCGCGAGGACCCTGTGTGACGGTACAAAGTGTCCGCAGAAACAAAGTGTCCGCACGCGGACACTTTGTTCCCTGCGGACACTTTGTACCGTGAACTGACATTCAAAGTGTCCGCAGA
Organism: Conus canariensis; assembly: GCA_033310375.1. Lineage (NCBI taxonomy): Eukaryota > Metazoa > Mollusca > Gastropoda > Neogastropoda > Conidae > Conus > Conus canariensis. Next base: position 74,052,278 of record CM065716.1, on the reverse strand, counting down.
AATCCTGCGGACACTTTGTTCCGCGAGGTGACATATAACTTACAAAAGCGGAACAAAGTGTCCGCAGCCATTTCAGCTTCAGTGTGAGTGGGTGAATGTGCACGTACACTCCCATGCGCGTGCGTGCGTGCGTGTGTGCGTGCGTAGGCACGCGCGCGCACGTGTGTGTGTGTGTGTGTGTGTGTGTGTGTGTGTGTGTGTGTGTGTGTGTGTGTGTGTGTGCATCTTAATTAAAAAAGAATTGTTTAAAATTTGTTGACTACTT
>CM065716.1:74039513-74049513 GCA_033310375.1 Conus canariensis | reverse complement strand
AGAGTCGACAAGAAGAGGTCCCGAGTTTTAGGGACCCGCAACGACGACACAGCCAGTCGGACAAAACAAAAAATCTCCCCCTCTTATTTCATATTTTTTTTAATCCATCTTGGAGTCGACCTCCCCCAATCCCAAGGCTTTCATACAGTGCTGAGGGGATGAATAGCTGTTGGGTTAAACTGTCTCGAACCATATGCAGTCTGGCCCTAGGGCGACACCAGGCTGACGGACTTCATATGTGCAGGCGTTCCCTACATGTATGGACATCCATTGCCCTTCCCTGATACGAGGCTCTGTCAGGGTGACCGCTTATGACCCCTCAACACTAGGAATACCTTCTTATGGGTTCTCAAAATACTTTGTCTCGCTTGCACCTTGGGGATCTTCGGGTGCAGGCTTTGGGACTTAAAACTAGATCCCCACAAAACAATAGTCGGCGTAGTAAAAGAGGTGGGAGAAGAAGAAAGGTAGGTAGGAATATAACAAAAGCTGAAAGACTATCCAAGAAATATTTCAGGATTTGTTCTTGGAACTGCTGCAGAGCCAGAAAGAGGATCTCAACAATTGAAAAACTAGCATATGACTTTGATGTTCTGTGTCTACAAGAAACTAGAAGTGCCGCCCACAAACCATTACAACTGGATGACTTCATAATCTTTCAAAAGCATGATGGACAAGGACTAGCTATGATAATTTTAAAAAAAAACTTGAAAAACAAACTGTCCAGGATAGACTTGGAAAAATCGTGTAGCACCACACGTAAGCTAATGGGTGTGAGGTTAGAATGACCGGATGGTAATCAGAAAAGCCTTGTAGTCATCAATGCATACATACATCCAGGTACCCTCACATCGAAAATGGATGGGACCTTTCTGGAGGAAATAGAACATGAATTTGGAGACTCTGTTATACCATGTGGAGATCTTAATGCATGCTCAAAATTGTGGGATCAACATGGTACCAATCCTCAAGGAACTGCACTGGAAGTGGTGTTGGATGAAGTACTTCTTAGTGCACTGACATCATCATCCCCAACACATACAGGGAGGCAGGGTGACACTGACAGTGTCATTGACTTTGCACTCATTGGACCAAAATTACAGCAGGTATGAGTGCGGAAGTACTCCTTCATCATGGAAGTGACCATTTCCCTGTTGTGTTCAGTTTACAGAAACTATCAAAAGTTACACAAACGAAACAAAAGGATCCTTTCCAATACAACAACAATGAAGGGGATATCATAGGAACGTTAAGGAGTATAAGATGCAAAAGAAACAATGCTACCACCAAACAAATCGTTCAACCCCTTTGGTGGAATATAGACATGGAAACAGCCTGGAAAGAGAAACGCAAGGCTGTAAAATTTGCCAGAGAGAAAGAAGAAAACCTTGCCCTGATCTAGTTATTAAAACAGACATGAATCAGAAAACTGAACAGTTCGAAAGAGTAGCTGAAGAAGCAAAAGAAACCAAGTGACAACACTTTTGTCTGTCACTTGATTATGACACAACACTGACTCAGTTCTGGCACTTTTACAGTCGCATGGAAGGAAAACATAAAACAAACGCAACCCCAGATAACTTAGACGCTGATGGGATAACAAAATTCAAGACAATTTGGAGATAGGGTCGGCTCTACTTAAACGTTTCATTGAACAGAATGATCAAAGAAATTTGGAGGAAAACAAGAAATATTTGACCAAGTTAAACCAACACCTAGCTCAGATTGGCAATAATGATGAAATTACAGCATCTGAACTGGATGACGCAATAGCTAGATCCACTAAGGATAGTGCTCCAGGTCCAGACAAAGTACGGCATGCAGATATCAAACCAGGTCCAGACAAAGTACGGTATGCAGATATCAAACAGCTCTCAGAAGAGGAGAGAACCCAACTCTTCAGTCTCTACCAAAAGAGTTTTGATAAAGGCTATGTCCCAGAAGACTGGACACACAGCTACCTGAAAGCTTTACCAAAACCAGGAAAAGATCATCATCGGCTAAATGGTTACCGCATACTCACTATGCAAAATATAGCATGAAAACTCATGGAATGAATCATAGCAAGAAAACTCGCAAGAGATCTTGAAAGTCGACAAATCCTCCATCAAATCAAGGAGGCTACAGAACAGGTAAAAGTACATGGGAAAATGCGGCCGCTTTAGCCTATGAAGAATATGAAGGTTTCCAAAGAAAGGAAGAAACACTAGCTGTTGCAATAGATCTGGAAGACGCATACAACAAAATCCAGTTCTCGCTTCTCATGGAACAACTCCTTGACTATGGAGTCAGCAAGACACTTGCACGATGGATAGCAGCGGCACTTCGGGAGCGAACCGTCATCCTACGATTCGGAGACTGGACGTCTGAGCCTCATAAACTTTCTATGGGATTACCTCAAGGTTCTCCTCTTTCCCGTGTTTTGTACAATGTTTACACTAAAGGCCTTGCAGACCTCAACAAAAATGGAATTGCTCGAGTGTTGACACTAACAGATGACGGCCTGATCTACAAAGCATCAAAGAATGCTCAAGAAAGAACAAAAGCAGTTCAGCAACAGTTGAACAACATTGCTCAGTGGTGTCAAGAAACTGGATCGTCTATCAACCCTACAAAAGCCCAAACATTAGTCTGCACTCTCAACAACAAGACATCAGGACAAGTACCATCACCAGTTTCCTTCAATGGAATACCAATTAAATCAACTAACAAACTACGCTATTTGGGTGTAGGCTTTGACAGCCACAAAATCTTTTCAATTTCCGCCACCTCTCGTCGACTCCCTCCCCCCCCCCCCCCCCCCCCCCCAAAGTGTCTTTGCCCCTCTCAAAAAGAAAAAGAAAAGAAAAGAAAAGAAGGAAGGAAGGAAGAAAGAAAGAAAGAAAAGACACTACTCATCCCTGTTCTATCAGGGGAAATAGTTCTTCGAGGTTTGCTAACATAGGGAAGAAAGAAAGAAAGAAAAGACACTACTCATCCCTGTTCTATCAGGGAAATAGTTCTTCGAGGTTTGCTAACATAGGTTAGTAGAGAACTATAAAATAGGCATTCTGGCTCACCCGGCTCCGCTGTTGCTCCGCCGGCTTACCCAGAATGCCTATTTTATAGTTCTCTAATAGTAAACACTTTACAAACATACATAATGTGTAGGATTATCTGTTTTTAACACTAATTTAGAAAACTTTTGAGACTTAAGTTTTTGCTTAATCCTTCGTTTTTCTTGATCAATAACATCATTTTCACGCATACATTCATCAAATGTGAAATCAATTTTTGCAAAACTCTTCACATCTGGCCGCATTACCGATCACCTCTGGGTCTTACTTGAGACCCTATGGCGCCCTAGGGCCCCAAGTCAGACCCAGAGGGTCACGTATAACACGGCCAGATGTGAAGAGTTTTGAGGATATGCCTCTCATACTTGTTTGCCTGCTTTCTATTTGTCTAATTTGGGCAATCCCCTCACCCCCATTTTAGTGGTCCTTCCCATAGCCGCACCAGGGCGACCATTTTAGGTTTACGGGCGTTCATAGCCGCGCCAGTGACCATATTTTGGGTTTACGGGCGTTCATAGCCGCGCCAGTGACCCAATACGAAAGTGGGAAGGATCACTTGAGGGCAGGGAAGAGGGCAAATTTAGACTTTTCAATGCCATGACAACCAAGTATTTAAAACTACCGCAGGCATATCCTCAATGTTGTTATCTTCAAGATTTATATATACTGTACACAAACAAACGCTTTACAATTACATGGTGTCTACTTGCCTAGAGTAAAGTTGTTTTTTATTTTGTTAAAACAACACCAAAAGCTAAATAACAAAGTGTATCTTACATTACTTTTTAGCCACTACTTTTTAATAAATATTTGTTTTAAATGCTTTTAGATTTAAATATAAAATGCAGATTTTAATACATAAAATTGGAAAAAGATTATTTGGGGTGGGGAATTTAGCCGCCTAAATTTATACAATGCCGCGTGACGGCTAACGCCTGCACTAAACGACGCCGGTGGGGAATTTAGCCGCCTAAATTTATACAATGCCGCGTGACGGCCTGCAGTAAACGACGCCCTTACTCCGTTATGTGTAACTCGACACGAACCAGCAAACAGTGCGACGCTTCGACTCGGCAATTATGCAGTTGGGTAAGCCGTGACCTAGAATTAGTAGAGTACTACATAAAGGCAGCAAACCCTTCAGAAGTGAAGAGGAGTTGTCTCCCCGGAAAAGAATGTAACAATTAATTGTGTTTTATGAAAAAAATCGTCATCAAGTTCTTAACAAGTTCTTATTCAAGTTTTTATTCAAGTTCTATTCAAGTTCTTATTCAAGTTCTTATTTAAGTTCTTAACAAGTTTTTATTCAAGTTCTTATTCAAGTCATCGTCAAGTTCTTAACAAGTTCTTATTCAAGTTTTTATTCAAGTTCTTAACAAGTCGTCATCAAGTCGTCATTAAGTTCTTATCAAGTCGTCATTAAGTTCTTATCAAGTCGTCATCAAGTTCTTATCAAGTCGTCATGAAGTCGTCATCAAGTCGTTATCAAGTTCTTATTCAAGTCACTTATAATTATTTATTAAGTTCTTGAAATATTACTGCATATCAAATGGATCAAAATGAGATTTTGTTGTTGGCAGTTCTGGTATTCTTTTTTGTTCAGATTTTGTATTTAGTGGCTGTGATTTTTTGGGCTGCTTTGGTTTTTGCTGTCTTTCTTTATATGTTTTATAAACGTAATAACCACCCCCACCAACAGCAATGATGCCAAAAATGCCAACTCTTTTAATCCAAATAATCCATGAATACTTTGGTGTTACGGGACTTGAAACAACTTGTTCTTGTTGTGGCTCTGGCACAACTGGTGTTTTTTCATTATGAGTTATATGTTGTAACTCTAACTTTCTTTTTTTGTTCCACTCTGCTAATTTTTTCCCTGCTTCAACGCGCCCAGGATTCTTTTCACGGGTCACTTTCTCCATCAACGTTTTCTGCTCGGTCATTTTTAAGGGAAATAAAATCTATATGATTAAACGTAATTAACCCCATAATTACTGGCGACAATAATGTTCCAAATCTGTAATATAGATCACATCCTAGAGACTCTAATGACTTTGTTAAAACTGGATCCTGCGTTAAATCATACATAAAATCTTGTTCAGAATCAATGGGCGCAAATCTACTAACTAGTTTAGTGTACAAACTAAGAACAGTTTGTCCGACACTTTTGACCATTCTTGACCCCAGTTGCGCTTCATACCTGTTGTGATACTTTACAATGTCTTGCGGCGACATCTGTTGAATCTGTTCTATGCTGAATTCATTTCCGAGGTACTGTTTTGTTTTTCCACACGCCGCCAAAGAATACAGCCTTTCCTTTTGGCGCATAATAGCTTGGTCATCAACTTGATTATTTGTAATCATAAGTTCAGGAAGTAAATCATCGCAGTTCATGTTTTATTAATAATAAATATTATTTTATTTTTAAAAAATGAGCACCGAAAAAACTGTTGCCAACCTCGTATACCATTCTGCTGTTATTGGAGGTCTAAGTGTAGGATACACAATGCTTGGTAAAAGCTTGTTAAGAATAAAACCAGCAGATCTTGGCAAGCTAGATTTTGAAGACTCAGCAAAGTTGATTGCTGTCATTACAGCTTCATTTGCTACGAAAGATTTTCTAGTTAAGCAAGGAATAATTCCAGAAAATATAAATATGTAAAAAAATACATTTATAAAAATGGCTTCACTCGTAATGATGATAGGCGGCGCAGTGGTCAACGCGCTTGCTTTCAGCGGAAGTAATTACGCATTTAGTAAACTACAAAATAACGATGAGAGAAAAAGACATAACAGAGCTATGGAGCAACTAGCCGCTGCACAAGACACCTATGAAAAGCAAAGAATGGAGCAGTTAGATTTTATTAACGACAGACTTAAACAACAGGGACATGCAGCTTACACATTTAAAGATGTTGACCAGGCAATAAAAGAATATTTTCTAGTAACAGGCCAACAAGTTGAAACATTGCCCCCACCAAAATTCAGCGACTTTTATCAACCATCAGAAAAACAAAAGATGCAAGAAATATTGTTTATTGTCTTTGGCATGACCGCTGTGTATTTTGTTGCACAAAGTATTGGCTGAATAAAAAATGAACAAGATCTATTATTCTCCAAAAGGATATTGGAATGGAATCACAGCAATTAAAAAGCTTAGCCAAGCAGCAGGAGTCAGTGAACAAACAGCAAAAGAATGGTTATCTAAACAAGCGATTTGGCAAATTTATCTACCAGCGCCTAAACGAATACAAAGACCACACTTTGTCAACACAATACCGAACGACACCCATCAAATGGATCTTCTATATTTACCCCATGATACGATTAGACGAAAAAGATTTAAGTACGCACTTACAGTCATTGACATAGCTTCAAGATACAAAGATGCTGAACCATTAACACAAAAGAGTGCTTCTGCTGTTGCTGTCGCTTTACAACTGATATATCAACGAGGCCCGTTAACTTATCCTCGCATGATTCAAGTCGATGATGGAAAAGAATTTAAAGGTCAAGTAAATCAATTATTGTTAAAACATAGAGTTACCATTAAAAGAGGCATTCCAGGAGTTCACAGATCACAGGGTTTGGTTGAAAACTTTAACAAACAGTTATCTGAAAGGCTTTTTTCCTACCAGTATCACAGAGAGCTGATTGACAATTCTCGCAACACAGAATGGGTTAGAAGACTGCCCTCAGTTCTACGTGCAATGAATAATGAAGAATTTAAAGGTCTAAAACCAGTACAAGCAATCAAAAAACAAAAAATAAATGTTGTTGAAGGAGACGCCAGTTCATCAAGCAAACTATTACCATTTGGTTTGAAAGTAAGGTACCTTTATTTACCGGGAGAAGCAGAAGGGGACACCCGCATCAGGGCAACCGATCCAGTTTGGAGTGTTGACTCATATGAAATAAAAAGAATTGTAAAGATGAATCCGCCCGTGTATTATTTACGAGAAACTGACACAACAAAACGACCAGCCCCTCAAAGATCTTTTGTGAAAGAAGAACTGCAAATAATCCCGCCAGACACAGTTCCGCTTAATTAATTTACGTAAATATATTTGAGTTTAAAATGGAAGCTCAAAAGGAAGAAATCTTACATGAAACTAAAATGATGATAAAAAAAGAGACCTTAAAATTAATACAAGAATCATATGATACGTGTTCAGCTATTAAGGAAACAATTAAGTGGATTCATCGGTACATGGCAACGCATCCTGATCGCCTACGCCCAAAATCCCAAATTTTGATTATCAAAATATGGGATAAAGAATATCTTGAAAAAATAAAAAAAATTCGTGCACATCAAGCAAACATGAGAAAAATTTTGTCTGAATTGGATATTGATATGATTGAGCTTCTAGATAAATTTGAGGAAAAATATAAACCCGCGGATGAAGAAGGTATGTAATTATGCTGTTTTCCAATGCCCGATTGCATATGAAAACTCTGGATTAACAAACACACGTTTTGTGTTTGTTCTATCTAATGACTTCTTTGTTACAACAGTTGTGTTGATCTCATGTAGATTAGATCGTAGTTTTACGTTGTCATGATGAAAAGTCTTATTGTCAAACAATGCTTTTTTATAGTTGTCATGGGATATGCTTGATTGCACAACACTACGAGATATTCCCTTTGCTTTTTTAACAACTTTTTTTTGGCTTGAAAGACTGTACATTTTCGACCTTAAACCAATAAACTCCTTGATCACACCTCCAGATAATTCATCCTTCATCTTACCTAAAACCTTCTTGTTAATAGTTGAATGCAAAGGCGAATCTTTAGGATAATCAGATGTGTCGTACCATCCTGCATGCCCTTTAGCTACTTCTAATTCCATGTCTTTATAGATATCTTCAGTAGGGATATCTATAACAAAGGAATCTGTATCTGTGTACAGAACTCTGGACTCTGGATACAAGGGCTTAAAGTAGTCATAAAGAAATTCTAACATCAAAAGCTTCGACAGCTCTAAAACAGTAAACCCAATAAAAACGGGCTTATCCAATTTGACTTTCTTTTTTTTCATCATTATGCCAAAAAGCTGATCATGAAATCTTCTGAAGTCCTGATAATTAGGTTTAGAAGTTAGCTTAATTGCATCGTTCTCTCTGGTGACCAATCTAACATCTTTACGCTTGTGCGGATTCTCCATAGTCTTTCCAAAACAGCTGTTGTTCATCAACTTGAAAAAGTCTTTTTCTGAAGCATCTGTGGATTTAGTTCTGAGATCAGTGTTCTTCATTATGTATGGTTTCATGAACTGTTCTTGATCAAAAGCAATTATACGATGAACAGCTGTCAACTTCAAACCATGTCTTAAATAAAATTGTAGAAGCCTGTAATGGCAGACATAATTTTTTTTGCCTCGAAGATTAGGCACAAGTTTAGGTGGTTCTGTTTTTGCCATCTTTAGACTTTCTGCTGCTAATGGATAGTCATTATGCTGGTCATGGAGTTTCTGAGGATATTCTAAGTCAACTTCTAGAATGTATCCACACTGTTGATCTGGCGTCAAACTGCCCAACCACTTTAATGCTTTTTGAATATTATCCGTATCACCGTCTGTGTACATTTTAAAGTTGCGTAATGGAAGTGATTGCGCCATTGCCCATCCATACAGATTGTTTGCATCTAAATACATGAGATAGTTAGACCTTTTACTTGGATCATAGTCGTCCAAGTATTTGTTGTTTGCTTTACAGTAATGGTGCGACGCCATACTGATTCCCCCACGCAATCCGTTTTCAATCATCTGAAGCATTGGCAGGTTAGACAATAAATCAATTTGTACTCCAGTAAATTTTAAGAAAGCGTCCCAGCTCATCCCGGGCGCAGAAATGTAATGCGCGGGATCCAGGCTGTAATGTTTCATGCAGGTCTTCCTATAATTTTCAAAGACGTCCGCCAACAAACAGGTATCCGCCATTAAATAGGAATCATGATAGTCTCCCATCGTTTTACACTCTAACTTCTGCCACGCATCTTGAGCATGCTGGTAATCAGAATCACTGATGTCCTTTCCTCTGAGACTAGAAAAGAACGCGCCTTTAGGCGGAAGTGTATCTTCGTCAAACCTTTGCCAACTGTTCATGTACTCATAAGGGTAAACGCCCTTTCTAACAAGAGTTGGGTCAAAATATTCTTCTGTTATTGGGCAGGACTTTAAGAAAAGCATGATCTAAAACCCATCATGTGAGATAGATGTTAAAAACAGTTATTAAAGGAAAAAACAGTACTTTTTGTGAGTGCAATGCTGACACCTGAAAATCGTGGTTACGGCCTTATTATAAGGGAGGTCGTAAAATCAATTGTGAAAAAATATAGGGAGTTCCATTCTTTGTTCAAACTTTAGTTTAAAGCATTTACCTTTTTCTGTCCTCCAAACTTTCCCTTAAGGGAAACAGGTCTCTACTGTTGGATTCTTGGTCTGGGGAGAGGTTAAACCCCAAAACCAAAATGAGTGGCTGAGTCTCTTTTGGTCTTCAGGCGTCATTATGATTTAGATAAATTCAGTTATTAAACAGGGATTAGCCTTCGCATGCGTTTTAAGAAGTTTTTGCAGCATTTGGTCCTCTGCTTTAAATTTTGGGTTTGAAGGGCGCCACCCCACCTAAAAATATGAGGAAAGACAAATCTGATATTACTCAAAGATGTTTAGGAAGTTTCGTAGGGGGGGTCCTTCAAAGGAACAATGAGGAATTTAAGCTGCTTTAAAAACATAGGACTGTTTTCAACCCTTTCCGTTTTAAAATAACTTATGCCTTCTCGGGGGTAATTGTTTTATCCCGTCAAGGGCTAAACAAAATTTTACAGTTGCTGCTGCTTTAACCCGATGGGTTTTTTAAAAAAATTTTTCAGGGGAAATTTTTGTTTGCTATTTTTTTGGTTTTTAATTTAAACTACTCATTGTTGTTCAAAGTGTAAAAACGGTA
>CM065716.1:73804635-74039413 GCA_033310375.1 Conus canariensis | reverse complement strand
AAAGTAGTCATAAAGAAATTCTAACATCAAAAGCTTCGACAGCTCTAAAACAGTAAACCCAATAAAAACGGGCTTATCCAATTTGACTTTCTTTTTTTTCATCATTATGCCAAAAAGCTGATCATGAAATCTTCTGAAGTCCTGATAATTAGGTTTAGAAGTTAGCTTAATTGCATCGTTCTCTCTGGTGACCAATCTAACATCTTTACGCTTGTGCGGATTCTCCATAGTCTTTCCAAAACAGCTGTTGTTCATCAACTTGAAAAAGTCTTTTTCTGAAGCATCTGTGGATTTAGTTCTGAGATCAGTGTTCTTCATTATGTATGGTTTCATGAACTGTTCTTGATCAAAAGCAATTATACGATGAACAGCTGTCAACTTCAAACCATGTCTTAAATAAAATTGTAGAAGCCTGTAATGGCAGACATAATTTTTTTTGCCTCGAAGATTAGGCACAAGTTTAGGTGGTTCTGTTTTTGCCATCTTTAGACTTTCTGCTGCTAATGGATAGTCATTATGCTGGTCATGGAGTTTCTGAGGATATTCTAAGTCAACTTCTAGAATGTATCCACACTGTTGATCTGGCGTCAAACTGCCCAACCACTTTAATGCTTTTTGAATATTATCCGTATCACCGTCTGTGTACATTTTAAAGTTGCGTAATGGAAGTGATTGCGCCATTGCCCATCCATACAGATTGTTTGCATCTAAATACATGAGATAGTTAGACCTTTTACTTGGATCATAGTCGTCCAAGTATTTGTTGTTTGCTTTACAGTAATGGTGCGACGCCATACTGATTCCCCCACGCAATCCGTTTTCAATCATCTGAAGCATTGGCAGGTTAGACAATAAATCAATTTGTACTCCAGTAAATTTTAAGAAAGCGTCCCAGCTCATCCCGGGCGCAGAAATGTAATGCGCGGGATCCAGGCTGTAATGTTTCATGCAGGTCTTCCTATAATTTTCAAAGACGTCCGCCAACAAACAGGTATCCGCCATTAAATAGGAATCATGATAGTCTCCCATCGTTTTACACTCTAACTTCTGCCACGCATCTTGAGCATGCTGGTAATCAGAATCACTGATGTCCTTTCCTCTGAGACTAGAAAAGAACGCGCCTTTAGGCGGAAGTGTATCTTCGTCAAACCTTTGCCAACTGTTCATGTACTCATAAGGGTAAACGCCCTTTCTAACAAGAGTTGGGTCAAAATATTCTTCTGTTATTGGGCAGGACTTTAAGGACATAGCCAGTGACTCTAATGAACCCATCATGTGTTGCATAGAGTCGTAGAAAGACATGTTATTTAAAGTGAAACACATGTACTTTTCTGATGACTGTGCAATGCATGACACCCTGAAGTCGCTGGTTACTGCTTGCATTATAAGGTGAGAGTCGTAACCTCGCAAGTTGTGAAAGAATATAGGCAGCTTCCATGTCTTTGGTTCAAACTTTAGTTGAAGATTGCATTTACTGTGTGCTGCTCCTCTAAACTTTCCACTAATGTGATCATGGTCTCTTACTGTTGGATTCTCTGCGTCTGGGGAGAGGTCTAAACCACAAATCCAACAGTGAGTGGCTGAGTCATACTGTTGTTGGTCTTCAGGCGTCATTATGATTTCAGATAAATTCAGATTATTAGAACAGGCATTACGCACTTGCTGCATGCGTTTTAAGAAGTATTTTGCAGCATTTGGTCCTCTGTATAATTCTGGCTTTGAATGGGCGCATCCGACCTAACAATGATGAAGGCAAATGAGCAAATCTGATGATTACTCATTAAGACTGTTTTAGGAAGTTTCTGTAGGGTTGGTCCTTCATAAGGAACAATGAGTGATTCGAAGTCTGCGTAAACAACATATGGACTAGTTTGCAACCGTTTCCAGTTCTTAAAACTAACTTTACTGCCTTCTCCGGGCGTAATTAGTTCTGTATCACAGTCAACTGGGCTAATACAATGTTTTACATGTTCGCTTGCTGCTTTAACAGATGGAATTCTTGTTAAACATTTTCTACAGAATTCTTGTTTGCTATGTTGTTTTGTAGTATGCACTAGTAATCTACTCATTGTTCGTATCAATGTGTAATGCGGTAGCCCTGTTGGTGAAAACTTCAGTAGTAAGTCAACATGATTTTTGTCTGGTTCGCCAATCGTTGGACTGTTCTTGGACACTTTAATCGGCTGTAGATTTGTTTCCTCATCCCATATGTAGATATTAACAGTTATTGGTTTGTTTTGTTCTTCAAACTGATCAATCTGATTTACACTAACAGGAAAGGATATTCCTCTAAAGTTAAGATCATTGATGTAAGGTTCATAGTTAGACACTCTCTCTGCGTTTTTGCGGACAGGATGCAGCCTAGCAAGAACGCACCACATGAAACATTTGTTGTCTGTATTCTTTATGTTTAGAACTGCTCGTTTTGCAACTAATGATGGAGGTAGTGGAATGTAAGCCTTGCCAACAATCGGCTCATACTTAGCCTGTTTTAATCTGATCTCTAAGACTTTACCCTCTGACCAGCCAGAGCCTCTCATTTTGGCTTCTTCAGCGGCCACATCAAACTGTGTAAGCAGCTGGTCTGCCCAACCAGGTGTTAAGTCATTAGAGGAAAGAATAGTCTGCTGTTTAGTTGAGACCCAGACTTCTAGATTTTCTTCATTTATTGTTATATAATCGATTAAAACAACTAACCTTACTTTAACTGGAGGGTTTATTGTTAGTTTACTTGGAACTTGAGAAATAGCGTGTACAACGCTTTCCCGCACGTTTTTTGGATTAATAACTTCTAAATCAATCTCATTTAGTGCTCTTGACAAACGCTCTTTCTCGAGCATTGCTTCAAACAATTCATCTGAACCTTCATATATCTTATCCATGCTGAGTTTCTTTTCTAACTCAAAATATTTATTTAAATTAAAAAAAAAAATACTTAATCAGAATCAATATCAACGGTCTTTTTGTGCTTGGACTCATAAACTAAAGTATAAACGCCCTTTGGGGTTGTTAATGTGAGCTGTTTAGAACAGAGTTTAATGTTTCGTTTACTTTTTTTAAACATTCCTTTTTTATCTGGTCGGTGTCTGGCTGTTGAGAAAAAGTTGCCCGTGCCTTTCTTTGAAGATCAAACTTTTGTCTTTTGTAGTCCTCAAAATCAGCCTGTGGGCGACTAAATTCTTCATCCGTGATGTTCGAGTCGACAAGTGCTTTATTTATTGTCAGTTTGAAGGAACTAAGTTTAGCTGTTATTAGTTGAACCATAGCTGTGTGCTTTTGGAGTTTAGCTTTTATTTTTTTGCTGACAGCACTTACAGCCAATGAACACAGGCCAAGAGTTAAAGACAAACCACCTAGAGGTAAAGCTGCCGGTGCACCTATGCCTGTTGCTAAGAGACCTACACTTGTTCCTGCTGATAGAGCACTAGTGATCGATGCTCCAGTATTAACATATGTAACAGCATTAAAGGCAGCAGAATACCTTCGTTTGGTTTTACTGTATTTTGAAAGGTCCTGCTCTAGTTGGGTTTGCATTTGTGTTATGTTTGTTAATCTGAAAGTTTTTATGTCTACAGCAACAGAGTTCTCTTCTTTGGGCACTTTTGGATAAACCTGAACAGACATGCTTTTTTTTAAAAATAAAAATAATTTAGTATTGGATATCTTTTAATCTGTTATCTTGAATATTCAGCTGCGCATCATATATTAAAAACAAATGTACATTAAGTGGTTTATCACTCTCTTTTTCTTTATCAATTTGAATGTTTATTACGTCTTTAACTGTTCTCCCACTCCCATGCAACTGATTATCTTCTGTTGACCTTAGGTCAATCCATAAACCGTATTTCGTTGTTAAATATTCATCAAGTCTAACACTGTGAAGGTGTAGATCTTTAGACACAAGGTCTACTGTTGGACTTCTAGACCTCCCGCCTCCAAACAATTTTCTTATTTCATCAAAATGATGATAAGGTTTAAGCCCGCTACCGTAGACTTGGTTAGGACTACCCTCAATTGAACATTGTACTTTCGTTATTTTAGGATTGATAAACTTTTCACTTTGTCTTTTGAATGGTTCTTCATCTTCACACAGCAATAAAATACCTTTAAGGGATCTTGCTGTGGCACTAAAACTAAAGTTCCATATTGTGTCTGCCCTGCTTTTAGGATATTTAGTATGATGAATCACTCTTTCGTAATATATTGCTAATTTTGACTGATATTGTTGCTCAATCAGCCTTGCTAAGTTAGGGTTGCTAACAATGTCAAACTCTAACGAGATGTCGAAAATGCTGTACTTGGAATCAGAGTCTGTAGATTTAATGACACGTTTGTATTCATTAAAAGTTAGTTCATATGACAATCTGTCTTTTAATGCTCCTTGAAAGTATGGCGCATGCGCTTTTAACAACTCAAAATCTAAGGGTATAGAAAAGCGATTTCCATAAGCAAAACTTACAGCTTCATACTTGTTGCCGGCTTTAGCATCTTCGGCATCTATTCTGTGTTTTAGTGCTTCGTTATTTTCGATTCCTTGAAACGCAAGATCGGCCCTTTCATTATCGGTTAGCCATAGATCACAATAGATTAGAAATATGTCTGCATTGTGTAAAGAAAATATTTCTTGCCCCTCAAGTTTTATAGAAATTTTCTTAACGATTGCCCGTCCCAGATTCTGTACAACTGTCCTGTTTGCGTCTGTTGCTGAATCAAGTTCTATTTTGAAAGTAAGCCGTGCAGATCCCGGCACAATCACTTCATCTGCTCCTAGGTCTGGAAATTTAACAGTAAGAATTTGATCTGAATCAATAGTAGATGGATTATTTGGAACAATAATATTCTGTTTATTTCCCTTCACGCCAAAGGGCTCTTTCAGTCTTCTATGCGGGTCAAGAATTGAGCCATATGCTTGTGACATTTTTTTTATAAAACAAAATAAAAAGTTAATTATTTTTAAAACATGGCAGGCATTGAAGATTATGATGTTTTTGATCCTGGAGACGACATGAGTGAAATGACACCTTTGACACATCCATTGCGCTCATTGCGACATGAATTAACAGAAAGTAAGGTCAGATCATTGTACCAAAGTTTAGGCCAAGAACCTCCCGAATTTATAGACCCTAATGATTTTGAAACAAAAGATGGCCATTTGTTTTTTAAAAACGAGCAAGGACAACTTGTTCAGCTTACAACTAAACCAGACTCATCAAAGTTTTTAAAAAAGAGTACAATTAGACAAAGGCTCAGTGTGAGCGAACAAAATCGCCTTGGCATTACTAAACCGCGAAGATTAGACAGTGAGGCAGTTGCTAAACTTCAAAACACACTACAAGAACTCCCAACAGATAACCAAATACAAAACATGGAACTTAAAGATTTAAGCCCAACAGCAGACGAAATAATACAAGCAGAAACCAGTTTTTCAGAAGAAACAGCATTAAAAACTATGCACGATCCGCCGCTACCTATGAGAGAAATAACGGCCCTTGATCATGCTTTGAGAAGCATCAGAGGCGAATTAACAAACAATTTAGCAAAACTGGGTGAACTAGATGAGCATATAAAAAGAGAAAAAGAAAAACTAGTTGAGGCTGATGACCACAACTTAGGACCTGGTGTTAAAGAAAGAATAACACAAAGACTAAAAGATCTTGAACAAGAGAGATCAGCAAGACTAGAAGTGTTGTCTAATAACCGAGAACAATTACGAACTCAAGTGAGCAGAATAAGAGAAACTATCCAAAGAATTTTATATGAAGACACAACGTTAGCAGAACGAATAAGAACACTGTTTAGAGAGCAAGGTGTCACATTAGCAAGTGTTATAACAGCCTTAGGATTTGCAATAAGTACACTGGTGTTGGCTATTACAGGCGGCGGTGGGCAAGGGTTAGTGCCTCCGCCACCATCACCACCATCAGATAAATCATGGGTAAAAAAACAACTTGATCATCTTGCAAGTTTATTAAAAAAATTAGCCAGTAAGGCAATAGACTCTTTGCCTGGTATAATAGGAGGAATCGTTAGCTGGCTTTTGTCTGCCGCAAGTAAAGTAGTTGGCTTTATGGCTGAGCACTTATGGGCATTAGTTGTCTTAATAGTTGGGTTACTTTATAGTAAGATAAAGACCAAGTAATCCTAGGGCAGTTAATCCAATAACAAGTGCCGTCTTTTCATATTCATGGTCATTATTTTTTGAGGCCACGGGGATTGGATGGGGTTTTGAGGGGGGTTTGGGGGGCTCGGGGATTGGTGGGGCTTCTTTTTTTATTGCTATTGCTGGCTTAGAATTTATGTCGTTTTTTCCGACCTTCTCTTCTTTACCAGCCACAAGGATTTCATTATTATAGTTTATTATTGTTCCTATCTGAAGTCTGAGGTCAGAAGGCAGCATGTATAAACCAGTGCCGACAGCAAAGTCTACTTTCGATCTTGCGTATTGCAAAACATTTTGGTACCTTTTAATACTTGAAGGCAAATCAATTGCAGAATTAATAGAATCCTCTAAATTTGCTAAATACTGTTTTTGGGCGTCAAAGCCAGTAGAAGGATCAATTATGTTTGATCTCGTTTGTGCTTGCGAACCTAGCAAACACCAAACATAAGTACGAATAGAGTCGTTTATTCGTTCTATTCCTGCTTTTGTTAGGCCCTTAGAAGTATCCAAAATAAATGTTGTCCATGCTGTTTTATGCTCTTGCTCTATGGACCCGAGGTGAACAGTTGTGCCTGAAGAAAAAGATGTGTAAGGAGGATTCCAATCATAGTTATACTTTCTGTGCACGCCCCAAAAATAAAGGGTGCCTAAACCATGATTGCGATCCAACTTTTGTCTAAAGTCTGTCTTTGGGTCAATATCAAATTCGTTACAGATCCTTTCAAAAGCCTTGTAATCTATTCTGTTGCTGAATGGATTAAACGTTTTGTCATTTGGTAATGGTGCTTGCAGTTCAGATAAAATACGTCTGAAGGTGTAATAAAAATGAAATCTATACACTGACCTCACCAAAGGATCAGGATGATTTAAATGATCAGCATACGACACTCCACACCCAGTTGATGCACAAAACACAGCAAAGTTTAACTGGTTCTGATAAAACTGCATCGGATGACTGAACCACACTTTCGGGATGTAGTCGTTTTTAATAGGAGGGTTAAGATATCTGTTCAATGGAGTACTAACCTTTACTTGAAAGGCGTCAGACTGAGTCACAGAAATGTCAAGGGTGTCAGTTGTTATATTTTTAAGATTGTAGTGCGGCCCGACAGAATATTTTGCATTAGTATATTTGAATGCACTCATTTTTAAGTTTGTTTTAAAAATGTTTGTAACAATAACAACTCAAGACAGTCCTTCGTTTTTAGAATATGCTATTGATAATAACTGCGGAACCCAAAGGGTCGCACTCCATGAAATTTTTTACAAAGTCGTATGGTTTAATATAACTGAATCCAAGGAGAATAATAAGATTAAAAAATTTTATAATAGAGGAAACTTAGTTAGCCAGTTAACCATACCTGATGGTTATTACGGGTTTTGCTCGCTAAAAGAAGCAATGAGTAACTTCGACATTACTCTCAAACTTAACAATGCAAATTTGAAAATAATGTTGACATTCAAACCTGAAGAAGAAGTAGACCATTACCTTTTTGATGTAGAGCTAGCTAAAATGTTAGGCTTTGCAACTGACAATCATGGTTTTAGAGTTACATCAGACAAAACTACTTATGAGGGAGAAAACCCGCTCGATCTTGCATTACATTCATTACTCTATGTTCATTTGGACGAGCTGAGCACTGATGAAAACTTATATGATGGAAGGCCCTCAACTGTTTTAAGAGCTTTTCCATCAGGGAAAGCTGCATATTGCGATTATGAAATTATACAATTCCCTAATTTACAGTTTAAAAGATTAGCTTGTGGGAGGGTCAGATCATTTAATATAAAGATCACAGATAAAACAGGGAAAGTCGTGAAATGTGATAACCTGCACATTGTTTTAGAAATAAAATAATACGTTGTTTTAAAAAATGTCACGTGGACCAGACGATTCGGGGGTCACATTAGCGCCTGAGAGGTGTGTAACTTTAGAATTAAAAGACCTTGCAGACGTTGAGGACTTTGAACAAAACGGTGAGATAGGCACTTTATATGGTTTTGAGTACACTAAAGATGGTTATTATAAGCGCAAAGAGGTTGACGACAACAAAAGGTTTCCTAAACTAGAACAACTACGCAATCTAGAAGCAAATAATACAGGTCAGTATGAATATAAAATAGTTCGAAAAACTGACAGCAAATGGCACTTAGAACCATATTTAGAATGGGACATAAAATTTGAATTCTTAAGCCCATTTACATTTTTTGACCGTCAAAAAAGTTTCAGAAAAGCATTGAACTCTGGCCCTTTACATGTAAGTCTTATGCCAGAGGACAACAGTCGGAAAGAGATCGAAATAAAGCCGTTTGGGGACAAACAGTACATCCTCCACAGAAGAGAATCGGTTTTAAAGAAAGCTTCTACAAAATTACAGTTCATTCCACGCACAAAATTAGGAGACACGTTCACAATGATATTTAAAATTTCTGTCTTAAAAGATGAGGCAAGAAATGGAGCTCTGGGCGTCAGTGACAATCTTATGAAAGGAATTCTTATTAGCTGGCAAAACTTAGACGTTGACAAACTTAAAGTTACTGTTGTTGTTCTTTACAATGGCGAGGATATTAAGGTCATAACAACAAGCATCAAAATTGATATTAGTCTAAATAGAAACGATCTTACAGAACTAAACTGGATTAATCTTACACATTTAGACCTTATAGGTTTTTATTATACTGAACAAGTTTTGACAGAGAGTATGATAAAAACAATAACTGGATTAGATTAAATTATGTTTTAAAACTATGGAGCAGACGACTTTGGTGTCAATGCCGATGTTAAACTTTATGACAAAAACCCCTCATTGTTCATTGATTTGTGGACAGACTGGTTGTGGAAAAACAATATTTGTCCTCGACCTATTACAAACAGTTTATAGTTATAATTTTGATCATATTGTAATTTTCTGTCCAACATTAAAGTGGAACAAAGCATATCACGACAGAAGGTTTATATGGACGGATGATGAAATCTATTTAATTGATCCCAGCAATAAACTTAGCGAGTGCTTAGAACACTTTTATAGACAGTTTGAGGGAACGCAGACACTATTTATTATAGATGACTGTTCGGCAGAAAGAGACATAGTTAGAAAAAGAAATACTTTATCAAAACTGGCTTTTAGCGGGAGACATGCTGGGATAAGTGTGTGGATTTTATGTCAGAAATATAACTCAGTTTTAAAAGACTTTAGAGAGCAATTAAAGACAGTGGTTTTATTCCACATGAAAGATAGAGACGCATTTGATGAATGTATGAAAGAAAATGATGTTATTGAAAACGATCAAGAAAAACGAAGGATTAAGCAAAAACTTAAGTCTCAAAAGTTTTCTAAATTAGTGTTAAAAACAGATAATCCTACACATTATGTATGTTTGTAAAGTGTTTACTATTAGAGAACTATAAAATAGGCACTCTGGGTAAGCCGGCGGAGCAACAGCGAAACCGGCTTCAGCCGGTTGGAGCTGGGCGGAGCTGGGTGAGCCAGAGTGCCTATTTTATAGTTCTCTTTAGTCGTGTTCCTTTACGTTTACTTTTGACACCTCCCATGTCACTCAGTTACTAATTCTTTCTCTCTCTCTCTCTCTCTCTCTCTCTCTCTCTCTCTCTCTCTCTGGGGGTCAGCTGCTGTCATTCAAGAGAGGTAGACACGTTTATTGAGCTTTGCAATTAATAAACGTTTTTCGTTGATTATTCTCCTGTTGATCAATAAAGACCTTGAAAATCAGTGGCAGTGGCATCGGCAGCCCAAGATTTCAGGGTTTGATGTGGCGGATTTATTCTGGTGTTCATGAACTTAATGGCAAAGAGAGCCAATATTTCAAGCTGGCCATAACAATTCGTGTGTTGCAAGTACACACCCGTGTCACCGGTGTCACGATAGCTTTGATCCTCACCTTCTTCTGCCGCGATCTTTCCTCCGATGCCGCGATCTTTACTCCGATGCGGTGATGTAGAGTCAAATCCCGGACCCAAGTCCTGCAGTTCCACGAAGCAGTCCCGCCTGACCTCTGATGGTGCTTTACGCCCAGCAAGTACGGATCGCTCAGTAGCTTATGATCCTGACCTTGCTACAAGTACTGGTGAAATTACGGCCAGTCATTTCGCACTAAAGAACATTTTGACAATGTTGTCGACTTTAAACCCCAATTTGACAGTTTGTCTGACGATTTGAAAGATATCAAGGACTCAGTTGATGGACTGGAAAGGGACATGAATGACATGAAAGAGACGATCAATGATGTCCGAGTGCAAAACGACCATCTTTAAGCAGAGAACAGTGCTATGGAAGACAGAATTGTGCATTTGGAAGAGAAAGTGGATGATCTTGACGGACGACCGAAAAGGAATAATTTGATTTTCTATGGACTGCCCAGAAGGAGAAACCAGACAAGACTGTCCGTCCATGGTACACGACGTGTTAAACTGATAAATTACAACTATCAAAAACGGTAGAATTTGATAGGATACATCGCCTCAGTAACAAACCTAACTCACATGATAGGTGATGTACTTTCTACAAAGATAAAGAAGACATTTTATGAGCCAAACAGAAGTTAAGGAACAGCTCAATATTCATAGTTGAAGACTATACACAGATTGCCAGGAACATTCAGAGTAGTATAGGGCCACACTTAAAGGCTGCCAGAGATAGTAACAAAAGGGCACTATGATTTATAATCATCTCCTCATCGAGGACAAGAAATTTGTACCGGATGGGAATGATCAGATGAAGCAAGTCAGATGAATGATGGGCCGGCCTCTGGCAAGAAAGTTAAGATCACACGATACTGAAAACATAAATTCCCTGATGGAAAATCCAAGTGTAGTCAATTCTGATCTGACACCGAGTACGAAATCAAAATACGCAAACGCACAAGCTCATGACCGTATGTCATGTTCACCAAGTGAGGGGCGTAGGCAGTGTCGATGGATGACAGGGAGTTATGAAATTCATGCTAGATCTTCACAGACTGGAAGGATTTGAGCTTCTACCTGTGACGAAACACGTGGAAATGACGGGCATCGTCACTGTAGCGAGAACATAGCCCACAGAAGCATATTGATACATGAAAGCATGAATGAAAGTATGAATGACAGTGTGTTTGAAACTGAACAAAATTTAAATGAAAGACAGATAGAAAATGTACGCTCATTATCTCTTCTTCATTGGAAAGTGGATGGCCATTCGTCTAAACTCAATGATCAGCTTTGTGTGTCTTGCTGAAACATTTATGAAGAATGTGGATTTCCATCTGTTCCCCAGTCATTCTGGTTTTTGTTTGTTTGTTTTAAATCTGCAATTAAATTGATAAGGCAGGGAAGAAGATTAGGTGGAGTGGTGTGTATGATAAAAACATCTGAACTGAAATGTGGACATGATATTTTGTTTCTTATACAACAACAAAAACAAACAAAAAAAACTTTGGTTTTGAAAATGACATTGTTCATGTATGTGTTTATGTATCTCCCATAAATTCTTCCATATTATGCAACAGTTGACATTGAAGATGGGATCAGCTCTTTTGAAGAGGTCTTAATGGGCAAAATATTATTATATGATAAAGTTGATGTCCTTTTGTGTGGAAACCTGAATGGCAGATCAGCAGACATTTTCCCTTTCACATACACGTCCGAAACAGAAAGTAGTGTGAATGACTACTTTATAGTTTCTGAAGATCTTCTTGATACGATAAGGAATTGTTGCCGTCTTCACGTCTCATGTGTATATGACTGATTCTAACCATTAACCAATGCAATTTTATTTGATGCAAATAATGATATAAGTTGTGATAATGAATGCAGTAATACACCATCCTAAAACAAAAGGTTCGGAATTATAATATAGCACAACAGTTCCATGATTCGTTCCAGAAAAACAAAAGAGAAACTTAACCAAGCCAGCAGTTTGATGAATATTGACTTAAATCAGGCACTAGTTTTATCTAATGAATACATACGAGAACAAGCAGCTTTTATGGAATAGAAAACTTATATAAATCAGAAAAGATCAGAGAAATGGTATGATGAAGAATGCAAAACCTCTAAGCGTAATGTCAGAAAGCTTTTGATAACTTCTAGAAAATCTTCTAAAAAACAAAAAAAAAGAAACGGAATTGTGCCTAACTGAGAATTTAACTGAGGAAGAGAACAATGCAGCCTTTCGCAAAGCTAGAAGAGAACACAAGAAATTGTTACAAAGAAAGAAAAAAAGAACACAACAAAACTGTACTTGGAACAACCGATCATGTGCATTAATGACCAGAAATAATTTTGGTATGATATGAGCCGAGTTTCCAGTAAGAACAAGTTTCGATCCAACAAAATCTCTGTTGAAGAATGGTTTCAACATTTTAAAAGAGTTCTACAAAAACACGATACTGATAGTAATAGAAATATTTTTACAGATGCTACCGATGTTTCAGATAATTTATCTGATAGTACTAACGTAACTGACGACAGTCAAGCGCTTGGAACCGATGAAGACGAGAATGATGAGGACTTTAGGAACCAGCCCATAACAGAGGAAAAGGTCTTACTCTCGATTAAAACACTGAAAAGTAATAAAGCAGAAGACCCAGATAGTATTATTGGAGAGATATTTAAAAATGCACGAAATGACATCATTGATTTCTTAGTAAAATATTTCAACATATTATTTGACACAGGTCAGTATCTTGTTCTATGGAAAGAATCTATCATTATTCTATTGTTTAAGAAAAGCAATATAAATGATCCAAACAATTACAGAGGAACTTCGGTATCATATATAAGTAGCAAACTGTATAGCTCTATAATTAATTAATTCAATGTTAGCTGAATGGGTCGATCAAATCAATATTACAGGTGAATTTCAAGCAGGGTTTGAACAAAACTATTCTGCAATCGATCACATGTTTACATTGTTGACAATAGTACAAAAAAAGTTCGTCTAACAGAAAATTATACGCTGCATTTATTGATTATGAGAAAGGTTTTGACACTATTAAGAAAAAAAAAAAAAAAAACCTACCGGGGCCTATTTTAATTAAAAATGGAATTAAGGGTAAAATCTACAGATGTATAAGGAGTACTATGTACCAAAATTGTTAAAGCTCGAGTTCGCTGTGGTACACAGTATACAGACTACATATATTGTACTAGTGGTGTGAAACAAGATGATGTTCTTAGTCCCCTTCTGTTTTTCTTGTTTATAAACGAGCTCGCTCTTGATACTATTAGTCATGGCAGACATTGTGTTAGTCTGAATATTGATTTCATTGAACTGTTCATTCTTTTGTTTGCTTCTGACATGATTTTGTTGTTAGAAACTGTGTTTGGCTTACAAACCCAGTTAGATACTCTTCATAGAGCTGCGTGCCAGTTACAGCTTAAAGTCAATGTGGAAAAATCTAGCATAGTAGCATAGCATTTAGGAAAGGTGGGTATTTAGCAAGTGCTGAGAGATGGTTGAACAATAACATAAAGATGAACGCGGTAAATTCTTATCGATATCTAGATGTCCTGTTTTCCACACGACTGAGTTTGAAGCACCCAAGATTTAACAAGTAAAGGGAAACGAGCTGCCATCAGCATTATTTCCACGTTGTATCAATTAAGTAATAACCCTTTGAAATTGTATTTGAAGCTTTTTTATTCTCAGATTCAACCTACACTTCTATATAGCGCCGAGTTTGGGGGTTTAGAAGCTGCTTCATCTATTATTGAAAGTGTTCACTTACTTGTATTAAAGAAGTATCTGGAGGTTGGTATTTAAACACCTGACGACCTTGTGTCTGGTGAATTGAATCGATTCCCATTAACGATTAATTCTAGCGTTTCTTGCATTAGATACTGGTTGAAACTGACTCGAATGGAAGAACACAGACGACTACCATCCAAACCGTATAAAATGTTATTAAATTTGGCCAATAGAGGAAAAATTAATTGGGCTTCAAAAGTTCGTGATGTTTTGAATAGTTATGGCTTCTCCTGTGCATGGGAAGACCAAGGCGTGGGGTGCATAGATTCCTTTATGAAGATGTTTAAACAAAACTGGTCGACTGCAGGTAGCAGAACTGGAATTATCCTATGAATGAGAGTGACAGATTTATAGACAACAGGAAATTCAAGACATCACATGATCTGGAGCCATAGTTATCATTGGGTTTTGATAGATTTTTTCAATACATTCTGACAAGATTTAGATTTGGAATGTCTGATTTATCAGTACATAGTTCAAAATGTAAAAAAAATGGTGAATGTTGTGCACATCTGTCAATGACGATGAAATTCACTTTGTTTTTTGTTGTCCTGCTTTTGATGATTTGAGACACAGTTTAATACATCCAAAATATAACAATCCCAGTGACTTCAGATTAACGTAGCTTTTAGCATCACAAAACGCACAGATCATCACAAATTTTGCTTTCTATCTCGATAAAGCCTTTCAGAAAAGAGAAATAGCTAAGTCCTGAATTACCAATTTCACTAGTCCCTTGAAGTCCATTTAGTGTATCATGCCATATACGAACAGGTATATTGTTCTGTTCATTTTTTTCTTTGTTTCTTTGAATTTGCTTTCAAGCAGATGATGGGTTGATAGGATCATCTGAATTAGTCTTCATGTCTACAATCAATGTTCATACCCCTTCAAATGGGGCTTTGGCCTTACTGAATAAAATTCTGTTCTGTTCTGTTCTCTCTCTCTCTCTCTCTCTCTCTCTCTCTCTCTCTCTCTCTCTGTGTGTGTGTGTGTGTGTGTGTGTGTGTGTGTGTGTGTGTGTGTGTGTGTGTGTGTGTGTGTGTCTGTCTGTCTGTCTGCCTGTCTCTCTCTGTCTCTGTCGAGGGAGTGTACATGTGCTCTTAAGATCAAGACGTGTTTTGCATCGATCCCGCTTTTCCTTAACAGTATGACTGTTGTTGGTCACTGTGAAGGCTGACAGTTGGTCATCATGCCTGTGTTGGACTATGCCTGCAGTACTGCTTGTTTTCAGGTTAACATGTGTGTGCTTTGTGACTGTATTTTTGAATTTTATGTATCGTCGGGCCAAGAAGAAAGAAGAATTGATATGTCGGACATTAAGGGCGAGATCTCGACTGGACAGTGTCGTGGTTGGACTGACCCTCATTGTGTGTGTGTGTGTGTGTGTGTGTGTGTGTGTGTGTGTGTGTGTGTGTGTGTGTGTGTGTGTGTTTAGCAGTATTCTCAATCAGCGTGGTGACATTGAACTGAACCCTGGCCCTCTTAAGTCTGCCAGTGCAAAGCAGTCCCGACTGACGAGCAGCAGTTCGAGAGTGAGTCTGGACAAAGACTTTGTGGGTCAGGAGGATCGTGAACAGTCACTTAGACATGAGGAAGGTAAGATGAGGTCAGAACTTACCTTGACAAACGTCAGGACCACGTTGAGTGGCTTGAGCGCGATGTTCGACAGTATGCAGGGTAAGTTCGACAAGGTTCAAGATCTAGTTCAGATTCTCACTGAAGAAGTAAAAATCTTAAGACAGTCAAATTTTAACTAAAACAATCGAATTAGTGGATGCAAGAAGAACTAAAAACTTTTGAAAGAAAAATGGACGATTTAGTGTGCCGATCAAAGAGAAATAATATCATTGTGCATGGAATTCCGAGAGCTGAAAGGGAGACGCCTGAACAATGTGAGAACCTCCTGTGGGACATGCTGACTGACAAGATGGATCTGACCTGTGACTTCGCCTTCGACAGAGTTCATCGCGTGAATGCTAAATGGGATCCCCCAGGATAGCCAGATGCACATTCTATAAAGTTAAGATCTTAAAGGCGAGGTGTAAACTGAAAGGGAGTAATCTTTCTGTGGGAGAGGACTTTTCTCAGCGAGTTAGGTCTGTTAGAAACAAAGTTGTCGTCTCACTCGAGAGCTGCCAAGGATCAGGGAAAGAGGACTGCCATGATCTACGACCACTTGGTCACTGAAAGGAAGAAATTCGTCTTGGCTGGTGATGACACAAGCATTGTGGAAGTACGAGAGGAATACGGCCGGCCCAGTGACGGAAATGTTTTTGATTATTTTGACAGTTTGTGTTAATAATACAGGTGTAAATGCAAGTGGCCAACATTTTGGAATGACACCGGTAGCAAGGGGGTGGTTTAATGTGCAGGTGAACGCGGCACGGGGAATTCAAAATGAAAAACCGGACGTTGCGAGTCCGTACTCGGATGGAGAATGAGTGCTTTCTTGTTGTAAAAATTTTGCAGGGGTGACTCTGTTGATGCCCATGGCATTGCGGGGGGTGACTCTGTTGATGCCCATGGCATTGCCAGGGGTGACTCTGTTGATGCCCATGGCATTGCCAGGGGTGACTCTGTTGATGCCCATGGCATTGCCAGGGGTGACTTTTGATGCCCATGGCACTGCCAGGGGTGACTCTGTTGATGCCCATGGCACTGCCAGGGGTGACTCTGTTGATGCCCATGGCATTGCCAGGGGTGGCTCTGTTGATGCCCATGGCATTGCCAGGGGTGACTGTTGACGCCCATGGCATTGCCAGGGGTGACTCTGTTGATGCCCATGGCATTGCCAGGGGTGACGGTTGATGCCCATGGCATTGCCAGGGGTGGCTCTGTTGACGCCCATGGCACTGCCAGGGGTGGCTGTTGATGCCCATGGCACTGCCAGGGGTGACTGTTGATGCCCATGGCACTGCCAGGGGTGACTGTTGATGCCCATGGCATTTTGCAGGGGTGACTCTGTTGATGCCCATGGCATTGCGGGGGGTGACTCTGTTGATGCCCATGGCATTGCCAGGGGTGACTCTGTTGATGCCCATGGCATTGCCAGGGGTGACTTTTGATGCCCATGGCATTGCCAGGGGTGACTCTGTTGATGCCCATGGCATTGCCAGGGGTGACTCTGTTGATGCCCATGGCATTGCCAGGGGTGACTCTGTTGATGCCCATGCCACTGCCAGGGGTGACTTTTGATGCCCATGGCATTGCCAGGGGTGACTTTTGATGCCCATGGCATTGCCATGGGTGACTGTTGATGTCCATGGCATTGCCATGGGTGACTGTTGATGCCCATGGCACTGCCAGGGGTGACTTTTGATGCCCATGGCATTGCCAGGGGTGACTCTGTTGATGCCCATGGCATTGCCAGGGGTGACTGTTGATGCTTCATTCTGAGATCTTGTATAAAATAAATAATGTTATGGAATCCATTGATATTCGATGCTGTTACAAGGCAAATAAATACATTTGGAGTATGCAGATACAAGCTTTGGCACACCCAAGCTTTCTGTTTCTAGTCTCACAAGGAGACAGTTTACTGCTAATTAAATTTTACATGCAACGCATGTCTGTGTGTGTGACAGTGTGTCTATCCGTACGTGTGTGTGTGTGTGTGTGTGTGTGTGTGTGTGTGTGTGTGTGTGTGTGTGTGTTGCGTGCGCGTGCATTAGTGAGTGAGCATGCACACGTGTGTGCATGTGCGTGTAATTATTTGTGCTGTTCAGAAGACGACAGTTGTTACTTATCAATAATAATAAATTTTAATTATAATAATGAAAACAATGACAACAACGATGATAAAATCCTCCTACTTCTACTACTACTATTACTACTTCCACTACTCTCTGTTCTTATTAAGGTAAATTCAAGAGGTCAGTCATTTGTTCGGATCACAACTGATGGCTAAGCACTGACAGTTCCTATTTTATTGAATAAACAAAAAGTTCGAGAAAAATGTACTGTACTCTCTCTCTCTAATGTATGCAGCACATGCAGCATAATAAAGCACTGCATGTCAGATTGCATCGAAACATGGATTCCGACAGGTATACTAAATTGTTAAATCAAGGTTCAGATGTGGTAATCGTGGTGTTTTTTTTTTTTTAACTTGCAGTGCATCATTACTGTTACAAGAAACCCACTGAGACAGAATAACTTTTTGACAATTTTACACATGTGCATGCAAACAATGGCCGTGCATATGTACATGCTGGTGCATTCCAGTGTGCACACACATCAGGTCACAAATGCACTTACGCATGCATGTGCACGTACATTGCATGCACACGCAAGATTGTTGCAGAGGTACGGAGTTCAAGAGATAAACTACAGACTTACTTACAACTGTTATCAGTACATATGAAGAAAAATGTTGACATTCATATTCGTGTGCAAGTCTAAGAAATATGCTGTATCTATGCATTATTTCAAACATACAGGTGCATTCTGTTTTGCCTAACTATGACTGGCCAAAGTTACTTTTCCTAATCATGTTACATCCAACGCATTTCCATTTCACACTCATCCATCATGCCTAAAATCAAAGGGAATCACACCCTATCATTAATTTTGTTTCCATATAATTATTAGTTGTATTACACACATGCATGCACGCACGCGCATACACACACTTGCGTCCAGGGATTACTCTTCTCTCTCTCTCTCTCATCTGACAAACAGGTCCAAAATATAATAGTTTAAGAGTATGAAAAAAATGTCCTTACCGTTTCTGTAGGTTCCAACAAGGTACTGAGAATGTTCATTCTGCAAATTTAAAAGAAGATTGCTTCTCAGACTCCAAAATCTATTACTCAGTCTCCTTGATAATCTTTCCACTGACTGGCTAAGTGTGCCGGATATTCAGAGTGTTACAACCCTGTCGGTTTCTCTCACTGTTCCGTCAGTTTCCGCACACAAAGGCCACCAGGAACAAGTGTAAGTCTCTGTATGCTCCTTTTCTTCCGTCCCCATCTTCCCTCTAGTCACATTCCCTTGGCAGGGGGCTGGAAGGTAATTCTGAGCACCTTGAAAGTGCCACCAGTGGTGTTCGTTGAAGACGACTCCTTACTGTGTGGCGTAATATGCATGTGATGGTGATAAAAGCGATGAGAAGCAAGCTATTCCGGTCATCTGTTGGTGAATCGGAAGACACTGACGTTGCCATGAAAGAATGTATTACGCTTCAGCTCGTTTGATATGGCCCTACTGGTCCCTACCCACCTCCACACCCCGCCCTGCAACCCCTTCAGCTCTCCCACCTGCACCGATTCCCAAAGAAAGCACCATGACTGCAAGTTCACATACTTATCTTGGTCTCTCCCCCCTTCACATCTCTCTCTCCTAGCCATATACATTTCAGAAGAATGTCTTACAATACTTTTTCATCCGTTCATCAGTTAATCATTCTCTAAGTTTTTAAAGTTATTAATTGTTAATCTATTTGCCTGTTTATTTATTCATTTTATTGGCCAGTTCATGTACTTATTCATTCTTTTATTTAGTCAGTTATGCTGTTTGCGTCTCTGGTTATTTTCTCTTCATTATCGCATTTACTTAAATTAATCTGTGATGAATTCATTTTTTCATTCCACCAGACATTTGTGGGTTTTTTTTGTTTTTTTTTAACGTTATTTGCTTTGTTCATTTATATCATCAATAACTGATCTTCAGAATGTGTATATAATTTTATGTGTCAATGTGCATGTGCATAAGCAGAAATTTGGGATACTTGAACAAAGTCTCCCAAAGTTCCCCTACCCTACCCTCTCCCCGTTACACACACACTCGCACGCATGCACGCAGAGACCAAGTACACATGCAACACAGCATTGTTTAGGCAACAGCAGGAGAGAGAGCTTCTTTTGAAATTAGCGACGCCGACAGTCCGTACCTCGTTTGACGGGTTTGATAAATGGGAAACGGGCAGCGTCCAGACTTTCCTTACGCCTTCAGCTCGCTGAGGGAATGAAGGTCATTGGGCATTCTGATGAGATCATGAGCTTTCTTCAAAATCGCCGACAGACACTGTCAGACTATATACAGTATTGCGTATGCCGGATAAGAACACTATTTGGGGAGCTTTATTGACCAATAGTGGCGAATTCCAATCCCAGCCACTAAAGACAAAATTGACTTTTTTCCCTCCTACCCATCTTAACTTGAGATTCTGTTTGTTTCAGTGAGATGTCAGACTGCCCCAAACACCTCCCATCCCCCTTCTCTTTTGGTTAAGCATTATCCAAAACTGCTATATTACTTGGGGTACCTGTGGATACTAAACCATGGATATAAAAATGTTGAATGATGATAAAATCAATAAAAATGACAAAATACAGAAAATAAAGATATAAAACAATAAATAAAAAGTAGGAAAAATAGCAAACAAGGGGACAGAAACATAATTTTAAACTACAAATAAGCAAACACACGCACATTTTCACTAGCATACAATCAGTGGGACCAGATGCAATTTCCAATGAAATGATAAAGCATTTACCAGTTAATATAAAACTTTTTCTAAGTTCATTTTTTCAAAAATGTTGGTTTGAAGGGATCCAGCCATCTTTATGGAAACAATCTACTGTTACCCCTATTCCCAAGGAGGGAAAGTCAAAATCAGATGAAAATAATTACAGACCTGTCGCTCTTACATCACATGTGGGAAAACTTAGGAAAGAATAATTCTAAAAAGGCTTGAACATTTCTGTGAAAAAAAAATAGTATAATACCAATACAACAGGCGGGTTTTAGAAAAGGTAAATCATCAGTTGATCATTTAGTAAAAATTACCACACAGATTAAACATCAGTTTTCATGTTGAAAAAACGTACTTGCCACTTTTTTGACATTAGAAAGGCATATGACCAAGTTTGGCATTCAAAACTTCTAAACAAACTAAGATTAATAGGTATTTCAGGTTGTATGTATAACTATATAAAGGCATTTTTAAGTGAAAGAACAATACAGGCTAAGGTTGGTAATGCCTGCTCTAATCAAAGACGTACACAGATGGGAATCCCACAAGGAGGTGTAATAGCCCCAATCCTTTTCTACATTTTGATGCATGATCTTCCGAAAGTGGTCCCAAACAATGTCGAGCTAGCACAATATGAGGATGATATTTGCATATGGATGAAAGTCACTCTAAAAAAGCTTACAACGATTAGATCAATTAACTATATTAAAAAGGTATATCAAAATGAACTAGACAAAATCAGCAAATACATGACTGAAAACGGACTAACCCTTTCATATGAAAAATCGCATATGGTTCTCTTCAGCTCTGGGTATGATCCTAAACCTCTACCCTCTTTTCAAATAAATGGAATGCCGCTTGAATATAAGAAAGTTGTTAAATTTCTAGGAGTAAGCCTGACTTCTAAACTGAATTGGAACTACCATTTGGAAAATATTCTGACAAAAGCCAGAAAACGATTAAATTTGTTAAAAATGGTAAGTCGACAGTCGTGGGGAAAAGATAGTAAGGTACTTATTCATTTAGCAACTGCACTTGTGAGATCAAAATTATCTTATGCTCAGGAAATATTCTTTTCAGCTCCGAAATATTTGATAACAAAGATGCAAAGCATTGATAGCAAAGCTTATAAGATAGCTCTCGGTGTCCCTGTCCATGCCTCAACACTCAAAAACCTACAGAGAAATAGGAATTTTGCCTTTTGCCGAAAATATGTAACTTGCTTCAGCAAAATATATATTAAGGAGTCATTCAACGCAAAATTCATGTATCAAGGAAACTGGTTTAAAATCAGAAAAACATTTTCCAAAGCGAGCACAGAGTTTTGACTCTGTAAAAACTATAGGCTCCTATACATTCCAATTATTTACAGATGCTGGTGTTGAACCCCAAACAATAGCTCCTCAAACGAGTTACAGTAATATTCCTCAATCGGAGCTTAGTAAGGCTAATTTCGATATTAATTATACAGAGTTAAGGAAAAGTGATGGGACCATGCTGCCAACATATGTCAAGGCACATATAAACGAAAATTATATAAATCATCTTAAAATATACACAGACGGTTCTCTGCTTGAAAACCAATCATCAGGTGCTGCATTCATTATTCCATCATTAAAAATAGAGAAATCGTATCACATTGGGAAAAATTTCTCTGTATTCACAGCAGAGCTAATTGCTATTATTATGGCACTGAACTAGCTTCTTAGTTTTCCATATTCGATATTTCAAATATTATTTTGTGTCGATTCAAAATCTGTCTTACAAGCTTTAAAATATTCTCATACAAGAGTGCGAGGAGAAATGATATCTGAGATATACCATTTAATTCATTTTTTGTCTTTACGTGGTTCTTCTATTGACTTTTGTTGGATTCCATCACATTGTGGTTTAGCAGCAAATGAAAGGGTTGATCGGTTAGCCAAAAATGGTGCAGCTAAGGAAAAGAGCTTTACAAAAATAAATATTCCTTTATCCTTGTATGAAAATTATAGCCTTTTAGGTAAAGCATCATGGGATTCGGTGATAGGAAGACAAAAAGAGTGTCCAAACATAATAAAGAACAACAAGGGAAAATTCTTTAAGAAGCTTGTAAAATATAAAACGGGACACAATCTCCACCAGGAACGACTTTTGAAGAGTCTGATCTTTAGACTCAGACTTGATGCATACAAAACAAAATATTGCAAAAATGTCACTTGCATTTGTGGCCAAAATATTACACTATTCCATGTCATCTTCCTTTGCAGAAATACTAAAAAATATTTACCTACTTGGTTATTAAGTTTGAACCCATCAATCACGAATTTTTGGGACATTTTTGGGAATGAAGCGAAGGCTATAGAAGTTGTTAGGGCAGTTGTTAAGAGTCCAGTTGGACATTTACTTTGATTCTCGAGTTATTTGTTTGATTTATTTTCTCATTATTTCAATGGTTAAAAATGTTTTGATTCTTTAAAAATGTTCAGATATGAATCCAGGCTAAAGCAGTTTACCGTTATGCCGGTAGATTAGAATGGGGTTAAAGTGATGGTCACTTATTGGTATCTCATTAATTAAATAGACTATGCATGCAAAGATTAGTATGCTACACTACCTCCACACTCCATACACTTTTAATGACATTTTTTAAAACAACACACACAATTATGCCCCCCCCCCCCCCCCCCCCTTAACACACACACACACACACCAACATACACACGCCGGCCCCTTTTACATGTGTTTTGCTGTTTTGTCTTTGTTTGTTTGTATGCCTGTTCGTTTGTCTCTTGTTTTTGTCTAAGATCACTGTAAAGTGGATAGACATTAAATTAAAGAACGAACTAGCATACACTCTCTCTTTCTTTGTCTTTGTCTCTCTCACACACACACCACTAATATTTCTTTCATGACTCTAAAGTGTCTGTTTTGTCTGTTCCTATTGCATGCGTTCAGCTAATGCAGATGGCATATCCCTTCTGTTCCATTTGTACCAGTGTTCTGTGTCCTAGCATGAGTGCTTGATCAGTACGGGAGCGTGTCATTGGTCCCAAGGTCCATTGGTCCCAAGGTTCGTTGGTCCCAAAGTTCACTGGTCCCAAGGTTCGTTGGTCCCAAGGTTTGTTGGTCCCAAGGTCTGTTGGTCCCAAGGTTCATTGGTCCCAAGGTTCGTTGGTCCCAAGGTCCGTTAGTCCCAAGGTTCGTTGGTCCCAAGAGCCGTTATATATTTCACAGACTTATATGGACCTTGGGACCAATGGACCTTGGGACCAATGACCTTGGGACCAATGGCATGACCCCGATCACTACATCTTGCACATGTTTGATTTTCATGCCAAAATCAAAAGGGGTTTCTTCAGAGGAAAACAGTTTATTGTAAAAATAACCCACTTTGGCAAGAAATAATGTTACAGATATCATCTATTTTCATTCTGCAAAAACAAAGTATCTCTTATATATTTTCTGCAGAAAATTGGTTTCATAGAATTATTTTGATTTGAACAATTGGAACCAAAGGATGATTTCTGCGGATGTTTCTTTTTTGCTCCTTCATATATTACTGAAAACTGAAAATAATTTTGTGCCAAAACAGTACATCTGTTGATTATAGGGTTTCAGCAAGAAAAATAAGTAGTGCATCTACAGATAAGATAAGATAAGATAATGTTGCTTATAGCCCAGCCGACCGCATGGGGCCACATCAGGGCTGTCACCACGTTAAAATCAACTCACAAGTCATTAAAAAAAAAGCAAAAAAAAAAAACAACCTTTCACACATCTCTTTAAATGACATCTTCTAGAAACGCACCAGAAACTTCATTAAAAATCTTTCTTCCGTAAAATCTTAAATCAGATGAAAAATGTTAATCTCTCTCAAAAAGTCAAGGATCACGTCAGGCGGGACATCCCTGAACAGGATCTTCATGGACTCCGCTGTAAAATGTTTGTGTCTCACATCGTGCAAGTCCCAACACTCTAAAAGAATATGTTTCATTGTGAGTGGCACATGACATGGAATGCACCACGGAGCTTCTTCACTCTTTAAAAGGTAGGAATGAGTAAAATACGAATGGCCGGTGTGCAGCCGGCACAGAACCGTTTCCTCTTTACGACCACCAGACGTAGATGGGAGGAACTCCTTAAGGTTTGGACGGATCCGAAAGAGTTTGTTATCCGTCTGGGTATTCCAATCCTCCTGCCAGAGGTCTTTCACATAATCATTAATTTTGGGTTTCAGATCTGAGCAGGGGATATATATGTTGGACAATTTCTCTCTTGTAGCATTCTTGGCTAAACGATCAACCATTTCGTTACCTCCGATGCCAACATGACCAGGAACCCAAGCCAGAATAATGTTGTAACCATCCACTTTCAACTTGCTAAAAAGTTCAAAGAAATGTAAAAGTTCTGGATGCTGAAGGTTGCGGCCAGCTATGGCCTCCAAAGCTGACAGCGAATCCGACAGAACCAGAAAGTCCCTCTTCGTAGATTGTGAAATTATTTTCAATGCCAGAACCAGAGCAGTAAGTTCAGCAGAATAGACAGAGGCATCTGGAGGTATATGTTTTAACAGTATCTGAGAAGGAGCACCAGGGCAATAGGCTGCACAGGCCACTCCATCCTCAGACTTGGAACCGTCAGTGAAAATTTTCTGACAGGATGGAAATTTTGAACAGAGGTCAGCATACAATGCCTTGTATGCCTGAGAGCTGGTGGACTCTTTACGAAAAGCTGCGAGATCAAAACGAATCTCTGGTGTGAAAAAGGTCCACGGAGGCTGATCCGGAAACTTGGAAAAATCAGACACAACTCCTAGGTCTAGACCTGCATTCCGCGCGTGAGGCTGCATACGAACACCAAACGGCGGAATACAGTTAGGGTTGTTTTCAAATTTGTTTTGAAACTGGGGGTCAAAGACACAGTCATAGGCAGGATTCTGCGGTTCTGATAACAGTCTGATATAGTAATTTAGAGACATTTTCAGCCTGCGGTTGGACAGTGAGGGTTCACCTGCCTCTGCGTACAGGCTGTACACAGGGGTGGTGCGGAATGCTCCAAGACAGAGACGAAGCCCTTGATGGTGGATAGGGTCCAAGAGTTTCAGATAAGAGGGTCTTGCAGAGCCGAACACAGCACAACCATAGTCCAGTTTGGAGCGGACCAGGGCTCTGTAGAGATGCAGCAAAGTTTTCTTATCAGCACCCAGTCAGTGTGCGCTACGACCCGCAGAATATTCAGAGCTTTCTGGCAAGAGGTTTTGAGATTTTTAATGTGGCTGAGAAAGTTGAGTTTTTGATCAAAAATAACTCCTAGGAATTTGGCTTCTTTTACAGCTGGAATGGTGGACTTGTCCAGACGAATTTCAGGATCAACAAAAAACTGACGAAAATTGTGAAAATGGATTGACTGAGTTTTGGTACGTGAGAAGGTAAACCCGTTTTCCTCGGCCCACTGCTGGATCTTGTTGACACAAAGTTGGAGTCGACGTTGTACGCTGGCGTAAGAAGCTCCAACTGCGTACAGCGCAAAATCGTCAACAAACAGAGAGGACTCAGAGCCCTGGCTTACCGATTTTACAATGTCGTTAATTTTAATGCTGAAAAGGGCAGGAGAAAGGATGCTCCCCTGAGGTACACCCAACTCCTGCCCATGGATGTCAGAGAGTGCGGTGCCAACACGCACCTGGAACTGTCGATCACCCAAAAAGTTCTGTATAAACAGAGGCAGGTGACCACGGAAACCAAGTCTGTGCAAGTCCAGAGTGCATCTACAGACCTTTGGTTTTAGCAAAAAGATATAGAAAGGTATTAACGTTAAAAAAAACACACAAAAAAACATCTGTCCTAACTTCTTCAGTAATCAAAACACAAAATCAAAAAGTTGACTTATTTTTTTAGCATATGTTCATGCCCCCCCCCCCCCCCCCCCCCCAAAAAAAAAAAGTGTGTTTCTGAAGATTATATGGTTTTGGCTTAAACCATTGTGATATATATATATATATATATATATATATATATCCTGCTGAATGATGTAGTAGTCAGGGAAAACAAGTGTAGGCTAACAATTCTTTCGTCATTACTTTAATGACTTGGCAAATTTCAACAAAAACAAGCAACAAACAAAAAAAAGGGGGAGGGAGAGGAAGAAAATGTGAACATGAAATCAGGGAAATATGTTATATAAGTTAAACCCTTCACTAGCATATACATATATATATATTTTTTAGATTGCACTGTTGTCAGTTATCTTACTTGATTTACATGCTATTTTGTGCATAAAACTGGTTCAAGAAGGTGGATTCGGTGGTCTGATGGCATAAATTTAACAATCAAATAGGGAAGTATTCTACATCTGAATTGGCCTGAGGTTTTATGCCAATATATCTGTATGTGTGTGTGTGTGTGTGTGTGTGTGTGTGTGTGTGTGTGTGTGTGTGTTTGTATGAGAGAGAGAGACACAGAGAGAGAGAGAGAGGGGGGGGAGCTGGTGGTGGTTAAACTCTTTCAACCAATCATTCGCTATAATCATGAAAACACACGACACTGTTCAGCAGTCTAGACTGATGCTATGTTGTTGTTTTTCTTCAAATACTTTCACAGATCTCAAACCTCGACTATCAACTCTTATCATAGAGATGAAACAATCTTTCTTTCACTCACACTCTCTTCCTCTCATTCTATTCGACTGTAACAGTTATGTTTATAATGACACCACTGTTGGACAACCTTTGGAATACAGCCTTGTCCACTGGTAGTCATCGAAAGGGGATAGCATCCGCGTTTTATACTAATCAATTAATCTGGCAATCACCACTGATGGTTACTTCAAAAGTAAATGTTGAAAACATTACAAAATGAATGTCCAGTAACATCAACTGGCAATCACCACTGATGGTTACTTTAAAAGTAAATGTTAAGAACATTACAAAAGGAATGTCCAGTAACATCAACTGGCAATCACCACTGATGGTTACTTCAAAAGTAAATGTTAAGAACATTACAAAATGAATGTCCAGTAACATCAACTGGCAATCACCACTGATGGTTACTTCAAAAGTAAATGTTAAGAACATTACAAAATGAATGTCCAGCAACATCAACCACCAAATAATACACAATGTATAATCTCAAGAGATAGCTTTGAACCGGATGAGGAGAAAACAGATAACCAGAATTTTTCACAAAAGCACACTATCATCACTGTAACACACACACACACACAAGGACACACACAGCCTACGTCTCCTCTTTCTTCCTCATCCTCTTAGAACTGCGCACTTGATCTGACTCCCACAACAGAAAAATTTTCACACATTTTTTATTACAGTCAGACCTTTCTTCTAAATTTTTACACAACACCCACAGTTTACAAAATAGTTAGTCTGTACTAACAAGTAAATGTGCTTTTTGTTATCTGTGGAAAGTCTCGGACAAAGCTACAAAGCAAGCTACAATTGCACATCTTGCTGTCTATGTTACTCGTTCTCCTGTGCATGCACATACACATACTTGCTGTCAATGTGACATCATGACACCACATATCACCGTCAATTCTGAGCAGAGTGCATCCTGGACCCAGACTGCTGTGTCATGAAGTAAAGCCTTGCTGTGTATGGAGGTAACCACTAACTCATACTTTTGATGAAGAAACTACTGTACACCGAGCCTTGCTGCATATGGAGGAAACCACTAACTCATGCTTTTGATGAAGAAACTACTGTACACTGAGCCTTGCTGCATATGGAGGAAACCACCAACTCATACTTTTGATGAAGAAACTACTGTACACCGAGCCTTGCTGCATATGGAGGTAACCACCAACTCATGCTTTTGATGAAGAAACTGCTGTACACTGAGCCTTGCTGCATATGGAGGTAACCAGTAACTCATGCTTTTGATGAAGAAACTACTGTACACAGAGCCTTGCTGTATATGGAGGTAACCACTAACTCATACTTTTGATGAAGAAACTACTGTACACTGCCAATGTTCTATTTTCACAAAGACATGAAGTCAAGCATCATATCATTTATTAAGCAATTTTGTTTTTGAATATTTGAAGACAATATCTTAAAAATATGAAAGGAACATGCAGAGGCAACACTAGACCTGCCTAAGCCGGTTTTCACCTGTAAATTTTTGCCTTGTACCGGTATGAGCTTTTTGTGAAGCTTTGTCTCTTTGGCAAGTTAATGATTATCAAGGAAAGAAAGATCCCTTCTCATGTGCTGTCCTATTTACACTTTTTCTGCTGCTAGAAAGTTGTGGGTGGTTAGCTCAAAATGCACAGGCCTGCTTTAACGCTCCTGGTTTCCACCCCTTCACTCAGGGCTGTGCGTGTGCCTTGTGACCTGACCTCTTGCTGTCAGTGGTAGCTAATCAATGAGCCATAGTCCACTGTTGATCATGTATACTACAGTGTTACTTTCATGCACTGGAGGGAGCGAGGAGTGGGCAGAAGCAGCATGGGGGTTGAGGAGGAAATTTGTAAACCATGTATCCTAGGTCAGTTGTATAAACTTCCTGTGTAGTCTTCCACCCACACTTTACATTGTTTCTGGTTTCAACTGTATAATCTCCATTTTTGTTTACTCTAAAACATAACTCACATGCTAAGTCAAGTGCATGGAGAAATGACCTTTAAAACTACAATTGCTATTACTGCAATTTACGTCAATATCATCATCATCGTTATCACTATTATGATTGCTATCATTATCATCATTATAACTGTTCTAATTACCACGATAACTGTTACAACTTTCATATTTATTGTTATTACTAAAATTCAAATTATGCATTAGTATATTTCTTACATTTCAACTTACAATCTTTCCAATTTCCTGTATCATTACTTTATCATTGCAACAATGATTATTATTAACATACTTATTAGATTCTATGTTTCTACTTTTCGCATGATCTACATCCTCCTTCTTCCCCGCTTTGATCTTCCTGTCCTCCCCTCCCCTTCCTCCAGCCTCTCATTATTATTATTGATATCATTCTCCTTACCATTTCTATTATTACTATTATTATTACTACTACTATTATCATTATTGTCATCAATATCACCATCATTGCCACTACAACCATGCTGTTCATCTATCCTCTAACCCCTCTCCTTTCTCCCGTTCTGTTAGAGTAGTTACTATTATAAATACATCTACTACCATCATATTATCACTAAAGTAGTATTAACTCTTTCCAGATGAAAGGCCCTGATTGGGGCCCCAACTCACACACGTTTCGAACAAACGGCCCAATCAGGGCTTTTGTACAATTTGAATTTTTGGAGTGGCATAGGCTTTGCAGATGACATAATAATCTAATTACAATATTCATTGACTTTTCCCCTTTTGAAAGCAACCAACGGTTACAGAAATTTTCACTGGGCGAGCGAGTCATAGGGTGTTTCTGCAAGTCACTGTCCACGTGTTCAATGCGTGTCAAGAATGGCATCTTAACTCAGTACTGCAGGGCAGCCAAGCTTGGAGAGAGTCACCACTGTCAGGTTTCACTGCGTAATTATTTCAGACTGAATGTTTGGACATTGAAGAAGACTTTAACGACAGTAATGAGGATTTTTATTGAAAGTGGAGATGAGAGAAGTTCAGATTCTGAACACGAACTGGCAGCACTGATAGCTGAAGCCAGTGATAGAGTGAAGAGGATGGTGGTGACAATAATGACAAAGCACAGGCTGAGCAGAGAGGAGAGCGTGTACCGGACATGACAAGAATGAGGCTTTTTATGGCTCATAATGCAAGACTGGCATGAAAATTTTTCATTTGTTCCTGCTGTGCCACCTTTCACAGGTGAACATGGTTTACTCATGTCACAAGAATGCCACGCCCCTTCCATTTTTCTTTTTCAGCTGAAAACAAATCGTCTGCCACCATGTGGCCAAGTCCAGACTTTCCGGCAAGGTCTGTATATTTCATTATGTTATCATCCTATTACTGTTGGGGTTTTTTTGCTCACACACATATATGTGTCCACATAATCACACACACATTTATGAAAGTAATGAAATGATGATTATGACATACTTTCATTTTTTCAGGAAAAGCATGGGTGAGTAAAGTAAAAATAAAAGCGTCTTTTAGATAGATAATGATTTATTGTGCCGTTGTGTCAGGTGCAGTTGCTGTTCTGCAGTGGATGGATAGGAAGCCAGTCCATGTCATCACCACCAAGGTCAACCCTCACACCATGACAGATGTTGACTATATGCCAAGGGCAGTTCTGGAAATCCCTGGCTGTCCAGGACTACGTTCAGGACATGGCTGGGGAGGACAAAGGCGACCAGCGGATACGCCGCTAAACTGCAAGACCATTAAGTGGTGGAAAAAGCTTTTCTTCCACCTCTTCACCTCCACCTCTTCCTGTGTGGCAAAGTTTATGTCATTCTGTGCAAAATCATACCGATTATTAGCAAAGCAAGCAAGCCAGTGTGTACGTAGTGATGGTGTTGGTTTTTAGTTTTCTCTTTTTTTTTTTTTTTTTTACTTATTTGTGTTGGTGTCAAAATTATTGGACTATAAAGTGCCCTAGATGCTGTAATATGAATCAAAAAATCACATTTGGACATTTCTTGGTTTATTTTGTGAGTGAACAGACTGTTTCAAAGACATTGTGCTTCTCTTAATACATATAC
This sequence comes from Conus canariensis, assembly GCA_033310375.1. NCBI lineage: Eukaryota > Metazoa > Mollusca > Gastropoda > Neogastropoda > Conidae > Conus > Conus canariensis. The sequence continues at coordinate 74,008,389 of CM065716.1, read as the reverse complement.
TAGACATCTGCCTGTGTCAATTTGGATGAAAAAAAAAAGCATGTTTTTCACCTGGATGTAGCAGATGAAAGATGAAGGCGTGAAGTTTGATATTTTCAGCCCAACTAACTCGATATGTTTCTTACTAGTTCTGAAACTTTCATGTTATTACTACTCAGTTTTTTTTAACCTTTACCAGCCATGTCAGCCAATAGTGACGGACGGGATTTCTTTCCCTTGCAGCTGCATCCGCCAAGGCTGGTGGACGGACAAGACAGTACATTCTGCCCTGTCTGCCACTATTGGTGGATGGGAACATGAAAAATTCCTACACTTTCCGTGAAATGGTCTAAGTGAAATAAGCTCTATAACTAGTCTTGGGGATGTCCTAGCGAGTTGTAGACCCTACTTTTAGTGCTCTATCGTGAACTTGGCTGACCCCAGCACCTTTGAAACAAAGGAACTGGCTCTGGGTTTTCCCGCTAAGCGCGGCTGGAATTTCCTGTGCCAGAAAAAATGTCGGTCAGGCGAAGGGGTGGTAGCAATTTCTGCTCAGTGAAGCGCTTGAAATCATTTTACAAAGTGGATCTGATGTGAGGGGAGTGATTGAGAGACAGAAAACTATGAAAGAGAAGAGGAGAGTGAATTATTTGAAATTATGCTGCCGTGTGATAAGTGTGGACAGCCAGTCTTTGAAAGTCGGTGTGTAAAGTACAAGCGCTGTACATCAGTTGTGTCATAATCAGCTATTCTCAGCTTTTTCTTCTATTTTTATGGTGTATTATTGCGCTTTGATCAACACTAGTCTTTGCATCAGGGTACTTTAGAAACTTACACCCGTTGAATTGTTCATCCAGTGAAAAGAAACACTCCATCAGCCAAATATCAACATGACTGTGAATCAGGACAGTGCATGTAGTGTATTGATCTTTCCGGAGAAACTCATGGAAGTTTTTTTTTTTCAAATGGATTACATGATGATTCCTGGCTGATTTGCAAGGTAAGATTTGAATGTTTTTTCATCCCTTTATCTTCTAATTTGGTGTTGTAAAAGAACGGAATAGAAGGTGAACAAAGAATTTTTTTTACTTGCCAGACATGTTTTTCAACACAGTCGTGTCTACACATTGAAAGTAAATTATTCGAAATTACTATGTTCGATTAGTTGAGTGTTTGTTCTTTCCTATGACACCTAACACACAACTGTCAGTTGTTGTCTAGCTACCGTAAAAAAAATTAAAAGTGACAAAATATGCACATCAGCAGGGACTGAGTGCAGTGCGCGCGCATGCGGCAGCAGGGAATCGCGCCATGCGCCCTGCCCTCGGCTAGATATTATTAAGAGTGATTTTTTTAATAACCTTTACAAATGGTCAGTCCCATGGGAAAGTAAAGGGAAAAAAACTGCAATTACTGAGTGAGTTAATGTTAAGTTTATTATTTTTCAATATTTTCTCTATCATCACCATCATCATTATTATTACTATTATTATTATTTTAACCTGCACCATCTCCTTCCCAGCAGCCTCGTTTCCATTCCACATCCATTTTGCACACATTGATGTATCGTTCTTTATTTTCATTGTGTTCAATGTTGTTTGTCTCGCCTGAAGAAGACCAAACACATCAAAACGCATCATGTTTGTCTTGTAATTTGTTTTTGTTTTTTTAATCATCATTCAGATTTTTTCAACCACCCATTCTGACACATTCGGCATAAACACACGTAGCTAAAACACGATGCGCAAAGATCTTGTGGTTGAAAAGCAATGATTTCAAACAATTTTAACCAGGGCTGGAGTACTTTGAAAACTTTCGCCAGCTTCAAAAATTCGACCAGCCCACAGTATTTCTAAAGACCTAGACTTAAAAGACTTCACCACATGTTTCTTTTTCAACCAGAAACATGCACTGAACTCAAGAGCAGAGTTCAAGCTCAGCTGAAAAACCTGACCAAGCCTTGTTTCTGCAGTGCTACTGTTAGAATTATAATGGAATCATGTTTATCAGCACAGACAACAAAACCCTGGGCCTGTCGGCAATCTCTCCACTTTTGCTTACTGTTTTCAAATATTTTTCTTTTTTAGAATGTTTTCATTTATTGTACTGGAATGAATACTTCAATGGCAAAGTGAAAAATATGGCAACAATACAGCAGGTGAGTTCACTGGCAAGAGTCAACTGGATGACACAGACTAGTACAGGCTTCTGTGCAATTTTACATAACCATGTAGAGCAAGCGGGATTGTTCTAATTGTATCTGGTCCATGTACAGTGAGTGGAAATGAACAAATCAATGGCTATATCAAATTAAAATCAAAACACTAGATTTCCAGAAATCTCTGAGAAAAAATTATCAGTGAAGACAGCATTTTTTTCTTTGGTGTTTAGACGGGCTAATCAGTTTTGAAATCTATTTACCCATCTGCATTTGAGCTCATCATGGGCAACAGAATTTGTCCATCCCTTTTTATTAATGATTTAAGAAGTTACCATTCATTAAATGTGCTTGTAGCTGCATTAAAATACAAAATACACCAGTTTACTTGAAGAGTACTCCAGGCACAATGTTTGGGTATGCAGGTCTGTGTGTTTGCAACATGGGCATTTTTGCCATTAAAACTGTGACCGCAAACACAAAATCTGTAAGAAAGATATGAATCCCACTAATCAATCATAACCACTCTCAAATGTAGTAAAAATTTTGTTCTGTGCTCGTATCACCAAAATGTGATACAAGACTATTAACATGTACAAACAAACATATTCAAACACACACACACACACACACACACACACACACGTGCGCGTGCACACACACAGAGCGTCTATTTCCCTCTCTTCCCCTCATCCTGTTACTCCCACAGAGTCTTCTTACTGATTTTTTTTTTTTAAAGTGAGAGAACCAATATTGTCAGATTTCCATCTGATACCAGATCATCTTAAGAATCATTTGGAAAGCCAAACACGCGCACAACTCCTGAGTCACGGTCCCTGTCTCGATCACTGCGATCATCACAAGCGTAAGCCAGTAAATGGCGTTTAGGATGCCATGCCACAGTGAAGGTTGGAGTGTCACAGGGAATCTCATGAATCTTCTCCCCTGAAAACAGATTTTGCACCAATAAGATCAGGCAAATAAAGCAGATCTCACCAGTTTTCAGTCTTAGATTGTCAATTTCTGCCATTTCCCTGCCTGCCCCCCCACCCCCCGGTCTCAGCTTCCTTCCCTTCCCTGCTGCCCAATCCACCGGCCTCTTCCCACCTACCATCTTTTCACCACACTAAAATTTCCTCTACACTTGAGGAGTTATGGGGCAACAAAAACACAAGCATGTGTCCAAATGTAAAAGTCATATGTTTCCTTGAAAGAAAAATCAAAATGAATCTTAAAAATACCATTCACTGTCTCACTATACAGAGAAGGCAATGTGAAACACCATGTCATGTCTAATTTGAACAAAAATTATTGACATATAACATCATTACTGAAATATGATATAATCCATATCTACACTTTGTATTCAATCTGGTAAAGAACCTGTCACTTGGCGGTTGTCAAACAATTTGATCCTCCATCTTCTTTGATCTACAAACATGACAAACATGTCATAAACCCACAGAGAGAGATGTTGCTTATAGCCCAGCTGACTGCATAGGGCCATATCAAGGTTGTCACTATGTTGTCACTCACATTTAAAACACACATACATACATTCACAAACACATACATCCACACAATTCCTTAAAACACACTTCCTAAAAACACTGGAAATTTCCTTGGATCCAAGGAGAGTTCTCCAGCCCGATAAACTGTGTTGTAATTCAACTCAGGTTGGTTATAGCCCAGCTGACTGCGAAGGGCCATATCAGGGCTCTCATCTCATTATAGTCAATTCTCTGTATAGTTTTTATAAAAAAAAAAGGAGAGAAAAAAATTGCACAAACACAAAATTCATTCAAACAGATTTTCCAAAACATGCCAAATTTGTTTTAAAACCTTTCCTCCACTAAATGTAGTTCAGATTACAACATGTTCACCTTTTTCAGAACCTCACATGCCATCACACAGCAAAGGGTACAGTTACCTGTCCTTCAATATCACCTTGAAGTAACTAAAGAAAAAATAGTTTCTTCCTACACAAATTACTTTCCAATCTGATTCATCAGCAAACTTTGACACAAATTCATGCTCTCTTGCCATTTCTTTTATCTTTCTTTTTTTTCTTTTTTGGCTTATCTTTCAGAGGCGGTTCCTACATACTGGCATGTTGCTGATGCAGCAGAGCATTTCAAGCGCCAGAGTGTGTTCTTACTCTTTGGTCAAAGCACCCAAACTAGCACATCACCAAGACAACGCATTCATCAAGTGCAATTACCACTACAGACCTTTATCCTGACACTTGTTTCCTTTTTTTTAAAAGGTTGTCACATTTGTCGTATTTTCACCACATTGTATAAAATATGGTGAAATCTAAGGGTCTACAGGCCTGTATCCCCCATGATCACAACCAGCTCCTCAGAAAAGTCAGTTGATCGCTAAGAGGTTACCTTGGCCAGCTGGAGAACTGCTTGTTTTGACCAGTCCCACGGAAGTGCAGCCGAATAATTCACATTTGCCTAAATACCTCCTGTCCAGGGGAGGTCTGAGCCATAGGAATGTATTGACACCCCAACCTCTCTCAGACTACATTCCCCCAGGCAAATGCAGAAGGTCTAAAGAAGACATATGAGGATGGAGAAATGTGGAAAAGAGTTGGAGGGAAGCAGAAGGAAGAAAAACATTGTTTAGGAAAGGCAAAAGACACAACAGATAAAAGGCAGCTTACTGTTTGTCTAGACCCTCATTCTTAGCATGTCTAACATGGGAGAACTTTCCACGGCCTTCAAATCCTGTCATGCTGTGCTGAGGCCAGTCTGCAACTTTTGGCTTTAATGGCTCTGAAGCTTTTTGAAAAACAAGCATTCCATCAAAGTAACTGCCTTGGCTTAAGGCTGTGTCAGGCCAATTGACATAGCCTAGAACACCAAGGCTACATCAAAATGTTGTTGTGCTCTGCATAGTTATACGGGGATTGTCTCCAGTTCTGACAAGCTCCTAGCATAACATTATCAGTCTCCAAAATCCCCCGAAGTCGGAGTGTGGCTGCCCATGTGGTGGGGTAATCAAAATTGGTCACATATGTAATGTTCTCATCCCCAGCTGATGCATTTGTACCATAGTGTTCCAAGTACTTCGGCTGTTTGGATGATCCCTGGAGTATTTTAGCCAGGGTACGACAACAACAACAACAAAGTATTACCGTAAAGTTCGGTCTATTGAGCGCACCTGTATATAAGCCGCACCCACTAAATATTTTTTAAATCTTAACTTTTTTCACAAATAAGCCGCACTGGTTTATAAGCCGCACAGTCCGATGTGCCGCAGGCGGCAGCTGGCCGAGCGTTGAGTTAACATAGTGTCGAAAATCAACACATACAATGTGTTCATTGCATTCATTGGTGTTTAAATAGGTCAGAATACAAGAGCATGTTTCCAGCTTTACTTCAGTCTTTTTTTTTTTTTTTTTTTTTGTACGATATGTTTTAAATCAATTAGAATCGAAGTTTTTATGAGGCTTCTTACAAGTGTTGTCTTTCCAACATCATTGCTTAAAAAAAAATACCGAAAAAAAACCAACACATTAATGATGCGCTAGAAAGGCAGTTCTCTCCTGCATTCATTGGTGTATCAAGCTAAGCGATTGGTTGAGTACTCGAAAGCGCAATCCAATCAAAGCGAAGGTACCAAATGCAAACCTTCACTCCCTGTCCACGATTTCAACAATGGCGGATCGAAGCCAAGGTCTGACAATGACCGAGTCGAATGCGCTAATCGTTTTTGAATTGCAAGACGCACTTGGTAAGATAACGCATATAATAACAAACCAGAACATTAATGAAACGATTCGATTGTTTTATTTCGCTTAATACCGTGCCAATGCTTAGTTATTTTGTTCGTAATTCAGCTAGTGTTAGTCAAGATTAAACAGGTCGGAAACGGCCCACACATTGCGCCGTTCGAAGCGATCGTATTTTTGTAGAAGACAAACTGATGAAAAAAGATATCAGTAATGGGCTTTACTTATGTCGATTCCTGTATTTCTGAACGGGTTACTGATTCCATTATACGATTAAAAGAGAAAATCATAGTTAAAAGCATCATAAAAATTCATGAACAGTAAACACGATATAGTGAGTTACAGAGAAGCTAAGAATAGACGAGGGTGTGATGCTTCTGAAATCGGAAAAATCCGCAAATAAGCCGCATCGTTGTTTAAGCCGCAGGGTTTAAAGCTGGGGAAAAAAGTCGTGGCTTATAGTCCGAACTTTACGGTAATTCCCCTGTCAGCATAGCCCTAGAGATCACTGGGCCGTGCAAGCAATCCAACCACAAAGTCGCAAATTACCAGGTAATGCTGCTGAATGGACACATTCCCAGCATAATGGACTCATTATAATTTTCCATTTTCTGTCACTTGAAGGGAAATGTGAATACAACAGAAACAAGTCAAAACTTTTAACCACAGTTAGCAACCAAGAGTAGACAATGAGTAAAGTCATCATACCAACTTAATTTGATTTCATTTAATTTTAATCCTGCAAGACATTTCCAGGTAATCTCTATAGTCATAAGCTGTATATGCTGACCACCTTGTCAACTTTCCAAAACTTCCCCATTATCCCCAGATTTATAGGTCTAAAGGGCTTGAAAACGCCAGCACATTGTTCCCAACTCTTCACAAACAATGCAAACCCTGCCTGGGGACTGCTTGGGCTGAAGTTGTAAAGGGAGGAGACTGAGTGTGGACGTGTGGGCCATCCAGAATGGGGAACATGGGGGTAAAGCCTCTGGGAATCATGGAGTATGATATAACAAACAAACAAACAAAAAATAATAATAAAAGAAAAACAACAACAACAACAAAACAAACCACCACCACTGACAAACAAACAAAAAAATGAAACTGATTATGACTGAATGTGACTAACTGACTAATGCAGACTGACTTTAATGTCAGACTGATAACATACATTTGTTCTAATAGCTACACAGAGCAACACGACAAGTCGATTTTTTTTTTAAAAAGCATTTGTTAAAAACACAACCACTTCTTACCTGTCTCCACTTCAGCAATGTCAATCACAAGGTCTTCTGAAGCTGATGCTAGCATTTTGCCATCATGACTGAAGCTGATGGTGCGTATCGGCCAGTCTAACCTGTAGTAACAAATACACAATGCATTATTATGAAACTGTCAACAGCAAACATTTCATCCAAGTTCCGGGATTTTACACACTTCTGCATCCACAGTTTAATACAAGGAATATCTCAAATACACACAATATATATAATATATGACAGTGTTCCATAATTTTCTTTTTCATGTTTGTTTTTTCTTCAGTTTTCAAAAATAATGAGGAGTACAAAAGACTCTATGGCTCAAAATGTATCATATAAAAAAACATCTCAGAAATGCTGAAGAAGTATTTACATATTTCTTAACTTATGCTGTCCAGCTCTCCAAAGTTTCTTCCTGCCAATACCTTAACAACTGAAAGAAATAGTTCCTGAAAACCTAATGCATTTGATTGCTTCATGTCTTTTTCTTTACTAAAATTTCAAATGTATGTATGTAAATTTATGTAAAGTGTAAAGGAATGTATTACTTAAAATTCATAATGCACAAAGAACATCTGACACTTGACGGAGAAGTATATTCATTGCTTCTCCATGAGGTTCTTCATAAAACATAACTACACAAACTGGATCAATCTGGAAATTAGCAATGGTCCATGAAATTTCTCCAGTAACATCTGTGTTGTTAAAAGAGGTCACCTTGAAGACTTCATCTTCATCTGTATAGTGTCCTCAATCAACAAGCTGATTATTCTGACAACTTTCCCAATAAGCAGTGCAAGTTCAACAGACCTTTTAACAGGATACCAAATACCCTCTCTGAAAGTCGTTACTGATGACACCAAGTCCTTTCTATAAGGAATGATTAAACAAAGAAGGCTCTCAAGCATTCCAGGAAGAGTTTCAAATCAAAGAAATCACTGAGCCATTTCACTACAGAAAAGAAAAAGTAGCTGGAACAGTTGTATTCACTGTAGCCAAAGCCATTCCTAAGTGACAGAAGAACCAGTCAAGATCTTTAAAAAGTAAGAAAATGACATCCTGAAAAATTAATACATGGGGGAAAAACAAAACCTAGCAACTGGCAGCCACCTTGGTGAAATGGTTTGCATCTTGAATGCTTAGCTGGGATGTCGTGGGTTCGATTCCCATCAGAGCCATTTCTTTATGCTCCAGCTGGCTCATACCCAGAGCTCAGTTTGCTATGGGCTCCACTGGGCAGACTGGGACCATACAGCCGAGTTTCATCAACATAATATATACGTCTCTGAAAGTGTAGCTGACATTTCCTTACCAACACTGCATGTGTCTGTATCTCTTGGACCTGGTTGATGCCAGGTTATATTATGAAAGTAAATGGAGAATACAACCCTGAAATGCAATCTCAAACCAGGAAGGAAACCCAAAGCATCATATTCATCATCCTCATCCTCACTGATCAGCATCCAAAAAAAAAAAAAAAAGGGAAAAAAAGTCTCAAATTATATGGTCCTTTGTGCCCTACTCTCATTATGAGCTCAGTTTCAATTTCTTTTCCACGTCCATGACCTTGGTGAGATCCTGTCAGATCACTGGTATCGGCATATTCATGGAGACCATTGTTGGACGGATGTGGTGGCACCTTCCAGAGGGACTGCTCACTCACATTGCCTCCACGACAATAACTGTCATCAGTAGGGGGCTTAGTGTGTATTGTCATGCGTAAACTGGATCAGAACAGACAATAATAAACACCACCAAGTGACTTCTACCCTTCAGAAGGGGCTGTGGCCTACGCCGAATAAAACATTTTTCCATTCTACTAGCAAAGTGACTCAGCAGCAGTGTGGTGCTTACTCTCATAGGTAAGCCTATGATGACTTCACCAGACCTCTTCCATAACCATTAAGTGTTCATGATATAGGTTTCCAGTATTTTGAAACAAAAATCAGTGTTTGAATTCAACATGGTATCTAATGCATATTTTTTCCCTCAAGCAAAATGATGTGATTTTAATTCCAAGATGAAAACAGTTTAGCAGCCTGGCACCCTTACATCTTTTTCAAGAGACAGATACCATTACATCTTTTTGTGAACAGACATACCTTTATATTTTTTTGTTAACAGACAGATACCTTTATATCTTTCTATTAACAGACAGATACCTTTACATCTTTTTACTTGCTCTCTGTTTCTACTCTCCTTTTGAACTCCTCACTTACTACGAATGTAAGCATGTATATAAATACTCATAATAATTTGTTGTCATTTTTTCATCTTCCAAACACTTGGCACCCTTAAAGTACACCGAAGTGACTCAGCAACAGTACATTGATTCTTCTGGCGGGCTGCTTCACAGTGACTTGATACTGACTGCTCTTTTAGGACTGCTGGTGGTGGCATGAGTGTGGCAAGACAAGCCACAGAGCAACCACAGAGTAACGCCACATAAATGACATGAAACAGCAAAAAAAAATCTGACGACAACAACAAAAAGTCTGTATGACGAAATGTTGATGTCAACTGCTTTAACCTCTAGCCTGCCCTGTCACGGAAATCCCGTGACGGTTCCGTGTGCAAAAAACTGCCTCGTGACAGCAATTCCCATCAGCGTCATACTAGGAATTTTCCTATCATCATCTCGAAATCATGGTTTCCCAATTCAAACCAATAAGAAAGTTTGACGTGCCTGCTATACATTTCATGAGTAAACGAATCCAGTGAGATGGGAAAGTGGTCAATCTGGGCTGTTACTTATACCACCCCCTGCAGATTTTCACACAAGTTCAACATGGCCGATGAAGAACAACAACGTGGCCCCAGTGGTATCAAAAGAAAGCACAAATCATGTAGCAAAAGATTACAGTGATTTTGTTACCACTGATACTGTTCAAGTTCTCCAACTGATCGAAGACAAGGAATTCTGTGGGTATGGTGATGCCAGTGTGTCAGAAGATTTGCTGGATGAGGACGAAGGTCACGAATCAGCTGTTCAGAGGAGAGGGGGTGATGTTGATGTCAAGATTGCCGGAATAGTATGAGAAGACGTGAGCAGAGAGGAGAGAGCTGAGCCGGAGGCAAAGTACAGCGACGTAACTGACCCAGATTTTGAAGCGAGCAAAGGCCAGTCAAGCGATAGCAGCACTGAGGAGGGGTGTGATACTCGAGTGTGGTAGAAGCATCGTCTGCTAAAAACTGGCATTCAGCCACCTGGTCAGCCTGCTCGTGGCTGAGCTAGCATGCGTCAAGCAAGAAGGCCAGGTGTTGTACAGGTAAAACTCATTGTTATTGTCTTGTGAGAGTGTGTTGATGACTGGGTTCTGATCTCATGGCATTCACAAGAAAACAAAAGACTTTACTGAGTGGGCTTGGTGTGGGAGTGGCACTGTGTATGAGTGTGATTTCACTGTGTGTGTGCGTGTGTGTGTGTGGGGGGGGTGGGGGGGGGGGGGGGGGGTGTATGTGCAATGATTTTTGAGTAGATACCCGAGTCAGTAATTATTAGCCGATCAGAATAAACTTTTTATACTGACTAATCGGAATGCACTTCATATAGATCTATGTGGGATGACTCTTTAACATCTACCACAATCACAACATGTTCAATGTAGATTTAATAAAACCACATTCAGCAAGTGCTACAGATTAATCACAATGATATGTTTAACCCAAGCAGAGCAACAATCTGCATCATTTCACACATTCATGTTTAAAACATTGTTTCAAACAATGTTTTGAGCCTTTATTTGTATTCTGGCATGTTTTCAGTAATGCTGTAATTTGTTTCAGTCTTGTTGTCATAATTTCACTAACCACTGCAAACAGTCACACATAAAACTTTTTCATTTCATTATTATTATTATGAGTACTTATATAGCGCCTATCCTTGGCTAGAGACCAAGCTCTAAGCGCTTTACAGTCCACACTCATTTACACAACCTGCTGCTTACCTTGGTAGTGCCGACTGAAAAGCTGCCAGCCAGCGCTTCATTCAGTCGTTTCCCATCTCATCCAGTAATTATCATTCACTCAACTTCCTTTATTCTTTCCATTTCTCACACAGGGTGCATGCTATGTGTAACATGTCATCCATACCAACAGCCAAACTGGCCTTCTCTTCAGAAAGTTGGTGATGGGATTTTACGTGTGCGCAAGATGTTTTGCGTGAAATCACACATAACTTTGGTTTATAGTCTCATTCTAAGGACTGTATTAGTGTATAGGATGGAGTCAGAACCAATGTTAACTCTGAGGAAAAATCCCCCTGTACCGAAACGGCCTGGCGGAGATTCAAACCCGCAACCCTAGAATCACCAAGTTTACGAGTCCGGCACTCTACCACTGAGCTATTCTGGCTCCAACACATCAGGAAGGACATCATCTATTAATATTTCACCAGTAAGCCTATTCTGAAAACAAGTGTTTTTCTCTACTTTTAAGTTTGCCCCTTCCCTCCCTCCCCTAGCCCCATCAAAAGGCACTGTCAACAAGTTTTTTAAAAAAGCCCAGTGAAACGTGCTTACTGCAGTTGCAACCCCCTGCTACAACCCCTGGTGCAGCTTTAACTGGCAGGTGAAAAGCAAAGAGAATTACCGTGCAAATGTTCTGACACAAACAAGGTCGCAGAGGTCCCAGAGACTGACCAGAGCATCAGCACTGCCCGTGGCAAAGTAGCGACCAGTCGGGTCAAATTCAATACAGATGCAGTTTGCGGGATGAGCATTTAATACATGCTGCAGTTTCAGATCAGGATAACTGAAACAAATGTTGCACACTTAGGTCAGGATAACTGCAAAATATGAAGCAACTTCAGACTAGGGTAACTGTAACAATTTATGTGTTGCAGTTTTATGTAAAATCATGAGTCACTCTAACACTTGTTGCAATTTCAAGGTTACTGTCACTTAACAAAGTGGGAGAAAAGGTGAAAGTCATAACTGTAAGAGACAGAGAGAGAGAGAGAGAGAGAGAGAGAGAGAGAGAGAGAATGTTACTTGTAGCCTAGCAGATCACAAAGGGCCAGATAGGGCTGTCACCTAGTTGAAGTCAATTCACAAAATGACTGGAACTGACTGCCACACATCATTTTACTGGCTTCTAAGAAAAAGATTATTTTTTGTTTTCACTTTCTGGATGTCTCTCCTGCTGCCAAACTGGGCATTCCCATAAAGAGAAGGGTAGTTATCACCACAGCTTTCACAGTGGGCTGATTTTCACACTCCATCATAGACTGCCTTGACACAGCAGTCTTAAACTTTCTCCTCTGTGCACCAATATGAATAACTGATATGGCCAAATTTCTGGCACCTAAAGCACTGCAGCAGAGAAGGAATGTATATCTCCACACATCAGTTAAATAAGGAAGTGTGGTGGAATATTACTACCTTTCATCTTGTATTTGTGTACCAGTTAGCAATGGAGTATACTACAATTATGGCACTAGGCTAGGCAATGAAGAATGACAAAAAATACCCAAACTGACTTACTCAATTATGACATTTTGAAACTCACGATAGAGAGGGTAGTTAGAGAGTTTCGTCTGTACCCAACTGACACATACACAACTGACATAAGGTGTAGTCAAACTATCATCTTGCATGAACATTCTTCTGGACATAGCAAAATGATCATTGTCATCATATGCCCAGATTATTTTTGTTAAGCGTTAAGGAATGTTTAACATTAAAGGAAAGTGAAAGGCAAGTGAGCAATTTCAAACAGGTGACAGATAATGATCAAGAAGACTAGAACTGAACTGGTACTTGTCCATGTTATCAAGTGCCAGTGAAGACAACATGAAAGCACAAGTTTGCTTGTTACTACAAGTCACCCAGTTTAATGATGGAATCATTTCACTGCAGTAAAGTTGTCCATAAGATCTGTTCCGCTACCAGTCTAATCTACATCTCCCTTTTTATGAGAGACACAGAGACAGATAGAAGTTGGGTAGTGACAGACCTCACTAGTACAGTTTAATTAATAACAAAATAAATAAATAAATAAATAAAAATAGGACTGATGCGAATGTCAGATAAAATGACATGTGACTGCTATTCAAACCTGAAGATGTGTATACTGCCAGCGCCTGAGGTCAGAAAGAACAGGTCCCCTTCATTGTTCCATGAAATCTCATTCACTTCAAACTTGAACTGTTCTTCTGCTCTTGATCGATTGGAACGTACATCAATGAAGGTTACCAAGTCATCCTTGTTTCCAACAGCAATGGTGCTGCCATCTGGAGACCAGCAAATGTTGATGTTTTCTCCTGCAGTCAAAGAAAATGACTATCAATGATTTGGTTAAAAAGTACTACACAGAAATCAAAGATCTGGTGAAAAAGAATATGTCACAGGGAGAGAGAGAGACAGAGACAGAGAGAGAGAGAGAGAAAGAGACAGAGAGAGACGAATATATATAATGTGGCGATAGCCCAGCTGACTGCAAAGAGCCATGTCTGGCCTGTCACCACACTGAAGTCAACCTTCAAGTCATATTCAACACACACACAACACACACACACACACACACACACACACACACACAAATATATATAATTATACAGTCACACGTACACACACCTCATTGAAACACTTTCTAAAAACACATTAGAAATTTTGTTGAAATTTGTCTTCCTTAAAATCAGATGAAAAATACTGATCTCTGACAGAAGCAAGGTTTTCATGGAGTCTGCTGTATGTCTGGTATTATGCAAGTCCCAACACTCTACAAGAACAAGTTTCACTATGAGTGGTACATGACATGTAATGCACCACAAGCTTCTTCACCTTTCTTAAGATAAGAATGGGTGAAAAAGGTGTGGCTTGTGCGCAAACAGCACAAGACTGTTTCTTCTTTTCAGCCACCCATGGAGCATGGTAAAAACTCTTTTAGTTTTAGGTTTGGACGGATGTGGAACTTTAGTAACCGTCTGCGGGTTCCATTCCTCCTGCCAAGGGTCTTTGACATAGGCCAAAGCTTTCAGTTTCAGATCAATGAAAGGAATAGATTATATGCTCAACTCTTTCTTTGTGGCACTCTTGGCAAGTTGATCAACCACCTCATTCCTCGAATGTTCACAAGACCAGATACCCAAGTATTAACTATGTTGTATCCATCAGATTTTACAGCAGTGTACAGATCAAACAATTTTAGCAGCTGAGTGTGTTTGAATAGCCTCCAAAGCAGAAAGGGAGTCCAACAGAATAAGAAGGTCTTTATGTTTTGATTTAGAAACCATTTCAAGAGCCAGGACCAAAGCTGTCATTCAGCAATGTAGATGGAACTGTCAATGGGAATGTGTTTGGAGATGTTGTGCAAAGACACAAGAGGCAGCCTCCTTTTCAAATTTGGAGCCATCGGTAAAATTCATCTGAAGGATGGAAACTTAGAACACAGTTCTGGGAAAAATTACTTCTATGCCAAGGAGCTAATGGTCTGTCTTTACGATACCAGGCTAAATCAAACCGGATCTCCAAGGAGAAGTCCACACACGACTCCAAGATATATGTCTGCATTGTTCAAATGCGGAAGAATACGAATTCCCAGGGATGGAATGGAATTGGGTGGTCTTCAAATTTCTTTTGGAACTTCAGGTCAAAGACATAGTGATAAGCAGGGTTTGGGGGGTTAGAAAAGAGATTCAAACAGTAGTTTGGGAAAGTCGCAGCTGACTGTTAGAGAGGGATGGTTCTCCTGCCTCAGCATACTGATTGTAAACAGTTGTGGTGATGAATCCAACCAGACAGAGTCGAAGCCCTTGATAATGGATCAGACCAAGAGTTTTCAAGAACAAAGGTCTGGCAGAACCATATACAACACAACTGTAGTCAAGTTTGGAGCAGATCACAGCAAAGTTTTGATATCAGCACCCCAATCCATATGTGCCATAAGGCAAACTTCAGAATGTTCATTGCTTTCTGATGTGAAGTTTTAAGTACTGAATGTGGCTACTGAAGTTCAGTTTTTGATAAAAGATAACTATAAGAAATTTGGCTTCCTTCACAGCTGGAGTGATGGATTTCTCCAGATGAATTTCAAGATCAGCAAAGAACCGACAAAAATTGTGAAAGTGGGTACACCAAGTTTTGGTGCCTCAAAAAGTAAACCCATTTCCCTCGGCCCACTGTCATGTTTCCAGAGCTGATTTCAGTTCATCAATTGAAAACAACGCTGTAGACTTCAGCGTTGTCTGAGGTGAAGAACTTACAGGGCGATTTTTCCTTCAGTTGTTTGTTTTTCAAGAATGGAGCAGATTTACATGTGGAGGACCAGTTTCTTTGAATGGTGGAGGTCAACAAACTGGCAACAGCTTGTTTGTTAGTTATCAGAGTATCTGCAAGTTTCAAGTGATGAATTGATAGGTTTTCTTTGGATGTTTTGGATGTCACCTTTGAGCAGAAATCTCTCCGAGACTCACGTTCACTTATTTTAAAAGTACGTCTTGATTTAGCTCACACTTTTTGATGGGTTTGAGCATTGGGCTCAGATAATGTGTGATATAAACACAACGCTGAGCACATTTGTGTTCCTTAGAAATGTGTTGGCATTCACATGAAACCAGGATGATTTGGTATTAATGATTTGTTAGATGAAGTTCGAATTCTGTCTTCTGCACATTTTAAGAGTATGTCTGTTAGACTTCTGGCAAGGTCTGGATTTTACAGGTCTTCCTCTTTGATACGTTCTATTCAGGCACATCCTGCAAACAGATCCCAGTTAGCTTTTGCATAATTCAGATATTCAGGTAAACTGCAGCTTTTACCAGCCATCGGGAAACTTGGATAAACCACTGACTGCTCCAAGGTTTGTCTGCATTATTCAAATGGGGAAGAAGAATACAAATTCCTAAGGGTGGGATGGAACTGGGGTGGTCATCAAATTTCTTTTGAAATTTGGGGTAAAAAAGTCATATGCAGGGTTCTGAGGTTCGGAAGAGAGATTCAAACAGTAGTTCAAGGCAAGTTTCTGCCGGCAGTTCGAGAGGGATGGTTCTCCTGCCTCAGCATACAGGCAGGGGTGGTGTGGAATGCAGCAGACAAAGTCGAAGCCCTTGATTGTGGATGGGATTGAGACTTTTCAGGCAGGAAGGTTGGCCAAGCCATAGACTACACACCCATAGTCCAGTCTGGAGCAGATCAGAGCCCTGTAAAGATGGAGAAAGTTTTCTTACCAGTGCCCCAATCCGCGTGTGCCACAACTCTCAGAATGTTCAGTGCTTTCTGACAAGCAGCTTTTAACTATTAAGTGCTGATGTGACTTTAAGGTTTACAATAACAGTAAACAGTAGGGTAACTCTTCTTCCATAAGAAAACCTATCACAGAGCACTTTTATTCAAGACTGCACAGCTTCTAACTTGAATAAATCAGACAATACAAAGACGAACAATCTAATAGTGGGGGAAAAACGCGCAGGCCAACAACCCCTCCTCATCACAGTAATGACTTGGCAAAGATTTGAACTTAAGGGGGGGGGGGGGGGGTTAAAGATGAGAAAATGGAAACATGAAATTAAGAAAATATATTATAAACATGGAAACTCTTTGCTAGCTGCATGAGAGAAGCATCATAATCCCTCTTGAAGGCAGATCTAATTGTATTGCCTGCTCCTAGACCTTTCGTCTGCTGGATCGGACTCATCAGGGAGACACGGCTGATTGTGTCTGTGCTCCTGGCGTCAAATAGAGACACACCACAGTCCATAATACTGTGGTCTTCTCACCAGCAAGGGTTCAAAAAAGAGTCCAACAGCACCCCCAAAGCAGCCAGCGAAGGGTAGTAAATGAAACAAAACAAAAGTGTGGGGAGGAAAAAATGTTGCTGAAAAACTAAAGACATTATGCAAACAGTATAAAATGTAGGAGACGATCTTTGAGCCTACGCCTGATGATCCACCCAAGGATGCAAGGGAGATCAAAAGACAAACACAAAGACGGACAGAAACAAATACAAATAACCTTGATTTAATTGAAACGAAGTTAAAATAAAATGAGGCAAGGAACAGTAAACAATAAACAGTAAACAAGTAGGGTAACTCTTCTTCCCATAAGACTTTATTCAAGTTTAAAAGGCTGTGCCAGTCTTGAATAAAAGTTACTCTGTGTTAGGTTTTCTTATGGGAAGAAGAGTTACCCTACATGTTTACTGTTTATTGTTTACTGTTCCCTGCCTCCTTTATTTTAACTTCTTTTTAAGGTTTAGTTTTTGATTAAAAAAAAATAAAAATAAAATAAAATAACCCCCAGAAATTTGGCTTCTTTCACAGCTGGAAAGGTGGATTTGTCCAGACGAATTTCAGGATCAGCAAAGAACTGACGAAAATTGTGAAAATGGATACACTACGTTTTGGTGCTTGAAAAAGTAAACCCGTTTTCCTCTTATCCACACAAAGTTGAAGTTGACATTGTACACTGGCATAAGAGGCTCCAACTGCGTACAGTGTAAAGTCCTCAACAAACAGACAGGACTCGGAACCCTGGTTTACTTAATTGATGATGATGTTAACTTTGAAACTGAACAGAGCAAGAGAAAGAATGCTCCCTTGAGGTACACCTAACTCCTGCCCATGGACATATGACAGCGTGGTGCCAATATGGACTTGGAACTGCCGATCAACCAGAAAGTTTTGAATAAATAAAGGCAGATGACCACAAAAACCAAGTTTATGAAGATCCATTCATAAGAATTCCAGATTTCCAAGTGGTATTATACACTTTTTCCAGATCAAAAATGATAGCAACCACATTTTGTTTATTAACTCTCTCGTCACGAACAGACGCTATAGCGTTTCGCGATGACTTTACGCTTTCGTATGAACGAACGCTATCACGGTTTCGGCATTCAACTGATTTTTTATGCGGTGGCAGCGTGATCAGTACACGGCAACAAGATATAGATAGTATCGTCAGCATTCCTTCGTTCGCCTGCACAGCGGTTTCGCAGCACACCATCACCCACTTTGGCTCACTGGCTGATTGACCAGACCAACCACATGACATACTAATCTGCATAGAAACATGGTGTCTCAAAACAAGTTTTTCTGCAAATGTGTCGGAGCAAAGTCGAGCCCGTCGGCAACGTTTTAGCATTCCTGAAGTCATTGAAATGCTACAAACGGAAGGTTCAGACATTGAAGAAGAGATGACGAAGCTGATGAAAGTGATTCCAGTGAAGAATTTTGAGGAGAAGAGGAAACTGACACTGACTCGTCTGTGGAGCTCAGTGATGATGAAGGTGAGGGTGGGCCACTTCGCCACGTGAGCAGAGCGTTTGCGTGCCGCTAAAGACTGGGGATTTGAGTGAGCAAGAGTTCATTGGCTTTCCTTTACGCGACTGGTGCGAAGATTCAAGTTTTTTCCGACAGTGCCTCCTTTTTCTGGTACTTCTGGCCTTCGTGTGTCAGCTGAGTGCCACACCCCATTTTTGCATCATTCTAAGTTAGCTTGTGCATAGCAGGCATGTGATTTATCTATCTTATTTAGTTTCCTGGTGTGTATCTACCTTTTTTTCAACTCATTTAGTGTATTTACTGACTTTTTCTGCTGAATGTGAAGCCATGGACCCACTGACTCTGTGCAAGAGTATTGTGATGCACCTGAAAAAAACTGGACCTTTTTTCAGCCTCAAGCATAAGAAATCGTATGAAAGTGGGAAGTTTATTCTTTTGTATTCTACTAACACAGTTTATGAATAACACTTCCTGGAAATTTCTTTGAGTTATCTCTTGTTTTGTATTTTTGGTGATTTTTTTACTAACCATAACAAATGGCCCGTCTACAGGGAAAAAACAAGGGACAGAACTGTCCGTCCTAAGTGAGTTAATGAAGGCATTGCAGATGGTGGTTTTAAGATGGACTATATGGTCAATGGTTGAGTGGTACTTCCGGAATCCACACTGTTCATTGGCCAAAAGGCCATCGGTTTCCAGCTTCCACATCAGACAGGAGTTGACCATCTTTTCCATTAGCTTGCAGAGGCAGCTGGTCAGAGCTAATGGATGACAGCTTGCCAGGCTAGGAATCAGAATGACCAGGGCTTTTTTCCAGGAGTGCGGAAAGCACCCTGTGGTCCAGATATGGTAGTAGACTTAGATGATGACAGCTCTCTGGAAGATGTTTTAAAAGCTGATAACTGAGTATTATCCAGACCAGGAGCAGAATCGTTGCAGGTTTGCAGAGCTGATTTCAGTTCATCAGTTGAAAAAGGTAGATTGTACACTTCAGAGTTGTCTGAAGTGACGTTGTATGAAGATTTTTTTTCGAGATGTTTGTTAAAAAAAAAAAAAAGGCAGATTTATTTGAGGATGATGAGTTCTGTTGAATGGTGAAGGACAGTAGGTTGGCAACAGCTTGTTTGTCAGTTATCAAAGCATCTTCAAGATTCAGGTGATGAACTGACGGGTTGGTGTTCTTCCTTCTGATTTTCTTGGTAATGTTCCAGACTTTTTTTTATACCGGATGTTTTAGATGTCAGCCAGGAGCAGAAGTTTCTCCACAACTGACGTTTACTGACTTTAAAAGTGTGTCTCTTTTTGGCTCAGTGTTTCTGATGGGCTTGAGCATTGGGAGCTGAAGGTCTTTGGAATACCTGACGCAAAGCCATTTGCATTCTCTTGAGATCTGTTGGCAGTCAGAATTAAACCAAGATGTTTTAGGCAGTTGGACTTTATTGGACGACATCGTAATACTGGTCTTTGCAGACTTAAATGAAGTATCAGAGATTCTGCTGGGTCTTGACTTTAAAGAATGTCAGTTTCCTGGAGCTCCTTTGAAATATCTGCAGAAAAAGGATTCCAATAAGCCTTCTTATAATTAAGGTGTTCTGAAACAGAGGTGTTTTTAGTTGTTATGGATTTTAACAGAAGGGGAAAATGTTACTTCCGTGCAGATCGTCATGAACAGACCACTCATAGTCCAGGACCAGCATGGGGTCACATACTGACAAATCTAAATAAGAAAGTGTACCTGTGGAAGAATGGAGGTAAACTGGAGACCCATCACTCAGACAACACAAGTCAAACTCTGAAAAGACGTCTTCAAGACGCAGACCTCTAGATGAAGAATTTACACCACCCCAAAGGGGATTATGGCCATGAAAGTCACCCAACAGCAAACAAGGGCGAGGAAGTTCTTAAACCAGACTGGCAAGGTCCTGACAAGGTCATGGGTTCAAATGTTATTCTGAAAGAAATTGGAGTTACTGATAATGATAAATGCAGTTTTTGCAGATTATTTAAAGATTCTATTGACCATATGTTTTGGAAATGTACTCATGTCAAATGTTTTGGAGTAGGTTTATTGATTTAGTAAAAGAGAAATGCACTCACGCACAAAATATATGCCTAACAGAGTCTCTCATACTTTTAGGCTTCGACATTACAATCGCAACTGATTACATTTTTTACTTCATTATTCTTCTAGCAAAACATTACTTATATTTATAAGTGTAAGTTAAAAGACAGTCTTCCACAAGTAGCAGTTTTCTTGAATTTTTTTTAACTATAGATATACACTTGAAAAATAGAACTCATACTTAACCATGAACCACATGGATTTCTAATACCTAGTTGCTTTAGTTACCGTCTCTGGAAAATGTCTTTTCTGCATTAATACATTAAATGCGCATAATGCATAATATAACAACAATTACTAGACTAATTAATGTCATTTTTTTCCTTTTTTCTGTTTTGTTTTGATCTTTTGCTGAGGATATCCTGTGTGGCCCTTGTTTGCTGCTGAAATATTCCTGTATATTGGTACTCGAGAGATAATGTACCTTACGATAATAACATATATTATCTTCATTTGCTGTGGCCCAACCCATTCTGCCTTCTTGTTTCTTTGCTTGTCTGTTCGTCTGTCTGTCTGTCTATCCGTCTGTCTTTCCTATACTATTTGTGTATGCATGCTGATTTATCTTGCAGTGTATATATATATATATATATATATATTTTTTTTTTTTTTTCGTTTTTATCAAACGCATGTATACATCATCTCTTTTCAGTTTTGGGTAGTAGTATTAGAATAACATGATGTATACAGGTTTATGTATATTTCTTAAAGCATTGTCTTATGTTTGTTAATTAAGTAACCATGCTTTTTAGGTAAACAATGCTATGCTGAAACTCTCCTTTTTCTGTCTTTCTTTCTTTCTCTCTTTTTTTTTTTCAACATGTGTGTGGTTTGGCCGATGTTTTTTTGTTTGTTTTTTTTTTTGCTTGCTTTATACCTAACTTCTAATTATGACTGTTGCTGTTAATTTTTTTTTGTTTGGCTTTTTTTGTGTGTTTTTCTTTTTGCATGTTGAACAACAATAAAAGCAAATAAAAATGTAAAAAAAAAAAAATTGAAAAAAAGGTCCTGATGACAAATGGAGACAGAAGGTGGTAGATATAATGAGCAAACCATAACAGTCTTACAGAGAGTGAGTCTCACTGCTACTGCCCGAAGAGGGGTAGTAAGAGCAATAGGGCTAAACAGCAAAACTTTGTGGATAAGAAGGGCAACGCTGCCTGCTAATCCCAATGTGGAAGGATGTGCAGGTTTGGAAAGAATATTGAAGCCAGAAAGAGTGAAGGTCTTCTGGCTTTGAATTTCTGTTTCATGAAGGGCTACTGCCTGGGGTTTAACTGTATAACACAAAAGCTGCAGCTCCTCAAAGCTTGATTTTAAACTCCAGATATTCCAATGGATTAATGTACTATCCATGGTATGGAGGACAAACAGGAGAGAAATCAGTTCATCTCCAAGTCACCGTCTGCGTCCAATGGAGCAAATTACTTTTGAAGGACAAGTTTGGTTGGTTCTCCAGACCCACTGGCAGACTTGCCCGCAGGCAGAGATGACTTAGGTTTTGGGGACGGTGGAGGTCGCCTTTTAATCCCCTCCATCTCTCATGGGCACTGCTCTCGAAAGTTCAAGGCCGGAGAGCTGTTTTTTTTTTAGTCTGCCCTGCAGCAGATGGATTAGGCTGCTGGGCAGTCTGAGAAATGGTGGATTTAGCACCCCTGCAAGGGACATCCACTTTCGGTTGGGAGTTGGTGGATTGGCCTCCACTGGGACCCAGACACTTTTCCTTGCAATGTTTTAGAAAAATTAAACACATCCGTTTGACAGCAAACAGAACGTGTAGAATCTTTCGTCACAGCGTATGAAGAAACTGAAGTAGACTGACTGCCAAGGACCTGCTGGCGCGCCTCAAAAAATAAAATTTTATTTTCCGTTTTAACTTTCAGTATGAATCCAAAGTGGGCAGTTGCGTGAAGAGGAGAGGTGGTCGCCATCACAGTTTGCACAATGGGCCGGATCTTTACACAGCCCATCATTGCAGCAAACACCACACACCTCCTCCCCAGAACAGCGATCTTTGACATGCCCAAACTTCTGGCACTTGAAGCACCCCATCAGAGATGAATGTAAAGTTCAATGCGCACATTCAAATAACCCACTTTGATGACCTGAGGCAATGAAGGGGTACAGAATGTCAGAAAGAGGGTGCTGGTGGGCACTCTTTCTGTACCTTTGTGAAATGTCACCCTATGCACGTCAATGACACCTTGTGAAGCAAGTTCAGTTTTTATCTCAGTCTCCTAAACACCTCTGAGATGTGAGCATCGAATGGTTCCCTTGGACGAATTCAACTGTTAATGGGGAGTCACCTGCAATTTTCTGTTTTCTAGTTTTGTGGCTCTCATCAGCTGCTCTGACTGTTTCTTAGATTTACAATGGACGAGGAAGGCACCATTCCTTAGTCTCTTTACTGACTGTGGGTCTCCTGGAAGCCCTTCTGAATAGCAAACGGGCTTAATGCGGAAATCGGTTTGTCCTGTTCTGTACCTTTCACAATCAACTATGCAGACCCAAATCCAGTAATTCTCCTTGTTTCAATTTCGGAATCAGAGTCCACTTCAGATTCCTGTGATATTCTTTTAATATTGGAATGTACTTTTCGGTTTATTTTTTTGTTTGTTTTTTTGGAGGAGGGGGGAGTTTTTGGTGAAGAAGCTATTTTTGTTGTCATTTTTTTATTTTATCTCTCCCTTTCCCACCCACCATAGAGTCCAACTATGGGACCAGGGCCAAGAAGTCACTGTCTTTACCCCTTCAGCCCTGATGTGGCCCCTCGCGGTCGGCTGGGCTATAAGCAACATTATCTTATCTTTACCCCTTCCAGGCTTCGGGAGGATATATGACAACCCCCCCCCCCCCCCCCTCACCGATCATGCTCAACTCCCGGGGTCAGAACCAAGCACTGCATGGGTTACCTTGGCCAGCCAGGGAACTGCCCATCTTAACCCAGCCCCATGCAGGGGAAGCCGATTGATACACCTGGGCCAGAGTGTACCTCCTGTCTAGAAGAGGTCCAAGCCGAACAAATGAGTTGAGGGCACCTGCCCTATCAATCAACAGGATCTCATCCCCCTCCATCACAGGTCGCACTGCAAGGCAAACGCGGCAGCTCTTAAGAAGACCACAGAGAAAAAAAGAATGCAGAAAAGAAGGCTTGAAGGGGAGACAAAGAAGGAAAAATCCATTAAAGAAGGCAGAAGATAGAATAGCAAAAAGGTAGGTTAGTATTTGTCAGGGCCCTGCCTCTTAACGTGTCTGACATGTGAGACCCTACCAGGGGCATCACCTCCAACCATGTTGTGCTTAGGCCAAACAGCAACTTGACTTTCCAGGCCTAGAAGCATTTTCAAAAATTAGCCTATCATCAAGTATTGATGCCCCCGCCAGCAGAGCCTAAGTGATCACTGGACCACGCAAGCCCTCCAACCACAGCAAGGTTGAAACTCCGGGAGGGCAAAGGTGACACAGCCAGAAGACTGATTCAGAGCTCGATGAGAACAAAATGGCCCTTAATTTCTGAAAATCATGTTTCTTTTATGAATTCAGACTAATTACAGCAATCTTCCAAAATCAGGGTTCAAGGTGCCAAATATCTGTAGTATGACTATGGCAGAATGGCATTATTAGGCATGAAAATTGTAGAAATTATGCAGAATGTTTTTTAAGTAAACAGGTCGGATTCCTCCATGTGAATGTGTGTATGCGCGCGTGTGTGTGTGTGTGTGTGTGTGTGTGTGTGTGTGGGGTGTATGCATGTGTGTGTGTGTGCACATGTTTCTGTATCTGTTTGTGTATGTGGATATATACATGTCAGTGTGTGCATATGTGTGTGTGTGTGTGTGTGTGTGTGTGTGTGTGTGTATGTGTGAGTCTGTGTGTGTGTGTATGTGTGTGCTTGTGTGTGTGTGTGTGTGTGTGTGTGTGTGTGTGTGTGTGTGTGTGTGTGTGTGTGTGTGTGTATTTGTTACTTATTTATGTATGTGTGCATGTATATAGATGCATGTTTTCCCAGTTTATGCAGTGTCCCCTCCCCCCAAGTCTCTTTCATGTGGTAATAAAAAAAAGTCTGTAAACTATCTCCAGAGTTTTTCACAATCAATAAATGTTATTTATGCTTTTGTGTAAAACAAGGTCATATCATCATGCAGAAATGTTTTTAAATGTTTAATAAATTTAATTAACAAGGAAAGTTTAAGAATAAATTTAATTAAAAACAAAAGTCACAGTCACACTGATTTTTTGGACATCACCTTTAGTGTTGATGACAGCAGCAGCCTTGCTGGTACGAGAGTCCCATATACGCACAGTCTTGTCTCCACTAGCAGTGGCCAGATGATCTGGATTTGTAGGATGCCAGCACAGCTGATCTACACTGTCTCCATGGCCGCGGAATATATGCTCTTTGCTCTGTGACATTAATAACAGCCAGTCTCATATATTTATTAACTACATCCATTCAGAATGATGTAATATAATATGTACAAATAAATAAAAGTAGAGGGTGGGGTGAAGATGATACTCATTATGAATTCCAACACAGGCTAAAATATTCTGTCGACAGACATATCATCTTGAATATCATTATTCATATTTCATACAATATATAATAGTAATAATAATAATAACAACATTATATCATATGAAAGAGAATTGATCCATTCCAGACCCAGGATATGCATACCTTTTCCTGGGAAATGAAGGGGCAATTACACCTCAAGCAAAGAATTTTCAGGTGTACAGATTGAACTGAACGTTCATAAAGGATGGAATGGTGAGAGGGGGCGGGGATTTTGACTAACACTGTGTTCCCTCCATTCCATATTTTCCAACAGCCAAAAATGTTTCTCCTTCACCAGTTCTCAAAATCAGTGGAAAGATTTGCCCTGATCCTTCCTCAGGCCCTCCTGTTTGATGTCACCATCTGAGGGGCTTGACAGGGTTCTGTTCCTAAGCTGCCTGAGCCCTAGTCACAGGCTCCTTTCCCTGTTTTGCAAACTGGGATGAACACCTCTGCCCCATCTCTCCAAATAGCTTTGCTCCCAATGAGTAGATCAACCTCTGGGGTCTTTTGTCAACAAAACCTTTGTGGTCACCAATAAAAATGGTGACTGTACCTCTGTCCAACCTAAAGGTATTGCTTTACCCTCAATGGAATCAGCCAGTCACCTTCAAGAATTCATCTGTCCGCTGACATCAGACTCTCGCTCAAGTAACGCTGACACTACCAGTCAGACAAAACAAAAGAGAGCTCCTCCTTTAATCAACAACTAAATTTTTACATTATTTACAAAGAAATACTGTCGACTTTTGTTTAACATAATCATCAATTAATTGTTTCTATCAACACATTATCAAGGTCCTCACGACTATAATACAGAAACTTTTACTTTTGAAAGTTTGGCCTCAGACAGTCACACAAAAACCTGTCTTTGCCAAAGGAATTGCCTGGTCCTCACAGAAGTTTAATATAGTTTTCTTTCCTGGCTTTGGTCTCAGCAAGCTGCAAATCTGTTCATTCTCAGCGACTCTCGTCATCTTTCAAGAAAGCATGAAGTAGACCTATGCCCCTCTCAAAAAATAAGAAAACTACTCATCCCTTGGAAAGTTCCTAAAAAGATGAAAACCAAATTAATCATTTAAAACTCTATCCAAAGAACATTAATCTTTAAAACTGTTTTTCTCTCTTTTCATTTCTTTTCACCACATCTTACCTGGAGAGTTGCTAAACCTAACTTTGGCCAGTTGTGGCCTTTATGTCTATTTTTGACACGTCAGTGTCATTTACAAAAAATAACTAAATGAAAATAAGCTAGGACTAGGAGGCATGCGCCCTTACCAACGTCTCCTTCCACATCATTGATCAGTATGTCAGTATGCCCATGCAACTGGTAATAAACAAATCACCCTGTGCCCTGCATTCACAACTCTGCACAAATGTTGCATGCTTTCACAGTTCACAGTCACTGGCATTCTACTTTTACTGTTTTAAAAGGCAGCTAACTTAAAAAGTTTGAAGAATCAGCGTAGTGTGCATGCGTTCATGTTTGAGTCATCCATATCCACTGGCACACTATCATCAAATCTTTCCAAAGATGGACAGGGATTTAACATGTGTTCCAAGATTTTTTTAAATAAATGGTCTTGGAGGTAGTATGAGCACTGATTCTATTTCTGTGGATTGTTCTCTTAAATAAAATTGTAAACAAGAACAACAAACATCGCAGCAGTGTCCATAAGCCATACTACCACGTTTGTCAATCTCTTCATTGGGGACGTTGAGGAAGAGGAATAATTTGATCTCTTCTATGAGAGCAGAGACCAACTCTTGCTTGCAGCCAGCAAGTTTTTAGTGGGCAAGAGCTATGGAATCAAAAACATGTTTATTTCTTTCCAGGGGCTGCAATTCTAAGTTGAAATGTTTCACTACATTTGTCAACAAAACGGAATCACAAGATCTCTTGATAAGTTCTCAATTTTCTACAACAAAGCTGCAGTGAGATGACTGTACTCGCAACCAAAAAAACTGTGCATCCTAAGGACCTTCTGTGTGAAAATCTGTATGTCAAACTGCAAAATCAGCACATAAAATACACCAGTTATGTGCTGTAAGGAACACTGCTAATGAATATTACCCAGGTCATGTCGCCCTCTGATGCATGACTAAAACAAAGTTTAAATGCATCAATCAATTTATAATACTGTCATTGCAAAACTAAAGTGAGATCACAATAAGCACTACCCTGCTTATGTTCCACTCCAGTTCAGTAGTATCATACAGTTTTATCATCAAGGATAACACACTTTCAGACAGAAAAAAAAAAAAAAAAAAAAACTCAAAAGATACACAAACTTATAGTTCAAACAACTAACTTTTCTCATTCTAGGTTCACTGGGCTGATCCCAGTTTTGTCACATGCCCTCAGCAACTTTGTCAATGAAGCAGTTGTCTTGGGGTATGTCACACTTGCAGTGTACATTACTAGTTCACCAGCACAATTACAGGAAAGGACTTCTCTACAAGTAGGAGTTAATGAACTCCACAAATCAGAGTAATCCGACTCTCCTCTAAGTGTAAAGGCCCCTACACCTAAGAGTGATGCAACTCTCCACAGACAAGAGTAATCGAATTTAATATACATATAATTTAGAGCAATGGCAATATACAATTGCTATGACATGAACACCTGCAAAGAGGTGAAAGATTGAATGAAATGAAAATGTGCAAGCACATATGTAAATTTATAGACCTTTTTTTTTTTTTCTTTGTCCCTTCACACACACACACACACACACACACACACACACACACACACATGCACGCACACATACACTAAATAAATAAATGAATTGTTAGGATCAACAAAAACTGATAAAGTGTTAGTCCTCTAGAGCCAGGTATGGATGCAGTCAAAAGTGACAGTTTCATCACAACCGATAATAATGTCGGGATAAAATGCACAAGTAATGCGGTTCATAAGTGTGTGTGTGTGTGTGTGTGTGTGTGTGTGTGTGTGTGTGTGTGTGTGTGTGTGTGTGTGTGTGTGCATGTGTGTGCGTATGTGTATGCCCCAGTGGCAGCTGACAGCAGACACTAAGGTACAAGATCTGCTGACCCACCATCACTTCTGCAGACCTTTTTTAAACTCCACCCCCCTACCCAACCCACCCAACACTGATGGACTCAGATTTTAAAAAAAATGTATAATAATAATAATAAATAAATATATATGCTACTTATTTAGGTTGGTCTCATGGTAGCCACTCTCCTCAAAAAAATCGACACACTAATTATTGAACAGACCTGAAGTCCACAATACAAAATTACTTCCCTTTGCCCAACCACAATACTCCCATAACTTCCATTTCAAATTATTGTAGCATCCTAAATTACAACATCATTTCATACTATCATGCCATTTTACTTCATGACGGCAGATTTATGCCATTGTTTCCATAGCACAAGAACACTAAAATAATTGCTGCAAACATAACCACTGTTTACCAGTATTTCAATTCATACAAACACAACAATAACAAAAACATAAAACCACCAGACACCACTTTCTCATAAAAAAAAGAAATTACAAGGAAAATCCAGATTTCTTTGACAGAATGTCCATGAATTCTATCCGGCTCTAACAGATTTTTTCAGCCAGACACTTGCCAGCAATCAGAACCTCATCATCATCATCACACATGCCAAAATGCCTCTGCCAACCACTAGAACCACCAGAAAGAGGTCCCACAATGAACCCAGTGTCGTATGCAGTCACAAAAGTTACATTCCAGGCCCCTCACACTGTCTCGAAGAACACTCAACAAAGGCACTCCACTATAAGCCCTGGCATACAACTTCCTGAAGACAAAAAAAAAAAAAAAAGAGGAAAAAATTACCAATACAAAAGGAAACGTGGAATATTTGAAGGAATGTGGGATAAGCAACAGTGCTCCAAAGCACCTATTTTGAGTTGAAAAATAACGTATTTGCTGCTTTCAAATAAACATTTTCAACAAGTTTTGATTCAGATGTCATAATTTCTGGTAGAAACAATAAAGTAGGATTTCAAATAATCCCAGCAGCAAAACAAAAGTTAAATTTTTTTTTTAAAAGCTGG
The DNA here is from genome assembly GCA_033310375.1 of Conus canariensis. Taxonomy (NCBI): domain Eukaryota; kingdom Metazoa; phylum Mollusca; class Gastropoda; order Neogastropoda; family Conidae; genus Conus; species Conus canariensis. The sequence continues at coordinate 73,979,293 of CM065716.1, read as the reverse complement.
AAAAAGAAAGAGAAAAAGGACATTCCCTGAAATGAGGGCAATTAACAAGCATGAAGTCTCTTCTGAATTCAGAGCACAAGCACACTACAAAGTCTCCACAAATCAGTCTCCACCTTGTCTATAGATAGCCAGCTACATAAAGCTTTGATGCTAACCGGACAGACCAGCCCAAGTCCTATTTCACTTAAAAATGTCATACTTGAAGAATAACTTAGCAGTCTAATGATTCCAGCCACAGACCAAACATCTGCCCGAAAGTACAGAGCTTCTGAGCCAGGAGGCTGGAGATCACACTCACCTTGAATAGACAACTTTCTGTTACTGTTTCAGTAAAAAAGACTTTTCTAAAACGGTTCATTTGACTGCCTGCTGCTAGACAAAAATGATGAGAGAAAAAATGGAAGGCAGAGGGACCTGCACTCCCTATTCAAAATCATCAATAGGAACATCTACTTGACATTTTATGACCATGGAGACACAGTTTCATACACAGTTGATAGAAATTTATATCAGCTGAGCTAAAAACAGACAATCCACAGTATGCTGATCAGTATGAATGAAAGAAGTTGGCATCACTCAGCATGAACTGCAAAACATTATTGGACGTTTTCATGACATTGTTTACCATTTATCCATCATCTTTAAGCAATTTTTTCACCTTTATATTGGCAGCATCCAAGCAATTACAACATTCAGAAATATTGGGAAGGAAACATTGTCTGTCATACATTCAGGTGTGGTGTTGTTTTTATTCTATAAAAAAACAACAACATGTATTTATCATTGTTCTATTAAGTATTATCATGGAAAGTTTGATCTATCAGTACGTTACCACATTATGTTATTTTGATCATTAGTTTTGGTGTTGCGCTTTGGCAGCCACTCCATCATGGCTTCCCATAACAATAAATAATTGTAAGAGTTAACAACTGGCTTACAGAAAAGCTGCAATTCTCTTGCCCTTTTGCCCTGTTGTGAAAATGAAAAGTAAAAAAAAAGGTAACTTGTGAAAATGAAAAGTAAAAAAAAAGGTAACTTGTTAGGTTTTATCAAATAATACAATCTTGTATCACTGGAAGGTTTTTTTTTTCAAATAGCTTTCCACACTTGTGAGTTGCATTCAGATTCATGAAATTTCTTTCCCAACATGCCTAATTTAATACATACAGTGCATTTGCAGTATGGAGAGCAAAACTGACACAGTGGTGCTTAGACTGAATGATGTGTTGTCTGGGTGTCAACTGATTCTGACCTTTCTTCTACAGACCATACACAGCAAACCAATAGTACTGTAAAAGCTACAACTAGCATATGATACTGAGCATAATAATAAGGTCCTTCAACTACCTCTCACTAGTCTCAGAGAAAACATTCACACAACTTTTCAAGAGCCTCATACCAGTTTCAGAATATGGATAGAGTATCTGGCAACCCTATCAAAAAACTTGAGTAGCAAGACTGAAGATGTGCAATGTCAAATACCTAAACTTCTAGTTCATCTGAAAGATAAACCTTACATCTCAACTGAGAGATGCAACACTGAGGCTGGCATGTATGGAGCACCAAAGACTCAGTACCGAGACCTGCAGAATGATACAAAATACAAGTACTAGGCTATCATGATGTCAATCAACCAAGCTTTGATCTCGACTCAACAACAGATTTGAGAACAAATTCTGTCAAACACTACTTGCCACCATGGCTAAGTGGTTAGGATTGTGCTTCCAGATTATCGGCAGGGAGGTTGTGATTCAATTCCAATCAGAGCCATTTATTTACGGAATTCTTCTGTCCTGACTAGCACCTAACAAAAGTTGAGTCTGCAATGGACTCCACTGGGATGATTTGAACCACACAGTGGAGTTACATCCACTTAGATGGATCCATCTCTGAGGGAACTGCTAAAAATTCCTGACCAATTCTGCAGGTGTTTGTATCTCTTGGGTCTGGTTGACACCAGGATATATCATGAAAGTGAGAGTACAATCCTAACATATAGGGTCAGACCATTATGGAACTGCATAGCATAAACTTCATCATACTCATCCTGCCTATAAAAAAAAGTCTCAAATTCTGTGGCCCTTCATGCTCTGCCCTTAGGTTTATCAAAGTTTCAGTTTCCTCTTTGCATCTATGCCTTCTGTGAGTTCATCTCAAGAGTGCCTATCTCAACAAGTTCATCAGATGTGGTAGCCTCCTCCAGTGAGTGATGCTCATTCATTTGGCTCCATGATGAAGCACTTATTGTCTTCAATGACTCAGCAGTGATGTCTTGAGTATGTCTGATCAGATCACATACCACTGAACATGACTGAAGTGAAACCACACAAGTGACTAAGCAGCAGTGCAGTGTCTTCTCTGATACATAGCCTCATATGATATTGACTTGATACTGACTGCTTACTCCCTACAGACTACTAGTGCCAGGGTTGCAGCAGGACCAGCCAGGTTGTGGCTGTGTCCAGGAAGTCCGAATAAGTGGAATGTGGGTAATGCAACTGATGAGGCACAGAAGATGAGATAGAATGCAAAAGGGTGAAAAAAGCAATGTCCACAAGTTCTGAGTGGTGAAGTGCAGAATCCCAGAAACAATTCAAGTCTGAGGAAGTTGCTTTTCCGTACTTCAAGCAAAAAAGTACAAAAGGGGTAACTGGATATATTGCACCCCCCCCCCCCCCCCCCAAATCACTTAAACTCCTTAAAACGCTGTTCTGACTGAACTAGTGAACCTTAGATTTGAGGAAATTAGAACAATATACCAACACCTGGTACAGTTTGTCCAATAATGTTGTTACAACACCATCTATGAGCGACATCTGCCTGTGCAGTAGCTCTACTTTCCAGCATATTAAAATTTACATGACCTGCTGCCACGCACGCCAAAAGCAAATATTATGAACAGTGAACAGGCATTCCTAACAGGCCTCAGGTCATCTCATGTCATGAAGTAATGGCAACTGGTTTAATTTATACACTGAATATGACCATCCTCATTGCCCTTCTGAGACTCCCTGGAGGTTAAATCCTAAATCAGTGCCATAAAACTCTAGCATAGTTTTTCACTCGCAATTTTCCATTGTTTCTGATTTCAACTTCATTTATGATTAAGTACTTAATTTTCATCTTTTTTTAACATCATAAATCATATTTTACACCACCCGCATGGAGACACATCTTTCCGAATCACAAATATTAGAACCAATGCAAGAAGCTGCAATTTCCTTTATGGAACAAACTTGAGGATGTATATGATTTTCAGACCTCCAACAGAACATCCACCATAGCAATACACCTGCTGAAAGGTTATGAAACACATCTCCTCTGTGCTTGCATACCTCCTGACCCCACACACACACACACACACACACACACACACACTCACACAAGTGCGCCACATACATGAGCACCTGCAGATACTTGTGCCTTTTTGTGATGCACATTACATGAGTAAAAAAAAATAACACTGGTAAGTGAGATCATCATCACTGCAGTCATGATTTGAGGTTTTCTCCATGCAGACTGCATAACATGCGAGTCTGCATGTTAGAGAATAGATTTTTTCTTTAATCAACCCACAAGAATGGTGAAGCCTGAAACAATGCACCTGAATCATGGATGGAAAATTTGTTGTGATCCGATTCATTGTTGTTCTACAGATGGAATGGCTATTTTCTATAAAGTGTGCTCATGACTGAGATCAGCACAAGAACAAAAAGGAAAGGATGGGGTGGGGGAAAGTCCTAGTCTAGCACACCCCCTCCCCCCCCCCCCCCCCCCCCTTGCCTGTTTCTCATTGGCACTCGCAAGTCGAGATCGCATAACTCTGGCAATATCCACATTTACCATGTGTACTCTTCTGCGAGAAGTATGAAAATGCAGTTTTTCCAAAGCAGCACAAGCAGTACAAGTTATAAGTCAAAGGAAGCTGCTTTTATGTTACTTCTGAAGGGGGTAAATGTGGATATATTGCCATAAATTATTGAAGAGCAAGATTCTAATCTGAAAGCCTCCGTCCCTCCCCTTTCTCTGGGCGGTACTGACTGGCGCTCTCTCAGACAGAATAGCTTTTCTTCGTGAGAGCGCGAATTAACGATGTCAGCACACTGGCAAACCAAGGCCCTGAAACCGATTTTGCCGGCCGCTAAACTTCACTTCACCAATGAGCTTACCAGGCGTTCTCTTTCCACGACGTAAATGGCAACAGTTTTGTCAAAGGATCCCGATGCAAGTCTTCTGCCATCTGCACTCCATGCTACAGAGTGAACCTTAGCAGAATGTATCTGAATGTCTCTAGTTCTACAGTTAGCCTGGAAGTGCTTTTGCATTTGCTCAGCATGGTTCGCCATGATGCCGAATACCAATCAGTTGGTAGAGTTACCTTCCTTGGTTTTACAAGTGGAAAAATATCGCCACATGAAAATCTGAACGATATCAAGATTGTATGATAACGTCTAAAAACAAAGCTCTTTTGTTGTGTTGTTGTCGTCGTTGCTGTTGTTGTTTGTCTTCCCCTTAAATCTTCACAACAGAGACAGAGAGAAGAGTATATAACCAACAAGAGATTTTTGAACAGTGTTCTATCCCACTGACAGCGGACCTCCCCAACAAGGAATTGACCGCAGTTCAAAGATGTAGGCCTAACCAAGATGCTTTCCCGCCTAGCCGTTAAAACCACAACCGAACGCAAAATGAAATGAAATGGAGTGAAATACTTATGTCCCTGAAAATTTGGATAGTGATGGAAAATTCAGTTGTACTCATGGCTTGTATGAAATAAGATCACGCCAGAATGTTTTATGTACATTGTTTTAGTTCCCAACGTTTCCAAACTTTGGTACCAACGGGAAGTGCATACAGCTGATGTACGAAACGTGAATAACAAAATATCCATTAAGCATTTGGAACAACAACAAAAAAAGTGGAGCGACACCAATGGTACAATAAGCAAGTTAGCTGTAACAAAAAAAAAAACAACAACAAAAGTCGCCAGGTCCGAATAATAATAATAATAAATCGAGCTTATATAGCGCTCTTCGATGAGAGAAGAAGACTCATCCTCAGAGCGCTTCACAATACAGGAAAAATAAAAGTTTCCATAAACATTGCACAATACTGAGAAAAAGGCATCAAAACAATAGGGCACAAAGCAAGCACTAAAACAGATGAACAAGCCACATCCCCCCCCCCCCCACTCTATCCCCCCCCCCCCCCCCCCCCCCCCCCCCCCGTGAATCCGTGAGTTTTCTGACTACTTTCCGGACCTTCCTTCACAGCTACATGCTGCTTTGTCTGGTCTTAGTTCTGGCACCGGAAATCCACGGACAGCAGTGAACATCAAGTGGTCATGAGGCAGCCCACTAACAGAAACACTTCGTTTCTGCCCATCTACACACATCAGTGATGTCCAGTGGTGCCTATTTGAGGAGAGACAGATACATGCGGGCGGAGACATTGAAACACAGACGTATAAAGAGAGACGAAGGGACAGGCAGACAGATGGACAGACAGAGAGTTAGACACAGACGGATAGACAGACAGGAAGACGGAGAAACATGAAAAAAGAGAACAAGACAGAGAGAAAGAGAGACAAAAACACATAGAGACAGGAAGAAAGAAAGAGACAACGAGAGAGAGAGAGAGAAACACACACACACACACACACACACACACACACACACACACACACACACACACACACACTCTCTCTCTCTCTCTCTCTCTCTCTCTCTCTCTCTCACGTATACACACATATCTATCTATGTATCCATCCATCCACTCATCCATCCATCTGTCTGTCTATCTATCTATCTATATCTATCTGTCTGTCTGTCTGTCTCGGTGTGTGTATTCATATCTATCTAGCCAGCAAGCTAGCTAGCTCTCTGTCTCTGTCTGTCTGTCTGTCTCTCTCTCTCTCTTTCACGCACCCCCTCCCCCTCCCCTCTGTCTGACTTTGTTGATTTGTCGGTCGATCGTTCTCTCTCTCTCTCTCTCTCTCTCTCTCTCTCTCTCTCTCTCTCTCTCTCTCCTCTCTCTCTGTTTTTATCCGTCTCTCTGTCTCTGTCTGTCTGTCTTTCTATCTCTCTTTTTTCTCGCTCTCTCTAACTCTCTCTTTGTGTCTGCAAGTTTGCCTATATGTGTGTCTGTCTGTCTGTCTGTCTGTTTTACTCTCCTTCACTCTCTCTGTCTTTGTCTTTGTCCCTGTCTGTCTGTCTTTGTTCCTAACTGTCTGTCTGTCTCTTTGTTTCTGTCTCCGTCTATCTGTCTCTGTCTGCCTGTCTGTTTCTCTCTCTTTGTCTGTCTGTCTGTCTGTCTGTCTGTCTGTCTGTCTCTTTTTGCGTCTGCCTGTCTGACCATATCTCTGTCCGTCTCTTTATCTGTCTGTGTCTGTCTCAATCTCCTTTACTCTCACTATCTCTTTGTCTCTTTCTTTTGTTGTTTCTTTGCCTCTATTTCTCTGCCCCCCCCCCCCCTCTCTCTCTCTCTCTCTCTCTCCCTCCCTCCCTCTCCGTCTTTCTCTCTCTCTCTCTTTTTCTCTCTCTCTCTCTCTTCCCTGTATGTCTCTGTCTCTCTTTCTTCCCCGTATGTCTCTGTCTCTCTCTGCCCCTCTCTGTTTCTCTCTGAAGGTAAGGTGGGTTTTTTTGTTGTTGTTGTTGTTGTTTTTGTTTTGTTTTCCTTGTAAAATAATGGCAAATAATTTCAATACCGAGAGTAGTAATGAATGGTTAACCAACTCAGGATTCAAAATTGGCTATCTAAATGCATGTCATGTGTTAAACAAATTATGTGATTTACCTTCTATTTTATCTAATGCTAACAATTGTTTTCATTGTTTTTGTTTCTCTGAATCTCGGTTATCAAGTTTAGTCTCAGACGATTTAGTAATGATTCCAGGTTACAATTTTATTAGGAGAGACCCTACATCTAAGCTAGAAACAGGTCTTCTAGGATATGTACATCACTCAATGAACTATAAACTGATCCATCATTTTGATAAACATAATATTGAATGCATCTGGATAGAGTTTCGTTTAAAAGGGACTAAACCGATATTAGTAGGCTTTTTATATAGAAACCCTGATGAACGTGTGGAATGGTATGATAGATTCGAAGCAATGATGGAAGATGTCTCAGATTATTCAACAGATGTTGTATTGCTTGGTGACTTTAACATTGATTTACTTAAACCTCATGATAAATGGAAACGAATTTTTGAATCATATAACTTATCACAACTGATAGACACGCCAACAAGAATAACGCTGCAGTCTGAAACACTCACTGATCATATCTATGTAAACAATCCAATAAATATTACAGAAACTTCCGTACCAGTTTATGGTCTCAGTGATCATTTTCCTGTATGCTTAACTTGGTCCAAAAAAGGCGTAAAAATTCCTAGATGTAGCCACAAATGCATTTCTTTCCGTAGTTATAAATCCTTTAATTCTGACGATTTTCTTCATGATTTATGTATTGCAGATTTTTCCAGTGTTTTTCAGGAGACTGATCCGGACAAAGCTCTCGAAGTTTCGTATAACATATTTGTCCCTATTTACGACAAACATGTCCCAACTAAGATCAAACGTGTCAAACCCGATGGAAAACCACCGTGGTTAAATGATGAAATTAATGCTGCTATTAAAATTCGTGAAAATTTGTTGCAGTCAACAGGAAAAGATGCAAAGTTTAAGAAACAGCGTAACAAAGTTACAGCTATGAAAAGATCTGCTCGTAAAAAACATTTTAGCGACCTTATTTCATCGAAAAAAGATTCAAAATCGATCTGGAAAGCCATTAATCAATTATCAGGTAAATCGTCAAAACAAACAGCTCCGTCATCTTTAATTCTGTCTGCCGATAATCTCAATAAACACTTTTCTACCATAGTCGAAAAGACTATTAAAACTGATTGTACTAAACATAATGAACTGTTGTTACTAAGAGAATTTTGTGATACTAGACGAATAGGGTCCAGACTTGACTTTCAGTTTATCAGTGTTCACGAGGTATGTAGAGAACTTAATTCATTGAAGGAATCTAAGAGCCGGGGATTAGATAATATAGACAGCAAAATTTTGAAAATTTCCGCACCTATTATCTCTGATAGCCTTACTTATATTTATAACCTTTGTATTCAGAAATGCTATTATCCACAATATTTTAAAGAAGCTAAAGTTTTGCCATTTTTTAAATCTGGTGACCCACAAGATCCTTCGAACTACAGACCGATTTCCATTCTGTCTAATTTGTCTAAACCTTTAGAAAAGCACCTTAAGCAAAACCTACAAAAGCACTTCGTTACACATAAATTATTTCATTCAAATCAAAGCGGTTTTAGAGAAAATCATTCATGTCAGACGGTTCTCACGAATCTAGTAGAACAGTGGCATTTAAATATCAATAATGATCTTCTCACAGGAACGATATTTGTGGACTTTGCTAAAGCCTTCGATGTTATTAACCATGATCTCCTCTTAAAAAAACTTACTTTGTATGGTTTAACTCCAAAGTCTGTCAATCTTCTCTCGTCTTTTCTATCAAATAGAAGGCAGATAGTTGTTCAGGATATGGTATCATCCACTTTTATGCCAGTCAATTTCGGTGTGCCTCAGGGTTCAGTCTTAGGACCGATATTATTTACGATTTACATTAACGATCTCCCTCTTTACATTTCCTCTTCTTGTGAGCTTTTCGCTGATGACACTACCTTACACAATAAAGGAAAAAATGTAGATGTAGTGTGCGCTGACTTACAAAATGATGTTGACAGGCTCATAAAATGGACTGAACTTAATCATATGGCACTTCATCCTCAAAAATCTAAATTCATGTTAATATCAACCAGGCAAAAGCGACAAAATATTAAAGATAATCTAAAGGAATTAAAAATATATGATAACGTATTAGATGAAGTAAGTTCTCATAAACTACTTGGTCTTATAATCGACAATAAGTTATCCTGGTCGAATCAGCTTTCGACTTTATCAAAAAGAATATCGAAAAAAGTCTTTCAGCTTAATAGAATCAAACATTTTTTGGATCAACACACTCGGAAATTATTTTTTCATGCTTATATTCAAAGCGATGTGGATTATGCTTCAACCTGTTGGGATTTAGCTAGTAAAGCCTCCTTAAGGCATCTTGAAAGTCTCTACAGACGCTCTCTCAAACTTATACTTCTTAAATCTTCCTCTCTGGAAATAAGTGACTATAAAGAACTAAACATCTTGCCTTTTGAATTTAAATGTATCTTCAACAAAGCTGTCTTTATGTTTAAGATTATGAATAACCTTGCACCATTCTATCTCCGAGAGAAATTTCCCGTACGAGAGTTTCGTAACAAAAGCACAATATTTATCCCTCGTCCAAGAACTGATCTCTTTATGACATCTTTTATCTATTCAGGAGGAAAATTATGGAATGAAATCCCGGAATACATAAAAAACAAAAATAGTTTATTATCGTTCAAAAAAGCATACCACAGATACTTAATGGAAAAGTTTATAAATGGTTGGTTTCTTTCAGTTAAGACCTGAATTTAATGATATAATATTTACCTTCTCTTTTACAACCCTCTCTCTCTCTCTCTCTCTCTCTCTCTCTCTCTCTCTCTCTCTTAAAATGGACTGAACTAAATCACATGTCACTTCACCCTCAAAAAACAAAACTGATGTACATTACAACTAGGCAAAGAAGACAAAAGCTCATCAATGATTTCCCTCCTATACACCTCAATAATGTACTTGTGGAACAAGTCACTCATCATAAAGTATTAGGACTAATAATTGACAATAGTCTCAGCTGGAATCCCCACATAACTTTACTATGCAAAAGGCTTTCCCAGAAAGTCTATCAGCTCACCAAAATCAAACACTTTCTTGACCTTCATTCACGAAAACTCTTTCCATGCTCATATTCAGTCTTATGTTGATTATGCATCGACTATATGGGATTCTGCAAGTGCAAACACACTAAAACCATTGTTCAGCCTACATAAACGAGCGCTCAAATTAATCCTTCTGAAGAAAACTAGCCTCGAAAGCTCTGATTATAAACATCTTCACATTCTTCCATTCAGCCAGAGACTCAAATACAACAAAGGGCTAATGATGCACAAGATTCTGACCGGGAATGCTCCAACAACTTTAATGAGACGATTCTCAAAAGTCTCATCGAGAAACTCCCACAAACTCCATATCCCAATCCCCAGAATTGACCTATTTAAATCAAGTCTAACGTACTCGGGAACCTCTTTGTGGAACTCCCTTCCAGAATCCATCAAACAAATCCATTGTACCACAACTTTCAAAAACACTTACCTTACCCATCTTCTGCGGTTAAAAAAAAAAAACAAAACACATAAGTAATACCAACAAGTAATCTCAAAAGCATAAATCATCACATTTTCATGTACTTAACCAATTTGGTTTTTTTTCTTTTTTTTTTTCTTCTTCTTCTTGTTTTTCATGTATCAAGTATTTTGATATGTGTGTGTGTATGTATGTAGTATGTTTGTATGTATGTATGTATGTGTGTGTGTGTGTATATATGTATGTGTATGTGTGCGCATGTACATATATATGTATATATATTTGTATATACAATATATATATATATATATATATATATATATATATGTGTGTGTGTGTGTGTGTGTGTGTGTGTGTGTGTGTGTGTGTGTGTGTGTGTGTGTGTATGTGTGTGTGTGTGTGTGGATATACATATGTGTGCATATGGATATAATCTTATGAAAAATGATTATATGTTGTGCCCTTTTCTCTCTCTCTCTCTCTCTCCTCTCTCTCTCTCTCTCTCTCTCTCTCTCTCCTCTCTCTCTCTCTCTCTCTCTCTCTCTCTGTCAGTGCGTGCGTGCGTGTGTATGTTCCGAATTCCGTACATATTTTGTCATATTCATTTTACTGTCTGATTTTGTACATGCTGATTATTGTATGGTTTAGTACATTTCCATTTCAAATTATTACATTTCAGGCTGTTCCCCCTCTCCCTTTCATTCTCTCTCTCTCTCTCTTCCTTTTTTTTCTTTTTTTTTTAATTTTATTTTATTATTATTATTTTGTTTTGTTTTGTTTTGTTTATTATTATTCTTATTTTTTGTTTTGTTTTCATTTCTCTTCTATTTCCATTTGATGTTCCTCTATGATTACATGATTACATGACCGCTTTGCTTGCTTCTTTGCTTTCTTACATTAATTGATTTCACTGCATGGTGTAGTCCCTACTCAGGGCGAGGACTGGATGTAAAAAAGCATGTCAGTGCTTATCTATTATCCTCGTAAATAAATAATTTTGTCTTGTCTTGTCTTGTCTTGTCTTGTCCCTCTTTTCTCTCTCTCTCTCTCTCTTCCCCGTATGTCTCTGTCTCTGTCTCTTCCCCGTATGTCTCTGTCTCTCTCTGCCCTCTCTGTTTCTCTCTGTCTGCCTCTTTTTCTTGCGTGCTCTCTCTCTCTCTCTTTGAGTCTGCATGTCTGTCTGTATGTGTGTCTGTCTGTTTATCTCACTCTCCTTCACTCTCTTTGTCTTTGTCTTTATCTCTGTCTGTCTGTCTGTTTCTGTATCTGTCTGTCTGTCTGTCTCTCTCTCTCTGTCTTTCTCTCTCTCTCTCTCTCTCTCTCTCTCTCTCTCTCTCTCTCTCAGGCTCTCTTTTTGTCTGTCTGTCTGTCTCTCTGCCCGTCTGTCTTTTTGTCTCTTTTTGCGTCTGCCTGTCTGTCTATATGTCTGTCCGTCTCTTTATCTGTCTGTGTCTCTCTCAAGTTCCTTTACCCTCTCTCTTTCTTTGTCTGTCTCTTTGCTTTGGTTTTTCTTTGTTTCTTTCTGCTTCTTCGTCTCTGTCTCCTTCTCTCTGTCACTCCTCTTCGGTCCCTCTCTCCCTCCCTCCCTTTGTCTGTCTGTCTCTATCTCTGTCTGTCTGTCTCTCTTTCTCTCTCTCTCACTTACATGCCTTCCTCTCACTACACTGTATAACAGATGTCTTCGTGAGAATAGATTCCCATCATTATGGAAGATTGCGCATGTGACCCCTATTCATAAAAAAGAACTGTGCAGTAATTATCGGCCATCTCTTTACTAAGCTGTGTCGGAAAGGTTCTTGAGAAATGTATACATCGACACATCTATTTCTTTCCAACATCAAATGCCATTCTTACTCCCTACAATCTGGATTCATCCCTGGTGAATCTACAGTTAATCAGTTACTGTTCACTTATAACGAACTCTGTTATCCTTTTGATTCTGGAGTTACCACACAAATGGTATACTTGGACATTTTAAAAGCATTCGATCGTGTATGGTACAGAGGGCTCTTATTAAAGCTAAACGCCGTCGGGATAAGAGGGAAATTGCCAGACTTACAGAGAAGCTATCTCTCCAACCGTTCCCAGGCAGTGGTTATGAAAGGTGAAAACTCCATCCTCCAGAGGCTTTCTGCGGAAGTGCCACAGGGATCCGTATTAGGTCCCTTACTGTTTCTAGTCTACAATAATGATATAGTACATGATATCGTTTCTGTAATTAAGCTATTCGCCGACGATACTAGTTTAGCACTTTCTCCGTCTAACCCTGTAATCCGCGCTAATATCTTAAACTCTGACCTGGAAAAGATTTTTGAATGGGCAAAGTACTGGAAGGTTAAATTCGATGAGAACAAGACAGAACTGGTAAATATTATTCGAGATCGCAAGCAAATTTATCCACTGACATTCGGTAACACCCCCCTGCAGCCAGTTAATGCACACAAGCATCTTGGTCTGATTGTTCAAAATAACTGTTGATGGGACGAACATATCAGATGTACGGTAAAGAAGGTTAACATGCTGATTACTTGCCTACGAAACTACAAATGTAAGATATCAAGGAAAGCATTAAAAACCATGTTTACATCATTTATCTTGCCGCATTTTGACTACGCTGATATTGTCTGGGACAACTGCAGTGAGACACAAGCAAACATGTTAGAAAATATTCATTTAGAAGCAGTTCGCATCATTATAGGAAGTGTCAAAGGCACAAGCCACCCCCCAAAAAAATCGTATGAAGAATCTGGATTCTGCTCTATAGAAGAGAGGAGAAGAAGACACAAACTAATCAAGTTTTATAAAATAGTCAATGGTTTGTGTCCAGAACACTTAAGTAGCCTAGGACCAGATCTGGTATCAACAAGAAATCCCTACTCACGGCGAAGACCTTTTGACAGACATGTGGCTTTATGCGAAACAGAAGTGTACAAAAACTCATTTATTCCAACCGCAACTAAATTCTGGAATGACCTCCTGGATGACATGAAATCCATCAAATCTCTTTGCGAATTTAAACGTTTTATTTCACAGTACGACTCAGTTGTCCCCTATTATTAGTATTATGGAGACAGAAACGGACAGATTCACCATTGCAGACTCTGCCTAGGAATGAGTGATTTAAATCAAGACCTAGTTAACCGTCATTTAAAAGCAGAACCAGTTTGTCAATGTGGTACTGATTCAGAAACGGCCGAACATTTCCTATTATACTGTTCAAATTACACTACCATCAGAAGAGACACGATTTCCACTCTTCCACCCAATCTACTCGAAGTCGGTATTCATTTCCGTGGTAAACAATCCCTCCGATGTGAAGATAACGAAGCTATGTTCAAAACTGTTCTTCGCTTTATTAAACAATCTAAAAGTTTTTTTTTAAGTACATGTTAATAAAACTTTGCTTTCAGTAAAATGATATAAATGTCTACAATAATGAAATCTTCGGGCAGAATTCTCTCTCTCTCTCTCTCTCTCTCTCTCTCTCTCTCTCTCTCTCTCTCTCTCTCTCTCTCTCTCCTTTTCATTTTTTTTTTCATTGTATTATTTTTAATGCATGCCACTATGTTTTATCACACCCTCTACATGTGTTCATGCCGTGATTACATTTTGTGCTTTACTACTTCTGTCCATTTCTGATGTTCGCCTCTCTCTCTCTCTCTCTCTCCTTTTGTTTCTTTCAATTGCATGTCACTATGCTACGTACCTTCTACGTATTTTCCTGCCTTATGAAACATGATTATATAGGTTGTGCCTTGTCACTTTTTCCCCATTTTTCATCAAAAATGATTATTCATTGTGCTTTGATTCTTCTTCCTATTTTTCATGTCCACCGCTCCCTTTCTTCCCCTTCACTCTCTCTCCCTCTGTGTGTGTGTGTGTGTGTGTGTGTGTGTGTGTGTGTGTGTGTGTGTGTGTAGGTGAGTGTGCGCACACGCGCGAGGTCGTGTGACTTCCTGTTATCCCATACTTGTTTATTCTCTCTCTCTCTCTCTCTCTCTCTCTCTCTCTCTCTCTCTCTCTCTCTCTCTCTCTCTCTCTCTCTTGCACACAAGCGCGTTCAAGTACATGCTCTTTTTGTCTCATCTCCTTATCATGATTTTGCTCATATATGATTTAATATGTATTGTTTCATTATTTTTAATTTAGAAAGAGAGGGTGTTAGTTACCGCCAATGACATTGACAAACAAAGCACATGACAAGACACGATGCATTTCAACCTCTTGGGTCTTCTTCAGGCGAAAAAATAAATCACATTTAACATTTAAGACAGTACAAACAAAGAACGCGGCCGCGGCTATTCTCCCCACCACATGGACAACAACAGATGAGTCATTTTCGTTCTTTGTTTGTACTGTCTTAAATGTTAAATGTGATTTATTTTTTCGCCTGAAGAAGACCCAAGAGGTTGAAATGCATCGTGTCTTGTCATGTGCTTTGTTTGTCAATGTCATTGGCGGTAACTAACACCCTCTCTTTCTAAATTTCTTCGTTGCCGCCGTCAGTCACATCCATGTTTGAATCATTATTTTTAGTCAGCTTTTTCCAGAGTGATATTGTACATATTACTAATGTGTTTGTTTTTAACATGATTTTCTCTATGAGTGGTTTCAGTTTTATTTATTCAATGATTCTCTCCAGTTTTGTCTCTCTCTGTCTCTGCTCCCCCCCCCCCCCCCCTCTCTCTCTCTCTCTCTCTTTCCATATCACTTTGCTAAATACCTTCTACGTATTTTCATGCCTTATGAAAAATGATTACATGTTGTGCCTTGTTTTCTCTCTCTCTCTCTCTCTCTCTCTCTCTCTCTCTCTCTCTCTCTCTCATTGTCTGTCTTATCTCTGTGCGTGCGTGTGTGGTGTGTGTGTGTGTGTTCCAAATTCGTACGTACTTTGTCATATTCATTTTACTGTCTGTTTTTATACATGCTAATTGTACGTTATAGTACATTTCATATGCTCCCCCAGCCCCCCCCCCCCCCCCCTCTCTCCCTTCTTCTTTCCCTGGATTTTTATTATTTTTATTCTTATTTTTATTTGTTTATTCTTCTTTTTTTTTTTTCCCAGTTTTCTTCTATTTTCATTTGATGTTCCACTATGATTGCATGACCGCCTTGTTTGTTCTTTCTTACATAATTTCATTTCACTGCATGTTGTAGTCCCTACTCTGGGCGGGGACTGGATGTAAAAAAAACAAAGCGCATCAGTGCTTATCTCTTATCCTCGTAAATAAAGAATTTTATCTTATCTTCTCTCTCTCTCCCCCACACCACACACACACACACACACACACAACACAAAACACATACACGGCATCACACCACACATCCACCATCATCAATCAACACGCAACTTGTTGGTGGGTATTTGTATTTTGCGTCTTTTATTTAGAATAGCAACTTTAATAGTCTCCTACCATTTCCTTTGTCAAATATGTAAGTAGAAACATTTGAACACATTGTAAGCACAAGCTTGTTGTTGTTCAAATTTTGACATTTATTGTAAAACTATGTGATTGCAAAGTCGAAATAAATTTATCTAAACCAATGTGTTTTAGCCATTGGACGGCATTGTCTTCAAAGTGGAGAGGGGTATGGGTGTTGTTAATGGAGCAAAATCTCTCACAAAGATCTTTAAGCGCTTTACATGCCATGAATTTCGACTGTGTTGGAAAAATAGGTAATTGGCGATTAGCAGTAGCGCCCTCACCTAGTGCAGATGTTCGAACTGTGTGAAAGAGGTCGAAGTCGTCGGGAAGATAAAGGCGACGGTAGTCAACGAAGGCCTGAGGATAACCGAGTTGGAACTTTTCGTCTGATAGTGAAAGGGAAACAAATTATCCACTCGGACCTCGGAGCATCAAGTGGGTGCTGGGGGCTCAGTCAGCTGAAGTTGTTTAGTAGGCAGACCGAGCCCGTTGGCTTGAAGAACTGGAGTCTTTTGCTTGTTCAGTTGGAGTAAGGCACTGCGTTGATCTATTGTCAGGGTGGTTGGGATGCGTGTGAACGATGTTGTCGTAGCTTTGTATAGGATAATTACTGTGTGAAAGAGACCCCGAAGCCGTCGGGAATTTCAACGTCCCATTTGACGATAAGTGGTTGTTTGCTAGGTCACCATGTAGGAATGTGTGTAAATGCTGATGTGAGGAAGAATGCAGTTAGAGTGGAATTCATTGTGGATGTGAACAAGGCGGTAGAGAAGCAGCATGGACAAGGGCATGGCACAGGGGAGATTAATTGCTTACACCCATATATCAACTGAACGGAGAATGAGAATAGGGGAGAGAAGAACAACGCGGATACAAGAGGGATCGGAACAACGGCACGATACAAGAGAGAGAGAGAGAGAGAGAGAGAGAGAGAGAGAGAGAGAGAGAGAGAGAGAGAGAGAGGAGTAAGCAGGACAGATTAGTGTCCGAAAGAACGTGGTCTGGGCGACAGAAGTGGAAGCAGATCTTAAACGCAGGGCTTAGGCATCAAAGACAAGCTGAGAAATAAAGACCGAGTCCAAAGCCAGAGGTGGGGGAAGAATAAAAGAAGAAGATGTCGAAGGACCAAGTCGAAAACCAAAAGGTGGGGGAAAGAGAAAGAAAGAAGAATACTTCTACGTCGTAGATGAGTCTCCAGAGATGACCATGAAGAAGGCGTTGAATCTTTCTTCCTTGCGCTGAACCCTGTGAAGTGATCTGAAGCGATCAAAGCTAAGTGAATTTTCGTTGTTTTATTCGTTTATGTCTCACCTGATGAAGACCTAAGAGGTCGAAACGCGTTGTGTTTCGTCTTGTGACTCGTTTGTCCACGTTCTCTGGGCGGTTCGCTAACATTTATTTAAGATTTGTTTAGATTTCCGCCTGCAGTCCTCTCGCTTTGCAACTAGAGTGTGCATATGCTTTTATAAGTGCAGAGGTAACCTTCATGTTTTAAGCCTGACTAATAAATCACACTTAGTTCACTTAAGCAACACATCACGATTTTACCCGTCCTGGACACTAAGTAAGTTTTCAACATTGTAATTTAAAAAGTCCACCGAGTTGAATGGTCGGGCTGTCCTATGGTTTTCTCGTGGCGACTGAGCGCAGTCCCATGTCGTTCACTCCATCGCCTGTACCCCTGTCACGACCCCAAGCTGCAGACATGCTCGACCGGTTTCTCAGATATAATGTTTGTATGCCTGCCTGATGTATGCCCTCAGCGTGATGCACGTGTGTCAGTGCCACAGTGTTCTCCAGAGACACAATTTGGAGAATCCCCGCTGGTTGTCTCTGACCCGTGCAGCCTGCTCCCTGTGTATCCGCTCGTGACGTGTCCTCCTTCCCTTTTACTATGGTCATGCTGCAGTTGATTCTGGGTAGTCCGAATGTCATGAACAGAAGAAGAGGAAGAACCCCCACCATCACATCCTCGCTCTGACTCGGGGGGTTGTCATGCTGACTGATTTCAATATGTCGATTGTCACAGACAACTTCCTCATTCAACACTGTCAAATTCTGAACATAATCATGCCCTGTCAGGCCTAGGTTTTGCATTTAGGTCAGCACTGCAGTCATTCCCACTTCCTACCACCTGGGCATATGTTCGGGGGTCTGGGAACTGAGGGCCAGTGACCAACTGGCCTTTCTTAAAGACCGCTCTCTTTCTCTCCCTTCTAGCTTTTGCATTCATTTGGGCCTGCGCTCTGGTAAGGTCATTTGTCCATTCTAACACCGCTTTCCTGCAGTTGTTACCTAGTGTTCCTGTTCGTGATAAGTGACATCTTATTTTTCCATCTTCTAAATTTAACGAACTCGGGCCTACTTCGACCTTCACGTGCCCAGCCAATCCGGCGAGCTCGTTCATTGTCATCATCTGTCAAATGCCTGTGATTATCTGTAGGCCTACTATTATTAAGAACATCGACAACTTCTCTAGCACATGTGTCGAACGTCTCGCTGGGCTGCTTTTGGAGAATCCCGAAAAAACGCAGATTATATCTGCATGAGAGATCCTCACTGGTCTGCCCGTGTCTATTTTTGGTTTTTCAACCTCTTCTTTAATTTCAAGTGTTTCAGTCAATTGGTGCGCCTCTTTTATTCTGTCATCTGATGCAGCAAACAAGTGTCGTGTGAGTCACCATCTCTCTCAAGTGTCTGTGGTCAACTTCAAGTCTATCACATCTTATGTTTAACTCCTTGCCTTGTTGATTTATTTGACTTAATTCATCATTAATTTCACCACGATTGTTCCTGATTAACGTGATTTGTTTCTGAAACTGCTTTTGTATGGTTTGCTGCAGTTTATCAGTCAAACCTTCTTGTCCTGCGGTTGTGTTCATCACCGTAATTTCTTCTCTGTCAGTGTTGGGGCCAGGGTTCGTCTCCACGTCACCGCTGAGGAGCAGCTTACGCAGCGAGAATACGCCGCGCACGACACAAAAAGCAAGGACAAGCACTTGCACGTGCAGTCCAACCGACACATACAGATGTTTGTACACACCAAATATCCAACACATGTCGTGGTCCCTTTCGTATTCACCTTTTTTTTTTTTTTTTTTTTAAAAGGTTCATTGTTTGTTGACAATATTTTGGACACATTTAAACAAAAACAATATCAGCCAATGTTACCTGCGATTCACTGTTAGTGTCACTGCTCTATTGTTAAAAAAAAAAAACCTTGTTTTGGATGAACTATGTCCTGGCGTTCAGTCTGCCACAAAAAAGCAGATATCGGCCCTCCACGTCGCAAATTCACTGTTGTCACTTACTTTCAATGGCACGGTCTACTTACAGTATCATTATGAAGAATACCGGCTTGAAACAGCTCAAGACAACACCAAATAAAGCAACATTCCTTTGATCAGTTAACAAAAGCTACTGTCCGGATGCCCGTCGTACCCCCAGAGAGAGAGAGAGAGAGAGGGCAATATCTCTCTACTTATACATTGTGTGTGTTGTGTGTGTGTGTGTGTGTGTGTGTGTGTGTGTGTGTGGTGTGTTTGCACGTGTGTTTAAATCGTGATGTTACATCTGTTCTGTTATCTGATGCTTTCAGTGGTTGTGTGCTAGTGTGAAATTGGAAATAAAAATATTTGGTGATATATAATTACGTTTCCTGTAATAGGTCACGCAAAAGACAGAAATACTGGACAACAAAAAAGGGAGACGACCAAGCGGTTTTGTGGTGCAGTACACAACACACACACACACACACACACACACACACACACACACACACACACATACGCGCGCGCGCGCGCGTGTAATTACGCTTTCCTATCCCAGAAGGTCACGCAAAGGACAGAAATACTGGACAAGGAAAAAAACGACCAAGATGTTTTGTGGTGCATAACACACACACACACACACACACACGCACGCACGCACGCACCACGCACACACAACCAACGTGTCTGTGCGCTCGCGTGCATATATATATATATATATATATATATATTGTGTGTGTGTGTGTGTGTGTGTGTGTGTGCGGAGAGAGAGAGAGAGGAGAGAGGGGGGTAAGATAAGGTAAGGTAATGTTGATTATAGCCCAGCCGACCACAAAGGGCCATATCAGGGCTGTCACCGCGTTGAAGTCAACTCATAAGTCATTGAATTAAAAAAGACAGAAAAAAGAAAACTCATTCACACAACCCCCTAAAATACACCTTCTGAAAACACACCGGAACTTGTTAAAATTCTTTCCTCTGTAATGGCTGTAAAAAGAGTGGCTTGAATGCAAACTGAACAAAACTTATTTTCTTTACGGCCGCCTTCGGAACATGGTAAAAACTCTTTTAGGTTCGGACGGATTTTGACTAGTTACCCGTCTGCAAGTTCCATTCCTCTTGCTAGAGTTCTTTGACGTAAGTCTGGGTTTGGGGCTTCAGATCAGTGTGAGGAACAGACAGTGTGCTCAACTCTTTCCT
Source organism: Conus canariensis (assembly GCA_033310375.1). Classification (NCBI taxonomy): domain Eukaryota; kingdom Metazoa; phylum Mollusca; class Gastropoda; order Neogastropoda; family Conidae; genus Conus; species Conus canariensis. The sequence goes on along the minus strand of CM065716.1, from coordinate 73,959,085 downwards.
TCTGGCACTCTTGGCAAGTTGATCAACCAACTCGTTGTCTCGAATACCCACATGGCTGGGAACCCAAGCAAAAACTATGTTGTATCCATCTAATTTCAGGGAGGTGTACAGTTCGAATAATTTCAGCAGCTGAGGGTGCAATGGCCTCCAAAGCAGACAGGGAGTCCGACAAAATGAGGAAATCTTTGTGTTTTGATTTAGAGACTATTTTAAGAGCCAGGACCAAGCTGTCCACTTAGCAGTGTAGATGGAGCTGTGAGTGGGAATGTGTTCAGAACGTCACTGAGAAGGACCTGTTGCACAATACACAGCAGAGGCAACCCCCACCTCAGATTTGGAACCGTTGGTGAAAACTCTTCTGAAGGATGGAAACTTTGAAAACAGTTCGGTGAGGAGCTAATGGAATCTTTATGGTACAAAGCTAAATCAAACCGAATATCTGGAGTAAAGAAAGTCTATATTGGGTAATCAGGAAACGTGGATAAATGGTGGAGTTGTCAAGTGACTCGTCATTAGGTTTTCTTATGGGAGCAAAAGTTACCCTACTTGTTTATTGCTTACTGTTCCCTGCCTCATTTCATTTTCAATTTCGTTTCAATTAAATCGAGATTATTTGTATTTGTTTCTGTCCGTCTTTGTGTTTATCTTTTGATCTCCTTTGCATCCTTGGGTGGATCCTCAAGCGTAGGCTCAAAGATTGTCCCCTAATTTTATACTGTTTGCATAATGTCTTTAGTTTTTCAGCAACTTTTTTCCTCCCCACACTTTCGTTTGGTTTCATTTACTACCCTTCGCTGACTGCTTTGGGGGTGCTGTTGGATTCTTTTTTGAACCCTTGGTGGTGAGAACACCACGGTATTATGGACTGTGGTGTGTCTCTATTTGACGCCAGGAGCACAGACGCAACCAGTCGTGTCTCCCTGATAAGTTCCGATCCAGCGGACGAAAGGCCTAGGAGCTGGCAACACAAATAAATCTGTCTTCGAAAGGGATAACGATGGTTTCCTCATGCAGCTAGAGAAGAGTTTTCATATCTATAATGTATTTTCTTAATTTCATGTTCCCATTTTCTTCATCTTCAACCCCCCCCCCCCCCCCCTCCCCTTAAGTCCAAATCTTTGCCAAGTTATTACTGTCATTACTATGATGACAGAGGAGTTGTTGGCCTGCGCTTGTTTTTCCCCCACTAATAGATTGTTCGTCTTTGTATTTGTCTGACTTTATTCAAGTTTAAAAGGCTGTGCCAGTCTTGAATAAAAGTTACTCTGTGTTAGGTTTTCTTATGGGAGCAAAAGTTACCCCACTTGTTTACTGTTCCCTGCCTCTTTTCAATTTCTGTTTATGGGGAGTCACCTGGATCTCTGTCTACCAGTTTTGTTGCTCTCAGCAGCTGTTCTGTCTCTTAGATTTACACTGAACAAGGGAGGTACCATTCCTTAGTCTCTTCACTGACTGCGGTCTCCTGCAGTCCCCTGAAGCCCTTCGGAATGCAGACCAAAATCCAGTAATTTTCCTTGTTTCCATTTCAGAATCAGAGTCCGCTTCAGATTCCTGTGATATTCTTTTAATATTGGAACGTAATTTTCGTTTGTTTAGGGTTTTTTTGAGGGGTGGGAGGTGGGGATTTTTGGTGAAGAAGCCATTTAAAAAAAAAATTCATGTCTCCCTTACCCACCTACCATGGGACCAGGGCCAAGAAGTCAACTGTCTTGACCGCTTCCAGGCTTCGGGAAAGGTATACGACAAATAAGAGCCTACCAAACCTATCCCCCCCCCCCCCCCCCCCCCCGATCATGTTCAACTCCCAGGAACAGAGAGCCGAGCACTGCAAGGGTTACCTTGGCCAGCCGTGGGGATTGCCTGTCTTGACCCAGCCCCACACAGGGGTAGCCGATTGAAACACCTGGGCCAGAGTGTACCTCCTGTCTAGAAGAGGTCTGAGCCAAAGAGATGTGTTGAGGGCACCTGCCCTCTCAATCACCAGGATCTCATTCCCCTCCATCACAGATCGCAACGCACGGCAAAAGCAGCGGATCTTTAGAAGACCACAGAGAAAAAAAGAATGTGGAAAAGAAGGCTTGAAGGGGAGATGAAGACAGGAAATATCCATTAAAGAAGGCAGAAGACAGAATAGGAAAATGGCGAGTCACTGTTTGTCTGGGCCCTCACCCTGAACCTGACATTGGAGACCCTACCAGGGGCATCACCACCTACCACGTTGTGCTTAGACCAGACAGCAACTTGACTTCACAGGCCTCTAAGAAAGTATTGATGCCCCCGCCAGCAGAGCCTAAGGGATCACTGGATCGTGCAAGCCCTCTGACCTCGGCAAGGTTGCAACCCCCCGGATGGGAGACACACACACACACAGGAGACATGAGCAGAGACAGAGACAGTGACAAACAGCGTGAAGTAGACTGAGAGGAAGAGACAGACAGACGAAGGGACAGACTTAAATACAGACATGTAGATAACAGTAAGAGAGAGAGAGAGAGAGAGAGAGAGCGAGAGAGAGAGAGAGAGAGAGAGAGAGAGAGAGAGAGGATACTGCGGGAGGAAAAAATGAGAGAGAGATAAAGTTCAGATAGAATTCTTTATTTACGAGAAGAGTAGATCAGCGCTGATGTTTTTTTTTGTTGTTTTGTTTTTTTACAACCAATACCATACTGAGTAGGGGCGATCATGTGCAATGAAATGAAACAATATATATATAAAAAAAAGAAAAAAAATCAGCCATGCAATGACACTGCAGTATCAATGAAAAAGGCGAGGGGAAAAGGAAAGAGGTCACAGAAAGGTACTATAACGGACAACAGCATGTATATAACGTATATAGTAGCCGAGAACATGAATATGACAAAGTATACACATGATGTGGAACAGAGAGAGAGAGAGAGAGAGAGAGAGAGAGAGAGAGAGAGAGAGAGAGAGAGAGAGAGAATAAAAAAACAGACATACAAACACAATAGTACATGCAAGTGTACATAGATACATAAAAAACGAGTAAGTACATAAAACATGGGATGGTTTATAATTTTGATATTACATATTGGTGTTGATTTTTTTTTGTTCAGTTACTACACCAACGCCTGCATACCTTGCACTGAAGAGTGAAGAGATTGAAGCTGGGTTCCAAATTTGTTCATTTTCGTTGTGTTATTTGTTTGTGTCTTGCCTGAAGAAGACCTAAGAGGTCGAAACGCGTCGTGTTTTGTCTTGTAACTCGTTTGTCCACGTTTTTCTCGGCGGTTCGCTAACATTTATTTAAGATTTGTTTAGATTTCCACCTGCAGTCGTCTCACTTTGCAACTAGTACACTTACTTCAGAAGAAGGGTTTGGTAACTGTTTTTGAAAGTCTTATAATGAATTCCTTTGATGGACTCTGGTAGGGAGTTTTACTAGATGGAGCCCGAGTATGTTAGGCTTGATTTAATTAAGTAAACTCTGGGTATTGGGATATGGATTTTGTAAGAGTTTCTTGGCAATTTTTTTTTTAGAATCAGCTCATTGATGGGACATTCTCGGTCACAATCTTGTACATCATTAGCCCTTTGTTGTATTTGAGTCCCTGGCTAAATGGAGATTGTTATAGTCCGAGCTTTTGAGGCATTTTCTTCAGGAGGATCAGTTTCAGCACTCTTTTGTGTAGGTTCAGCAATGGCTTCAGCATGTTCCTACCTGCCGACTCCCATGAAGTTGATGCATAACCTAGAAGACTGAATGTGTGGTTGGAAAGGGTTTACATGAATAAAATTTAAAAAGAAAGAAAAAAAGTTTGATTTTGGAAAATGATAGACCTGATGAGAAAGTCTTTAGCATAATGAAGTTATGTGGGGAATTCAGCCAAGATTGTTATTATTATTCCTAAGACTTTATGATGAGTGGTTGTTCAACAAGTACGTTCTTGAGGTTTGAAGGAGGGAAATCACAGGTGAGCTTTTGTTTTTTTTTTTTGTCTGGTTGCATTGTTTTTAATCTTGGGGAAGTGATTTGACATGTGGTCAAGCTTAGTCTATTTTCTCAAAATCATTGGTACTTTCTTGCAAATTTTCAAAAAAATAAACTGGTGATTTCATTATGGCTGGTGTGAATCTGCAGAAAATGCACATGTAGACTTTATGTATTGTGGTAGGTTGTAGATGTAAATCGAGAATAGAGGGCCTACAATGAAACCTTATGGAGTGCCATATTTAAGGGTTGCTACTGAAGAGATAGACGAGTCCGAATCACATTGTCTTTTTGTGATATATGAAGTTAGAAGAATAAGGCAGATGTTGATAACCTGTACAAATTCAGAAAGGAAAAAAAAAACACTTTTTTTTTTTGCTCTGTCCAGTTGCCAAAGATGGACATTACATAGTTGTATATTTTTTTTTCTCTCTCTTTTGGCCGAAAATTTGAAGAGTGGAATTGTGATCTTGTGTACAAATTCAGTTTGTGCAGGTGGAGATTATGGTCAACGACATCAAAGGCTTTCTTGAAATCAACGAACAGGACATAACAATTTCTGTTGTTATTAATGTTATGAAGTCACTCATCTACGAGACCGATCAATGCAGTATGATAGGAATGTTTTTGTCTGAAACCAGACTGCCCAAGATGGAGCAAATTGTAGGAGTTGAAGTGACAAAGAATGTGTATAATCAATTGTTACTGAAGGTTTGGAAAGATAGATATGATTGATATTGGTCAGCAGTTTGAAGGATCTAAATTATCACCAGATTTATAAACAGGGACAACTTTTGGTTTTTCTTTTGATGCATTTGGAAAATGAGTTTTATCTATGCACAGATTCAAGACCTAAGTTGACATATCAGTTATTGCCATCCATGTCATCTGCTCTGTGAGTTCCTGTGTGTTTGAGATGAACTAGATACTGACACACCTTGTATACTCTATGTTATGGATGAAATCAGTAGCTTAGATGTGAATTTTTTTTTTTTTTTGGTCATTGTTATGACAAAATCGCTGGAGCTCAAGTTTGCTAGAGCTTGAATAGCCAGTTGTAACAACTATATTTGGAATTGTGGAGAAGTGAGTGTTCAGCAGAAATATGTTTGATCACAGTTTATTTCAATGAAGTGTCATCAGTATCATTAAAATGGTTTGTAGCTTGCCAAACCAGTTCTGGATTTTGTTTGGAAGTTAATAACCCTCAATAGTATTTTGCTTCCCCTCCTACACTTCTGAGAGTTTACTACATTTCTTGATAATCTTGATGCTGCATCGTGGTCATGTACCTTTAAAAGGTCTCTAAGATAAAACGCCTCCTGTAATTCTTTTGAATACCATGGTGGTTTTGGTATGTGTTCTACTTTGATCGTTTTAAATGGAGCATGTTTATTACATATTTCTCTTAAAGCTTGGATGCAAATTCAATCACTGAATCTGATTCCGTAATACTGTATACTGTGGACAGTTTTGTGTTCAACAAGTCAAATATTGTTCTGTGTGGATGGTTTTGAGTTCAATAAGTCAAACAGGAATATCTGCTCATTAGAGTTCAAAAAGCAACAATAAATCATGATTTTGTGGCCTGGTTTCAGGACCTTAAGTCTGTGTTTAAACCATGTAACACATACTGGATAATGATCACTTAAGCTGAAGACTGTTATGCAAGCTTCTATGTTATTATAACCATTTGAGACATAACTGTGGTCAATGAATGTCTTTGAAGATTGTGATACTTTGGTGGGTGTTTTGATGAGCTGATGTAAATTAAACAGGCTTATTGTCTGGATCAATTGGCTGTTTGACTTCATAAGGTGTATATTCAAGTCACCAAGTTAAATAGTTTCTTTAGATTCTAATGAAACTGCATCCATCATAGTAACAAATTCACTGCCAAGCTGATGCATTCTGCCAGGTTTTGATAACAAAACCCGATTACAATGGACCATGATTTGTTCCGCGCAACTTCTATCCACACGCTTCCGTATTATGCTGCTCTCGATGGGAAAGCCACTTGAAGTCGACAGATCCACCGATAAACAGCAGAAGACCTGTCTCTTTGTCTTTAGTACAGTCTATTCAAACAATACACTAACCTGAGATTAATACAACTTCATGACTAATGCGAGTATTTAGTCTCCATTCAGGTAGAGTCAACGTGGAACTGCTTTTGGTGATTTGATAGGAGGGCCCAAATATCAGAGACATTATCTGCTCAACTGATACTGAAATGACTGATTCTTGGTACCTCTCTTGATGGCCATGGGTTTTGATTTGATGTCCTCAAATACAGTCAAAGCCGCTTATAACTAATCGCCAGGAACATTTAAAATGGCTTCATTATTTCTGGCTTTCGTTACAACCGACCCGCCAGTTATAACGAATTTCTATCTGGTTGCTTCGTTGTATCCGGTGTGACGTGTTTCTCCCTCTCTCCCTCCCCGCCCACACACACACACACATGCGCGCGTGCCTGCATATATGGGCAGTAATCAAGATGGTTTCCTTGGCTGTTATATACTTTAGTAAAAATGATTTCAGTTTTTTTCTCCTCAGAAATATGGCTTTAAATTAATGTAAATTGATCACATATGCCTACACTCCAATTTGAAATCTTAAAAACCGATAATCAAGATCGTTTCCTTCGCTATATGTACTTTAGTAAAAATTATTTCAGTTTCTTTTTTTTTCTTTCATATGCCTTTAAATCACTGTAAACTGATCACATATATGCCTGTACTCTAATTTGAAATCTTAGAAACCAATAATAAGTAAAACATGCAAACAAAATTCACTCTATTATTTCGAAGACCTCAGAAGAATACATTGTCAGAAGATATTGTACAGCACCACGATTTTAAGGTGGAAGAGGGAAAAGAGGGGGGGGGGGGGGGGGGGGTTTTCTGCATTGTTCGTTTACTGTATCACACTGTCAGGTCACTGGAGTATGCACTGGTATGGAAATGAAAAATTAAGTGATTGATTTTTAAAATACATGCTGTCTACCACACTTCAGAGCAACTTTTTGTGCTTGTCACAGCTTGACAAGAAATCACAACAGGCCAAAAAAAAGTAGTGTGTGAATAAGCTCTTGAAAAGAAAATGATAAATTTGGACTTTTCTCCATCATTGCAGCAAAAATCACAGATGTGTTATTTTGTCTTAGTGTACACAATCAAAAGTTCTTTATTATCAGCAGTACACATTAGATCACTCATATACAATTATTGGAATGGCAGTTATAATGTCTGTATGTCAATGTTCACATTCTATGAAACAACAGAATGGAACATTGCTGCCACAACTGGACAAAAAAAAAATCCCTCAAATTCTCACATTCTGTAAAACAATAAAGGATGATTGTTGCCACACTGGACAGAAAAAAAAATCCCTCAAATGTTACACTTTTTAACAGGAGAGATATGACTGATTGTTGCCCCAGCTGGACGAAACAAAAAGAAAACTCACCCACAGTGAAAAGAAAGATCTCAAAACGATAATTTTGTTTTTCATCCTCCTAACACAGCAGTCCACATGATTACACAAAGGTTCCCAAGTACCTGTATGTGCAGCAGTTCTGTCAAACGTCTCGTTTGATTCTCTCTGTTAGGTTTCTGCATGTGCATCTAAAAATGAGTTGTGGGGTGCTGTGATGTCCTTGCCTTCAAAATACTACCGACTTTAATACTTCTCTTTGGAAGCCAGGATGGTTGCCAATGTCAGCAGCGCAATTTCATTTTCCTCCGCTATCAACTTCTTCTGTTTTGCTGGATATTCTCAATTTCTTTCAACATCTTGAATAATTACAATTTTTTCGCTTTAGCAACAGACCTTTGTGATGTGCAGATGCCATAATGAAATGGTCTATTACATCAAAGCCTAGCATCCCAACACCCTGCTTCCCCTTCACCCGCCTTACTTTCTTGCATCGACTCCTCTCCTGGTATAGATGAAATCCATTATAAACTTTTGAAACATCCTCCGCAAAAGGGTCTGAACATCCTGCTATAAGTGTACAACCATGTATGGACTACTGGGTTCTCTCTCCACCTTCTTGGTGAAAAGCCCTCATCATACTACTTTCCAAACCTGGAAAAGATCTTTAAAATCCATCCAATTGCCGTCCGATAGCTTTGACCAGGTGTATATGCAAATTGATAGAAAAATATGGTCAATGCTAGACTCATGTGGAACCTCGAAACCGATGGCTTTCTGGCAAAAGAACAGCGTGGTTTCTGCAAACATCAAACTACAGTGGACCATTTGATTCGTCTGGAATCTATGCTTTGAAATGCCTTTCTAAATAAACAACACACAGAAGCTGTTTTCTTTGACCTGTAGAAGGCTTACGATACCAACTGGAAGTCTGCGAAACTTTATGATCTCCATGATCTTGGTTTTCAGGGTCATTTTCCTCTTTTTATTAAAAAAATTTTGGCTGAGCGACAGTTTCAGGTTGGGGTTGGCACCACTCTCTGTGATGTTCACGAGCAGGAGTTCGGTGTTCCACAAGGGTGCATACTGTCTCCTACCATCTTTAGCATAAACAACATTGTTAATTAGTTCAACAAGGTTCCCACTGCTCACTGTTTGTAGATGATTTTGCCTTCTATGCAACTGGAAACTTGTACCCAAGTGTTCAGCACAGGGTCCAGTTTTGTGTGGGTAAAATACATCTGTGGGCAGAAGAAAATGGCTTTACTTTTTCTGCTACTAAGACACAGTGCATTCACTTCCATAATTTTCGACAGTTCTTTGCTGATCCTGAAATCCAAATAGGGAAATCTCTCATTCCAGCCAACTCTCAACTCAACTTTCTTAGTCACATTAAACTTCTTGCCAGAAAGCTTTGAACATTCTGCGGATCATAGCACACACTGACTGGGGCGCTGATAAGAAAACTTTACTGCACCTGCACAGAGCCTTGATCTGTTCTAAACTGGACTGTGGTTGTGTAGTGTAGGCTCTGCTATGCCCTCTTATCTGAAACTCTTGGATCCTGTTCATTATCAAAGGCTTCGTCTCTGACTTTGGAGCATTCCGCACCACTCCTGTGTACGGCCTGTATGCAAAGGCAGGTCAACCCTCACCAGTTCTCAGGCATACAAGGTATTGCTCACTGATCTCTGTACAAAATTCCCATCCTTTCAGAAAATATTTACTGATGGCTCAAAGTCCAAAGATGGAGTGGCTTGGGCAGCCTATTGAAAGGTGCTCCTTCTCAAATATTATCAAAACACATTCTGTCAGATACTTCTGTTTACTCTGCTGAAATTAAAGCTTTGGTTCTAGCACTGAAGATATCACAGTCTACAAAAAAGGACTTTTCTGATTTTGTCTGATTCGCTGTCAGCTTTGGAGGCCATAACCTCCATCATCCTGAACTTCCAAACTTTCTTTCAACTTTTTACCTCTTTAAAATCAGGTCACAACATTGTTCTGGATTGGGTTCCCAGTCATACTGGCATTTTGGGAAATGAAATGGCTGATCGTTTGGCCAAGAATGCCACAACCACGAATCTGTCTAACATATCTATCACCTACTCAGATTTGAAACCGAAAGTTAATAATTATGTCAAGAGACCTCTGGCAGAAGGACTGGAATACACAAACAGATAACAAACTTTTCCAGATCCGTCCAAACTTAAGAGCTCCTTTCATCTACCTCTGGTGGTCACAAGGAAGAAACGATTTTATGCCGGCTGCACACTAGCCATTCGTTTTTAACTCATTTGTACCTTTTAAAGAGTGAAGAAGCTCCGTAGTGCATTCCATGCCATGTACCACTCACAATGAAACATATTCTTTTAGAGTGTTGGGACTTGCATGATGTGAGACAAACATTTTACAGCAGACTCCATGAAAACCTTGTTCAGAGATGTTCCACCTATGTGATCTTTGAATTTTTTAAGGAGATTAACATTTGTCATCTGAAACAGTAAACAAGTAGGGTAACTTTTGCTCCCATAAGAAAACCTAACACAGAGTAACTTTTATTCAAGACTGGCACAGCCTTTTAAACTTGAATAAAGTCAGACAAATACAAAGATGAACAATCTAATAGTGGGGAAAAACAAGCGCAGGCCAACAACTCAACTGTCCTCATAGTAATGACTTGGCAAAGATTTGGACTTAAGGGGGGGGGGGGGGGGGGGGGGGGGGGGGGGGGCCCCCCCCCCCCCCCCCCCCCCCCCCCCCCCCCCCCCCCCCCCCCCCCCCCCCCCCCCCCCCCCCCCCCCCCCCCCCCCCCCCCCCCCCCCCCAAGTCCAAATCTTTGCCAAGTCATTACTATGAGGACAGTTGAGTTGTTGGCCTGCGCTTGTTTTTCCCCACTATTAGATTGTTCATCTTTGTATTTGTCTGACTTTATTCAAGTTTAAAAGGCTGTGCCAGTCTTGAATAAAATTTACTCTGTGTTAGGTTTTCTTATGGGAGCAAATGTTACCCTACTTGTTTACTGTTTCTTGTTTACTGTTCCCAGCCTCACTTCTTTCTCAATTTGTCATCTGATCTGAGATTTTACAGTAGAAAGATTTTTAACAAAATTTCTTGTTTGTTTTAGAATGTGTATTCTAAAGGGTTGGATGAACGAATGACTTGTGAGTTGACATGAAGGCGGTGACAGCCCTGATATAGCCCTTCGCGGTCAGCTGGGCTATAAGCAACATTACCATACCTTACTTTTGCCCCTCTATCATCTCTTCTCTGTGTACAGTTGCCGAACTTGACCCCACATGAGATGACTGCCCTGCTTTGACAATCACTCACTTTTCAGGATATACGAATAAGTTTCTCTTGCTTACAAAATACAGAGGTGATGCTTACCATACAACAAACATACAGTAAAAATACTGTGTACTTTCAATCTACCTATGTGGAGCTGTGTAAGAAAATGCAACAAGCTTAGGAATATGCAGTTAGTCAAACACATGAGTAAACATGTGATTTCTATTTAGAGCAACGCATAGAAAGCTCTACATTTCATGTGCTATGCAAACAATCCTCCATATCCCTAGAATAACCAATGACCGTATGAAGGAATATACATCGCAACAAACTAACCAACCATTTCTGTGAAATGGTTCCAGAACACAAAAGCAACCACTTCGCTATATCCGCCCTGAACTCTTCACGGGGGCCGAACACGATTCGCTATAGGCGGCGGCTTCCTTATAACCAGCGTGATCGCTCACTGGGGACCCCAAAACCATTTTGTAATAAGCAGCATTTCGTTACATCTGACGTATTTTTTAGTCATGTAAAGGATTTTTGCTGGGACCAACTTTTTCGTTTCGTTATATCCAGCAATCGTTACATCCAACTTCATTATAAGCGGCTTCGACTGTATACTGTTTCGAGACACAAATAAAAAATCAAACTACGGCTGTGGTAAGGAAACGGAAAATAATAATATATATAGCTAATTGCTGATTGGCTGTGTACAATGAAGCACTGCAGGACCAAGGCAAAGATTCAGTATGTTGCACTCACAGAATCACCGGCACAAACGAATCCAATCATATATTCATACTGTGAATCAGATATAAACATTTTCTGTTAAGTCCAAGTCTGTTGAGGAAAAAAAAAGCAGTGATAGCACTAATGCGTTTCACATGTGGAATGCTATCAGATCAGTCACATCTGCCGAACGCAAGTACAATAAATATGAAGTTTTTGTATGTCCTTCAGCTCATCCAAGTCTGGCAGAGTAAAAGGCAGCAAAAGCATAATCATAATTTCATACATGTATTTCACAATGTACACTTCCAATTCAGTCATTTCTACAACACTGGGTTAAATGTCAGTGATGATATCTGCAGCTTAACTGAAACAGTAGTGACATAAAACATTCCAGAACAATGAGTATGGTGTGCAACTGTCAACAAAATTTGCATCGAGATGCTAATATGAATAGGAAAGTCTTCACGCCGAGACATAATCAGTCATGACAATGACATGCACAAATCGTATTCAAGGATTAGGTTTCTCCATCTGGCAGAGGAAGAGTGCAAGAGTCACACACACACACTATCACTATGTACATGCACATATAACACATGTGCAAGGACAGGGAGAGAAAGAGGGATGGAGGCAGAGAGAGAGAGGAGGGAGGGAGGGGGGGTGGGCAAAGAGAGAGACAGACAGGCACAGAGACAGAGGAGTAATTGAGAGAGAGAGAGAGAGAGAGAGAGAGAGAGAGGAGAGAGAGAGAGAGAGAGAGAGAGAGAGAAAGACAGACAGAACAAAAGACATTGAAGTTTTTAATTGGTGCATTATGAAATCTTGTGAATGGTAAAAGGACTTAATGCAGCTATGGGTTTCTCCAGCTCAGTTCCTTCCACCATTAACCATGAATCCCAGAATCCCTTCTTTTTTACTAGTTTCCGTGACTGTGTTGCTGCCAGACTCGTTAGATTCTCTTAAACAAGCTGACTGTACTTTTTTTTTCATGTGGGTTATTTTTGGTGAAGAAACCATTTTTGTTTTGATTTTATTTCGGCCCTCCCTTACCCACCCACCATTGAGTCCAACTATGGGGCCAGGGCCAAGAAGTCACTGTCTTGACCCCTTCAAGGCTTCGGGAGGGATATACAAACAGAAGCCCACCTACTCAATCCCCTTCTGGTCATGGCCGGCCAGGAAACTGCCTGTATTGACCCAGCCCCATGCACGGGTTGCCAATTGACACACCTGGGCCAGTATGTACCTCCTGTCTAGAAGAGGTCCGAGCCAAAGCAATGTGTTGAGAGTACCTGCACTCTCAATCACCAGGATCTCATTCCCTTTCTTCATAGTTCATGCCGCATGGCAAAGGCTGCAGATCTTAAGACCACAGAGAAAAGAATGTGGAAAAGATGACTTGAAGCAGAGAAGAAGATAGAAAAGATCTATTCAGAAAAACACAAGACAGAATACGAAAAAGGTGGGCTACGATTTATCAGGGCCCTCACCTGTAACCTGTCTGACATGGGGCATCAACTCCTACCATGTTGGGCCTAGGCCAGTCAGCAACCTGAAAATGCTGGCCAAGAAGCGTTTCCAAAAACTAGCCTGCCATTCCAGTAATGATGCCCGCGTCAGCAGAGCCTAAGAGATCACTGGACTGTGCAAAACCTACGACCATGGAAAGGTTGCAACCCTTGAGGGAGGAGATTAAAAGAAAAGGATTGCAGCCGACCATTCATTTCAAAATTCTGCCCCACTTAAAGTTAAGGCTAAGGTCTTGCAATTTTTGTGTGTGTGAGCCTAATCAAAATTGTTTACTACTGTGATATGCGAATGTGTAGATGTGCAGTACCTATTTCTTTCTTTTTTTAAATTTGTGCAGTTCCTATAGTTTATAGTTTTGAAACACTGTTGTAATTTTTAATGACATTTTCTTGTCCTTGCCTGAGGGATGACGAAAATTATGTTTTTAATATTCTCTTTTGCATGTTGTTTTCCTCAGATGGTATGTGTTAGTGGGAACCATGTACAACATTTTTCTTGTCTTGGCTAATGGATGACAAACGTGTTCTTGATGCATCTCTTTTGCTTTTTGTTCTCCTCTGATGATATGTATTAGTGGGAACCATGAACGTTAATCAGAAGAGTATGTGATTGGATGAATCCAGTCCTGTGCTTACGAGTCTACTGACTGTTTTGCATACCTTGCATCTTCTCATTTGCCATAGCAATACTGCTTCTGCTTAACCCACTGATAGACATTTTCCACCCTACTCTGCTTGGTCAATAGCATTTGCCAATAATATTGGCCAAATATTTACTCTTGACCAATTACCATGTATTCTGTGTAAGCTGAGGGGTTATAGGGTGTAGATTTCAAAATGTTTTTTTTCTTTGTTCTCTGGGTGCCAAACTCATCAGCTGCTGTTAATATGCTGCAAGTAATGGAAGTCAAAACTAGTTCTCTTGATGTTTACTTTTATTTGTGGATAACAAATGCTTGCCAACTCTGTTGTTCCTCACACTAAAGATTCTTAAATATTCCCTCTTTCAGAACTAAAACCTACAGTGAAAGATCTTTCACTTATCAAGCCCCACAGCCTGGAACAATCTACCTTTCCTTCTCAGGCATACTGAATACTCTTCCTTCAAGTCTCACCTATTATTTAAGAAGAACTGAATCACATTTCTGTTCATACTCTTTGTACTGTTGCTCCCCAAATTACGAACGCTCGACATGTTAGAAGTGTGTGTGTGTGTGTGTGTGTGTGCGTGCGCGCGCATGCTCCAGCATGAGTGTGTATGCAAGTAGGAAGTGTTTTGGGGATTATCTGTGCTTTGAGTAAGTTTGTGTTTTTATTTGTCTGCATATTTGTACTGAATATCATGGAATTATGGTCTCTGTTTCCTTTTTATTGTATTATCTTTTTTTCAATAGTTAGTTGTTTTTAGTATTTATTATTTTCCTTATTTTTGTAAGCACTGTGAGCAGGGTTCTGGACACATGTGCTGACAAATTTTCTTTATAATTATTTATCTAGTTGGCTCTGCTATGCATCCAGTGATAAAGCTGGACATCAGAGATGCACATCTGATCATAATGATTATTACTGTTTGGTCTTTAAATGCAAACATTCATTTACCTTCTGATAATCAAGGATGATGCTCAATTCAAAATACACACAAACATGAAAGTTTCTGTTCACTAAAAAAGAAAACTGGGTTGACCATAAGATCATATGAACCAAATGAGTGAAAATGAAACAATGAAATATGATGCAATAAACAAGGATCAAATATACAAAATGTTTCAGTTTGAAGAGAATTGAAACAAATTAACAGTGAACCAATTATGACCTTTTTGAAAGGTAAAATTTCTGTAAAAATGTTGTGTGTTCACAAATCATAGCCTTGCATAAAATGTTCTCTACCCCGTTTGTCTCAAAGATCATATTGTTTGGGGGTTTTGATTTTGCGAGTCCTGGTTGATGTAGTTGTAGACAACACTGGTTTGGAGCTTGCTGTGTAAGACACAGCACTGACGGACTTGTGAGTTCCACGACCTCCTACACTGCCGCCAGAACTTGGGGTTCCTGTTGCTGATGGGGTTGCTAACAGAGTTGATGTAGTAACAACACTGGAGCTGCCTGCACATACTGGGGAAGAAGTAGACTGGCTGATAGCAGGTACACCAGGTTTAGAAACCTTTAGTCCACTGACTATTTCTGATTTTGTAATCATACTTGTTTTACCTGTAACACCCGACTTACTCAGGGAAACAGGCACAGAGACAAGAGATGTGCCTGCTGCAGAGGACAGTGCTTGGTGACGTCCCTTTGCACTTGTCTCCAACACAGAGGACACTTTGCCTAGCACTTCCAATGTTGGTTTGTAGGTGGTCATGGACCCAGGACCTGGTCCAGTTTTGCTAAGCAGTATGGCTGTTGGGGTTGATGACATGGACTTGGCAATAGCTGGAGAAATCAGAACAGCACTTCTTCCTCCTAAAAATGAAGTTGTTGCTGTGGGAGATCCTGCATGTCCAGACTGCGTAACACTGCCAGCCACACGCAGAATAGAATGTGATGTAACTGCCACTGTGTTGATGAGGCTTTTAGTAACTGCTAGCTGCACAAAACTGGATTTCATCAAGGGACTTGCTTGGACATTGGAAGCACTTTCTGGCTTGCTTCGTACAATTTCTGCGGCAGGACTATTCAAGGATGCTGAAGACATGTGATGAGTCTGGGATGAAAGGGTCCTACCCATAGTGACTCTATTCACACTGGTCTGCTGAGCTAGTGTGGATGGGTTTGTGAGAGATGCCTGGTTTGCTATAGAGACCTGGCTTGTCAGGGAAGACAGAAATGGTACAGAGCTTGCAATGGTTCCACTGGCATGGATGGATTGTGTGGTATGAGTCACAGTTTGGGCTGTTTGACTGACAGTTGTCTGACCTCTCTGGGAAACATCTGTCATCAATGCTGAGGGGTTTCCTGCACAGGTGGTTGCCAAAACTAAACCAATACCCTGACCGTTCTGCTCGTCCCCTCCAGGTTCCTTCTGACTTGCCTCCCAATCTCCTTTTTCTCCCAGAATGTGTTCAGCTTCAGTTTTTTCTGATACAGCTCCTTCTTTGTTTTCACACTGTGCAGTAAGAGGTGCATCAGGCAAGGAAGAAGCTGCAGTTGTGTTGATCAAAAGAGCTGCTTGTGGCTGTGTATGCACACATGAGGATGAAACAGAACTACTGGCCATTGAAGTCAGTAACTGGTGAATTTGTGAGGAGCCTGAGGAGCCTGTGCCTGTTATATGCACACGTGGTGAAGATCCACTAGCCATCAGACGCTGAGCCATTGAGATTGGTATGGCAAGAGGAGACCCTGTGGATCCACCAGTCTTAACCAAAAACTGCTGTTGCTTATCCTTATCAGAGATGTCTCCACTTCGAATTGCTGATGCTAGAAGAGTAGCAGGTCCTGACACCGAGCCACCATTCCCAGCATCACCTGCTTCCATCAGCTTGTTAAAAGTTAGTACTTGGGTCAGAGGAAAGGAAGTCCCCATCAGAGATCTGGTCCCTCCAAACATCACTGGTTCTCCTTCACTTGGACGACTAATGCGGATGCCCTGAAGCAGTCCAGACAGTTCTGGAGCGCTGGAGATGGCAGACACTGTTGCTGTGTTGGTAGCCTGAAGACTGGCTGAAGATCTGGTGGTATGTATCCCTAGATGACTTAGTCCTAGAGTCATTCGTTTTCTGGGGCCTGGCCCTGCACCCACTCCACCACGTCCTTGGCGTTTTCTCGGGGCGGTTCTGTTTCCCTCTGTAACAAAAAAATCACAAACTGTAGAAATATAATCAAAGCTATGTATGTATACCTCTTTTCTTTTCATTTGAGGGTGAAAGAAGTACTACACTTTTTTTCTTATAAAACATTGTTATTTTACTTTATGCAATGATTTGCACATTAAAAAACAAATTAAACACTTCACAAAACAAATGAAAACAACATCAAAACAATACACACAATACTGTAAACATAGCCTAGACATAAGACTGTGCATTCATGCAGTAGCCTATATGGCAACATATTCATGTACTTAAATTAATGTAGTTTAACATTCACCAGGTGGTGAATCGTCATTATCATCGCCTGAATCATGATCAATTCAGGCCTCAAAATCAGTCAGCAGTCGATCTTTATTTATAACTAGGTCAAGATCAACATCTGAATCGTCTCGCTTCAAATCTTCTTCTAGAGTGTAGCCCTCAAATACGCTCTCTTCATCAATATCACATCAGAGAAGGAATTCTACAAGTTGCATAGTTACTTGATCCACCATTTTCCCGAAAATCTTCGCAAAAAAAAAAAAAAATGCCGAACTTCGAAAATTCACAGCAGCAAAACTACTCCACCAAAACTTGTGCAACAAAAAACAAAATGGCGTCCAGAAATGGCCTCCTATCGTGATAGCATTCTGGGATATGTGATGGTGAAAGTGAAAGTCGTTGACCTAGTATTCAGCAGCCCATCTCGGTCGATCCGGTATTCAGATAGAGGAAATCTCGCGGCCGATCTTGATCAATGTGTTAGGCAGACGGTTAAAGTCAGTAAACATCAGTCTTAGAGAAACTTCTGCTCCAAGCTGACATCTAAAACGTATAAGAAAAAAGTCTGGTGGAACATTATCAAGAAAATCAAAGGGAAGAATACCAACCCGTCAATTCATCACCTGAAACTTGCTGATGCTCTGATAACTGACAAACAAGCTGTTGCCAATCTGCTGGCCTCCACCATTCTACAGAACTCATCATTCTGAAATAAATTTGCTGTTTTTTTTTATTTTTTATTTTTTAAACAAACTACTCAGAGAAAAATCTTCATGCAACTTCACTTCAGACAACCCTGAAGTGCACAACCTTCCTTCTTCAACTGATGAGCTGAAATCAATTCTGCAAAGCTGCAACAATTCTGCTCCTGGCCTGGATGATATTCTTTATCAGCATTTGAAACATCTCCCAGAGAGCTGTCTCCAGACCCTTCTAAATGTCTACAACCATACTGGACCACAAGGGTGCTTTCCGCCCTCCTGGCAGAAAGCCCTGGTCATTTTGATTCATAAGCCTGGAAAAGACCTTACCAACCCTTCAAACTAATGTCCAATAGGTCTGACCAGCTGCTTCTGCAAGCTAATGAAAAAGATGGTCAACTCCCGTCTGATTTTTTGGCCAGTTAACAGTGCAGGTTCCGGAAGTACCACTCCACCGTTGACCATTTAATCCGTCTGGAAACCACCATCCGCAATGCTTTCATTAATAAACAACATGTGGTTGCTATCTTTTTTCTATCTGAAAAAAGCATATGATAAAAGTGTATGAAAAAGCGTATGATACAATGTAAGAAAAAGCAAATGAAACCACTGGGAAATCTGGAATTCTTATGGATCTTCATAAACTTGGTTTTCGTGGTCATCTGCCTTTATTTATTCAAAACTTTCTGGCTGATCCACAGTTCCAAGTCTGTATTGGCACCATGCTGTCGGACATCCATGGGCAGGGGTTGGGTGTACCTCAAGGGAGCATTCCTTCTCCTGCTCTGTTCATTATAAAACTTAATGACATTTTCAATTCAGTACACGGGGGTTCCAAGTCCTCTCTGTTTGTTATAATTCGCACTCTGACAGTTGGAGCCTCTTATGTCAGTGTGCAGCACTGACTCCAACTCTGTGTGGATAAAATTCGACAGTGGGCCAAGGAAAACGGGTTTACTTTTTCAAGCACCAAAACAGTGTATTCATTTTCACAATTTTCATCAATTCTTTGCCGATCCTGAAATTGTCTGAATAAATCCACCATTCCAGTTGTGAAAGAAGTCAAATTTCTGGGTGTTATTTTTGATCAAGAACTGAACTTTTAAAAGTCACATCCAAAACTTAAAAACTGATTGTCAGAAAGCACTGAACATTCTGAGAGTTATGGCACACATGGTTTGGGGAGCTGATAAGAAAACCCTTCTCCATCTTTGCAGGGGTCTGATCCACTCCAAACTAGCCTATGAGTGTGTAGTCTACAGCTTAACCAGACCTTCCTACCTGAGAAGTCTTGATCCCATCCACCATCAAGGGCTTCGACCCAGGGTGCATTCTGCACCACCCCTGTTTATAGTCTGTATGCCGAGGCAGGAGAACCCTCTCTCTCGAACTGTTGGCTGAAACGTACCTTGAACTACTGTTTGAATCTCTCTTCTGAACCCCAAAAACCTGCATATGACTGTGTTTTTGACCCCAAGTTTCAAAGGAAATTTGATGACCACTCCTTCCTTGGAAATTCGTATTCTTCCCCATTTGAACGACGCAGATATAGACCTTGGAGCTGTGTGTGATTTATCCACGTTTCCTGATGACCCACCATGGACTTTCTTTACTCCAGAGATCCGGTTTGATTTAGTCTTGCACCGTACATATTCCATTAGCTTCTAGGCATACAAGTCCTTCACCAAACTGTGTTCAAAGTTTCCATCCTTCAGAAGAATTTTCACCGACGATTCCAAATATATATATATATATACCTGCTGTGTATTGTGCAACAGGTCCTTCTCAGAGATGTTCTGAACACACTCCCACTGATAGCTCCATCTACACTGCGGAGTTGACAGCCTTGGTCCTGGCTCTTGAAATGGTCTCTAAATCAAAACATACAGATTTCCCCATTTTGTTGCACTCCCTTTCTGCTTTGAAGGCCATTGCTAGCCATAACCTCAAGCACCAAACTGTTGAAATTATTCGTACTGTGCAACTCCCTGAAATCAGATGGATACAGCATAGCTTTTGCTTGGGTTCATAGCCATGTAGGCATTTGAGGCAACAAGTTGGTTGATCAACTCACCAAGAGTGCCACAAGGAAAGAGTTGAGCAGACTATCCTTTAGACTGATTTGAAACCCCAAACCCAGGCTCATGTCAAAGAACTCTGGCAAGAGGAATGGAACTCTCAAATAGATAAACTAAAAAATCCGTCCGAACCTGAAAGAGTTTTTAACCACGTTCCCAAGGTGGCCGTTAAGAAACAGTCTTGTGCTGTTTGCATTTAAGCCATTCTGATCTTTTAAAAGGTGAAGAAGCTCCGTGATGCATTCCATGCCATGTACCACCCACAGTAAAACATATCCTTTAAGAGTGTTGGGACTTGCACAATGTGCAACATTTTACAGCAGACTCCATGAAAATTTTGTTCTGGAATGTCCCAACTGATGTGATCTTTGAATTTCTGAAAGATTAAACATTTTTCATCTGATCTAAGATTTTACAGAGGGAAGATTTTAAAGAAAATTCCCTGTGTGTTTTGAGAAGGGTGTTTTAAAGGCTTGTGTCAATGAGTTTGGTTTTTTTCTTTTCTTTTTCATTACAACATTTTTTTCTTGTCTTGTGAGTTGACTTCAACGCATGACAGCCCTGATATGGCCCTTTGTGGTCGGCTGGGCTATAAGCAACATTACCTTACCTTACCTTACCAGCTGCTGTGGCGAAGTGGTTAGTATTGCAGACTCTTGGCTCAGACGTCATGGGCTTGATTCCACGTAGAGCCATTTATTTGTTGGATTTTTCTGCTCTGACCACATTTTACCCGAGTCTGGGAAGACTGGTCAAGTTTCATCCACTTAATAAATGCGTCTCTGACAGCGCTGCTCAAATTTCCTGACCAATACTGCAGCTGCCCATATCTCTCTGGCCTGGTTTACATGGGACATATCATGAAATTAAGTGCAGAATGCAGTCCTGTCATGCAGTCTCAGACCTGAATGGAAATCCATAGCATAATCCTCATCATCCTCACTAATCAGCATTTAAAAAAAAAAGTCTAAAATTCTGTGGCCCTTCATGTCTTGCTCTCACTGTGTCTCAGTTTCAATTAACTCTCCACATCTATGCCCTTGATTTGGTTCTGTTGGGTCAGTGGTATCGGCAAAATCGTAAGGAGCGTCATTTGATGGATGTGGTGGTGCACTCTGGAGGGAGAGCTCGCTCATGCTGGCTCCGTGACTGAGCAAGTATTCTCATCAGTTGGGGGCTTAGTGGGTGATATTCTGCAGGTCTTGGATCAAAATAGGCACCTCTGAACACCATCAAAGTGACGCAGTGGTGCAGTGTCTCCTCTGGTGGATTACCTCATGACGACTTAACACTCACTGCTCCCTGTGAACTGTTGGTGTCAAGGCTGTGGCTGTGGCCAGGAGAAGCAGCGGGGATGCAATGCCACTGAACTGTCATGCAAGATTAGACAGCAAAAACAAAACAAAACAAAACAAAACACAACATATCCCTTGTGTAATATCCAATCATGTATAAAATATGGGTGCATACTACAATTAGCTTCCCTTTTTCAGTACATTTCCTGTCTGTCTTTCCGGTCATGATCAGATTACTGATAAATAAGTAATTAATGTTGCTCATAGCCCAGCCAATTGCAAAGGACCATATTAGGGTTGCTGCCCATTTAAAGTCAACTCCCAAAGTAGATAAAATTATAAAAACTACACACACACAAGCTCATTAAAACAGATTTTCTAACATCACACAATAAATTTGTTTCGTTCTTCCATAAAATCTTAGATCAGATGAAAAATGTTGATCTCTTTTAGAAACTCAAGAACATGAGGTGGGGCACCCCTGAACAAGATCCTCAAGGAGTCTGCTGAAGAGAAACTGACATGGTCCACCTGGGATTTTGGCTGACCCTTCAAAAATATCGCAACAGCTAATACCACAGGTCTTTTAACAAAAGAGAAACAATTTAGAATGACCCAGTTGCAATTTGTACATGGACCAGCAATAGGCCCACCAGCCAACTTGTGTTGCATGACCGTGATGTGGTTTGTGCAAAGGGAAAGGGTTGGGCTATGCCTATCTTGCCAATGATTGTCCAACATGTGCGTGTCAAATGAACATGTGAAACACACAGCAGAAAATATAACTGTGCTGTCTTGTGTTAAGCTTGCCACTCTATAAGCAAGTTGCCAGTGAGCGGACAACACTGAAATCATATGGATTTTCTGTGCTAAGCTACACTGCCAGGTGAGATCTTCCAAAAAAGGAGGGCAGTTTTCACATGGTTTAGACTGACCAAGAGAAAAATTTCAATGGCTGACAAACAAACCAATGGATATGACAGCAAAATCATGGCTGTGTATAGTTACTATTCTTTTGCTTTTTCTTCCTCTCATAACTGACCTTGGCCATTTTTTTTTAAAATAAAAAAAGTCTACAGTTTACAGATCTATATTGTTTTCCCTCCTTTTAAATCCCTGCTAAGACCTGAAGCACTTTTTAAAATATCCGTTTCATGTGCTGTTTGGCAAAGCACTTCATCACCAAGTGTAGCAGCATAGCATCATCATCAAAATCACAGATGCTTTGCCAAAACCATAACACTTAGCAGCACTGTTTGTGTTTGTTCTTTTTCTTTTCCTTTCTTTTTGATTTGGCAGACTTTCCAATAATTAAAATTTCTTTTGATTTGGCAGACTTTCCAATATTACATTTCTTTTGATTTGGCAGACTTTCCAATATTACATTTCTTTTTGATTTGGCAGACTTTCCAATATTACATTTCTTTTGATTTGGCAGACTTTCCAATATTACATTTCTTTTGATTTGGCAGACTTTCCAATATTACATTTCTTTTGATTTGGCAGACTTTCCAATATTACATTTCTTTTGATTTGGCAGACTTTCCAATATTACAGAGGTCTGTCACTCCTGCCCAAATAAATATTTGTATGAGAAAGTCTCAAAAGTGATTGGTTTGTCCATGTGTTGAAAAGTGTACATGTGCATGGATTATCAAAAGGCAGATTAGTCTTGCATTTTTATTCACTTATTAAAAAAAACAAAAAAAAATACACATAAAATTATCCGACTTGTTATCTCTCTTCTGCAGTTTCTTTGCTACCCCTCCTCTCTCTCTTAAACATGCGCAAACACAAACACACACACACATGTATGTGGACTCACTCGCACTAAACACACATACATGTACACTCCAAATCCTTGCTCTTATTCCTCATGCAACTTTGATGTTAGCCACAACTCAAACTGAGAACAGAATACCGCCATGTTTATCTAAGTGATCATCAGCGCCAATTACAGCCAGCTGCTTGCTCTTCTACCCTTAAAGCCAAGGTGAGGGAAAGGTTAAAAATGGCTCCTTTTTGCCCCAGTGTGTATGGTTTGAGAGTTTCACTATATAAATGGCTATTCTCAGTGTGCACACAATGTGACGTTTACCATGAAAAGTGGCTATGGGTCAGTAATGCCCCCAGCTTGTATGCCATGTAAAGGTTCTTTTCTTTAAAAGCATGATAGAGCAGTTTCCCCAAGCTGGTGTGGCGCGCAACATTTTTATTATAAATATGCTGTAGGTTAAAAGAAAACCAAGTCATTGATTGTGATATCCAATATTTCCTCAGGAAAAAAATTACCGTTTTATCTGAAGATGAGCTAAGACATGCTGTCTCCCGAAATACTTGCTTAACCCAAGAAAAGTGAGCATACTCCATGATCATCACACTGAAAAATTTATCAGATTTAATGGGGAAAAAAAGAATTCTTAGGAACTTATATCTGTCTTTCTGCCATCAATCTGTGATGTCTACAGTCACTGACTGTCACAGTCAGCTTAGATCTGACTACACTTTTGCATCAGCTAGATGAACAATAAGGCATTCCAGTATATCAGAGCTCTTTGACTACTTGTTTAAAGAAAGCTGGCTTTGACTGTCAACAGAAATGCCACAATTATGTGTGTGCACATCGCAGGGGTAGATAATAAAAGGGCAGAAAAATTCTCATGAAGTGTTCACATAGGCACTGAATGGAAGCATGATTCAGGTCCACTGCTGAAGGCACTCAAATTACATAATTTTTCACCAGAGTGGACTTATTTCCCTGAAGGATTAATCATTTGTTTGATACGTACATTTCTTTTCAACCTGACTCATATGCATACGCTATTGCAGCTTTCAGCACTGACTGGACAAATCTTTCTTTTAATTCAGCGTTCCTACAGATTCCCAAGAACAAAATTCAATGAGTTTTCAAGAAGTTTTCAAGAAGTTTTCAATGAGTTTTCAAGGAGATTTTTTTAAAATTCAAGGTTACAATCCATGCGTAAATGATACACCCCTTACCAGTTTTCTGCCCTTTGTTGACTTGATCTGCTGTTAAGTCACACATCAGAAAGCAGAAGTACTATTAGTACTAACTGGAAAGTCATTTTACACAAAAGAAATGCTAAAAGTCTGGAAAGTCAAAAGCACATGTATATCAAGCTGTTTAAGCTTCAGTTCTTTGTCTGGACTTATATTAAACAATAGCATGTAGTTTGATTCTTCTTGTGTGTGTTTTTTTTTCAACAATGAATGGAAGTGAGGTGCAAAGCCAAATACCTGGATTTTCCCTCACCACACTGAAATCCTTTGGCAATTTGACAATCTGGGAACATTGTTTGAAAAAGCTGAGAATTCTGTTCACAAAAGTTGAAGCTTTGGCGTGAGTTTACAGTGTGCAGTGTTCAAAGAAATTCAGATTTCAGCATATCTGTCTTTGAGCAAAATATGCGTCCATTGTGGCTGAAGAGCTGGTAAAGGATTTGCACATGGACACATCAGGATCAGGATTTAATGGCGACACAACATTAGTGTTCGACGCTGCTGCTGCACTATCGTTTGTAAGAAAGTGCGAGATGGGTATCGCTGCCGAAGATTTGCTCGACACCAATAGAGCCATGTGCTTTTTTCCTTTGCTGAGGCTAACCAGGGCACTCTCGCCCATTGCTCGCACATCAAAACATTTTTTGCAAACTGTGCAGTAGCAGGCATGTTTGTTTGCTTTGTTTTCTCTCGCCCAGTCAGAAAACTTGGGTTTATCCAACCACAAAAGGTTGAAATTTCCCCCCGGCATTTTCAAGCTTTGTTCACGAACTAGCAGTCACAAAGAACTGAACAAGCAGGAAGTGATAGACCTTTGCACATGTGTAGAGTTTAAAAAATTGTCGAAGTTACAAATTATCTCCCTTGGTTAAAAACCAGATGACAATGCAGGATCGCATGATGTAAAAATTTGTTTTTAAATAATTTTGCCTGAACACAGAAAAATCTAACTGCCATTTTTTTCTGCCACATTAAAAATGTCTAGAGCTGATGGCTTGATTTTGTGCGTATTGTTTTAATGTTGCCTACTTGCGTACAAAATTTCATGCTGTTTCTTCGTTCTCTGCAGGAAAATAAACCTAGTTGAGTTTGGTATTAAGAGAATTGTCTGCAATTCACCAATACAGTCATCTCAGGAGCGTATAAGTATTATACTCTTCATGACAACAACTAATCATCAAACTGACAACCCCATTTGTAATGGCTGCTCAGCAATGCTGAACACATTGCTGCCAGACCTGCTGTGCACAGCTCACATGCAGTTCGCCGAGTAAAGCGCAGTTAGCTGGCTGGAAGGGAGTGGCCCGCAGAAAACCACCCTTAAGCTGACATGCTCTCACGGCTTGGCCGTTGCTGCTGCAGGAGAGGGGTTGACCGCCCTGCTTCTCAACACTAAATAACTCGTTCTGAACAGCCGTGACTGACATTAGACAAATGTCCAACTATTGGAAGAGCTTATGAAAGTTCAAAACAGCAGCTGCAGTCAATGTTATCTGAGGATGACACTGCACAGGTACAGCGTTTGTTCAACAGAAAGAAGACAGGACGCAATAAAAACACCCATTCAAAATCTACTCAGCAAGAAAATGGAAAGAGTGAAAACTCTATAGGCAAAACAAGAAAATGCATAAGGTGTGGAAAATATCCATCTCATAGTAGGCAAGACTGCCCAGCAAAAGAAGCTAAGTGTACAAAATGCAGCAAAAAAGGTCACTATGCAGCAACGTGTAGAACCAATTTGACGTTGGATACCTGGAAGAAGATGACAACAGACTTAGTACAGTTACTGCAGGATCATCATAGTGTGCTGCAAGAAGTCGTTGGAACCTGTGCTACCTGTGAAAAAGAAAGAAACTACTTGCTGGAACCGCTACAGCCACCACAAACTCCAGATTACCCATGGCAGAAGATTGCTATGGATATCTTTGAGCTGAATGGAGATTCCTATTTAACAGTAGTGGACTATTACTCTCGATGGACAGAGACTGTGCACTTGAAGCAGACTACATCAAGAGCTGTCACTGAGCACTGCAAATCTATCTTTGAAAGATTAGGAATACCTGTAGTGGTCATTTCAGACAATGGTCCACAGTTCAGCTCCCAAGAATTCTTGAAATTCTCCCTGAAGTACTCCTTTACCCACATCACCAGCAGTCCCTACCATCCACAAGTGGTGAAGTAGAAAGGGCTGTTCAAACTGTGAAAAGCTTACTAAAGAAGTCAACAGACCCATACATTGCCCTGTTGAATCATTGCACTACCCCACTTCAACATGGTTACAGCCCGGCAGAACTTCTGATGAGTCGAAAGCTCAAACTGTGTACCTACACTTCCCGTTCAGCATGTTCCCAGGATGTGCAGGAATTCAGAGAGATGAACACTTCAAAAGTCAGCAAAAATACTACTACAGCCTGCGGCACAAAACAAGGGAAATACCAAACTCAACACAGACCAAGAAAAGACTTGTGGTAGAAAACTCTTCACTACTGTCAATTGTCCAGACTGGCAGTGGTACACAACGTCGTAACTGACATCACCTCCACCAGAGAAGTGGAAAGCAGAGGCCACCTCAGACAATTCCTAAAGCATTGTCAACACTTCCCAGGCAGAAACTGGAGACCTGTGATGCAGCCAGTCCTGAAGAAGAGTCCACTGCATCAGTTCCAGCTGTGACATCAGATCTACAGCCTGACAACACAGCTGTTGAACAGACTCACCAGAAGACTGTGCACCAGATCAGGAAAAAAAGTCCATACACCCCAGACTTGATCTGTGAAAGAATAACACATTCTCTTTGCATGCCTTTATTGATTTTAATTTGCCGATGTTTGCAATGGCTGTTGTTTACATTTTCGGAAGTAAGACTGCACCTGTGAAGAATGGAATAAAAACAAACCGAAAAAAACTGTGCCGGAAAAAGACAAGACTAGTATTAACTTGGACTGGAGAAGTTCACGTTTTGAAATTTCTGATGGAAGTCTATCATCAAAACTAGAAAGGGGGATGTAGAGTAAGCTCTTTTGGGTCAACTACGATATTCTCGTGGTGATGATGATACCGTTCACCTTGGTTACCGAGTTCATATCAAACGGACGCTCCTAACCACGCCTGGCTTACTTTATTTACCTTAGTTTATGTTAAAAGTAAAATCTTATGTCAGATGAAAAATATTTCAGAAACTCCCAAGTCAAATCAGGTGATTAAGATTTTCTCTGAGTAAGATTTTCATGGAATCTGATGTGGAGTATTTATGACTAAGTCTCAACACTGTAAGGCAAAAAGTGTATTTTCTATGTGAATAGTGTTTTAAAACATACTTGACGTGAGGCCCACCATGCGCACATTAAACTGTCAGGGTACAAAGACAACAAAGACTTGTGTGCTTTAGCCACCTCAAAAGAATATTCGAGAACTGCCTCTATTAAGAGGGACTGTAGGAAGTTATTCATATCCTTACAAGCACCACATCAAATTGTCAGCAGACACACTGCAACATGTTGGCTTTGACGGATTCTCAACGACAGGCACAGACACAGGAATTTTTCACACCTCTCAGCACAAGAGGTGCCAGTGTGTCAGCAGCCAAGCAGAGTGCATTAATCAGTGTGATCATGACAGCAGCTGGTAGGTCAAAGGAAGTCTACTCTGGCTCCATTCTGTAGTAAAGCCATCTCAAGTGGGCAGCCAAATGTTGGATAGGCCATAATGGAGCATTACTTGTAGAGACAAAGAAATGGTTTCATGTCCTTACTGCAATCTGCAGTTACAACTGGTCAATACTGTTCCTCTAATTAACCCATGCGCACTCTTAGTACCAATTTCAGCAAGAAATGAGAATAACATGGAACATAGTAGATGCTTACCTTAGAAAGTGAATCTTGCTGCAAATTCTGACAACTTTTGTTGTTGAATACCGGCATTGTGCACATACCTGCCCATGTCTACCACCCTTCCACACTGGCCCAGTTTTTCTTTCTTTCTCTCTTCTTTTTTATTCTTTAATGCTAACATATCAGTTTTTACCTCAGTACTTACTCCTTGAACTCTCAACGCTGGCGGTAAGTGTGTGGTGCTAGTCTCACACTAATTTTGCCTTTGTTTCTTGACAAATTTGTTAGAAATGGCACCAAGGCTCGCCTTCCAAGATAAACTTTGATGTAAATATATCTGTAAATTCAGCGAAAATATGGTAAGTAATAAGTGACCACACAAACCTGCTGTCACACTAGAGCATCCTGAGGAAGAGGCCAATCGCGTCGCTTTTCCTCCACGCTTGGATATACGGCTTGTTCCACCAACCAGCACTGGAGGCTGAGAAAAACAGAAACAGGTTGCACTGAAGTCACACTTTAACAGATTCAATACTGCTCACTTCTTGCAGCTGCTAGGATTTGTAAATGAAAGCCGTAACTAAAAACAAACAAATGGGAGGTTTTGAGTCGATCCCTGTTTTAGCAATAGGTAAGAATGCTCTCTCCAGTGTCAGGGGATTTTGGACACTTTATTTAAACAGAAATTCTCAGTTCCTCTTCACTCACTCACTCACAACACACCACACACAACACACACCACACACACACATAGAGGCATATATACACTCACAAAAAAAAAGAATACAACTTCTATTACAATTAAAATGTCAGTAGAAGTCAGCCAGCGACAACACATTTTTCTTGAGTTAAAAACACAAACAAAACAAAATCTGTCAACAATGACCTGGATGTCTTCACCAGTTGATACTTACGTCTTGTCTGCCAAATGATGAATTTAAGTTGAAATTAGCTGGACGAAAATGACTTTTCGTTGTCACAACAACTCACTCACAGGTCAGTCATCCATTAATCCTTTCACATCAGCCTCCACCATATCCCCTTGTCACATCCCCACTTCATCTTAAACTACTCAAGCCTCTGACTGAAGCAACATGTTTTTTCACTGTGTGTGTGTGTGTGTGTGTGTGCGTTTGTGTGTGTGTGTGTGTCCCTGTGTCTGTGTGTGCGTGCACATTGTGTGTGTGTGTGTGTGTGTGTGTGTGTGTGTGTGAGACAGTGTGACTGCTGTATATGTTTGAGAGTGTGTGGTGTGTGTGTGTGTGTGTGTGTGTGTGTGTGTGTGTGTGTGTGTTGTGCGCGCGTGCGTGTGTGTGTGTGTGTGTGCGCACATGCATGCATGTATGCAGTGTGTCTTTTTTTCATGTCCTTTGCCATGGACATGACCCTCATGGGATGGACATGAAACCACTTTCAAGTCGTTAGTGGAGTTTGCTATTTCCCCCAAAACATGCACAACCAAATGCAATAGAAAACAGTCAAAAAGACGTATTTCTACACGTTGCGTAGCGGGTCCATTGAAATATGTCAGGATGTTTACTCAGATGCAAAAATGGTCATGTGTTCCAATTGAATGTTCTATTTTGATGGAGGGATGGGGGAGGACAGGGGATTTTTTTTTTTCTCTTCTTGTTTACAAACTCTGAAGCATTCTTGACTTTTCAAATGATCTTTACTTCCAGAATCTCTGTACCTACGTGTATGTGTGCATGTGCCATGTCAAACATACCATCTGTAAATTTATGTAAATATTTCAAGAGACCTTCTTGAGCTGAATTCTATGATTTTTAAGTTCCATGAGTGTTAAAAATCAGTTGTCATGCAATTTTGTTTTATTTAAGCTACAAATGTACAATTTTCTGATAGCTTAAAACCTCAGGATGGGTTCTGAACCACAGATGTTATGATTTCATATCTTTTGTTTCACATACCTAAAACAGCCTCGAGTTTAAGTTACAATACATTAATTGCTTTGGATTGTACCTCATGTTGTACCTCAATGAATTCTGTTTAAATTTGCTAGATCCTGATGCACCAATGCAGCTGAAACAATCTTAATTTCACTGCTTCCTTTCAAAGTTATAACAGGTTCATTAAAATAAGTTTGAAATGCAAATCTGGCCACTTAAGAAAGTTTCACACACACGCACACACACACATAATTTTCTTGAGTAAGGCAGCTAGAACATATTCTTGAACTTGTTGGATGTTCAAATTCAGACCTGTACAAAATCATACCTCAATCAAACATGACTCGTAATTTTTATTCTGTGTATGTGTGTGTGTGTGTGTGTGTGTGTGCGCGCGTGTGTGTTTGTGTGTCTAAATGCATGCAAGAATGCGTGTGTGTGTGTGTGTGTGTGTGTGTGTGTGTGTGTGTGTGTGTGTGTGTGTGTGTGTGGTGTGCATGTGTGTATGTTTTTTTTTCTATTTAACAAACATAATTTCTGACCTATCCAAAGCTATTTAAAAACATTTTGTTTATTTTTCACCAGTGGGCTAGGGTTTTTTCCAAATGATACAGGTTATATTTCAGTGATTGGAAGGTGTACAATATGAAAATGCAGTAATAAATACTAGACTAGCTATTTAAACTAATATGAAAATGCAGCAACAAATACTAAGCTAGCTATTTAAACTAACCGTGATGTTCTGTTTCACACAAAATTTTGTTAGGCTTGTGCATCCTATCAGAACATTATGAGAATGAAAGACAGTCTGATGAAAGCAACAAAAAAGAAATCTAAACCAAATGTTAACCGAGTATCTTCCAAACTGTGAAATCCAAAAGATTTTGTGACTGGACCTGGGTAGTGCTGTGACCCATCATCACCTCATTTGAGCTGCAGAGTGAAGGCAGAGTGTGAACACGGGACAAGCTTGAGGTTGTATTTTGTAATATTCATATGCAATGAGTTTCAGCATCAGTATTATTTTGTGTGTATGTGCTAGTCTTTTCAATTCATGTTCATTACAAATCATCTGAGAAGACTGTTTAACCCTTTCACCGCCAGACGTCCCGTTTTGCATAAATCCCCATCGCCAGCCATTTTTCAAGAAAAACTTTATTTTACACCAGCACGTGTGAAACGCGGATATCTCTGGAACTAAACAACCAATTCTCATGCTATTTTTTGTAAAATAGGAGATAAACTGTACTTTTGTTACAATATGATATATTAGCAATGGTTAGTCAACAACAATTTCAAATTTTTAGTAATTTAAAGTGCAAAAAAAAATGCAAAATAAAAAAATTGAATGTTATCTTTCTTCTCAACATAAAAAAAAAGAAGAAAGCATGCCAATAAACTCTCAACAAGGAAGGAAAAATACTCCACTCACCAAATGAAGACCAGAAAGTATGGAATATCTAACAGAAAAAAAGAAACAACAACAACAAAAAAACCAGCCATAAATCCACATACTCCAACAGCAGAAAACTGGTGATGGCAAAGCACAACAGACAAGAATCTGTCAAGCTTGTGGGAGTGTCCAGGGTTCAGTATTCAGAGAGAATTACAAAAAAAAAAAAATTCTACAACTACAAATGACACTATTTCCACTGTCTATGCAGTACACATGCTGACTGGACAAATTCAGAGGCATTAGTTCAGCCCATAAATCAGCTGGCTGGCCTTCTGGAAATCTTGCCGCATGTGGTAAAGTATAAAACACACAGTGGGGCACATGGGCAGCTCACAGGTTATGCACTTGAAACTGGTCTGCACTCTCTTCCACCCGCTTTGTGTCCTGGGGCTACAGACATGGGGAGTTTGTATTATACTCCCTGTTTGGCTGGTATACTTACCATGTCAGACCATAGCATTCAACGGCAGTTAGTTAGCTCTGCCAGGCTGAATTTTTGTGGCTAATGCAGTAATAAGACCGTCATGTAATGCCCCCCTACTTCCGCCATAGGAAGAAAGCCGGTGGCCGCTTCCTGTTCCTCATTCATCGAGGCCTGTGCGCAAGGTAACCCCGAGAACCTTGGCGCTAGAGGGGAAGGTAGGGCGGGCATTAAAAGTTTGACATGGTAAGTATACCAGCCAAACAGGGAGTATAATACAAACTCCCCATTTTGGCGTCATATACTGTACCATGTCAGACCATAGCAGAATTTAAAGGAATTGGAGGAGGGCCGAGTGCCCTAATGGTTCTTGGGGTTAGAGGGCGGAACCGATATAGCTGCATTAGCCGCCACACAAGAGATCCCTGGTCATGCGGATATCCCTTAAATAAAATCGGAAATGAAAGTTTATGAAGGGATTTTCCGAACGCCAGTAGGCTGCCTCCAGTAGATGGCGCAAGGGGACAGAGTGCTGGAACGATGCGGAAGTGGCCAGCGCTCTGACCTGATGAGCCCGGGGAGATAAGACGGGAGAATCCTTGTACGCCTGGGCGTAGGCCGATCTGACCGTCTAGGAAAGCCACCTAGAGATAGTGCCAGCCGAGATGTCTTTGTTATTATTGGGGTTGATAGAAATGAGAATGTCTCTGGGAGGAGCGCCTGGGCGCGAGCGTTCCCAGTAATATCTGAGACACCTAGAAGGGCACAGGTCCATGTCCCCCCCCCCCCCCCCCTTCCTCTCTTCCCAAGATATCCACCAGTGAGCGGATGACGAGGGAGGGAGAGGCCGTCCCGGTTCCTGATTCTTAGCTAAGAATTCGGGTAGAAACTTTAGAGAGACAGAGCCGTCCCTGTGGAAGGCAATGTCTCTGGGGTCTCCACCTGAGGGCATGAATTTCGCTGCGCCTTCTGGCCGAAGCCATGGCAGGAGAAATGTGGTCTTGAGAGAAAGAAGGTCAAAGGGAAGGGTGGCGATAGGCTCGAAAGAGGGTTTTCTGAGAGTGTTAAGGACAATGAAGAGGTCCCAAAGGGGGATGCGCCTAGGGGACTGGGACTCATGTAGAGCCACACCCCTAGAGATCTCTCTGAGAAGGAAGTCATTCTCAAAGGAGGGTCCGCCGAGTTGGCGAATAGTGGTGCAGATGGCTGACCTGTAGCCCGAATGGAGCTAGCAGAAAGCTTTAAGCGAAGAGGACAGGAGATAGGAAGTTGCCTATCTGGATATTGGTAGGGCAATTGTGGGGAACAGAGTTGTCTGAGCACCAGGAGACCCATCTCTCCCATCGGTAATTGTAGAGGGACTCAGTGCTGGCTCTGCGCGAGGCCGTCGCTAAATCCCGTAGGTATTGCGAGGCCCCCACCCCAGCGAGTATGTCTAGGATGGACTAGGATCTGTCTGTCTGCGAGGTAGGGGCAGATGCTCGCAATTGGGCTGGCACAGTAGCCAGGCGTGAAGGCGGAGCATCTGGGGGTTGGAGTGAGGGCGACCCGAGCAAGGCTGTCTGAGCATGTCCCACTGAGTGTTCAACTGGAGGTGGGGAACATGGGAAAATGAGGGGACTGGGTCGGCCACCACTGGGTTATGAGGATGAGCCTGGGTCTTTCCAGCCTCGCCTTCCTGATCACGTATGCTATGAGGCCCGACCAGAGAAGGGAGAGAGCGTCGACTGCATACGCTTGGGGATCGGGGACCTGAGAGACATACACAGACAGACGATGGTTGAATCGGGTGGCAAAGAGGTCGACCATGGGACTGAACCAATGTTCCCACACCAAGGTTAGGGTTAGCCTGCCGAGGGTCCATTCCGTGTGAAGGAGGAACCTGGACCGGATGAGGAATCTGCCAGGATATTGCGGGCCCCTGCTATGTGTCTCGCACGGAGGGTGATTCCCCGTGTGTGGCACCAGCGGAGGAGGGCCTCTGTTCGAAGTGAGAGGCTGAGGGAGCAAGCCCTCCCCCTTGTTGACATAACAAGCCACCGAAGTGTTGTCCGTGAGGAGGAGAACAAGTCGGTGCAAGATCTGGGGTTGGAAGCGGAGTAGGGCAAGCCTGACCGCTTCCAATTCAGGACGTTGATGTGGAGACAGGCAGTGTGTGCGTCCCACACTCCCGAAGCATGACTGTTCTCCAAGTGGAAGCCCCAGGCCGAGTTGGAGGCATCTGTGTAGAGTTCCTTGCACTTGTTGGGGTTGGTGACAAACCCTAGTATGGAACGTAGGCGCAGAAGACGGTTGGTGTGGGACTGGCACTGGGCCCAGGAGGGAGCCAGGACGAGCCAGTCGTCCAGGTACACCAGGAGGCGAATGTCCTCCTGTCTGGCCAGGCCAGCTCCTTGACCACCTTCATGAAGAGGAAGGGTGCCAGGGAGAGGCAGAAGGGGAGCGCCTTGAATTGGAATACCTGACCCTGCCAGACGAACCATAGGTATCGTCTGTGGGATGGGTGTATGAGGATCTGAAAGTAAGCGTCCTTCAGATCTATCGATGTAGCCCAATCCTGATGGTGGATGGAGTCTCTGATCTGAGTCGGAGTGTCCATCTTGAATTTGGTGGCTCTGAGGAACTTGTTGAGGGGAGAGGTTGAGGATGGGCCTCCATCCTCCTGATGGTTTGGGGATGACAAGAGGTGGGAGTAAAACCCAGGTTGGGATGGGAGATCTCCGTGATAGCCCCTTTTTGGAGGAGTTCTTCGACTTCCAGGCGAAGTGCCTCCGCTTGGCCCGGGGAGAGGTCGCTGGGGGAGGGAGGGGGAGAACGCATCAGAGGGGGGGGGGGCGTTCGTGGGCCCAAGGCAGGCGGAACCCCTCCTGTAAAACCGCCACTATCCATGGGCTGAGGCCCATACGTCTCCACTGGTGGGCATGCTGGGATAGGCTGCCCGCCAGAGGGGCTGAGGGGCCGGGGTGGGGGGGGGGAGGCGAGTGGGCGGGATAGGGTGGTAGCGATATGAGTTCTCCCTGGTCCAGTTCCCCCTAGGCGAGTCCTCCAGTCACCTCCGGGGCCGTGCCTGCTGGCCAAACCGAAAATTCTGCTGGGGAAGTTTCGGCTTCGGCCCAGAGGGGGTATTAGGGCGCTTGGCGGGCCGTGCGGAGCGAGGTGGGGCCTGCTTGGAATAGGGCTGGGGTCTGGAAAGGGGAGTGGAGGAACGGAAGGAGGGTCTAGCACGGCGAGGCTGATGAGGGGAGGGGGGGGGCCTGGCCGCAAATGATGCTGCCTGCTTACGTTCTTCGACTGAATGGGAAAAGACAGCAGTCGAATAGTCGCCGAAGAGCGACTGCTCCTGACCTGGGATGCACCGCAAGGCTGCCTTAAGCGCTGGGGTGAGATTAGCCTGTGACAGCATGGCATCTCTACAGGCCAGTAGGCAATTGTAGTGGCTCCTGACTGCGCTGTCCGCCGCAGCCGAAAGGTGATGCGATATCTTGTAGATCAGGAGTCGCATCAGGGGTTCGCCGAACAAGCCAGATTCTGTCTCATGGTGTGTCTCAGAATCGTGCACGTCTGAGGACACGGAGACAGCGCCGTCCTCCTCCGGCCAGAGCTCCTCCACCCGCTGCAAGAGCATGTCGAGAAAGACATGTCCAGCAGTGGTGTGCAGGATCCCCGTTCTGGCTATACGGTCCCACTCCGTCAGGTTCTCGATAGAGATCGTGGCAGAGTTAGGGGGGGCCAGATGGAGGATCAGCCGGCAGTCTGCCAGGGAAATAGCAATTTCCCTGGTCACTGGATTGTCGGAGAACAGGGAGGAGATGTGGGCCTTCTGGGGGTCCCTGAGGAAAGTGCCTACAGGGGCCGCATTCGGAGCCGAGAGGGATTCCTTCCCTGGAGGAACGGCCTGCGCACCCCTGGCTAGGGTTGCCGGACACTCCCAAATAGAGGTAAGGATCTGAGGTGCGACGATTCTGGGGCGAGATTGCTGGGGGGGGGGGGGGCGTACTTAGCGAGGGAAAAGAACTTGTCCGAGGGTGGGGACTCCCTCACAACAAGCTCTGGGCGCCACTGCTCAAGGGTGGACACGTCGCACGATGAGGAGAAGGATTCCTCTACCTCATCCTCAGACTCTGGGGAGTCGGGTTCCTGGAGAGGTTGCGCCGAACCTTCTCCAGGAGACAACTGCAGGGGTGCGTGAGGGTCCCGCCCTAGCTTGCTAGTGGGAGGATGCGAGGGCGGGTCCTTCGTGGCTCCACGATCGGCGGCCGGACTATGGAAGGGAAGCCCGTCCTGCCGATCGGACAGCGCCCTAGAGGGAGGGAGACCGAGGTCGAACCAGCGCGAGGAGGCTGGATGCCACATACAACTGTGGAGCTGATCCTGCTGATCTGATCTGAGCCACTGGTCCCTCTCGGGGGCATAGAGCCACCGGTCCCCGAGGAGGAAGGCGGGCTGTGGCGGCCCTGGGGCAGGATTTCCTCGGGGGCCAAGGTAACCTGAGACACCAGAGGGGGGTGGGGGTGGGGGGGTGGGGGTAGCGAGAGAGCATGACTGCCTCATACACCTCCCTGGTGGGATCCATGGAGGCCCCCTGTGTAACAGGGGGAGCAGTGGAGGACACGGTAACTGAACCCCCTATCCACATGTGAGCGGATTGGAGTGGCTACGGTGACGTGGTCACCACCTGGGTGGGATCGTGCAGGTTACCCGTGGTCCCGCTGGTCGATCCTCCCCCCGGAGGAACGGGACCGCGGACGTTGCCCAAGTGGGGAGCGGAATAAGTCCGCTCCCCAACGTCCTGTACCCCTAGGGGAATGTGCGACAGTTGATCGGGGCGGGTCGACCGTTGGGGGTCTGAGCGACACAGGTCTGGGCGTAGCGGTGCCTGCGGCTGAGACCCGGAGTTATGGCCAGTTTGGGGGTCTCAGGGACTGACCATAAGTCCGCCACCAGAGTACAGACGCTCCTTGTGCAGTAGTGGTGGCTGCACTTGTGCACGGTGGTGGAGAGCGTCATGAGCCTGCATGCTGTTAGTGGGGGGAAGGCTAATGGCACAAGGCTCATATAGGCCAGTGACGGGTGGTGATTCCGTCACCCGTGCTGGTCCGCGCCTCGGCAAAATTCCCCGGGGGCCGAGGGTCACGTGACTCAGCATGATAGTAAGAGGTCTCACCGTGCGTCGGAAGGGAAGAAGGCAAGCTGGCAGGTAAAGTGGAGGGAGAGGGAGAATTCGGATAAGAATTCTTAAAACGGGCTTTCCCTTTTACGGGAGCCTTGCCTTTGGATTTCCTGGGGATATTAAAGGAAAGGCATTTGGAACTGGTGGCAGCTTGCCTTTTGGCCTTCGGACGCAGTGATCGTGTGTCCGCCGGTCGGGTAGAGGAGGTATCAAACTGATGGTCGCGTGTCCCCTCCGTGGAACCCCCCCTCTACACCGGCCGTACATTCTTCAGTAGCAAGAACGGATTGCTCCAAGGAATCGGCACGCGGGTCCTCCGGGGCAATGAGCGACTTCTGAATGGCGAAGTGGCTCGACCTGTCGGTGCCCTTCACCATGTTGGGCTACAGTGGCAGAGCAAACACAGAGCACATGACCACAAAGTGGAGACAAGTCGGTCGATCGAGAGATCGTAAAGAAACTCGACTGACCTTGCACACAGCACTGATAATACTAGATTGAGAGATCGTAAAGAAACTCGATCGATAGTAATAGGGGATCGAGAAATCGAATGGAAAACTCGATCGACCTGTACTAGTAACAATAATAATACGAAGTGCTAGATCGACAAAAACTCGACCGACCTGTACTAGTGCAATGAAAATAAGGTGCTAATAACAGTGGAGGGGAAACCTCCGTACCACTAAACCCAGGTACGATGTACGTGGATGACCACGAGGTGAGGCAAGATGGCGGAAAAGACGATCAGCAAGGAGAGAACGAGATGGCGGCCTGAACGACCGGCGAGTGTTAGATCGCTGAAGTGAATTTACCGGGAGGAGCGCGAGAGTGAATAAACTAATGTGCGGAGAAGGGAGACTGAATGGGAACTGGCAGAAAATAATGGATGAGCCGTGGATGCGTTCCCACCAGGAGGGGATGCGTTCCTAAACCGGAGTGTAAGTACCAAATTTGAGAAATGGCACTGAAAAACAAAGTCGCGAGAGCAATCACGACGAGCGTGCGAATAAAATAAAAGCACGCCAACCATAAGCCTCACACGGCAATAGTACCCAGGGTTTAGCGCAAGCCACAACTGAACAAGTGAAGAAGCAAACACACAAGCAATCTTTACACAAAGCAGAAGTATAGGCGAGACAGAGCACAAGACTTATCTTACTTAGGCTGCAGGCCGAAGATGAATGAGGAACAGGAAGCGGCCACCGGCTTTCTTCCTATGGCGGAAGTAGGGTGGGCGTCACGTGATGGTCTTATTACTGCATTAGCCACAAAAATTCGGCCTGGCAGAGCTAGCTAACTGCCGCTGAATGCTATGGTCTGACATGGTACAGTATATTACACCAAATGTGCAGTCAGGATGGCTGCCGTAGTCTGTTTTTGCCAAAAATGTTGCTCTGTCAAGTGTGCTGGTCTGGGTCTCTCCCTCTGGCCTTGGGTCTGAACTTAAGGCCTGTAGTTTTTCAACAGCCCATCAATGACCTTCTCCCTGAAAACCCTGGCTGGAAGGTGAGGTCTGGGAGCCGTCTTCTTGTAAATGATGTAGCCATCTGTCAAGGCAACCTTTTGATGGCAGTGGTAGACCGCTTGGTACCATTTGGAGACTTTGTGAGGGTAGGCATATGTCCCCAAAAGCTGGCCCGTTAGGTCCACACCACTCATGTTCTGGATGTAGTCCTTAACAATGACCGGCTTCTCAAGCTGACGGAACCCACTAGTTATGTTTTCCAGACTTCGTCTTATCAATGGTGTTGTCTGAATGGCCAGAGGAAAGTAAGAGGATGAATTTCATATCACACCATGCACAGGCCACGATGTTGGTGGTAGATGATTTCATAAATACTGGGTCATGCCCCTTCTGAAGTGGCATGTCACGGCTACTGGAAGTATGGAGGCATGTTCTCATGGCCTGGCCTCACAGTTCCACAATGACTGATGTTGTAGGTCTTCTGCTGTCTGATGACATTCAGTGATGTATTAAAAGAATCTGTGTACACCATATGGCTTGTGTCATGTAGATTTTCCAGGAGCTTTAGAACCACCTGTTCTGTGACAGTAAAGTCCCCAGCATTGAAGTTGTCGAAAGTGAACGTCTCCCTCCCTGTGTAAATCAAAAACTTCAGAGCACAGCCACTGGAAGCCTCTGACAGACAGAACTGCTTGATGCCAAAGCAAATTGGCTTATCAGGCAGAAACTGTTTGAAGGAGAAACACCCTTTGAACTTGATCATGCTCTCATCTATACTGAGATTCTGTTCAGGGCAGTATGCTGCCTGATAGAAGGGATCAGTGACTTCCAGGAGTGGTCGGATCTCAAAGAGAGGATCGTATCCCTCCTCACCTCTCTGCTTCTGCTGACGACTGTCGCTGAAATGCAAGAAACGATTGCGCATTTCATACTTATTTCTAGACATGAAAGGCCCAAACTGTATCTTGGTCAGCCAGTAGGTTTGCCAGTAATCCTCCAACTCCGGCTTGCTGCACAGCCCCATAACAAATCTGCAGGGCTGTGTAGGCCTTCATCTCCTCCACTGTTGTCTCCCTGGCAGCCTGCAGTCGGGAGTGCGAGTCCAACTCAGTGATCCCACTCAGGACCTCCTCTGCATACAAGATGGACTGTGTTGTCATCAGCTGGACTACAGTCAGGGAAGAAGAGCTGGAAGTAGTCCACGGGCTGAAAGTTATCCGTGTTCACCAGCATTCCTGAAACAACAATCAGAGGAATAATCACTGATATGACCTATGAAGTGATGCAGAAAAGCAATCACACACACACACACACTTTTCACACACACACACCACACTTCTTACACAAAAAGGGAAGGGAACACACACACACACATAACTTATGCCCCACTGGTACACACATGAAAGAAAGAAAAAGGGAAAACACACACACACACACACACACCAGACCTGTTTACCCCAAATTCGTGTACCTGTAATATCTCAAGCAAAACCCCGTAATTTAAAACAAAAAACCTGTAATTTTCATTATCACAGCACTTTCGCAACTTTTGAAGATTTGGAAAGCTGGCCGTTGGTGAGTAAAACTGCTTCATCGCCATCTTTGACAAAGTGAAAGACGCACGGCATACTGGGAAATGTCTTCTTACTGCTTTCAACAGAAATGGTAGCAGACGAAACTTCACGTTTAACCTTTTTTTTTCCTGTACTTTTTTTTTTGCCGCAATTTCGATTTTTTCCTGTAAAAATTATGGCAAAATCGTAATGGTAAACAGGTCTGTACACACAAACACACACATCTTTCAATCTCACTGTTGAAAGTTAAAACAAAGTCCTTCACTTGCCTGTTGGTCTCTGGAACCTGGGGTAGCCATTCTCCTGGGGTGTATGAGTCAAGCTGGTCATATAACTCCCACTCAAACTCATCTCTGGCTGGTCCAATGTGCCATTGCTGCACACCTCTGACACCTGTCACTTGGCCACACCCCCTTCAACCTCGACACATTTGCAAACCAGCTGTGCTCGCAGTAACTTGTCTCTGAGCTCAATGCCAACAGCATGCAAGTCCACAGTATACTGGCTAGAGCCTCACTGCCCTCTACTTGGCACGCATCCAACTGGGTCAGTCTCATTTTGCACTGACTCGGTTGCGCCCATACTGTCTCCAGGTCACCATCTGGGTGTTCTTGATCTGAATCAGGATCAACTGACCATCCATTCAATATTTCCAGCACCTGGTCTGTGGTAAATGTACGGCGAGGCCGAGTACCTGAAGTGCTTGGTTGTCACGCCATAATCAATGGAAAACTTATCGGTAAAAATGGATGAAAACACTTGGCTGAACAGCGCTCTGACAAAGCAAACGGCTGTGAAGCACAGGTCAGGGAATACGGAACTATGATGTTTATCGCTGGCTTTCTATCTCATCAAATTGGAAAGTGAGGGTACTGGGAGTTAGGTCACCTTAGATGATCCCATTTAAGCGACGTCAGCAGTGAGCTGCCTGGACGCAGAATCATGACGTACGCCGCGTAAGGGTTAATTCATTTTTTTTCAAAAACTTGACAAGATAGCTTGAATGCAAGTACAGATTATGAGAGTCATAGAGATCAGTTAATTTTTCCAAACTTTAAGGCGTGCATCATCCATTACATTTTTGCTTGTCCTCTTATGGATTAAATGAAATGTCAAATGAAGCAAAATGTTACAAATGGAGTTGAACATTGCATACTATTACAAATAGTAAACATATCTGGTAAGGGCAAAATACAGCGCTCTCTACAGTCTGTCTTCTGAAGTGAACGATTATGCATAGCTGCCACCCTGTTGGAACAGAAATTCCTGTGAGAAGGCGGGGATCTGGGGCTGCCGTAGGCCCCCGGTGGGGTGCAGGGGTAATGCCCCTGCTGGGGGTGTGGGGGCAACGCCCCCAGACGCTGACGGATACATGCACATTTGGAGGTAAAAAAATTAGCTTTTCTGGAGTCGAAAAGGGGATATTTCTTCCATCTCATCATGCTAGAATTAGACATGAACAGTACTGATAGCAAAGCATACAGATTACAAAAATTACAGTCATCACACATTACTCA
Source organism: Conus canariensis (assembly GCA_033310375.1). Lineage (NCBI taxonomy): Eukaryota > Metazoa > Mollusca > Gastropoda > Neogastropoda > Conidae > Conus > Conus canariensis. The sequence goes on along the minus strand of CM065716.1, from coordinate 73,917,635 downwards.
ACATTAGAAAGCACTTCAACTTACCACTTCAGTCCAACAAGTAAACTGTGGCTTGACAGGTTACGCAGAAGAAAAGTCTCCAGACTAATGTCCATTTGTGTTGCTCTTTGCTCCTAGATTATCTAGCTACGATGAAAGATGCTTTGGAAGTCTTGGTTTTTCAGTCTGTATACAATGGATACTACCAATACTGCAATTTTCTTGTTTCATCATCCCTGGATATCTGATTCTCTATAGTCTTGTAACAGCAAACTGAAAGTTTCTATCAAGATGTTGGTAATCATCATCACCATGGTAATAAAGAACACAAAAAGGGGGGGGGGGGGGTCACTAAGGAAAAAAAATTTCTTTCCTACAATGTACACCTATATCTGTTCAGAACTACACTTTTTTTCACAACTTGTCAGCCTAACAGGAGGAGGATGCTGAAGGGGGGGAGGGGGGGGGGGATTGAGTTGTTCTCTGTCCTTGAGGGCATCTGATGTTGCCGACTTCGCTTTTTTCAACAGCTCTATTGGAAACTGCTGCTCATAGCAAGCCCCACTCATGTTGGCTTTGACCATGTACCACCATCATGGCATCATCGCCGCATTCCTCTTGTGCTTGGCAGAAGAGGCATGAAGTTCGATGTCTTTTTTCCCACCATGTGAGATGCTGATGTCAGTACGGCATTCTTTACAAAACGCATGATGTTCATCTCTCTTGGACGCATCAATGAAGGCGTAGTCGACTTTGTATTGCGGCAAAAACTTGACTTTTGCCCTTTATTTCGAGTCCATGTGGCACTGCTTTCCTGAAGCCATTTTCGCGCGGATGGAAGTACCTGACGGAAGTACCGGGCGGAAGTCGATTTGTTTTGGTAAACCGATGTGTCTTTTTACCGACACCTTGCGAAAAATTACCGAAACGTGAAGTGATTTTTGATTTTTCATTTTTCGGGAAAAAAAGACAACTTTCGGGATTTCCTGTCAGATTTTCATTTTTGGGAGTTTCCCGAAAATTTCGGGAGGGTTGGCAGCTATGATTATGAAATGGAATTACAAGCATAAACTAGACTTATCTTGGGAAGGTGAAGGTTCATGCCAAAAGTCATGCAGGATAGTTTGATGATATGGAGGGAGACAGATATCAACCTACCTATCACAAAAGTAAAAACATTTTAACAACAAGAAATGTCTTTAATTAAATTGTAATAGGCTCACTAATAATTCTTAAGCACAAATGTGCGTCTCTGACACATAAAATTCCTGTCAGTCCAGTGTGTCACTAAAATGTACCAAAATTTACAGTGATGCAATGATTTTCTCCTGTATGCGTTGCAACTCCGAGCAGCGCGTCACGAAAAAGCACTTTCGTCCAATCTGTCTCAACTGAAGTCGATAAAAACGTAACTTTCCTTGATGTTTTAAAATGTTCTGAATCATGAACAACTTCTGCTTTAGAACTCGTCTCTGCTGGAAACCAACAAGAGTCATCAAATCAGACAACCCTAGTCTATGACTGGACCACAAGATCACGTTATTCGGCCAAGCGTGAACAGCATGGACAACCAAATGTAAGTCGGCTGTCAGTGGCAAAATCGATGGTTCATCTGTGGCTTGCAGGTGATAATCCAGCAAGTGGATCAAAAGTCAAGTGATCTATGCAACACGACCGGTTCAGATAATTAAAATGGCTCCGTTATGGATGTAGGAATGTACAGCGCACAGTTCAAGAGTGGCCAACCTACATAGTTTTGTGAAAGGTTCCACGAATATTCATCACTCGCCTCTTGTTTGTCACTGGGCTGGATCATTGGAAGGCAACTGGAATATGGACAAATAATAAAATGTTTCAGTACTGTCGGAACTGGTTCACACTGTGTAAATTTTGTGATGATAATCGCAGAGGGCATCCCACATATCAAGTTTTCCTGTTGAAATCCTGACAGTGTAAGTGTTCACACTTACTCTCTTTAGTTAACATTTTATGAAAATTGGAACATGAATCTAAATAATGTTTCGCATAATCTCGAGTGTTTTTATTAACTTTGTCGATAGCACCTCTCATCCATTTCTGTTTAATGCTTTCACTGTGTTTTTACGTGTGCGAGCCTGTCAGAACCCGCTCGAGTGCGTGTGCGTGTGTGTGTGTGGTTTTCAGTACATTTACAAGCAGTTATAAAGTGTGACCCTCTAAATATTATTGTAACTCCCTGAAAATTTGGAAACTAGTTTTTCGCACCAAGTCTGACCCCTTCATTTTTGGGAAATAAATCTCACTGAAGCTGTTTTTTGTGCTCATCCAACATCTTGATTGAAATGTTGACTACCAGCAGAAAGTGGAGTAATTTGAAGAAGAAAACCTGTATACAAATATTTCGAAAGACATGAATTTTTTTTTAGTTAACTGTTTATAATGATGGTGTACTCTCTCTTTGAATCATGGCAGTCACAGCTCTGACTAGGCCCCCTGTGATCAATAAGAACTGCAAGTACAGAAGGCCATATGGTGAATGTCATATCTCCCTCCACATCATCCAACTATCCTGAATGGAATTTAGTATGAAACTTCCCCTTCCAAAGATACATCTTCTTTATACACTTGAAATTCTCTTTCCTTTGGTGCATGTGTGCCTGCATTTAACTGCCCTTGAGGGTAAATGTGTACTGTGTGCGCATATCATGACTGTGTGTATGTACATGTATGCATGTGGGATTTGGACTGGGGTATGATGTCTTACCTATTTTCAAAGATGACATCACCTTTATTAATGCCATTCTCTGTTTCTTGCATGTGCATACGTGTATGCATGCGCATGTGTGTTAGAATGTGTAGCTGCACGTGAGTGTAAATGCAAAAGGAGGTAAGATGGGGGAAACAATTCCACAGGCAATGCACAAAAAATAATTTACAGAAACCCATACATATGAGCTTGAGCACAAAATCATACAGAAAATCGATAAAGATATAGAGAAATCTTCAGGATAATTAGCTGTATCATTTGAACACTTACTTTGCTTACATTTGGACTCAGGGTAGCAGTGGTAGAAGTACTGCTCTCCACTGGAACAGTGGGTATTAGATCCTGTGGCGCTTTGCGTTTACGTTTTCTGCGAAGATCCACCTGAGCTACATCAAGAGGTAAGTCGGGCAGCCCAGCATTCATGGACAGAATGCTGCCCAGAAACTGGTACACCTCATCCTGAAACATAACAGCAAACTCATCTCAGACATATCCAAGAAAATGTAGACAAGCGCCATGAAAATACTGACACGAGTATACTATAAAAATGTAACATAATATATCACGAAATTGTGGACACTGTGTACCATGGAAATGTGACGCAACAAATCACCAAAATAAGAACACATCATATCATGAAAATGAAGACATAAGGAAGACTAGGATTACTCGTGACACAGGATAGATTGCTTTCCCTAAAAACACAGAAGTATCTTTAAAATTTGTTCTTAAGTTGTCCTGTTGACATCTCTTACCATATCTGAACATGCCAAGCCATGTCGTTTTGGCTGCTGTTGCCTACATTTTGAGTCACAAGTTAAACTTTTAGCTTCCATCAAACTTATTACACAGGTTGTAGTTTGATGCTCCTTGATGTTGTCACTTCACATATGAAATGAAGTATCTTGAGTTTATAGTAATCTTTGTGAGAATCAATGTTTTCCAATCTGGATAAAATCAAAGTAAATGAAGACAACCTGCTTGGGTTTGACTGCAACAGGACAACTCCGAATATATCAGGAATCAGTCCCAAGCTACCACTGCTTTGTCATTAGCTGCTACTCATGCTGCATAAATACTTACTGCCCCCCCCCCCTCCAAATGATGATCTTTTATTTCATAAAAAATGAGGGTGAACATCAGGCATACCAAACACTATTTAATCAATATTAATGGCAGAAAAAAAAGACAAACTTGTAAAACTGCATCACTGATATGTTCTCTTCCCACTCTCCCATCCTCCCAACCCATCACACAAAAGGTTTCATGTTCAAAGCCTTTCAAACACAACTTGCATTCCATCACCTCGCATGCCCACTCTCTGCAAAGGGCTGTCACCTAATTCAGTCAACTCTTAAAATACATTTGAAGAAAAAAACAACTCATAAAAACATTTTTTAAAAAAAGCTAAAATTTCATTTATCTATTGTTATAACAATCAGATTTCAGAAAGGTGAACAGTTCACACAAATTCAGCAACTGAGGGTGCTTGAGCTTATGACCAGCAAAGGCCTCCACAGCAGAAAGGGAATCCGACAGAATGAGGATGTCTTTGTATTTTGATTCAAAGACCAACTGATGTGCCAGAACCAATGCTGTGAGCTCAGAAGTGTAAGGAGCTGTCTGTGAGAATGTTACTGGCACACAGAAGCACTTGTGAAAAGACGACTGTTAAAAATACAGTTCATTTGAGCTCTTCTCGCTCAAATTATGTTACTGAACATGATGGCAGCCACTTTTGCCCTTAGTCATAATGGAAATCAGAACAGCCAAAAAAAGTCTCCAAACAGCACGTAAAGCTTGTCTGCTGTCCTCTTTTGCTACACAATGATCACTTTTGATTCCTTATAAGTAGGTAGTAATTAGTGAAATGACTTTACTTTACAAGACACCTTTCAAATCATGTCCTTCAATTTCCTGACATGTATTCACTCTCTACAGAGAGTGAGAGAGAGAGAGACAGAGAGAGAAAGACTGAGAGAGAGAGACTTAGGGAGACCGAGACAGAGAGTGTAAGCGGGTGGGGTTGAGGGAGAGACGAAGGAAAGTGTGGAGGAAGGGTGGGGAGAGCGAGATTAGAAGGTAAGGTGAGGATGGGAGGGTGGGGGTGAAGTCGAAGGAGAGAAAAAACAGAGAAAGAGAGGCAGACAGACAGAGATGACATGATGTTGACAGTCTTAATGACTTGATGAGGAAGAGGAGGAGGAGCAGAGGAGGAGCTGCTTTTTTTTTTTTCTTTCTAGGACTCCTCAAACTTTTGGAACTCCGCTGTTGCACAGGCACATTATAGAATGCAATATCTGAGAATGATCTGCCTTTTTATGGAAAAATTGGAGTGAGCTGGTTTTGAATTTTGGGGAGTTTCGGGGGGTTCTGGAAGCTTGTCGAGTTCCAGAAAAAGCATGAGCCTGATAAACACCATCATTTATTTGTTTGAAAGTCAATGCCCTTGATGAAGAGGATAATATTTACAATGCAAATAGATCAGCATGCAAAAACAAGCAAGCAAACAAAATAACTAACATAAAGAAATATCATGCAAATAAAATGCTTTATGTGATTAAATCTAGTCTAACAGAAAAGCCTTCAAAGGTACCAGGGATACCAGACAGGCATGCTGAAACCACAAGTGCAGGGGTGGGAGCAGAAAATGATTGCTATACTGAAAAGGCCGGGGGTCCAGTGGGCCACTTGAGGCCCCCGGTGGGGTGCAGGGGCAACGCCCTGCTGGGGGGTCTAGGGGACAACGCCCCCCAGATGCTAAAGAAAATTTGTCTTGCCAAGACACTTTTGTGGCCTATCCTTGAAAACAAAGTTAATAATTAACTTCATACAAAAAGACTCCAAATATGACAAAATATTGCTTACGGCTTAAATATCAAACTGAAAATGTTATGCCAAGTACTTAGAATACATCTTAAATTCAGTAAACCATCGAAACAAAATAGGATGCAATGTGTTAAATATTACTCACCAGTGGTGTTAATAAAAGATAGCACTGGCCAAATTTCAATCACTTATTTTATAAGTTCAAGGATAAGGATTCGGTTTTTTTTGTTTTTTTTTAAGTCTTACATGGCTTAAATTCAGCAGAGAATCAATGTCTGCACTAGCACTGGACTGGAACAAACACTGAGCAAAATCAAAATCAGGTGCCAGTGACAGAGGAAAGCAGTGTTTGGCTAAAAATGCACAAGTCCGAATCTTGGCATCCCGCAGGGAATCAACTTTACACACCGGAGCCTTTACTGGAGCAGCAGCAGGAAGAGTTGATGCTTCAGCGCCTTCAATCTCTCCACATGTTTCATCTTCTGGGAATGCACTTTGATCGTCTTTTTGTACTCCCAGTTCTTATAGAACAGGGAGTACTTTACAATGGGAATGAAGAAATGCTGTCTGTCTGTCTGTGTGTCTGTCTGTGGTCAAAATGTGTTCCACTTGCTCCAGACAAAACTTCTGGGCCGATCTTTCTGAAAATTTGTAGGTATGTTCATTATAGGTCACAGATGATGCCCCATGTTTTGTTTTACCAGAATAGCTGTTATTAATGGCTATAACGGCCCAAGACGTTTTTTCTTCTAGAAATGGCAGTTTATCTCAATGACGAAATACATTATGACGCATGTTTGATTGTGATGTTTGATTGTGACGTTTTTCAACCCCCCCCCCCCAGCTATATATTTTCATTTGACAAATATCTATGAAAGTACTATATTTGACGGATTTTAAAATAGCTTTAGATCCAATAACTGACTGGTAGATCATGGGTATTTTCATAGCAAACATGCTCTTGACATGTACACGCATATTCAAGATAAACTGGGAGTACGTTTATAAGCTTTGCATCTTGTTTCCATTTGACTTGTATACCAGCTTCCGACTGCACAGTATGCACCAAGTAGCGCCCACTTCATTTGTTTACCGCTGCCATTTTCGGAACGGACGATTCAATTCGTCCATCTCATCCATTTCTCCACTTGTTTTTCTTCAGGTCATTGTCGATCTTCCGTGCCTGCCTCTGCTTCGTCGTTAATCAGCTCCATTTTTGACAAATATAAAGCACGATGATAATATTTTTTTTTAATATGGTCTTCACGCATTGAAAACAAGATGGCAGATTTCAAATACGAGTGGCGCGAAAACCTGAATCGGAACACGGAACACGCACACGGGAAAAAAAAGGAAACATTTGCTATACAGAATTCTGTATCAGTACAGAAGGTCTCCCACCCCTGCAAGTGCATATGGGGAGACTAAGGTAAATGGAATGGAGGTCTGCTGGATGAGCACCAGACTACAGCATTAAGAGTCAGATATTAGGCTGAGAATGGGCTGGAGAGGAGGGTACAAGAAATAGACTTGATTTCTCAAAACGGAATTCTTCCAAAGAAGTGACTATTGATTCTACCATGATGAAAACAATCACACATGATTCAGTGGTACCTGGATCAAACTCTGAAACATTTAGACAACAGTATAATGTGACAAAGAGTTATATTTTTTTATGTTCTGATCGAAAAAATCTGACATGAAATATAAGAAACTCTGTAACACATGAAAATTGCTGGAAAGAGTGCACAAACAATCTGACTCAAAATATACGAAATCCTATGATACATAATGGTAACAGAATAGTTTATTGCATAGATCATACAGATAGTGTTTCTGTCTACTTCTCTACAATACTCACGATAATACATCGGTCAGCCATTGCCTGGGTCAGACCCTCCTCTCGCTTTTGTCGATGGGATAACCGCAGATGTTCATCTGCCCCCCCACGACTAACATGCCTGTTTCCGCACGCATGTGTTCCCTCAAGTCTTGAAGTTGATCAATGGAGCAATCACCAGCATTTTGGCCAATCACAAAAAAGGTAGGTGTCTGACTGCCCAGCAATGGATCTTCACAGTCCTGGTACACACAATGCAACTAAATATGAAAACTGTCTTGTGATGGCTTCATAGTACTACAATAAACACTGTGAGATCAAGTTAAATAGCCAAGTAATATTTATAGTCCTAAAAGTAAAGTAATGCTAAAAGAAATCATCTTTTCACTCTTGTGTTATATAACGCAATGCAAAATAAAATGGCAATGTGATATCATCACTCCTAAAATAAATCATCCAAAAATAATTCTAACCATACAGTACAGTGCTATATCAAAACACTTTTAACTAACACACACACACACACACACACACACACACACACACACACACACACACACACAAGTGTTTAAGATAAGCCAGAAGGACATTTTCCCACCTAAAAGGGCATGAAGATCCACAGTATGAAAAGAGCTGTATGAAACCTCAGATGAATGAACAGCATGTACTGCGCCAGCATGTAAGACATCGGAAAACCAAGGCCAGGTTTCAAACCACAGCGCCGAAGGCATCCTCTCTAATTAACATGTATATCTGGAATAAGTGCATTCCAGTACATAATTACTTCACCCAAGTATCTGATTATATTGAAGAGCTGTTTAGCTGTTTCTTACTTCTTATACCACTTATTAAAATCCACTCAAAATCTGAGTAAAGAACTAAAGTGGAGACTGAAAATTAAGGCAAATACATTTATGTTGGTCTCACTTTTGCTGGCCGAGATCTCACATTTTTCCTGAATGTCAGAGGGCAAGAGTGAGGACTCGTCAAGCCGGACTCCCACCAAACCAGGCTCTTTAATGTCAACAGAGCCTGGGATTGTGTGACTTATACAAAAACAGGTCCAGCACAGGATCAAGAATCCAAGTTACTACATGGCAACATGGACAAACAACTCATCAGCCCATCAGAAGGGCGGACCTGTCAGCAGAAACTGGTCAGAAATCTACACACCTCTCCAACTACACAGCTAAGTCTCGGTGGACTCCAACTCAAAATTATCAAAACATTCCATACCTTTATCATGAGATGAAGTGAAGAGAAGCCAGCCCAAGCAAAGACAATCTGGTTCAACTGAAGTTCTTTTAATTTGGTATATTCTAATCTTGTATACTCCAGTAAAGTTGGTGTGTGAAACTGCAATTAACTTGTATCAGTTATTTGTTGTTCATACATCAGTTCATGTTTGACATATTTCTAATTCTGTTAGTCACTCTGAGCACAAGCACTTTTAAGTGCATTAGGCTGGGGTGAATTATTCCTCAGCCATTCTGGAGTATTTCTAACAGTCCCAAGATAATAAAAATTTCTTTTGGTGATTGGAACCAGAAAGCTGCTCCTGCCGCCACTACTAAGAAAGAAGGTGGAGGTGAATTGTGATATAAAAACCATTCTATAATTCAAATAGAAAAAACACACAGAGTCCTTCCCTGGGAGAACACACCTGCCATCCCTATTCATCACACACAGTATACACATGCAGACACACATCTCTCTCACTCACAGTAATTACATACATGCACACACACACTATCTTTCAACATGCACACACAAACCATACACACTGTGACACACACAAAAATACAGAGACACACACCCCTTATCCCCTCCCCCTCCCCACTCCTCTCCTAGACACACACACACACATAAAACAGATGCACAGACAGACAAGTAAGAGAGACAAATAGATAGATATTTTTGCTCACACAGGCGCATGTGCAACAACCACCACACACACACACACACACACACACACACACACACACACACACACACTCACACACACACACACACACACACACACTCACACACACACAGAGGCTTGCATCCTTTTAATGCACACTCACCGACATCCCCCTCTCCCCTCTCTTTTCTACTTTTTTATTCTTTCCCCCTTACTTTCTCTGGAGTTAGCAAACTTTTCAGTATTACGAGAATCAGCCATTCCTATCCTTGTATCTAATTCTTTATATTTGCAAAGGTACTTCCATAGATCTCTGCAGGAAAGGATATGTCTGTGCGTTGAAAATGTAGGTAAGCATGGATTGCTAAAATACTGAATAGTCGTGCACATTCATTGACTTGTAAAAGAACAAAGGCTACACAAAGAAATCATCGCTAGTCTTTTTTTCTCACATATCCTTTTCTCTCTTACACACACACACACACACTCTCACACACACACACACACACACACACACACACACAACACACACGTACACACCTTCCAATACACAGCAGCATCAATGTATGTCATACAACCTGTTCACACACACACACACACACACACACGCACACAAGACGTCCTCATTCTTTCCTGCACGAAACTCTGAACAGAAGTCGCCCACAAAATTTGGAATGACACCGATTAGCCAGCAGGGACTAAAATTTGGAATGACACTGACTTGCCAGCAGGGACTAAAATTTGGAATGACACTGATTAGCCAGCAGGGACTAAGATATGGATCCTTTCTGACCCAGAATGTATGTATGCCGTGCCAGTGTCATTATGCAAGCAGCTATGGGTTATTAACCTCAGCAGGTACCCCACATGAGTTTCACTTCTTAAGTGGCTATGGGTCAATAAATTCCTAGCCTGTACGCCATACAGGGGTTCATATTTAAAAGCATGGAGCAGTTCTTCCCCAGCTGGTATAGCAATCAAAAATTTACAGTAGGTATGGGGAAGGTTAACTGTGTCCAGACTTGGCTCCATAGGACTACCTCTTTACTGATTTTTTTTTTTTCTGTGGTGAAAAAGAGATATATAATAATAAAGTCTATGGTCTTTGCTGAGGTTCAAGTCATTGTAAATGTATGTAACCATTGCTTTAAATTTTAAGTAAAATTCTATTATCCCTATCTGAAGAAAATCACATCAATCTTATAATACCTTTACTCCCCCTTGGATAGGCTCACATTACTCTAAACTAAGAGTTCATTTACTCTTACTTGTGGAGACGTACCTCTCTTGTCCTGGTGAACTACCAACATCAACTGTGACATACTCCTAGCTGACATATGCAACTCTGACATGGTTGTTGCCAGCAAGAGTAGATATATACTCAGAATGGATTATCAAGTTTTTATCTTTTTGGTAGGTTCACTGAATAACATGTGCTATGTTGTATCGTATGCTAAATCAAGAGACAGAGAGAGAATGTGAGAGAGGTGAATTACTTACTCCTCTAGGCCCATGAATGCCAGTGAACGGGAACCCAAGGCAGACAACAGCATTCACAGACTCTACCATCGATACCTATAAACACAATCATTTAATAAAGTCAAAACATGCCTTTCTTTCACTATATGATTTTTTTCATATCCTTTTTTCCAGAAACAGTCATTACATAACACACATTACCTAAAAAAAAAATCATCAGTTTTCTGTGAAAAAAAACAAATATCAGAATGGCTGTATGTCCTTAGTAATGAAATGGCTCAATTGTGTGCTTGTCAGCAGTGAAGAGCAGACACCTTTATTCCCAGGTTCATGAAAAATGGCAATGATTGACAGCAGTAAAAAATTCAGGAAACATTAGAACTGTTCTCTATCTTCAAACTAAAACAGTGGGAAATTGTATTTGATGGGGTGTCCATTGGATGTTACCCCACATACTTGTGTGTACATTTAGAAACAGTGTGGCATCTACAGATAAAGGAACAAATGGACAGCTTTTTGCCAGACTCCCTACAGGGGCCCATGATCAAATTTTAGAAACTTAGTCAAAAGGTAACTGAGTGTGAACCACTCCTGTGGTCTGATTGTTTCAGCCTGAAAACCCTCTATGTCTATCCATCCATTAAATTCATTTTGCATACAGCCCAGCCAACCACAAAGGCCCAGCAATAAATGGTATCCGATTCAGTTCAGGGAAGGTCAACGGCAGCGAAAAGAGGGGGATGGGCTCCATCTTCCAACATGCCATGCCCTAGATACAGTGAATCTCCGACAGTTCACTGCCCCTTCAGCCAGTAGGACATGGAACTCCAATGTTTTCACCTTAACCTTTTTGGCTAAATATGCTTACATGTCAAATTTTGAGCAAGCTATGGCCAGTTTGCTTATTCTTTCTGGCCAAATTTGCAGCTAATGCTGTTATTATTACAACACTTCCAGCCACAACTACAACTTCTGTCCATCACTCCATGGCCCAACCCCAAGAGGCAGCCGCCTAAGAATCACAGCAAAACAAGCTGGGATGGACTGGTTGGAATTTGAGTTTGACATGAATCTGCATTTAAGAAAAAAACCCAAAAAAAACAGACAGTGAATATGCATTTAAAAACAAACAAACAAACAACAAAAAAACTTCCCATTTTGGTGGCATATACTGTACAATGTCAAACTTCTGTGCAGAATTCAAAGTATTTGGAGACTGGTGTGTGTCCTAATGGTCTACAGAAGGTGGCAGATGTCCAGAAATTGACGAGTTAGCTCTGATGAAAGAAGTACCCACGTATCATCAGCTCTGGTTATCCTTAAATCCCTGTGGTCATACCTAATGAATGGGGTTTTTTTTTACCGTCAGAAAGCTGCCTCTAAAACATGACTGTCCTAAAGGCATAGGCTGTTGGAAGGCTGCTAAAGTGGCAATGGCCCTGATCTCATGAGCCACAGGGTTGAAGTCTCAAGTGTTTCTGTGTGCTTATTTGTAAGCTTCCAGAATGGAAAGGGAGATCTACCTGGATATGGTGCCTGCAGCAATGTCTTTATGACAGTTCACACTGAAAGACACGAGAAGGCGGCATTGAGAGAATCTACAGTGCTTAAATCTTTTCCAGTACAATCTGAGACACTGAGAGGGTCAAACAAACATATCCTCTTGGTCTACGCGGGATCTTCACTCCCGTGTGTGTGGGAGGGCAGGATCCATCGTTTTCTTCATTATACTACAAGCATACATCTCAATTGAAATCTGAGACATTTACTATCAAATTTCCAAATTTTCACTGCAACAGAGGTGGTGTTTTGTGATCTTATACACGATGCAAAAACAATTCTTTCTTGATTCCCATGATCATCATCATACATGCAACACTGATCAGTCTTTCACTCTTTCTCATATATACAAATGTAAATGACCCATCCGTCCTAACACACATGTAAATACCAGTACACAGATCTGACTTACATGACAGGCAACAAGAGCACCAATGTTCCATCCAACCAAAATGATAGGACGCCCAGGATGATGACTTTTTTGCTGGGGAAAAAAGTAACATTTTCTCACTTTTATGATAAAAAATTTTGAAACAATATAACAGCACAGACATCTGGATCTAGATTAAAAAAAAATACTAACACTGCAATGAATGCACATGTATTGGCACACATGTACCTTTTTTTTTTGGTACATGAAGTCGTTTCAAACTGCCAATACTACATCATCAAACTACTTAAAATAGATGAATTAGGAAGCACTGAAGGAAGCAGCTGTTCTGCTTAATTTATCTCGACCACACCTATTAAAAAATAAAAAATCCATTTAACACATAAAACATGAAGTAAAATGGCAAACATTTTCCAGTGATGAACCTGAATGTTTAGCTATTGGCCCAGCTGAATGCAGAGGAGTGTATCAGTAGGTACGTCCAGCCAAGTCTTCAAATTCAAAAAGCTAAAAAAGAACTGTGTATTTTGTAAGGGAACTGCATTAGAGAAAGGAAACTGCAATACTATAAAAAAAAACCCACAAAAAAAACAATTTCTCTGCACCGTGGAGCTTCTTTATGTTTTGAAATATGAGTCAGTGTAAAAGAAAAGGCAAATGGCACAAATCTGTTTCTTCTTTAGGACCACCAGTTACACAAAGTTAAAAACTTTATAGGGTTTGGATGGATTTGGAAGAGTTTGTGTCCTGCATCTGTCAATTCCATTCCTCTAGCCAGATGTCTGTAACTTCAACTTTTGGTTTCAGACCACTGTGACTGTGAAGAACAGAGAATTGGCTCAACTCTTCATTCAAGCCACTCTTGGCAAATTGATCAACCATCTCGTTGCCTTGAATGCCAACATGACCAGAAACTCAAGCAATTCATGTTGCTTATTGTATAGCTGGCCACAAAACACCATGTCAGGGTTATCATCTCTGTGAAGTTTACTTTCTGCAAGTCTAAAAACTTTGTATGAACATGTTTTACAATGAATGGTACAGTGCATGGAATGCGCCCTAAAGCTTCTAAACCTTTTAAATGATTTGAGTGTGTGTAACAAGAAGTAGCCCTTGTGCAAATGGCACACACTGTTCCTCCTTTACAGTCACCAGTGACACTAGAAAAACTCCAAGGTTAGGATGGATTTGGAAGTTTGTTATTCCATCTGGTTGGATGGATTTGGGAGAGTTTCTTATCCCTCTGTGACTTCCAACTGTCTTGCCACACGTCTTTGACATAAGCATGAGCTTTAGGTTTAAGAATAATGTAAGGGATAGAGGGTCTGCTTAACTGTTTAATTGTGCTGTAACTGGCAAGTTGGATCAACCACTTCGTTGCCTCAAATATCAATATGACAGAGCATCCAAGCAATAACGATTTTGTTATTATTAAATTTCGAAGAAGTATACAATTCGAACAAATTCAGCAGTTGATTGTGCTTGAGGTGACGGCCAGCAATGGCCTTCAAAGCAGATAGACTGAACAAAATGAGAAGCCTCTATGTTTTGATGCAGAGGCAATTTCCAGTGCCAGGACAAATGCAGTGAGCTCAGCAGTCTATATGGAGCTGACAATGGGAATGTATTTTGAACATCTTGAATGGGAGTTGTAGCGCAATACGAAGCAGAAGCAAATCCCTGTTTGGATCTGAAGCCATCAGTAAATATTCTTTAAAAGGATAGAAATTTAGAACAAAGTTAAGCATGAAAAGGGTTTGTATGCTCAAGAGCTGGTAGAATTTTTGCAACATGGGGCCAGATCAAAGCAGAGCTCAACTGCATGTCAATGGTCTCTGTGAATCTGCACTTCCTGGACAGCTATCATCCCAGAATATGTTGACAGAGGAGCTGCAACTCTTTGAAAATTGAATAAAGATTGCAGATATTTCTGTGGAATAACTTATCATCCGTAATGATGGGGTAGCAGAAAACATGTCAATCAGACCTGCCAACCCCCTAAGAGACCAATGAGTAAGAATTGAAGCTCAGTGAGGCAGAAATGTGTAATTTCAGAGAGCTAAGAGTAATCAAGCGCGACACTTACCTTTTTTCAAACAAACAAGATGCGATGAAATTGTTCGCACAATTTTTGTGAACTTTACTTTTCTTCAAAAACAAGCTTTTCTTTTAAGTGTCACAAGAAATCTTTACAAATTATGAAAATGTAGAATACACTGGAAACACACACAAATCCCCTACACCATCATGGCATGGCACACCAAGGCTTGATAGTGTGCCAGAAACAACCTCAAAAATGTTCTCCCCTGTTGCTGACTGTGCATGTGGGGTTGGCTATCAGCTCAGTGGCGATTGTGTCATTTTTTAAGTATCGCACCACCCCAGGAAAGAATTTGCTTTATTCACTTTAGTTAACACTTTACTCACATTTGAACATGAATCTAAATAATGTTTAGCATAATCTGGAATGTTTTATTAACTTTGTTGATAGCACCTCTTATCCATTTCTGTCTAATTCTTTCTCTGTGTATTCATGTGTGAGAGATAGTCAGAAAATGCTCTGTGTGTGTGTGTGTGTGTGTGTGTGTGTGTGTGTGTGTGTGTGTGTGTGTGTGTGTGTGTGTATGTGTTGTTTTCAGCACATTTACAAGCAGTTATGAAGTGTGACCCCATAAATATTTTCATGACCCCCTGAAATCTAAGTCTGACCCCTGGTTTTTAAGAAATAATTACCACAGCAGTCTCCAGGATTTCATTCCCCTCCATCACAGGTCACACCTCTCGAAAAACACAGAGGGTTTAAAAAAAAGACCACAGAGAAAGCAAGAATGTGGAAAAGAAGACCCAAGGGGGGAATAGACGAAAGAATAGTTCTTTTTGAAAGGCAAAAGGAATATAAAAGGTGAGTCACTCTTAGTTTGGATCCTTATCTTTAGCCCATTGACACTGGAGACTGTATCAAGGGCATCAAATCCTAGAATGCTGTGCTTAAGCCTGACAGCAACTTGGTATTACAAACCCAGAAGCATTTTGGAAAATATGCATTCCATCAAAGTACTAGTCTAGCCTTAAAGATCACTGGGTCATAGCCCTCCAACCACAAGGTTGGCTCCCCCCCCCCCCTTCCCCCAGTGGGAGTTAAAAGGTTTAGTCACTTCAAACCAGCTAATGGGGAAGGCTCATGAATCAGATGCCGGATAAGTGTTGCGGGGATGGGTTTGGGAAGGAACAGAGGTAGGAGATATTTGGGGCGGGCAAAAGGGGGGGGCTGGTAGGAGGACAATAGGAATTTGTATCCATCCATGCAACCCAAATCTGACACAATCAGCACCAGTGCATAGGCATGGTGGAAGCTTAAACCAAAGAGAAAGGTCTTATACAGAGGTACACAAACATAACAGATGTAAGCAAAGGCTGAGTAAATACATAGCCGCCAGTCATGGGGAAACAAAACTCCCGCTAGAAGGCAGGAACCCCGGGATCATAATCTGGGTAATTAGAAAATATTCAGAATTTCTTCTTTTTACTTTTGTGAGAGTCTGGGAAATTTTTGGAAGATTGGTGGCTGTAGTACATGCCTTTCTATATTATTAAAAAAAATATCTATGATAATTCAGCAAGATATTCTTATTATGTTGTTCAGGTTAAAAGCAAAAATGAAATGACAAAGACTTTTTAACACAGATGAATTTATCAGCTTGATCAGTCAGTGTCTGCATGTTTTTGATGAGCAACGGCAGCAGTATCAGAGCAAACATATACGAATGATCTTTTTATTTTGAAATATACATCTAAAAGTGAAAAATTCGCACATGTGGTTGTGATTTCATTAAAGAAAAAAGTTTTGGGAATCAACATCAACAAAGCCATTTTGATCAAGCAGAAAAACTAGTTACTTTTCCAACTTAGGAAGTTTGTAACAAAGCTATTTTCAATTATGAAACTGCAGACCAAAAAACATTCATTTGAAGACATTTAAAAAGGCAAGATCATATGACAGCGGACACACAGAAACCACTCTTTTGGTTTGACATGAATTTTACAGCGTCAAGTCTAGTCTTTGGTAATAAATAACTAAGACTTGGTCAATTTTGAATAAAAGACTAACAAGATTTAGAATAAAGACTGATTCACAGAAAGACAAATCAAACATTGTTCACAGGAAGATAAGTAAACTGTATGTCCACATGGTCGTGCTTTCACCTCCCCTCCCCTTTAACTCTGACACTGATTCAGTATGCTGGTACTGTGGCATCATGGGCTTTTTTCCCCCCTCTCATCACAGGAATTTATTATCTTCAAAGGAAACACCTCAATCAATGGCACAAGTCAGGATAGTTACAGCAAAAGCAAAACCATAAACACGTCTGAGTTATCTGCAAAAAAACAACCTCTTTTACCCTTCTTTTCACTAAATTCCGGACACAGCTTTCAAGTTCAATCTCACCTCCAGGACCTTGGTGCGAAGAGCTCCAATCATCTGCTCCAGGCATAACACCACACTGACACCACTCCCACCACTCATGTTGGTGAGGATAGTTTTTCCTAAGCTGTTGAGATGGACTTGCCAGAACTTGAGTCGTTTGGCATGTCCTGTGTGACTGCTGCCACTCTGAGATGGGCCACTTGGGGCAATCAGCAAGAGAGGGATGCCTGGAAGCTTTTTCTGCAACAGGAAAGAGCAACAGTATTTCACTTACACCACACATTACTCTGCTTACACAGTCTCTACACATGCATACATGTGTGCGCACACACACACACACACACACACACAAAGCACTCGCACACACAATCAAGTACACTCTTGCATATACCACAACACACGTACACATATTCATCCACTCATATCACACCCTAAAAGTTAGTATTCATGTAAATAAAGAGAAGTTTATCTCTGTTTGCAGCTATGTATTTGTAAGAGTATGTGTGTGAGTGTGAGTGTGTGTGTGTGTGTGTGTGTGTGTGTGTGTGTGTGTGTGTGTTAGCACACACATACACATGCAAGCAGTGAGTTTGTACTGAAAAACTCCTGAACCAATCAAGATAAAGATAAAAATCAACTTCAGAGATTCCCCAACACAAAAGGGGGTGGGGTGGGGGGTTGAGATAGAAGGGGATCGGAGGAGGGGGGAGGCACAGAGATGTATAAAACTTTTTAACACAGATGAATTTATCAGCTTTATCAGTCAGTGTCTGCTTTTGTTGATGAGCAATGGCAGCAGTATCAGAGCTGATATATACAAATGATATTTTCATTTTGAAATAAAATCTAAATGCATGTGTCTGTATGTGTATGGTTGAAAATGCATGCAAATATGTCCCTACCTCTTTAACTGATGTAAAAGTGAAGAAAAAATGCCTTATCCTGAAACTGAATAGTGGTAGCATCCTTATCAATCTTGAAGACAGATGCAATCCTGAAGCAATTTACTGGAACCTACGTAGGTAACTAATTTGTATATGATATGACTTTAAAATCTTTGTGTATATCTACATTAACTTTTACCTAAAAAAAAAATTTGAAGACAAGATTGTTTTTAACCAATGTTGATATTCAATGATACACATTAATGATCGCGCAAATGAAATAATCACTACTAAGACAGTAAACAATGATAATCCAAAAATAAAAAAGTAAGAGTTCACTCTCTTGATTGACTAATCAGATGATCTTTGTTTTGTGCTGGGACAAGTTCTGATAGTGCCCCCCCCCCCCCCCCCCCCCTCTTCCTCCTTCCCAAGCTTCAAGATGTAAATTTTCACAGCATATTTGCTTCATAGTTACCTGTCCAAACAAATGCCTTGTCTCCACTTGGTGTGGAACAACGCCATACATTCCCATGAAAAATAAAAATGGAGAGTGGGGAGCCAACTCTTCCCTTTTAATCATCAGGCCAACAGCAGTAGCATCCATTAGTGAGTTCACACTCAATTCACTCTGACAGCTTGCATCAGCTTTCTCCTTTTCCTCAGGAGGAAACACGCTCTCGACTCGACCTACTGAGTTCAGTTTCCATCATGGATTCTCTGAAGAGGTTGAGTTGGCCTTCCCCTTTCACGAGGAAAACACTTTGTCTTGGCAAATGGAGAAAATACCAAAACACTACACCTGTCTTTGCCTTTACAGTCACCTTTGTCACGGAGCACCCTGGGTCAACTAAGTTGACCAGCGTTTCTCCTCCTCCTTGTACTTCCAGAGCCTGCTCATTGGATTGGTAAGCTGTCTCTGACCTAGATCCTCATGAAACCTGCGCAATGCAACTCATGTAGACTGTTGGACCAGTTCAATTTGGCGCAAATTTTTGGCTCTCGTCTTGAAGATCTTAACAGTCTGTCAGTTTTAGTTAGGGCAGCGAATAACGCTTCCTACTTCATCATTCAGCCTACGGTCCCAGGTCCAGGGGAATCAGGCCAGCGCAGCATCTTCCCCTATTGTGCTCTGCGCCCTATACCCACAGTCACCTGGTAATGAAGAGCGGCTGTATCTGAGCATTTGCCCAGAGGGACAAGGACTTCATCATTCCCAGAAAGGATGTGAGAATCCTGGCTGTGGTGCAAGGAGACTGGCACTACTAGTTCTGTCAACCTGTCCAACCAGAGCTGGATGCAACAGACTGTCATGGATCGCAAGCTGAGACTCATCCTTAAGAAGTCAAATGACCTATTCTAGGAGAGATCGTGTTTTTCATGGTCAGTTGCAAAACTGTGGTAGAAGCATAGCTCCAACATTTTGGAGGTGTGTTTCTCACCCAGTGATCAAGATTGATCCAGGAAAAGCCAATCATTCAGTTAGACAAGGAGGTGAATGACTTCTGATCTGCCCAAGAATACCAACAACTTCACTACTTTTGTGAAGGGTAAAGAGGCCAATGATAGTCCAAAGGGGAGGGTGAAAAACTGGAAAGATCTGTCACTTCACATGAACCTTAGGTAAATGTGTGTAGCCCAGTTTCCTGAATATGGATCCAAGTTTAGGTGTAATTTGAACATAGCCATCTAGAGACAGTGACTGAGGAGGAGTGGGGTGGGGGGGGGGGGGGGGAGCTGGAGTGGAACAGATCAAGATAATGTGCCACCTTCCAGAGGCATTTGCAGTAATGAACATCCTCACATAAAACCTGGCCAAGGTTTTGTAACTCAGAAATCACTCCTTTGAGATGGAACTGGCCGATGTCTTCATCCAGGATGTGTTCCTTCTCCTGTATGTTGGGCACATACTGCAAGTGGTGAGGGCAATGATGGGCGATGTGTCACAGAGGTGGCTGGGAGTCCTCCCATGGTAGATAATACCCCGATTCCAGCATCAAAACAATCCAGTTGGTAAGTCCCCGGCGCGCCAAACCAACATGCATCTAGAAGCCGACTTGGAAGGGCTGAGCTGCCAGAAGTGCAGAATTGGGGCTGAAATACTGCTTAGCATGCTGCCTCCCAACTGGCCTTCTTCCCTGACTGGAAGGGAAGAACTCATGTTGCTGCTGTTACAGAGGGTCCCTTTTTGTTTCCTTGGATTGGGGCGATTAAGACTGCGGCAAGTAACATGGTGAAGGAGAGGAGGCTTTCTCCCTTGAAGGAGGGGGGGGGAACAGCATATCCGCAGTGTGTGGGCTGCATATGAGGCCACCTACCTATTGGCTTTGGCCCTATGACTCATGAAGTGAGGAACTTATAGCCATCTAGTCCAGTGACATGTTGGAATGTTGTAACACAGCATCCCTCCTTACCAGGACAGTGTTGAACTGAAACCTGGCAGCACTCGCTGCTGCCCCTATCGGGTCCATCTCAATCTGCTTTCAAAACATCTAAAGACAGGTGTTGTCAAAGGAACCTATTGCCTTGGAAGAGGCAGAGTCCTCTCCTTGTCTCAAAGTGTCCTACAACTTTTGGGTCCTGTGGGTTAATGCGTTTAGAAAGACATGTACCGATGAGCCCTCCAATAAGATCCTCTTAGCCATCCTGTCCCAGTCTGCCACAGTTTTAAGGGCAACAAGGTGGGAAAGGAGAACAGCTGGAGCACCAGCGTTCAATCCTGCACTGAGAGCTTTGCATCTATGTGTGCTGGGAAGTCCTGAGCGTGAAGGGACCACACCTCTTCCTTTAAGAAGTCCCTCAGACACTTACTCAAGGCAGAGAAACAATCTCACTTTACCCCAAGTTCTGTATTCAAAAAAAAAAGAAAAAAGAAAAAATCACACACACATACCTTGATGGTCAGATTAAAGAACGGTCATACACACAAAACTCCACTGCCTGTCTATACAGGCAGTGTCCGCAGGAGTATCAGCCTGCGTATGCAGAAAGAAAAGAAAGAAACACACACACACATACACACACACACAGGAGAGAGAGAGAGAGAGAGAGAGAGAGAGAGAGAGAGAGAGAGGAGAGAGCAACAACAACAACAACAAAAATTTCATATAGAATTTAACTGAACAGAAGAAGTTGAAATAATGTTTGCACAAATGTGCAACATCATGTGTTGATGTGCAGATCGAAGCTGTCTTCGAAAACCACCAATCAGAGTGACATTTTTTGATGTTCTGATACTTCTTGTCAATTTGATTTGTCTGCTAGAGAGTAAGGCAGCCAGGGTAAAAAAATGATTCCTTCATCTCCATGATGGATCTGATCACTTTGTTTTTGCTGTGGGAGAGCCCCCACCCCACTACTCCCCACACGCTTCTTGTTAATGAAGATCTCAGCACATACTTCAAAGAGTAATGGACAACAATTTCTTCCCATTACAGCCGTACTTTGAAGCTCACCAATGCACGCATGCACTGACCCTGTGCCAGTCCATCTTTGCTGAGCTATTTCCATTTTCAGTGTTTATTCACATTTTCTCCGAAACCAACTAGGATTTCCAAACCCCAATGGTCTGTCATTTCCTTTGGATTGACAGAGAGTTGCTTTTCCAATTACAGACTTTTTCATAACTTAAGTAGCTTCAGTAGACCCGACAGTATTTTAATACTATCCAGCCGAGAGCGGCACAGACCGCATGATTCCCTGCTGCCGCACACTCGCGCACAGCGCTCATTCCCTGCCGACGCACATATTTGGCCACTTTTTAATTTATTTTTACAGTAGCTAGACAACAACTGACGGTCTTGTGTTAGGTGTCACAGGAAAGAACAAACACTCAACTAATCGAACATAGTAATTTCAAATCATTTACTTTCAATGTGTACACATGACTGTGCGTTGAAAAACATGTCTGACAAGTAGAAAAAATGTTTGTTTGCATTCTATTCCGTTCTTTTACAACACCAAATCGGAAGATGAAGGGATGGCTGCATCTTCAAACAATTCACTTTCCTATTCTCTTTCAAAGTTTTCTATCTCTCTATCACTCCCCTCATCACCAGATCCACTTTGTAATATGATTTCAAGCGCTTCATTGAGTGAGAAATCGCTACCACCCCTTCGCCTGACTGACATTTTTTCTGGCACAGGAAATACGTGCCGCGAGCAGCGTGCCGGTGCCGCCAGTTTCTTTGTTTCAAAGCTCCTGGGGTCAGCCAAGTTCACAATAGGCCACTGAAAGTATGGTCTACAACTCGCTCCAACATCCCCAAGACTAGTTACAGAGCTTATTTCCCTTGGATCATTTCATGGAAAGTGTAGGAATTTTTTATGTTCCCGTCATCTGATAGTGGACGACACGGCAGACTGTACTGCTGTCTGTCCGTCATCTGGACTTGGATGACTCGGCTCAAGGGAGAGAAATCCTGTCCTCCACTACTGGATGACTCGGCTGGTAAAGGTTAACAATTTCATTTTAAAAATTAATAACCTTTATGTTCACCAATAAATTTCTCTAGAAATTATTCATTTTCTGTTTAAATATGCTTAACAATGAACAGTACGGTATATAAAATGATGAGCCAATGAGCCAAAGAGAAAATATTACTTTTACAAAACACCTCTGCATCAGAAAGCCCACAAACCCAATCTCACCGAACAGGAGTGTTCACCAAATTTGAGAGGAAGTTTTCAAACTCTGTTGCATCCCAATTTCAAGTTTAATCCAGAAAACCTGTATCTCTATCAATGGGAACCTAATGTCTAAAAAAGGTCCCAGCCAAAGTAAAGGACGTGTTCAGAGCACCCTCCCTCGCAATCTCCAGGACCTCATTCCCCTTCATCAAGGTCGCACCAAACAGCAAATGTGGCTGGTCTAAAGAAGACCACGTCGAAAAGGATGTGGAAAAGACTTAAGGTGAGCAGAATATAGAAAAGATCAATTATGAAAAGCAGAAGATATAACAGAAAAACAGGTGGGTCACAATTAGTTGGAGCCCTCACACTTATTATCCTGTCTCACACAGGAGATCCCACTAGGGGCATTAATTCCTGTTACATTGTGTCTATGCCAATCAGCAACTTGGCTTTACAGGTCTAGAGCCATCATTTTGGAAACAATATTCCTGGAAAGTACTGATGCACCTGTCAGTTGAGCTGAAGAGATCAATGGGCCAGGCAAGCCCTCTAAAATGACAAGGTAACAATCCATCAAAGATCAGAGATGATCTTTATATAATGGACATCACACAAACTGCTTGGAATCTCTACACTTTTAACTGTTGCTAATTTTATTTTGCAATCATTTTGCTGGAAGTCTTAAAGCATACACAGCTTACCAAGTTTTTTTATGGCCTGTAACATCACCAAGAGTAATAAGACTGTCGCCAAGTGAGTCTCCTGATCCAGAAGACCTCTTCTCTTGATTTCTCACCACTGCAGTTATACACCTGGTTCATATAAATTGGTCATCACTTGAAGCTAATCATGAGTTTGATTACATTATACCTGCTTCATATTAGACAATATAGCTAACAGTGAGTCCTGAAGAATGACATCCCCCCCCCCCCCCCCCCCCAAAAAAAAAAAATGGTTCTCCTTTACTAGATGAATTTTTTCCCCAAAACTTTCCAGGACCTTGTAACATACTAATTTGCTCCAATTTCCCACTCAGGTCTTTCTCAAGAAATGCCTTAAAAACCCAGCTTCTCTTGTGATGTGCTTTGCATCCATGGTGTTCAAAGCCCAATCAACCGGAAAAGGTCATATCAGGGAAGTTATCTCATCACACCCTCTACAAAGATTTTCTTTTAAGTCACTAATACATGACTCATTCAAACAGAATTTCTAAAATGCTAGAATTCCTTTAAAATCTTTCTTACATAAAATCTGAGATCACATGAAAAATGGTTATCCCTTTCAAGAATGCGAAAATCACATTGGGTGGGCCATCTATGAACAATGTTTTGATGGAGTCTGCTGTCAAGTGTTGATGTCCGACATTACTCAAGTGCCAACACTCTATGAGAACATGTTTTACAGTGATTGGTACATCATATGGAATGGACATTGGAGCTTTCTGGAGTCAGATAAAATGAGGAAATCTTTGTTTTGATTTAGAATCCATTTGAAGTACCAAGACCAATGCCGTGAGCTCAGCAACACTGACCGAGCTGAGGGAACGTGTTTAGAATGTTTCCGAAAAGGAGCAGTTGAGCAGCACCCAATAGAAACAAGTCCATTGTCAGATTGGAACCAACAGTAAACAGTTTGTAACTGGATACAATTTAGAACTAAGTTCGTGGAAAAAGTCTTGCATGCCAAAAAGCTGGTGGAGCCTTTGCTATATGAGACCAGATCAAAGCAAGAAAGATCCACCAACTCACTTGGTACTGGCAGTTTTTTCCCTTTACTTTCCCAAAGGAAGTTTCAAACCGAGGAGACTGAGGGCGGAAAATGAAGCAAATTTTAAAAAGAAAGGGTATTAGTTCCACAAGACAATATAGACAAACAGACTACAGGGCAAACCACAATGCATTTCAACCTCTTGGGTCTTCTTCAGGCAAAAACAAACAACATTTTGGACAATAAAAACAAAGAACAAGCAACCGCCTATCTTCTCATATTCGGCGCAAAATGGGTGTTGGATGAAAACGAGGCCATTGAGAAGAGGACAGCATTATTGGAAAAGTAAACAGTACTGTTGGATGATGATCACTGTCATAAGTGAAATAATGTGTTGGCATTGATACAGTTATGCCGGTTGGGAAGAAATGGAAATGATAAATGACTGTTAGATGATGATCACTGCCACAAGTGAGAGAATGTATTGGCATTAATATAGTAATGCTGTTTGGGAACAATTGGAAATGGTCAATGACTGTTGGATGATCATTGTCATAAGTGAAATAATGTGTTGGCATCGATATAGTAATGTTGGTTGGGAAGAAATGGAAATGATCAATGACTGCTGGATAATGATCATTGCCACAAGTGAAATAATGTGTTGGCATTGATATAATAATGCCGGTTGGGAAGAAATGAAATGATCAATGACTGTTGGATGATGACCACTGTCACAAGTGAAGTAATGTGTTGGCATTGATATAATAATGCTGGTTGAAAAGAAATGGAAATAATCAATGACTGTTGGATGATGACCATTGTCATAAGTGAAATAATGTGTTGGCATTAATATAATAATGCTGGTTGAAAAGAAATGGAAATAATCAATGACTGTTGGATGATGACCATTGTCATAAGTGAAATAATGTGTTGGCATTAACCCGTTCACTGCCTGAAAATATTACAAAGGCTTTCCCAGTGCCAGGGAAATCGAATGATTTGGGGGTAATAATTAACAAAAAATTCTAGCTCAGAAACTACAAAAGATATAAAAATGAAATATATATATAATCTTTAAAGGAAATTGAATGAAGATTTTGAATCTGGGCTTCTTTTGTTTTAATTTTGATAATAAAAAAGTATTTAGGCATTTAGATTTGGATAGATTTTTTTTGCACGATCAAAAACATATGTATTTACCACTACATCTTCACATCCAAACAAGAACACAAAGCAAAAAAGTTGAAAATAAAGTTTGTATTGTCACACTACACCTGTAAATGAAAGTAAAACAGTTTAGAAGTCTATCAAGACGCTCACACTCTAAGTAGACAGGTCAGTCCACGACCACGCCCCCCTCTCCCCACCACGCCCCCTTGCTGGACTTCAACCCTCTCTTTCACTGCTCCTCTTCCCCTACTTTTCCCTCTGCCCCGTGCCACGCCGCGAGCAGGCAGCGCTCCCCTCTCGCGCTGACTATCACGTCACTGACCACTGGCACACAGTGCAGAGTACACACTAGGCTGGCTCGTTCGACGCAGTCAGCTGAACACACACTGAGGTCACACAGCCCGACTCAATAACTGACGAATATGGTCGGCAATTCCATCACTATCATCATCTCACCTTCATGCTCGAGTGAGTCGTTGAATAAAAGATATTTGTCTTTGTCAAAAATCATTAGCAGAGCCTGCTCAGTTGTGTAAATACGTTGATTTGGTCGCTGCGTTTGTCGAAGGTTGCGCCGCCATCTTTGCAAGCGAGACAAAGTGCTGGCTGGTCATCCAGTCAGTGATGAGAATAAACGGGCTTTCCCCTCACGTGTGGTCATTTACACATCATTTTAATACTACAGACATATAAGGCTTACTACGCACACTCTATTTAAGTCCGTTGATAGAAATAGTTACGAATGAAAATTCAAGAAAAATGCATGACGTCAGTGGACGGCCCATAGGCACTGGGAAAGCATTTTTAATGCGGCGTCAGCTGACGGCTTAAAGGCACTCTACAGGTTAATATAATAATGCTGGTTGAAAAGAAATGGAAATCAATGACTGTTGGATGATGACCACTGTTATAAGTGAAATAATATGTTGGCATTAATATAATTCTGCTGGTTGGGAAGACATGGAAACGATCAATGACTGTTGGATGATGATCACTGCCACAGATGAAATAGGATTTTTCTTATTAAAACTAGTTTTACAATATACCTACCTGTCCAAACAAATGCCTAATCTCCTACAACAGGAATTCCCCCCAAAAGAAAGAACCACAAGGAGAGCGGGCAGTCCGTGCCACTCGACCTACAGGAATATGTGATAGTGCTCTCCCTTGAGCGAAATGTACTCACTTTACTCCCAAAACAAATCAGTTTTCTCCCTTTTCCCAACTGTGGGGAGGAGGCTGGGAGTTATAGCTGTTTGGACAGGTAAGTATATCATAAAACTAGTTTTAGTAGGAAAAATCCTTTCCCTCATATTTACCTGTCAAAACAAATGCCAGAATATCAAAAAGGATGGTGGGAACTCACCTGTGAGCCAGAGATTCTGCGTCAAGCACCTGGCTTCTCTTAAATTCATTTCAGCATTCAGCAAAAGGTTAATGAAATTCCTGGAGGTCAAAAGATTGTCCCCGCTCCCCTTTTACCATGGATATCAAGAATAAAACTGGTCAGGATCAGGAAAAGGAGAGGACCCCTGAGTCGACCTAGCACAGACAGGTTCTGAACCGGTGTCTAATAGGATAGGAATTATATACACTGAGACACAAAACAGCACAGATTAACAGAGAAAAGTGCAATCACAATGACTTCAAGTCAATGTGGTAACCATGGCCACTTCTTTCTTCATAAACAACTTGTCACCCAAAAGTTAAAAGCACTTGACGCATTTAGGTATATGGGCACAAAAATTACGAGTCAAATCTGCATGGTCCCAAGCCAGTTGCAGGGCAGATATGTCCGAACATATGTTAAAAAGAAAAATGTAACAAGATAAGGACTACAGAGCCATTTCTTTAAAGATGTGTCCTGAATTCACAGTAATCATGAAAATACTATGTGCGTGGGATAGACAAGGATACAATATGCAGTGCTATCCGATAAAGATTGTGACCCAAAACAAATTATAACAAAACCATATTCAGGATGTGATAACAATAATGCACTCAACAGGCACAGTATCCATCCAACTGAAAAACACAGAGGGGCAAAGGCAATTCTTTGTTTTGTTTTTTTGTTTCTTTTTCCTCTTTACCCTTTATCTTGAAACCCGGATTCTGTATGCCCTTCCTCCTTGGACAGAAGCACCAGAAACAGGCACAAGCCTGCCAGGGGACTGTTCTCATGACGACTGAATGTTTAGTGGGCCTTTACATTTTTTTTTTCTTTTTCTTTTTTTGGCGACAAGCACATTAAAACTAACCAGGCACTTTGAAGGCTGCATGGACAAGACTCACTCATAAAGGCCTCCTTGCCGAGTGCTGGGGTCCTGCTGGAGCAAGTCCTAAGTGATCCAGAACACTCGAATCATGGCTTTAAACAATAACTGTGAACGTCTCTTCTACGTCACATCCCCCAAGGCCTAAGGTTACCATTGTCTCAGTGAACTTTGGCAGGTTCCAAAACTGAGGCTATCTGACTTTATGGCAATGAAGAGGCAGATGTTTTCAATCCAAACTTTTTTTTTCTTGAGTTTAACAATAATACTGCTTATTAATGTATCAATTGTAAAGATCAACTCCTACAGCCAAAGATTTGAAATCAAGCTTACTTGGGGAAAGTCGCCTTACCTGCCATAACTACCCCGCCCAAACAGTGCCTACATGTCCTCGGCCATGTCTCCGAGGTAGAACCAGCCTGCTGAACGATAAATGTCAGCAACCGCAATATTCCGCCAGAGGGCAAGACTGGTGGATAAAGCCCAGACTTATGTGCCCTGCTATCCTCTCTGGGGGGAAGAGGTTTCTGGCAGATGACCTGTCTGAGCCAGTCTGGGGTCTTACAGCAGCGCCAAGTCTCCCACACCATAGGTGCCTATCATGGGAATCGGACTCCGTCCTTGGAAGGAAGACATTCAGCGCTCTGGCAGGACAGATAACCTGCTCCACCTTCAAACGTCCAGGCCTGGTACCAGATGATGAAGGGGCCCAGCGGAGGAAGGTTAAACGTCAGAGGCCACTCTTCGGGCTTGGCGGTTTGGCTGGGAAGTTGAGCACATGGACAGGGATATCGAGCCATCATTATGCCATTACAGGTCCCTGAAGAGGTAATGAATCTCACTGACCCTGCAGAACCCAGGGTAATCAAAAGGCAAGTTTTCAGTGTGAGATTCACGACAGAGCATTTGGTGACAGGCTCGAAGTGCCCCGAGGTCAAATACTCCAGGTCTAAGGAGAGGCTCCATTTAGGACACTCACTTAGTCGAGGGGGGCCCTGTGCAGCGAAAGAAATCAGTTCAGACAAAAAGGGATAGTGGCTAATGTCAATATCTCTGCCCACAAGTTGGAAGGTCTTTGCCATTGCAGATCTGAAATCCCCCCCCCCCCGAGTACTGGCTCTCCTGCCAGGTATCTGATCTTCTATAAAACGGGTGGTGTCCTCGATGGCGACTTCTGCCGGAGAGACGCTAGACTGCAAGCACATTCGGGAAAAAAAGAAATTGTCCACTTATCATCAATACACCTTCAAAGTGAATTGTCTTTGGCCAGCCATGATCTTCTCCATGCATGATGGTGGAAAACATCTCTGCTCAGAGAGATAATGCGGATATAGGACTGGTGTGTAGAGACAGAGACGTGGGATTGGCATGCCATCTCCGCATCAGTGGCTGAAACAGAAGATCTATCAAAGTGGGGAGAGAGATTGGAACAGTCACCAGGAAATCAGCCAGTTTTTTCAGCTCTTTGGCCACTTCAGAGTGGAAATCAGACTCAACAGGCATTTCTCTTTCAGTGTCTTCTTAGGACTGCTGGAAAGAGGGGAGGATAGGGGAAATGCAAAGGCAAACATCCTCTCCAAAGAGGCTGCCAGAGCATCCACAGCTAAGGTCAGCGGGTCAGGAAAAAGATACACCCGAAGGTGTGGGTAGGACCAAAAAAGTACAATCCTCAACCGCCAGAAAAAGTTGCTGGGAGCAATCCTGCACCACCCTTGGAAGCCTCTTCTGTGTTCACTTAGGGTGCAGGCACACACCTGGCATATATACTGGTGACACCAAAACTGGAAGTTGATTGTTCCAAAACTGGAAGTTGATTGTTCCACCTGGTTGTGAACAAATCCACATATGGGGTTCCCAGACACTGAAATATTTATTGGAAAACCTACTAGTTAAGGATCCAATCAGAAGGTAACACCTGACCCTTCCTGGATTGAGAGTCCACCAAGACATTTTTTTTTTTCAATCCCCTGCTCTAGTCTTAGAAGAGATATCTTAAAATCAATGCCAAATGGGACTGACACTGCCAGATTATTAGACAACCCTCTTCACCTATCAATAGCAGTTCTTTCTTCACCTTCCCCATCAAATTAATTCTGCGACGTGTGTGTGTGTGTGTGTGTGTGTGTGTGTGTGTGTGTGTGTGTGTGTGTGTGTGTGTGTGTGTGTGTGTGCGAGACTGTGTGTGTACGCGCAAGCGTATGCATGCATGTGCGCGTGTGTGTGCATGCATGCTCTGTGTGTGTGTGTGTGTCTGTCTGTCTGTGCATAAGTGTGTGTCAATGTGCACTCTTATTTGTAGATGCATGACACTTATTGCAATATTCATCTTCTTATTGGTTTCAGTTATGGTTTCTTTAATCTTTTCTGTATTTGTAAGCGTTTAGGGTATATGTAAGATTAAGCGCCATAAATAATCATTATTATTATCATTATAAATAGAGAAGTTTCAAACTAACTCTATTGCAAGCACATATGTGCATGCATGCGTGCACATGTGCACGTGCATACACACACACTCACATGCACACACACACAGGGAGGGGGTTACACATAAATTACAAATTGCCAACTTTTTTTCCAAAATAAACAGAATCAGGAAAGGAATCCATGATTACTTTTTGTTCCACTAACCCAATTTCATAATACACTTTGGGCAAGGGCTCTCACAGATTCAATCTTACATTTTCTGTTTTTATTGTAATAGTTAAACTTACAAGTTTCTGTTGTGTAAGAGCTGTTCCAACAGGATCCCATGGGCGTTTGAGAAGTAGTCCAAGAGACTCGTGGGAAAGACTGGGATGTCTGGGTGGCACTCCACTCACCATCCTTTCCACTAGAGAAGGCACCTGTCAATACCACCCACAGGTATTAACACCAAACACATATGCACTGTCTGCTCTTCTTATTCTGTTTCAAGTCTGATCTATGGAATTGAATTTTCACACAGTTCATATGTTTTTAGAAATATTAGGGATTATCCAACAAAGAGAAAAATGGAGACTGACTTACTGAGCTTTCTGCACTTGAAGATCAACATTTCAATAAAAGGGGGACTCCTTGTTTGGCTAGTATACTTATTGTTCATAACTTGTGCAAGCCCGGAGTAACTGATTTGCTCTGCAGACCTAAATTTCTGGTTACTTGCGGGTCTGCAAGCTGATCAGCACTCTCCCCTTCCCCGAGTGCTGGATTTGCACCTAAACCCTCATTCCTATAGCTTAATAATGCCCATGATGGCCATTGCAATGCTAGTGGGAATGGCTGGATGGGTATTAGAGTCTGACAAGGTAAGTGACATAGGGTTAAGGAAAACTA
This sequence comes from Conus canariensis, assembly GCA_033310375.1. NCBI lineage: Eukaryota > Metazoa > Mollusca > Gastropoda > Neogastropoda > Conidae > Conus > Conus canariensis. Next base: position 73,886,501 of record CM065716.1, on the reverse strand, counting down.
ATGTACCATATCAACCTGGTGCATAATCCAAAAGAAGAGGGGATAGGCACTGCCCTACTGGTGGTTCACATGTGAGGTTCTTTTGACACTAACAGAAAAAGCTGTGTTAACAACCACAAAGGAAATCTCCCCAGATCTATCTGCCCTGAAGACTCTGAAATGGCTAGAGTAGTGCGAAATAAAGAATTCTCAGAACGCTAGGAAACAGCTTCCAAAACCTTGTTAAGTGGCAGCGAGTGTTGGAATGTAGCCTCAGTGGCTTTAGCTCCAGCCTCATGTGCCTTGGGATTCGAAACATTGGTATTCCTTTGAGCCTGGGCGGAAGATAAGATAAGATAATGTTGCTTATAGCCCAGCCGACCGCAAGGGGCCACATCAGGGCTGTCACCACGTTAAAATCAACTCACAAGTCAAAAAAAAAAAAAAAAAAAAAAAAAAAAAAACCTTTCACACATCTCTTTAAATGACGTCTTCTAGAAACGCACCAGAAACTTCATTAAAAATCTTTCTTCCGTAAAATCTTAAATCAGATGAAAAATGTTAATCTCTCTCAAAAAGTCAAGGATCACGTCAGGCGGGACATCCCTGAACAGGATCTTCATGGACTCCGCTGTAAAATGTTTGTGTCTCACATCGTGCAAGTCCCAACACTCTAAAAGAATATGTTTCATTGTGAGTGGCACATGACATGGAATGCACCACGGAGCTTCTTCACTCTTTAAAAGGTAGGAATGAGTAAAATACGAATGGCCGGTGTGCAGCCGGCACAGAACCGTTTCCTCTTTACGACCACCAGACGTAGATGGGAGGAACTCCTTAAGGTTTGGACGGATCCGAAAGAGTTTGTTATCCGTCTGGGTATTCCAATCCTCCTGCCAGAGGTCTTTCACATAATCATTAATTTTGGGTTTCAGATCTGAGCAGGGGATATATATGTTGGACAATTTCTCTCTTGTAGCATTCTTGGCTAAACGATCAACCATTTCGTTCCCTCCGATGCCAACATGACCAGGAACCCAAGCCAGAATAATGTTGTAACCATCCACTTTCAACTTGCTAAAAAGTTCAAAGAAATGTAAAAGTTCTGGATGCTGAAGGTTGCGGCCAGCTATGGCCTCCAAAGCTGACAGCGAATCCGACAGAACCAGAAAGTCCCTCTTCGTAGATTGTGAAATTATTTTCAATGCCAGAACCAGAGCAGTAAGTTCAGCAGAATAGACAGAGGCATCTGGAGGTATATGTTTTAACAGTATCTGAGAAGGAGCACCAGGGCAATAGGCTGCACAGGCCACTCCATCCTCAGACTTGGAACCGTCAGTGAAAATTTTCTGACAGGATGGAAATTTTGAACAGAGGTCAGCATACAATGCCTTGTATGCCTGAGAGCTGGTGGACTCTTTACGAAAAGCTGCGAGATCAAAACGAATCTCTGGTGTGAAAAAGGTCCACGGAGGCTGATCCGGAAACTTGGAAAAATCAGACACAACTCCTAGGTCTAGACCTGCATTCCGCGCGTGAGGCTGCATACGAACACCAAACGGCGGAATACAGTTAGGGTTGTTTTCGAATTTGTTTTGAAACTGGGGGTCAAAGACACAGTCATAGGCAGGATTCTGCGGTTCTGAGAACAGTCTGATATAGTAATTTAGAGACATTTTCAGCCTGCGGTTGGACAGTGAGGGTTCACCTGCCTCTGCGTACAGGCTGTACACAGGGGTGGTGCGGAATGCTCCAAGACAGAGACGAAGCCCTTGATGGTGGATAGGGTCCAAGAGTTTCAGATAAGAGGGTCTTGCAGAGCCGTACACAGCACAACCATAGTCCAGTTTGGAGCGGACCAGGGCTCTGTAGAGATGCAGCAAAGTTTTCTTATCAGCGCCCCAGTCAGTGTGCGCTACGACCCGCAGAATATTCAGAGCTTTCTGGCAAGAGGTTTTGAGATTTTTAATGTGGCTGAGAAAGTTGAATTTTTGATCAAAAATAACTCCTAGGAATTTGGCTTCTTTTACAGCTGGAATGGTGGACTTGTCCAGACGAATTTCAGGATCAACAAAAAACTGACGAAAATTGTGAAAATGGATTGACTGAGTTTTGGTACGTGAGAAGGTAAACCCATTTTCCTCGGCCCACTGCTGGATCTTGTTGACACAAAGTTGGAGTCGACGCTGTACGCTGGCGTAAGAAGCTCCAACTGCGTACAGCGCAAAATCGTCAACAAACAGAGAGGACTCAGAGCCCTGGCTTACCGATTTTACAATGTCGTTAATTTTAATGCTGAAAAGGGCAGGAGAAAGGATGCTCCCCTGAGGTACACCCAACTCCTGCCCATGGATGTCAGAGAGTGCGGTGCCAACACGCACCTGGAACTGTCGATCAGCCAAAAAGTTCTGTATAAACAGAGGCAGGTGACCACGGAAACCAAGTCTGTGCAAGTCCAGAAGAGTTCCTGATTTCCATGTGGTGTCATACGCTTTTTCGAGGTCGAAAAAGATAGCGACCACATGCTGTTTATTGACAAAGGCGTTGCGGATGGTGGTTTCCAGACGGATTAGATGGTCGACTGTCGAGTGGTATTTCCGGAAACCGCACTGTTGACTGGCCAAAAGGCCATCGGTTTCCAGCTTCCACATCAGACGGGAGTTGACCATCTTTTCCATCAACTTACAGAGGCAGCTAGTCAGAGCTATTGGACGATAGTTGGAAGGGTTGGTAAGGTCCTTTCCAGGCTTTGGAATTGGAATGATCAGGGCTTTCCGCCAGGAGGGCGGAAAGTACCCTGTGGTCCAGATATGGTTGTATACTTTAAGAAGGGTCTGGAGACAGCTTTCTGGAAAATGTTTCAAAACCTGATAATGAATATCATCCAGACCAGGGGCAGAGTCAGTGCAGGTTTGTAAAGCTGTTTTCAGTTCATTGATTGAAAAAGGGAGATTGTAGGCTTCAGAGTTGTCTGATGTGAAATTGTATAAAGAGTTCTCTCTGAGTTGTTTGTTTATTAAAAAGGCTGCAGATTTATTTGAAGATGAGGAGTTCTGTTGGATGGTGGAAGCCAACAGATTGGCAACAGCTTGTTTGTCAGTGACCAGAGCATCGGCAAGTTTCAAGTGATGAATGGAGGGGTTGGTGTTTTTCCCTTTGATTTTTCTGATGATGTTCCAGACTTTTTTCTTTGAAGTTTTTGATGTCAGCCCAGAGCAGAAGTTTCTCCAAGACTGACGTTTACTGATTTTGAAAGTGTGTCTCGATTTGGCGCGGAGTTTCTGATGGGCTCGAGCGTTGGGACCTGAAGGTCGGTGGTATACCCGACGCTGAGCCCGTTTGCGAACTTTTGAAATTTGTTGGCAGTCTGAATTAAACCAGGGTGTTTTGGGCATTTGGAGTTTATTGGAAGACATTGGAATACAGGTTTTAGCACACTTTATCACAGTGTTAGTCAGAGATTCAGCTGGGTCTGGACTCTGAAGAAAATCAACTTCCTGGAATTCTTTCAAAATATTGGTGGCAAAAAGATTCCAGTTGGCCTTCTTATAATTAAGATGTTGTGAGACAGAGATGTTTTCAGTTAATAAGGGTTTTAAAAGAACAGGGAAATGGTCACTTCCGTGCAGATCGTCATGGACAGACCACTCATAGTCCAGGACCAGCGAGGGGTCACAAATCGACAAATCTAAACACGAAAGTGAACCTGTGGAAGAGTGGAGGTAAGTTGGAGCTCCATCGTTCAGACAACACAAATCAAAGTCTGAAAGGACATCCTCAAGAAGCAGACCTCTGGATGACGAACTGACACTACCCCAAAGAGGATTGTGACCATTAAAGTCACCCAACAGCAAAAAAGGTCGAGGAAGTTCTCCGATCAGACTGACAAGGTCCTGACGACAAACCGGGACAGAAGGTGACAGATACAGTGAGCAGATTGTAACAGTCTTGTGGAGAGTGACTCTCGCAGCTACAGCCTGAAGGGAGGTAGTCAGAGCGACAGGACTAAACAGCAAAGTTTTGTGTAAAAGAAGGGCAACACCGCCTGACAGTCCCAATGTGGATGGTTGTGCAGGTTTAGAAAGAATATTAAAGCCAGAAAGAGTGAAGGTCTTCTGGCTTTGAATTTTAGTTTCTTGAAGAACCACGACGGAAGGTTTTACTGTTTGACACAGAAGCTGCAGCTCCTCAAAATTTGAATTTAGGCCACGGATATTCCAATGGATTAGTTTACTACTATCCATGGTGCAGAGGATGAACAGGAGAGAAATCAAGTCATCTCCTCATAATCGTCTGCGTTCAGTGGAGCAAATTTATTGCTTAGTTTCACTGGACTGTTTGGGTCTTCAGACCTGCTGGCAGACTTGCCCACAGGTGAAGAAGGTCTGGATTTTGGAGATGGTGGAGGTTTCTTCCTCATCTCCACCATCTCCACACTTGGTTGAACTCCCTTGCCCGCACGGGCACTGCTCGAGGAAGTTCGAGGCGGGAGGCCTGGCTTTTTCATCTGCCCAGCAGCAGATGGAGTAGACTGCTGGGCAGTCTGAGGGGTGGCGGATTGTTTGCCTCCACCAGGGGCACCCACTTTGGGTTGGGAGGTGGTGGACTTGCTTCCACCCGAGCTTAACGGTCTTCCTTGTAATGTCTTTGAGAAAATAAATTCATCAGTCTGGCAGCAGACTGAACGGGTCGTTACTTTCTTTATTGCTGAAGCATATGAAGACGCTGTTGGTGTCTGACTGCCAACAACCTGCTTACGTGCCTCAAAAAATGAGATCTTCTTTTCTGTTTTAACTTTCTGAATGTTGGACTCCTGGATCCAGACAGGGCAGTTGCGTGAAGAGGAGGGGTGGTCGCCACCGCAGTTTGCGCAATGAGCCGGGTCTTTACATGGCCCATCATGGGTTGTCTTGCAACAAATACCACACACCTCCTCCCCAGAACAGCGATCTCTGACATGTCCAAATTTCTGACATCTGAAACACCTCAACGGGGATGGGACATACAATTGCACACGGACATTTAGGTACCCTACTTTAATGACCTGAGGCAGCACAGGGTTGCAGAATGTCAGAAAGAGGGTGTTGGTGGGCACTCTTTCTGCACCTTTTTTGACTGTCACCCTATGCACCTCTGTCACACCTTGGGATGCAAGTTCTGTCTTGATCTCCACTTCTGAGACACCTTTCAAATCCGGGCACCGAATAACTCCCTTGGATGAATTCAATTGCTTATGGGGAGTCACCCGAATCTCTCTGTCCACGAGCTTTTTTGCCTTCAACAGCTGTTCCGATTGTTTTTTTGACCTGCACTGGACGAGGAATGATCCGTTCCGTAGCCTTTTCACGGACTGAGGGTCACCCGCTAGACCTTGGAAGCCCTTCTGGATCGCAAAAGGACTCAGAGCTGAAATGGGCTTTTCCTGCTCCGTCCCTTCTATCACGAGCCAGGAAGCCCAAAAACCTGTCCTCTCTCTTATCTCTATATCTGAGTCACTGTCCGATTCGAAATCCCCTGAAATAGGGGCTGCTGCCTTCCTCTTCTTTTTGGGGGGGATGATTTTTGAAGAAGCCATGTTTAGTTTAATTATATTTCGTCTCTCCTTTACCCACCCACCTTGGAGTCCAACTAAGGGGCCAGGGCCAAGAAATCACTGTCTTGACCCCTTCCAGGCTTCAGGAGAGATATACGACAAACAGAACGCCACTACCCCTATCCCCCCTGATCATGCTCAACTCCCGGGAACAGAGAGCCGAGCACTGCAGGGGTTAACTTGGCCAGCGGGAGAACTGCCTGTCTTGACCCAGCCCCAAGAAGGGGGAGCCGATTAGTACACGCGGGCCAGAGTGTACCTCCTGTCTAGGAGAGGTCCGAGCCAAAGTGATGTGTTGAGGGCGTTGGCCCTCTCAATCACCAGGATCTCATCCCCCTCCGTCACAGGTCGCACCGCACGGCAAACGCGGCGGATCTTAAGAAGACCACAGAGAGAAAAGGAGTGTGGAAAAGAAGACTTGAAGGGGAGACGAAGATAGAAAAGAGCCAAATAAGAAAGGCAGAAAACAAGAAAAGGAGAAAGGCGGGTTACTATTAGTCAGGATCCTCACCCTTAGCCTATCTGACATGGGAAGCCCTACCAGGGGCATCAACTCCTTACCACGTTATGTTTAGGCCAGACAGCATCTTGACTTCTCAGGCCTAGAAGCAGTTTTAAAAAACCAGCCTATCTTCAAGTATTGATGCCCCCGCCAGCAAAGCCTAAGGGATCACAGGACCACGCAAGCCCTCCGACCACGGCAAGGTTGCAACCCCCGGAGGGGCCTGGGCGGAAGCTTTAAGGACCGTCTGGCTGATCCACAGAGTGATGGTATCAGCAGACATATTTTTACGACATATCTCACCAACAGAAATGAGAAGGTACTTCTGAGAAATGCCTCTGGAATGTCTTTTGTCTCTATGCCATTTGAGACTGAACGTAGGTGCTGTCCTGTTCACCTCTGGCCACAATATCTGGCTGGGATTTGACTGTGATCTTTAAGGATGGTAGCCAGGCTCCTGATTCTTACCCAAAAATTCCAGAAGGAATATGGAGAATGACCTGTCTCTGTGAAAGAAGATACCATCAGGAGTACCATTAAAGGCATGTATCTCACTCCTGCTTCTACTGGAAAAAAGCACCTGAAGAACAGTGTTTTTGAAGTACAAGTGATCAAAGGTGAGAGACTGTATGGGCTTGGATGTAACTTTCCTAAGTAAGTCCTGTCAAGGAAAAGATCCTGCTGAGCTAGAGTTGCAAGTTTCTTGCAGAGCAGCATTTCTGAGAATAGCGCAGTATCACACAGGTCCACCAAGCTGCCTGATAGTGGTTCATATAGCTGTTTTGTGTCCTCGACCTGAACTGTCCGAGAAGTTCAGCTGAGAATATTAATAAGCAGCCAGAAAGCTTGCCAACTATATGCTGAATCGGTGGGTGGAAGGAACACCATACAAGCAGCACCAGTCAACCATTTCTGCCAGCAGAACGTGTACAGCGTGTCTGTTCCAAAGCGTCTGGCTCGGAGACTATGATCTCAACATCCACTAAGGCCCCTACCAAGACCTAGGGCATGGCAAGTCTGCAACTTGTGGTCTGAACCAAATATGCTAGAGTAACAGTTGTGTGCAGAGAGGTTGTCACATCAACTCAATGTTGATCAGCAGGTATGGTAAGATACTGCTTATAGCCCAGCCGACTGCAAAGGGCTGTATCAGGGCTGTCACTGCGTTCAAGTCAACTCACAAGTCATTCAAAAAACAAACCAACCAACCCTCATTCACACAACCCTTTAAAATACACCTTCCAAAAACACACCAGAAATTTTGTTAAAAATCGTTCTTCTGTAAAATCTTAGATCAGATGAAAAATGTTGATCTCTTTCAGAAATTCAAAGATCATATTAGTTGAACATTTTTGAACAAGGTTTTTATGAGGTCTGTGGTAAAATGTTTGTCTCACATCATGGAAGTCCCAACACTCCAAAACAATATGTTTCACTGTGAGTGGTACATGACATGGAATGCATTACAGAGGTTCTTCACCTTGTAAACGGTAAGAATGGGTGTAAAAGGAGTGGCCTGTATGCAAATAGCACAAGACTGTCTCTTCTTTACAGTCACCTCGGGAACCCAGTTAGAACTCTTTCAGGTTTAGACCTATTTAAATAGTTTGTTATCTGTCTGCAAGTTCCATTCCTCTTGCCAGAGTTCTTTGATGTAAGCCTGGGCTTTGGGTTTCAGATCAGTGTGAGGGATAGACATCTGCTAATCTCTATCCTTGTGGCACTCTTGGCAAGTTGATCAACCAACTTGTTGCCTCGAATGCCCACATGGGTTGGAACCCAAGCAAAGCTACGTTGTATCCATCTGATTTCAGGGAGGTGTACAGTTCGAATAATTTCAGCAGCTGAGGGTGCTTGAGACTACGGCCGGCAATGCCTCCAAAGCAGTAGGGGAGTCCGACAAAATGAGGAACTCTTTATGTTTTGATTTAGAGACCATTTTAAGAGCCAGGACCAAGGCTGTCAACTCAGCAGTGTAGATGGTAGATGGAGCTGTCAGAGGGAATGTGTTTAGAACATCTCTGAAAAGGACCTGTTGCACAATACACAGTAGAGGCAACCCCCTCCTCAGACTTGGAACCGTAAGTGTAAACTCTTCTGAAGGATGGAAACTTCGAACACAGTCCGGCGAAAAAGGACTTGTAGGCCAATGAGCCAGTGGAATCTTTACAGTATGAGGCTAAATCAAACCAGATCTCTGGAGTGAAGAAAGTCCATGGTGGGTCATCAAGAAACATGGATAAATCACACACCACTCCAAGGTCTATATCTGCACTGTTCAAATGGGGAAGAATACGAATTCCCAAGGGTAGGATGGAACTGAAATGGTCATCAACTTTCTCTTGGAACTTGGGGTCAAAAACACAGTCATATGCAGCAGGGTTTAGGGTTCAGAAGATAAATTCAAACAGAAGTTCAAAGTATGTTTCAGCTGATGGTTCGAGAGGGAGGGTTCTCCAGCCTCAGCATACAAGCTATAAACAGGGATGATTCGGAATGCACCCAGACAGAGTCAAAGCCCTTGATGGTGGATGGGATCGAGGCTTTTCAGGTAGGAAGGTCTGGCCGAGCCATAGACTACACACCCATAGTCCAGTTTGGAGCGGATCAGAGCCCTGCAAAGATGGGAGAATTTTCTTATCAGTGCCCCAAACTGTGTGTGCCACAAATCTCAGTGCTTTCTGACTATCAGTCTTTAAGTGTTGGATGTAACTTTTAAAGTTCAGTTTTTGATTAAAAAAACAAACCAACCTAGAAATCTGGTTTCTTTCACAGCTGGAATGATGGATTTGTCCAGACAAATTTCAGGACTGACGAAAATTGTGGAAATGGATGCTTGAAAAGGTAAACCCGTTTTCCTCAGCCCACTGTCGAATCTTATCCACACAAAGTTGGAATCGACGCTGTACGCTGGCATAAGAGGCTCCAACTGCGTAGAGTGCAAAGTCATCAACAAACAGAGAGGACTTAGAACCCTGCTTTACTTTATCGACAATCTCGTTGATTTTATTATTGAAGCAAGCAGGAGAAATAATGCTCCCATAAGGTACACCCAGCTCCTGCCTATGGTTGTCAGACAGCGTGGTGCCAATATTGACTTGAAACTGCCGATCAGCCAGAAAGTTTGAATAAATAAAGGCAGATGACTACGAAAGCCAAGTTTATGAAGATCCATAAGAATTCCAGATTTTAAGTGGTATTATACGCTTTTTCCAGATCAAAAAAGATAGCAACCACATGTTGTTTATTAATGATGGTGCTGCAGATGGTGGTTTCACGCAAGACTAAATGGTCAACCGTCAAGTGGTACTTCTGAAACCACACTATTCATTGGCCAAAAGGCCATTGGTTTCCAGCTTCCACATCAGATGGGAGTTGACCATCTTTTCGATTAGCTTGCAGAGGCAGCTGGCGAGAGTTACTGGATGAAAGTTTGAAAGGTTGGTATGGTCTTTTCCAGGCTTAGGAATCAGAATGATCAGGGCTTTTTGCCAGGAGTGGAAAATACCCTATTGTCCAGATATAGTTGCAGACTTTTAAAAGGGTCTGGACACAGCTCTCTGGGAGATGTTTCAAAAGCTGATAATGAATATCGTCCAGGCCAGAAGCAAAGCTGCAGGTTTGCAGAATTGATTTCACTTCATCAATTGAAAATGGTAGGTTGCACACTCCAGAGTTGCCTGAAGTGAAGTTGTATGAAGATTTTTCTCTCAGGTGTTTGTTTTTCAAATAGGCTGCAGGCTTACTTGAGGATGGACTCTCTTGCCTGCGTGGGCACTGCTCTCGAAAGTTTGAGGCGGGAGAGCTGGGTTTTTTAGTTTGTCCAGCAGCAGATACTGCACTGTTCTTTGGCAGGAGGGCAGAAAGTATCCTGTGGTCCAGATTATAAAAACATATGACTTGTAATCATGTGTGTCTGTTCAACTCATCAGATCATTTGCAGATCACTGAAAACAGTCAACACATAGGCCTACACTGATAGAAAAGGCGAATGCAACATTATTCAACAGAAAACATGTTCAGCAGTTTCCATGGATATTATCATAAAGAAAAGATATCCAAAAAGTTTCATGGGGTTTATTTCAGTACAGGTAGTCTAACTCGTACACTAATTTCTTGCCATCTGAGGTTTGCTAACAAATTTCATGTCCAAAAGTAATTTACAGGAAAAAGAAGTGTAAGCATTGCTGCTTCATTGAATAAGAACATTTGATTAAACAAGAAAGACAGATTCAAAAGACTTGAACTGTAATGACTACAACAATAGGTGTTCCAAGTTCTGGAGCTCATGGGGAAAATCTGAAGGAAAAAAAAGACGCAATGTCTTGGCTAGCATGCTGATCATACCCTAGGCAAAAAGTCTTTTTCACTGTTACAAATTTCCAAACAAAGCAAGTTCTCTCTGTTTGGCACTCCACCAATAAAGCACTTAACAGCCAGCCTGCCATACACATGCCAACCAGCAGGGAAAACGCACACAAAAATTGATTGAGCAAACCTTTTGAATTCAGAATCAGAAATGGCAATTCATCTGTCTCCTCACCAAAGACTTCCATCCAGTACGCCCGTCACACAAAATGACATTGATGTGACATATGTGCAGTTATACAGGCCATTCAATTGTCATGGTTGACAGTTTGCATTTTACATTTGGTCACTAGCAGCTAACCCAAAACGAAAATTTCAAGTTTACCAGTTCTGATTAAAAGATGGTGAACTGTTCATGCTCCACTCACTCTAAGGTTCCATTCTTTTTTTTCTTTTGTGCTGTGCAGCAACTAACATAATTGACAAGAAAGTGGACTGTTGTGTCAGAAAGTGAAGACTTCACTTCCTGATAATAATTCTTAATATACAACAAATAATTTGACACCAATATAATGAAACTCCCACATGCACAAGTCAGCACTTAGAACACTAACCTTGGCTTTAAGAGTCTGCAAAGCATCCAGGTAACAGGCTAGGAGATGAACACTCTGTTGTCTAAGATCAGCTGATGTAGCCACTGCACTACTTCTGTGTCCTGCAACCACACCCCATCATATACTCAGCAAGTTATCTCAAACATGTGGTTGTACCATTCATGCATAAATTACACATTAAACATCCTGCAAACATTGCACCATTTCCTTTTATAACATGACACATGTTATATTATCCCAAATAACCAAAGTGACTACAACAGAACCAAATAAATGTGTGTGTGTTTCAAGCTGTATAACTGAAACATCTAAACTTAATTTGGAGATTTTTCCCAAGATTGCAAAATGCATTGTGTTTTGTCCTGTAACCTTTACATCATTTTGTTCAGTCAATAGATACCTTTACATCTTCCTGTCTGCTTTGCGTTTGTCCGTTTCCTTGTGATAAAATGTTTCATACCTGTCATGTATTCAGGATGTAATCTTGTATATAAATACTCATGATCATTTTCATGTCACAAACACTTGGCAACTTTGAACCACATTGATCAAAATCAGCAAAAAAGCTCATATGTGGAGTCCAAGAGCTCAATTTCACAATGGTAAAAATGGTGGGGAGAGGAGGAAGTATCATGAAGCTTTTGTTTCACAAAATGTCAATATTTTTCTGGACAAAAATGTACTTTCCCATACCCCAGTAGGTGACAGTACTTTGAAGACAGTGTGATCCTTTTAATTCTGTTTTATTCCTGTCATTATTAGTTGCATCTAAATTTTCCTGCAGAGGTTTGTCCAAACCCAAGTTGTAATATGGACTGCTGGAGGACAAGCATGAGGGAAGGGAGAAGGGAGGCAGTTAACAGATTAGGAAAGAAAACAAATATTAAAGTGAAGAATGTACACATTTCTGAAAAAAAATCATCATCATAATAATGGGAACCCGACAGATCATGCATGCATGAGTGGGAAATAGAGTCAGTCACTTTGCTCCAATCATACATACATATTGCATCATATTTATGCAAATGAGAAGGACAGGTTGTGTATAAATCACACATTTTATCACTGAAATTGGAACAAGGCTGTATAAAATCTGTCCGTTTCAATGGCAGACACTGAAATTTTGTCGAGAAACAAAAGCAGCAGCTTCAACATGAATTTCACAAAAACTGATTTATCTAAAAATATAAACAGAGAGGATGACACAGATGTGTTTCAACATGACTTTTGTGCTAAAACACATCTGTTTCAACATAACTTCTGCACAAAAACAAATGTTTCAACATGACTTCTGCTCAGAAACAAATTAATTTTGTGCAAACTCATTCAAAGATCAACATCGATGAAGCCAATTTGATCAAGTTTTTTTTATTTGCAGTCTCCCAACTTTCAAAGTCTGAAACAAAACCTCACTGATTCGTTGTGAATTTGCAGACCAACGAAGAATTGTTTGATAAAAGAATGCAGAAGTCTTGGACATGTCTGCTCAGTGCCAAAATCTGATAAATTTTTCTGTTCTTGTGACTTGCCAAAGTGTCTGCCATTAAAAGAGGAGATTGGCGGGGGTTTGGGGGCCGGTGTAGGCCCCCAGTGAGGTCCAAGGACAATGGCCCAGCAGAGGTCAGGGGGCAGAGCCCCCTGAAGCTGAAGCATATTTTGTATTAAATAAGGCATAAAAAATCTTTATAAATCACTTTCTTGCTTCTGAACAACTCAATCTATAAAACAACTTTCAACACCATGAAGACCAAGATTGACGTGGAAAAAAACCCTATATCAATTGAGAGAAAGCTCACATTTAGTATAATGAATCCTCAGAGCTGTAGCTGGAGAAAATTAGACAAACAGCGCCTTGAGGACATAAAGACTAAGGCCTGTAGATAGGTAAATCAGAGTGGGAATCAAACTAAGTAAATTAGAGTTGGAATCAAACTATCATTGGAAATGGAACATGCAGAAAAATCAGAGTGGGAGTCAAACTATCATTAGAAATGAAACGTAGATTGTTGCATACCCCAAGATCTTAACACATGCTGTAATGGGATTAGAGACATGCACATTTTCCACCTCCGCCCTGGTACCCAGCAGAAGCGGCGGTCCTTGTATCCCTGGTGACGACCAATCCAGCACACATATATGCAAACATTACTTATTCAGTTCACCTCCCTCCATCTCAACCCCGACTATGTCTGTCTACTGGGTTTTTGCCTTTTTGCTGAAAAAGGATCTGATATCACGACCAGAAGACTTTTGTTTCTGTGCCTGTGTGGATACAGAGGACACAAGTGGCAGCTGTGGACCTGAGTTTTGATGACAAGTACTTTCACAAGTCCCTGGAAGGCAGACAACAAAATGATTACGATGCCATGAATCTGCAGAAGGCTGCTTCCCATTCTTGACAACATCACTGCTGGAGGAGGGCCAGAAAGTGACTGACTGGAGAGTCTGGGTTGAACAGTTCGGTGATAGTCTTTTCTCACACCATGGCAGTCAAACTTTGGGTAGATGGACATCAGAGGTTTCCTGAGAATGGTAACATGGCTTGAAGTGGCCACATTCCCATTTCTTTTCCTGCTATGGGGACAGAACGCACTTCTTGTTTAAACATCTGTTGGACTAAATCTGAATTCAAGTCTTTCAATGTTGGATCTGAACTGTTCTCAATGTAGAACTTTTCGTTCAACACCTGTTCTGTTGCCATTTTTGCTCATATTTGTATGTGATGTCTTTGATGCTCAAATGCAAACAATGAGCACAACATGGCAGGCAGTTACCATCTCCAACTATCTAAACGGGGACAAGATCTGGTGTATCATCTGAAAGCGACGCTCCGTTGGTGACCGGGATGCTCAATGTGATCTCTGATTGCCACAAAGCCATGACTGCCAAAGTAGACACGTTTTTGGCAAGGTTTGCAAAACGCTTCAAACTCGCCGTGTTTGTCACGTTTTCTTATTACATCCCCGACTCTGTGGTCACACAGCTCCTTCTGCAGCCACTCGGTCTTCCAATGGTTCACATACTTCTTTTTCTTTTTTTTTCACTCACTGGCAGCAAACTCTCGCTGTGAATCAATGCCATGATGAGAAAAGACACTGGAAGAAAGCAGAATGAGAACTACGCCATTTGCGAACATTACCGACAGGGAAGAAGTTCTCTGTGCAGACAATTTAAGATCGTTTTAGAGCTTCACTCTTCGAATTTTTTTTCGGCGGAGATTTTTTTCCCTTGCGGAGATGCAAAAAAATAATGGCGGAGACGGTGGAGGAGTTTTCATCCCTGATGACCATTTTATTCAGCTGAATCACTGCGCTGAATTAAGATCGTAATACAGATGGACATCACAAATGTCTACAATTGTTTTTACTGATGCACAACTGACCTAATGGCATTGTGAATCACGGGCCAATGAGGTTGCAAATCGAGATGGGCAGAATACTGATATTCTTTCCATTCTTTCTCCCCACTTCCCCTCCATATTCTGACAAGTTCTTTTTCGTTTTTCATTGAGCAATACTGTTTTTCCATATTTGGCAGACTGTGCTGAATATGAAAAAAATGCACATGTGAACAGGCATGAACACTACACGACATGCACTTAGTTAAGTTAAACAAAAATTAAGAAGGCTAGTTTGGTCTACTGATCACTCCTTAGTGTTCATCATCCTGGAAGACACATTTCAAGCCAATTAGCTAACAATAAAATAATTTCCTATTCCATCAGCGTGAAAATGCTCTGTTCAAATCCCTCTTGATAAATGTTTCATGGTTTACAGAATAACTGTTATATGGGTGAAACCAGGAAAAAATGAAAAGCAGGATGGCCATGGGTCCTGGTGGGGTCAAGGAGCAGAGCCCCTTGTCAGGTGTCAGGGGGCAAAGCCCCCTGAAGCTGAAGGGTTTCTACTCCTTAGATAAGTAGAATCTGGGCATTTGGAGACACCTTCCGTTTTTATTTTTTACCATAAAATCCACAAGACCCCATTAAAACTGACATTTATGTTACTGACCTGTATGCAGTGGAGTTCATTTAATGCAAGAAACCGGAGGCAGCAATCATTCTTATTGACTGTAATTTGTATTTACCATTTCTGAAACTTATGAAGACAGCTTGCAGTTTGAACTCAAGAAATAAATTGTGGTGACCAGAATTTTTGCATCTGATGTTAGAAGCACTCCCTTGTATGGAAAACTAGGCTTTTTTCACTTCAACTTAAAATTCATGTGATCTTGTTTATTCCAAAAGGAAGTTGAGCCTGTAACCCAGTATCTCAGGGGGAAGGGGTGGGAGTGGGCATGGGGTGGGGTGGAGGTTATTGGTGCGACAGGTGTGTGACTTGGCTTATAGATTTGAACTGTGAAGTTATAAAATAATACTTGGATTAAAACCTTCAACTCCACACATGTTGTTCTTGAACAGCCTAGACAAATTTCAATAAATTTACAAGGAAAATGAAGATTATTACATTCTGGGCACAAGTAGATTTCTAGTGGAAGCAAAAATAAATAGTCATGTGAAATGTTCAGATTTTTGTTTACTTTTTATTAAACAGGTTTTAATAAATCTTTTATATAAATTGCATCAATAATACACTGGGGTAACAAGCTTAAGGAAATACGTATCTCCTGATTATCATAAATCGGGCGTGACAAACAAGAGTTGTAAGATCAGTGGGCATGACTTTTTCACAAAATAAATCAAGATGAAATTTCTCATGTAAAAGAAAGTTTAAAAAAAGACAGATTGAACAATGAATGTTCATTTTGCCTATAAAATTAACTAAATGGTGCTTGTAACACAATGAAGAACCAGGAATCATAAATTGCCCATTTAAAGTGGTCTTTCAGCTTGCATTAACTGACAAGATAAAAGTGCAATGAATGTACTTGTAATTAATCAGGATAATGTGTGTGTGTGTGTTGTGTGTGTGTGTGTGTGTGTGTGTGTGTGTGTGTGTGTGCGTGTGTGCGTGTGTTCTCTTTTTTTTTTTAAGCATATAACTACTAACCTGTTAAATCATACCATTTTGTCAAATTTTGTTCTCATTATGAACGAAAATATGCCAAACTTTTTTTTAAAAGGGAAAAAAAAATCGGAAAAAATTTCAACAGACGATATTCTTGAATGGTAATTGCACTTGTAAATTCTAACCGTAAAAGGGAGGGAAAAATCTGACCAAAGAGCGACAACTCTTGCTAACTTCCACACATGAAATTATGTCAGGCTGCGTCAAATTTTTTATAACATGCCCAGAAGCATCGAAAAAAAAAAAGGCAAATGAGCATGAGTCTATGCCAAAGTATGCTAATGAGTCAGCTTTGAAAGTAATGTGTGCAAACGAAACTTTGAATATTTAATGTGGTGACAGCCCTGATATGGCCCTTTGCGGTCGGCTGGGCTATAAGCAACATTACATTACCTTACCAATAATGGCATCAATTGCAGATGCATCTTCATTAGGGTTGATGAATGGTATTGCGACTACTGGCCGAAGCAGCATTTGCACATTCTCTCGGGAAATTGATGAAGGAAGGATCAGTTTGGAAGAGAAAAACATGGATCTGACGGAGTAATCAGGACGCAGTTTTACCAAAACATTTGGGAAAAAAAATTGACCCAGACACTTCCTGATTTCAGGATCTCTAAACAGCAAGGTCGAATTCCAGTTTTCATTATTTCCAGTCATGTGGTTTCATCCATGCTGGTACTGGTCAGGAATATACCAGCTACACTGGCCGCTCAGAGTTGTAGTCATGTTTTCAATGAAAGTGTGAAGAAAATGAATTTTACTATGAAAAAAAGTTTTATGATACAGTTAGTAGAGTTACCAGTCCAAATAAATGCCTTTTTCACTAGGAGTGGAACACGCCATATATCAGGACGGGCGGGCGTGGCAGAGCAACGTTACTTCCCTGCAGACGCGTGCACCGCACATGCTTACAACCGTTGCAGACGCGCAATTTTCGCACTTTTTAATTTTTTTTTATGTCTCCTAATATAAATCTAACAGGCAATTGTTATATACCATCAGAAAGGGTAAAACGCGAAATTTGTAATGAGCATAGAATTCAATACATTTTGGGTAAAATAGCAACACTACAGTTACGGAAACAACAAAAGTAAAACGTAGGAGAACACAATCTTGTTTACGTTTGTTTGGTTAGTATGACAACAGCAAATGAGGAAGAAAAGGGGCATAAAACTTCGCTCTTACTTTGAACAGATGCAGAGACAGCCTGAGGTATTCAATATGTGTAATCCAAGTGAATTCTTTTTTTTTTTAAAAGGAAATTAAATCATTGCTCACAGTACCCATGCAGAGACAGCCTGAGGTATTCAATATGTGAAATCCAAGTGAATTCTTTTTTTTTTTTTTTAAAGGAAATCAAATCATTGCTCACAGTACCCACTTTTCACTGTTTTGGCTTCAGATGATAAGACGTAAAAACTATTAAATACACAGAGCAATTAAATCAAGCAGATTCTTTTCGATAAACTTGTATACCTTTACCTCCCTCATCCTCTGAACTACTTTGCTGAACCAGTTCTAACACCACATGTCATTCTTCTTCTGCCCAATATGTTGGTGAAGCAGGAAATTCCACTCGTGCCTTCCCAGTTCCAGACGGGTCTCCTTGTTCGGACTACTCTGGGGTCACAAAGGTCATCGCTAGTGCATGTAAACTTACCCTGCCAGTGGCTAGAACCCTGTTCTAAATATTTATGGCAGCTGCATCCCCTAGATGGTAGACGAGAGAACATGGGAATTTTTTTTATAGTTGTGCCGTCACAGAGGCATGGTACGTCCAGGGAATGCAGCAATGTTGCCGTCACCATGGAACAGCTCGTCGTGAACGGGTCGACTGAGTTGCCATCACTATCGCACGGCGCGTCGCGAAAAGGTTAAAAGATTATAGTGGAGAGCAGGGGTGCTAACTCTTCCTTTAACCATCAGGCAAACACGAGTAGTCCCCTCAGTAAGTTCACATTTCAGTTCACCTTTACAGCCTGAACAGTTTTTACCCCTTTTTCCACACTGTGGGGGATGGGAGGGTGCTCTAGCGTTTGGACAGGTAAGCATATTACAAAATTACTTTTAGTTATAAAATTCCATTTCTTCATACTTACCAGTCCAAACAAATGTCTGAGTATCGAAAAGGATGGTGGGAATTCTCACCTAAGAAACCAGTCCAATTCTCAGACTCAATTACGCATGAGGCTGACCATAATTAATCCCAGAGCTTGGCATCAAACAGTCAATTGGCCCTAAGTTTCGGCTGTCTCCTAGGCTTGAATTGTGCCCTTTCTCCCTTATGGCTCCAGCAGCATGAATCAAATAAGAAAATATAATGAGCCAGGATCAGGAAAAGGAGAAGACTCAACCAATCAGACCTTACAAGCCAATGCGACAGCTGCCTAACAGGCAGGGGTTGCACACACCGAGACACGAAGTAATGTAAAAAAAAAAAAATGGTATTAGCTGTGGGTAAAAGATGAAAGTAATACAACTGGTGAACCATGAAAACCAAATTAACGTGGTAAAGGGGCCAATACATATACCATCAAACAAGTACAAGGGCACGCCACTGGTCGCCCAATATTAAGTGGCTTCAAGGAACACTCATAAAATTTGACCTGTCGCTCACCAGGGGCAAATATGTACAAGACAAGAAAGGGTGGTACCCAAACACCAAATTCATGTGGTTAAAGCTATGATCCAAATGTAAAAGGAGCAAACCAGGGGTGCTCCAGAACACCCAATATACTTGGTTAAGAAGATGCAAATACAAGAAGGCTACAGAGCCATTTCCCAAATGGCTATACCAACAAAAATGCTCCAAGTATGAGAGGCGGCCAAACCATACAAGAACACAGGCTTTTGTGTGGGTAATGCTGCATGTAAACCAAAGTAAATGAGTGCACCACGACCACTCAAACACCACATGGCAAGAGCTGGGCTCCCCACTGGAATCAGACGAACAGTGTGCCATGAACACTCCAACTAATGTGGCGAATGGCAACATCTGTGAGCATGTAATAACATAGCCACAGCCCCCCCACACCCTTCACCAGTAGCAAAACAGTGTCTCAGTATTTTCTCAGCAGGTTTCTTTTTCTTTTTAATCCGACAAATAGAGAGAAGGGGGTGGAAGAGCTTTACTTCAGAAAAGTAGCCTTGCGAGCCTCCACTATTCCCCCCTAGATAGTCCAGAGCTTTTATGTCCTCTGCCATGTCTCTCTGCCAAAAGTGGTCATCGATCTTCAGCCAGAAGCCTGACAAGTGTTAGTGACTGCAATGCTCTACCAGAGAATGCACCTGGCAGAAAGAGCACAGACTTCATGTGCCCTATACCTTCTCTGGGTTAAACAGATTTCTGGCCATAGACTTTAGCCTGACTGATGACCTGCCTAAGCCAGCAACGTGTTACCTTCTAGGGTTTCACTGTTGCACCCAGCCTGTCATACCATAGCCGCATGTCACAGGAGCCTGACTTAATCCTCTGAAGACCTACTTTCAGTGCTCTGATAGGACATCCTGGAACAGGACAATGAAGGGGCCAGCAGAAGCAAGGTTATCGTTATGGGCTGCCTTTTGGGCTTTGCGATCTTAGCTAGGAAAGTTGGGCACATGGACAAAGTGACCGAGCCATCATCGGGCCACTTCAAGGACCATGGGTCCCTGAAGAAGGCATAAACCTCACTGACCCTGCAAACCGAAGCCTGGGTGACCAGAAAGCAGGTCTTAAGGGTGAGGTTCCTGGCTGAGCATTCAGCAATGGGCTCAAAGTCTCCCGAGGCCAGATACTCCAGGACAAAGGGAAGGTTCCACTTCGGACACCGGCTTTGTCTAGGGAAGCCCAATGCATCACAAGAGATCAGCTCAGTCAAAAAGAGGTCATGGCTGATATCAATATCTCTGCCCATCAGCCTGAAGGTTTTTGCAAAAGCTACCCTAAAGCCAAGGTATTGGCTTTCCTCCCTGAGACCTGGAGGTCCTACAAAAGAAGTGAGCAACGTCTTTAATCACAGTGAACGCTGGGGACACACTAGCCTGTGAACACCACTTTGCAAAGATTCTCCACTTCTTGTTTACACTCTCAGAGTGGACTGCCAAGCGTGAAGGAGGAAAACGTTTCTGGTCAGGAGGTATCGCCTGGTAAGAGACTGGTGTGGAGACATAGGGTGCTTTATCCGCATGCCATCTTTTCTTCCTGGGCTGGAAAAGATCTTTGTGAGAAGATGGTGACTGGGAGCTTAACCAGCAGAGACACCAGAAGGTTGATCCAAATCTTCGTCCATTTCAGTGTGGAGACAAGTATCAACAGGCATCTCTCCTTTACACCTCTTTGAGTTCTGCTGGTTAGAGTGGAGAGGTGGGAAACGCGTAGGCGAACATCCCCTCCCATGGGATCAACAGTGCCTCCACACCCAGCACCAGAGGATTTGGTACTGGTGAAGCAAAGGCTGGAAGCTGACTGTTCCATCTGGTTGCAAACAGGTCCACAGGGGGACTTCCCAGACGCTAACATATGTGACACTGCATGCGAAAATCATGGATAAGGGTCAAAATTCAGAAAATGAGATTAAAAATTAATCTAAAAGAAGAGATAATTCTGAACAAGACACAAAAAACAGATTTCAATTATCTTTATTACTTTCTGAGATACACGCGTTTGAGTCTCCAGGTGATCGGTGACCCCGTTTTAAGAAAAATTAATTTAAAGTTTGGTAAAATTCAAATAGCCCTAACTTTTTTGTTGGAATTTTCCCAAAAATGAGACTGGTACTATAATGTCAAGAATGACCCATAGAACTTTGTTAACTAACTCAATTCCACCAATTAATTGCTGTTTTGATTAAAATTTCATTTGAAAATGTTGGTTACTGGGCTTAATGATGGGCGACACGTTGCATTCAAACTTTCACAAAAAAAATTGTAAAAAAAAAACTACAAGTCAGAATCACTTCAAATTTTCAGCAAACATCTATGGGTACCTGTGCTTTAATCTGCATAAGTCTGTGAGCTACCTCTGTGATGAGTCAGTTATGCCAATGTTAATCTTGAGGATAGTTAGGTACATCACAAACCATCACCATAATAGCACTGTCACCAACTGACACTTTCACACTAATCATTCACACACTTTCAACCTTGGGAAATTATTGTCTTTGTTTCAGAATCAGTCTTACACTGCCAGCACCCAACCCCCCTCCCAAGCCTAGTCCCCCCCCCCCCCCCCCCAAAAAAAAAAACAATCAATTACAGCAATGGCACAATTCCATTTGAAGCTGCACAAATGGCCTTTTGAATGAAGTGTTTTTTGCACTGAAAGTCACATGTGTTTTTTTCTTTGACCCAAGTCCTCTTTTGATTTTTTTTGGGTCTGCCTGGAGTCCTGGCAGGTGGTGGGGGTGCAGTCTGGCTAGTGGATGGTTTTGACGGACAGGGGGAAGGAGGTGGAAGCTGAGATGGGGTGACCTTTTCTGTTGTTTTGAGACTGAGAGGCTGAGGGCACACCAGATCTCTCTTATTTGGGATCACAAACTCCCTGATCTCATTGAACAAGTACTCCTGCCTTGATTCACTGAGACCTGTTGGGTTAATGATGGGTGGGAGGTCATCAGGTAGGGTAGTGGGCTGTTTCAGTGGTTCAAAAACTTGTACTGGTCCATCTGCAGACTCCTTGCAGCACACACAAGGCTTTCCATCCTCAGTCATTTTGAACTGAAAGTGATGGTACTTTTTCAGTCCCACCAACTTTCTAAACCACTGGTCCAGATACCTAGTCCAGTCACGGGTATGGACCACAGCATTCCCTTCTTGGTCACCACACAACTGTGGTATGAGAATGCCAGAAGATGATGCTGCTGTTACCACAGCTGCGATGTCATCCAGACAGTCCACACGAGTCCGGCGGAAGTTTCTCTTGAACAGCCCAAAACAGGCATCAGGACCAAATTTGGTGTGACCTGCCAAGAGAAACGACAACGTGATGACCTTATGGCGGCCGGTCATGACCCGCCACATCAAGTACTGCAACATTGCATTGTTTTTGTTCTGACCGGCACAGTTATCTGCATGGAGATGACACACTTCTTCTTTCAGTCCATAATTTTCCAGAAAGAAATCCACGAGAAATCACAGTGTTTGCCCCCTTCCCTGTCTCCACTGACTCATCAAGGAGAAACACAGCCTTGTGTGGAATGGCCTCTGCCATGACGCCAAAAACACCACATTTTCTGGGTGTTTTAAAGTACACTGGCCCCGGCTGCAGAGGGTCTGAAGGATAGTGGACTTGTTGAGCAAAGTCAAAACTGTAGTGGGCCATGATGTTCCTTGAGCAAGCTGCTTTGTTGCTTCCTGGTGTTTCCAGTTGTTCCAGTCCTGCAGTTCTCAGCTCTTCCTGCAACAATGCAATTTGTATAGTTTTCTTTTCACATTTTGTGTTATTTGTAAATATCTGATGTGTGTGTGTGTGTGTGTTGTCATTTAAGCATGTAAATGTGTGTGTGTGTGTGTGTGTGTGTGTGTGTGTGTGTGTGTGTGTGTGTGTGTGTGTGTGTGTGTGCAATTTTATATTAATATGCATCTATGTTCTTCCAATAGATCCACGTCACGTGTGTGTGTGTGTGTGTGTGTGGGGGATCTGACAATAAACTTGTTTCAGTGTGTGTATGCATGTGTGCATGCATGGTGATTTGGTATGAAAAGTTGAATGAGAATGAATACCACACACACACAGAGACATACACACACACACAGACATACACACACACACACAGTACAACTTAACACAATAAAATACACACACACACACACACACACACACACACACACACACACACACACACACACAGAGTACAACTTAACACAATAACAGACATATGGGGAGTTTGTGTTATACTCCCTGTTTGGCTAGTATACTTACCATGTCAGACCATAGCATTCAACGGCAGTTAGCCAGCTCTGTCAGGCCGAATTTTTTCCGTGGCCAATGCAGTCATAAGACAGTCACGTGATGTCACCCCACTTCCGGCCCCGGAAGAAGCCAGTGTCAACTTCCTATAAGTCATTCAGCGAGGCCTGGTGTATGGTGACCCCGAGAACCTTGGCGCCAGAGGGGAAGGTAGGGAGGGAATTAGAGTCTGACATGGTAAGTATACTAGCCAAACAGGGAGTATAACACAAACTCCCCATTTTGGCGTCATATACTTTACCATGTCAGACCATAGCAGAATTTAAAGGAATCGGAGGAGGGCGAGCGCCCTAGTGGTTCTTGGGGTTGACCGATATGGCTGCATTGGCCGCCACAAAGGAAATCCCCTTAGACCCATCAGCTCTGGTCATGCGGATATCCCTCAGGTAAAAATTAATGAAGGGATTTTCCGAACGCCAGTAGGCTGCCTCCAGCAGGTGGCGCACGGGGACAGAGTACTGGAACGCTGTGGAAGTGGCCAGTGCTCTGACCTCGTGGGCCCTGGGTGATAGGACAGGGAGATCCTTGTACGCCTGAGCGTAGGTAGATCTCACCGTCTTGGAGAGCCACCTGGAGATAGTTCCCGCCGAGATATCTCTAGTATTGTTGGGGTTGAGGGAGATAAGGAGTCGTCTCTGGGAGGAGCGCCTGGGGCGTGTGCGTTCCCAGTAGTACCTGAGACACCTGGAGGGGCAAAGGTCCATGTCTCCATCTTTTTCTCCCTTTCCCAAGATGTCAGAACTCCGGAAGGAACTTGAGAGAGACTGAGCCGTCCCTGTGGAAGGCGATATCTGTGGGGTCACCGCTGAGGGCGTGAATCTCACTTCGTCTTCTGGCCGAGGCCAGAGCGAGGAGAAAGGTGGTCTTAAAGGAGAGGAGGTCAAAAGGAATAGAAGCAATGGGTTCAAAAGGGGTTTTTCTGAGGGCATCGAGGACCGTAAAAAGGTCCCAGAGGGGAATGCGCCTAGGGGACTGAGCTTCCCGTAGAGCAACTCCTCTAGACACCTCTCTGAGGAGAAAGTCATTGTCAAAAGAAGGGCCCCCCAGTTGACGAATGGTAGTGCAGATAGCTGATCTGTAGCCCCGAATGGAGCCAGCCGACAGCTTAAGGGAAGAGGATAGGTGGGAGAGGAAATTTCCTATTTGGATGTTGGAGGGGCAGTCATGGGGAACAGAGTTATCTGAGCACCAGGTTATCCATCTCTCCCAACGGTAGTTGTAGAGGGATTCGGTGCTGGCTCTGCGAGATGCCGAGGCGAAGTCCCGTAATCCCTGAGAGGCCCCTGCCCCGGCTAGTGTGTCTAGGACGGACTGGGGTCTCTCCGAGTGGGGGGTAGATGCAGATGTTCGCAGTTGGGCTGGCATAGAAGCCACGCGTGTAGGCGAAGCATCTTGGGATTGGAGTGAGGAAGACCTGACCGGGGTTGTCTCAGCATGTCCCAGCGAGGGCTGAGCCGGAGGGGGGGAACGTGGGTGAGGGACTTGGGGTCCGGGAACCAAGACTGGGTCGGCCACCATGGCGTTACGAGGATCAGCCTGGGTCTTTCCAGCCTTGCCTTCCTGATCACCTTGTGTAGGATGGGGAAGGGGGGAAAGGCATACGCCAGTAGGCCCGTCCCGGGGAGGGATAGTGCGTCGACTGCATCCGCCTGGGATCTGGAACGGGAGAGACGTACAGGGGCAGGTGATGGTTGAAGCTGGTGGCAAACAGGTCGATCATGGGCACAAACCAATGGTTGCGCGACACCAGCGAAGGAGGGCCTCTGTTCTGAGGGAGAGGCCTATGGAGCGGGCCTCTCCCCCTTTGTTGACATAGCAAGCTACCGACGTATTGTCCGTGAGGAGGAGAACAAGTCGGTGCGCGACCTTGTGCTGGAGTTGGAGAAGGGCTAGCCTGACCGCTTCCAGCTCCCACTCCCCGAGGCGTGACTGTCCTCCACGTGGGCCCCCCAGCCCAAGTTGGAGGCGTCTGTATAAAGTTCCAGTGGTTGGGTTGGGTTGGGAGGGAGATGGGGACCCCGGTGGAGAGAGTGGCTGGAGTGAGCCGCTCCTCCGTCGCCGAAATGAACCAGTGTCCGAGGGGAATGACCTGGTCCCAGCGGTCGGAGGTCTGTGACAAACGTCGGCGGAACTCCCTCTGAAGTTGGCGTTTGGGGACCCGCCGCAGGGGAATGAGGGGAGACAGGGACTCCATCATTCCTAGGAGGGAGGACAGGGTTCTGGCCGAGGTGTGGGGTGCCTGTGACAGGCAGGAGATGAGGTCCACTATGCGTGCAGGCCTCTCCGGGGTCTGCCAGACGAACCGTAGGAATCGTCTGTGGGCCGGGTGAATCAGGATCTGAAAAATAGGCGTCCTTCAGGTCTACGGATGTGGCCCAGTCGCGATGATGGATGGAGTCTCGGATCTGGGTGGGGGTCTCCATCTTGAACTTGGTGGGCCTGAGGAACTTGTTGAGGGGCGAAAGATCTAGAATGGGCCTCCATCCTCCCGAGGCTTTTGGGATCACAAAGAGTAGAAGCCGGGGTTTGGGTGGGAAATCTCCGAGATGGCCCCTCTTTTGAGGAGGTCTTGGACTTCCGTGCGAAGAGCTTCTGCTTTGGCGGGGGAGGGTTCGTTGGGGGAGGGAGGGGGAGATAGCATGAGGGGGGGGACGCTCGTGGGCCCAAGGAAGGCGAAACCCTTCCTGTAGCACCGCCACTATCCAGGGGTGAGGCGTATGCGTCTCCACTGGTGGGCATGCCGGGAGAGGCTGCCCGCCAGGGGGGGCGAGGGTCTGGGCTGGTGGGTGGGGGATAGGGCGAGGGGGGGTGCTACCTGATCTAAGTCCCCCTCGGGCTGTCTCCCTAGTCAGCTCCGGGAGCGTGACTGTTGGCCTAACCGAAAATTTTGCTGATGGGGTTTTGGCTTAGGCCTTGGGAGAAGATTAGGTCGCTTGGCGGGCCGTGCGGTGCGGGAAGGCGATTGTCTGGGATAGGGTCTGTGCCTGGGGAAGGAACGAAGTGGGGGTCTAGCAGGGCGTGGCGGTGGCCTGGGCGCAAAGGACACAGCCTGCTTGCGTTCCTCAACTGCTTGTGCTATGACGTCAGCCGAGTAGTCGCCAAAGAGCGACTGGACCTGGCCCGGGATGCATCGCAGGGCTGCCTTAAGCGTCGGGGAGAGAGAGGTCCGCGCCAGCACGGCCTCTCTCGCGACCAACAAGCAGTTGAAGTGGCTTCTGGCTGCGCTGTCCGCCGCAGCCGAAAGGTGATGCGAAATCCTGTTAACTAGGTGTCGCATGAAAGGATCGCTGAACAAGCGAGGGTCAGGCTCTTGGTGCGCCTCAGAGCCCGGGTCCCCCGGTACTGGGATGGCACCATCGTCCTCCGGCCATAGAGCCTCCGCTCGCTGAAGGGGCATGTCCAAGTAGGTGTGTCCCGCCGTGGTGTGGAGGATGCCCATCCTGGCTACTCGGACCCATTCCTTTAGGTTCTTAAAGGAGATGGCGCCGGAAGTAGGGGGGGCAGGTGGGGGATCAACCGACGGTCCGACTGGGAAATGCCCATCTCCCTGGTCACGGGATTGTCCGTAAACAAGGAGGCGACTGAGGGGTTCTTGGGTAGATTGGTCTAGATCTCTGGGCCGGGGGAGAGGGAGAGAAATTCGTCAGCGGGTGCGGCCTCCCTCCTAACGAGGTCTGGTCGCCACCGTTCTATCGTGCGGACATCGTACAATGAGGTGGGGGCTAGCTCCTCGTCATCGTCCGCCTCAGGGAGGTACTGGTCCTGAGAGGGTTCATAGCACCCGTCTTCAGGAGGTAAGTCGAGGGGTGCCTGTAGTGTGTCCCCGGTGGCCCTATAATCGGCGGCCGGGACATCGTCCTGCCGATAGGACAGCGCCCGAGGAGGGAGACCAAGGTCGACCCAGGTAAGTGAGGCCGGGTGCCACATTCGACCATGTAGCTGGTCGTGCTGGGTGTTGGCGTTAAGCCACTGGTCTCTCTCGGGGGCATAGAGCCACCGGTCCCCGGGGAGGTAAACGGGCTGTGGCGGCCCTGGGGAAAAACCATGGTAGGTAGGCCGCACTCAAGGTCTGACCAGCGCGTTGGGCGAATGCGTAGGTCAGACATCCGCCGAGTCGTAGCCACGAGACCCTCTTCTTCTTGTAGGCAGAAAGTCCCCGGGGACCCGGGTAACCTGAATCACTGTTGGGGGGGGCTTGAGAGGCCGTGGCCTGTCGTCCCCGTCCAGGTCCGTGCACTGCACCATACACGTCCTTGGAATGGGCCTGGGAGGGCCATAATGGTATGGAGGAGGATGCGGAAGTCGAGCCCCCAACCCGCGAAAGTGCGGATTGGTCAGGATGCGGTCCCGTGTTCCTCCCCCTGGAGGAATATGTCAGGTTACCCTTGGTCCCGCTGGTAGATCCTCCCCCCGGAGGAGCGGGACCGCGGACGTTGCCCAAATGGGGATCCGAAAGGTCGGTTCCCCAACGTCCAATACCCCTAGGGAAGAAGGTGACGTTCGATCGGGGTAGGTCGACCGTCCTTGTGCATGGGCACGGCCGGGCCCATGGCGCGGCGTGCCCGCACGCCCAGGATTATGGACACCACCGAGGTCGTGCGTCGGGGTGACCATAAGGCTGCTTCCGGAGTCGAAGCGCTCCTCGAGCTCAGGTGTTGGCTGCACCTGTGCCCGGTGGGGCCGAGCGCTATGAGTGCACGTATCAATTTGGGGGGAAAAAGAGATACGTGACTCATCAAGGCGAGTGACGGATGGTGATTCCATCCCAGATCCGTCACCCGTGCTGGTCCGCGGCTCGGCAAGGTGCCCCGGGGGCCGAGATTCGCGTGACTCAGCATGATAGTTAGAAGTCTCCGAGCGAGTCCGTAGGCTAGAGGGCAAGCTGGCCGATGGAGAAGGGGTGGGGGAGGGCGAATTCCGTTGGCTAGTCTTTGCTCGGCCGGGCCCCTTGAGGGGAGCCTTGCCATTAGACTTTCTGGGCAGCACCTTGAGGGGAGCTTTGCCCTTAGACTAGCAGGCAGATCAAATGAAAGGCATTTTGAAATGGTGGCCGCTTGCCTATCAGCCTTGGGACGCCGCGGTCGTGCGTCCGTCGGTTTGGTAGACGAGGAAGATCACGCGTCCCTTCCGCGGAGAAGTCGTCTCTGTCTACCCGAACCGTACGTTCATCAGTGCGAACGGATTGCTCCGAGATGGAATCGACCCGCGGGTTCTCCGGGAAATTGAGCGAACTCCGAGCAGTGGAGTGGCTCGACCCGGCGGTGTCCTTCACCATGTTGGGCACAGGTGGATAGAGCAAACCCGGAACACACGACCGCAAAGAGGAGACAAGGTGGCCGATCGAGAAAATCAATTAATCTCGATCGTCCGTGTGGTGTCGTGCAAAGTGCTCGAGAGATCGACTGAAAACTCGAACTACCCGTACACGCCACCGGTCGTGTGACTGGTATGGCTATTAATAGCAATCTCTACACGTGGAGTATCACTGTGTATAGGTGTGATAGTTCTTGGGCACTAAATCTTAATAAGCAGATCAGTGTCACACACCCTTACTCGAACACGTTCTACCTGTGAAGGGTAAAGAGTACAGGTGTGATAGTTATTGAGCCCTAAACCTTAATAAGCGGAACCAGCACAAAATGCGTGCTGAACCCGAGGCTCGGCAATATGGTGGGGGAACACGACCGGCGAGCGGTGCCGACGATCGCGAGTAACAAAGTCGCGAGAGTGCCGGTAAAAGAGACAAATCTTTAATAAATACGCTCCCGAGAGTGCCGGTAAAAGAGACAAATCTTTTAATAAATACGCTCCCACCAAGAGCCTCACACGGCAAAAATACTCAGGGTCTAGTGCAAGCCGGAACCAGCACAAAATGCGTGCTGAACCCGAGGCTCGGCAATATGGTGGGGGAACACGACCGGCGAGCGGTGCCGACGATCGCGAGTAACAAAGTCGCGGGAGTGCCGGTAAAAGAGACAAATCTTTTAATAAATACGCTCCCGAGAGTGCCGGTAAAAGAGACAAATCTTTTGATAAATACGCTCCCACCAAGAGCCTCACATTTGCAAGCCACAACTGAATCAAGTATAGAACAAAACACAGCAAAGTTAACACAAAGGCAAGTATAGGCGAGACAGAGCACAAGACTTATCTTGCTTTGACGGCAGGCCGAAGATGAATGACTTATAGGAAGTTGACACTGGCTTCTTCCGGGGCCGGAAGTGGGGTGACATCACGTGACTGTCTTATGACTGCATTGGCCACGGAAAAAATTCGGCCTGACAGAGCTGGCTAACTGCCGTTGAATGCTATGGTCTGACATGGTAAAGTATATGACGCCAAAACACTCTTGCCTTAAGTGATGAACACATACTACAGTCAACTGTGATAGACAGTGCTGTCAAAGAAATTGGATCAATACATACCACACACACAGACACAGACACAGACACACACACACACACAGAGTACAACTTAACACAATAACAGACATACACTCTTGTCTTAAGTGATGAACACATACTGTAGTGAACTGTGATAGGCAGTGCTGTCAAAGAAACCGGATCAAAGACAGTAGGAGTAATTTACCTTTGCTCTGGCAATAACACGTCTGTACTCCTCCCTCTCCCTGTTTGCGGCAGCAAGGTGTTGAACCGCAGCTGTAGCAAGGTTCATCTTCTCGGTGTCAGTCATGCTTAAACACTGCATTTGCTGCAGGGCATAGTTGTTTTTCTGACACTGCCAGCAAAGGTCAGTCTTTGGCTTCATGGGCAGGATGTCCGGAAGGTGTTTCTTCCACAAGTACAAGAAAGTACGCTTTGAAACGCACCTTCCACCACCTGCATCACAGGCAGCCGAGTACACTTTGTACACAGCAGTTTTAGTTGAAGAACAAGGAAGTAGCTTCAGGTCATCCCTGTGGTAGCCTGGGACACGACCCGGAAGAAGAATACCATGAACTTCAGCGTAGTTTGAAATAAAATCTACAACCTTCTTCTGGTCCTCAAATGTCAAGGCGTTATGCGGCATTCTATTCTTGTTGCCATGTTGTCGTGGGGTCATTCCATTTTCTTTATAATGTTTAATCAGATGGTCCAGTTTCTGATTTGCTATGGTGTGAATGAACTGGAACAATTCACGGCATATTTTGAGTCCGTTCAGCATGTACTGACTGCGGCACTTCTTTCTTGGTGTATTTTGCCCACGCTTAGTGTTAACTGTCATAGCACCAGTGTGAAGGAAGGCCTTAAGTTGGCTGAAAATTGCATTGTCCAATTCTTCTTTCGTCATCCCCAGGTGATGCATGCGGAGTTCAGTCAGCTCCTCAGGTGCAAACTGGAGATAGCAGGGCTGTCCGTCATTCAGCTGGCAGGAACAGGAAAACCGAACAGACAGCTTGGCATCCGGCTTTCCTGCATTAGCATTGAAGCAGGCCATCACCTCTTCACCACCACAGAGGTCCGCTTTCAAAACGACTGGTGGACGAATCACACAGCCCTCAGCCTCATCAGCTGGAAACACACAGAACAGATATTTTGCATTCAATGAAACTGAAAATATGAAGGCTCATTTTCCTTCAATAAAACCACACACATGAAATAACACACACAGTGACACACACACATACTTGCACACACACAAACACATGACATATATAACGACAATGATTTTGAGCACACACACCCCTTCCCTAATGAAATCACCACACACACACACACACACACACACACACACACACACACACACACACACACACTGACAATGACTTACAGCCTCACCCCCATCCCTTACAACTACCCCCCACCCCTCCCCCTGCCCATTCCCCACCCCCTGCCAGTTACAAAAGTTACACACACACACACATACACACACACACACACACACACACACACATGCAAACACACACACACACACACACACATTCATTCACACACACACACACACACACACACACACTTATGATTTAGTGTCATCCCTCCTCCATGTACACACACACACACACACACACACACACACACACACACACACATTCATTCACACACACACACACACACACGCTTATAATGATTTAGTGTCATCCCTCCTCCATGTACACACACACACACACACACACACACACACACACACACACACACACACACACATTCATTTATTTACACACACACTGATAATGATTTTGTGTACAGCCCTCCTCCCCCCCCCCCCCCCCCTCACAAAACCACAAATTATACCCTATCAGTATTACCCATCTGTACATCATCTGTCATCTGAAATGCATTATACACTATTTCCTCCTTTTTAAAGAGATTTGTAGCACAGCATTCCAAACACCTTAAATTAAGTGCCACAATTATATCTATCATCTGAGTGTGATGTTTTTCATACTTCCATTCTGGCCTTGGCTTGTCAGTGTTGCCTGTTACTAAAAATAGTATCAACAGCATCAGTGTATTTCACTTGTTTTGTTAAATCATACTCGACAACTTAAGCTATCATTCATGGAAATCAAGTAATATGTGTGATATCTTTCATCACAATAATTCCTGCTCGCCATACATGTTCACAAACTTTAAAAAACAACAAACTTATGCCGAAGCGACAGCATTCGTGGGACAGTGTAAACAGATCACTTACCAGATTCAGCGTGTTCGTGTTCAGCCCCATTTTCCACAGGCACAGGTTGATCATCTTCATCCTCACTGCTAAGATCTTCAACTTCAGATTCTCTGTTGTCCCCAAAGTAGTCTGTCACTGCTTCAATCAGTTCTGGCGAGGTGAAATTCGCCGTTTCCGACAGCAGCCTTGAGATCTGCACGCTCGACAGCTTCGACGTCGCCATTGTTGTTTCGTGTTCGAAAAGCACGCTTCCAGTTACTCACTTTCGGCAATTACTGAGCTTCGACGAAAAGACTGAGAGCAATAAAATTTTAGACTTTAACAGTAGAAGTATGCTACTTTCCAAAATAATTCACACCGGAGAACAAATCTGTAGCGATGATGTATCCAGCTTCAGTTAAATCTGATCATGGATAAGTCGCTCTGACCACAGTGATCTCACATTAAATCGGAATTACTACGCATAAACACAAAGAAATAGTGTTGGAATGTGTAAAAGTAGGGCTTGTAGACAGTTTACAACCAGATTGTGGTGTTATTCCGCTCTTTGCGACTCTGAGGTGAATGAAATCGTGTTGGAAAGTGGGGCAAACGAGTCCGCTTGTTTCCCACAGTTTCCCATCATTTCCCGACAGAAAAATATTAAAATAAAATACTTTTACTTCGTATTTGTTAATAATACTTGAGAATTTAGCAGATAAAACGTCATAGAATCTAAATATTAAAAAAAGTCAACATCGATATTTTTAGCTCCAGTCACTTTGACCGCGCGCAGCACAAAACTACAGCTGGCGACTTATCCATGATTTTCGCGTGCAGCGTCACATATGGAGCAAAAAACATTCTTGTTGAGCATCCACTCTGACAGAAGCACCTGATCCTTCCTGGACAGGGTGTCTGCTAGCGCATGAGTTTGCCTGGAATGTGCCTCACAACAAGAGCAATTCCCATCGACTGGCAAAAAAGATGCAATGTCACAGCCAGATCATTCAATGGCCTGGAATAAGTACCCCCTCGGTTTTTCATATAAGCGACTGCTGAAGTATTGTCTTAGCACACAGTCGCCGTCTTTTCCTTCCAAGACTTAAGACTAGGTGCAATGGGCCTGTAACACTGCTTGCATCTCTAGCAGATTTATGTGCTCTGTGGTCCAGTCTTCCCAGAGACCACTGCACTCCAGATAGAGGCATTATACATGAGCTCTCCGTCAGGATCTGCTTGTGTCAACACAAAATTGTGTGCGATGACAGAGGCATGCCTGAAGTTAGCCAGTCCATGTTCATGGCTGAAGAACTGTCACAATGGCTGGGCCCAAAGTGATTTGAGCATCCCAGTCCACAGATGTCTGAGACCAGAGGTCACTTAGTGCTCACTGCAAAGGACGCAGATGTAGGCAGCCCCATGGGACAAGTTGTGCGGCAGCTGATGCCAGACCAATTATGGTTTGAATGCTGCAAGGGGTAAAGACTGGAGACAGGAGAGACTGCTCCAAAGAGCTGATCTTCTCCGCCCTGGGTCTGGTAGTCGCACTAAGTTGACATCCGTCAGAAAGTGCACACCCAAATGTACAAACCTCTGAGAAGACATTCTGTCCGACTTCTCTAGCTGACCAGAAACCCCAGTGAGGCAAGTGTCTGCTCCAGTACTGACAGGTCCCTTGAAAGTCTCTGGGTCTTAAATGTTTCTGCAGGAAATCGTCAGAAGTAATTGCACAACATGGAATCTGTCCAGCGTCATACAACCAGCATTACTGTGTCCATCACCATGATGAAGACCTAAAGACTCAGAGAGAAACCAAACGGGAGAGCCCTGAAGCAGTAACCATACTTCTACACTGCATAATGCAGGAATTTCTGAGAGATCATAATGGATGGGTACATGTAAATACACTTCCGACAGATCCAGGCTGACTGCCCAAATGCTTGGCAGAATCGCAGAGCACACCTTGCAAACAGTCTCCATGACAATTTTTTTTTTTTTTTTTTTGGGGGGGGGGGGGGGGGGGGGAATCTTCAGCCTGTTCTAATCTATCACCGGCCTCCATTTTCCACATTCTTCTTGAGGACAAGAAAGAGGATGAAAAAATACCCCCTTGACTCGGTTGAGGTGAGGTAAGGTAACATTGCTTATAGCCCCTGTGGATTGCCGGTGCCGGGGCTGCGGCGGGGCCGACCGGGCTGTGGCTGTGGACGGGGTGTCCGAATGAGCGGCGTGGGTGCACTGCCTCTGAGGTGGCGCAGAGGTTGGGACAGCAAAAAAACAAAACAAAAAAAAAAACCCCAAAAAACAAAAAAATTGCTTATAGCCCAGCCGACCGCAAAGGACCATATCATGGCTGTCACCATGTTAAAATCAACTCACAAGTCATCCCAAAAAAAGCCCAAAACTTTCACACATCTCTTTAAAATACATCTAAAAACGTACCGAGGGACCTCCCAAATCACACCTTTCTTGAGAAGTGTCTGGACCTTCTCTAAGAGCACTTTCGCTTCGGAAGGGTCGGCTGGAACTCTGCTCCAAATGGGAGTGAACGAAAGTAGATGAGAGCACAAAAAGGAAATATTCAAACCGAACCCTTATGATGGAAAGCACCCATTCATCCAATGTCTTTCCCACTGCCGTAAGAAGCCAAGAGATGTCCACCCACTGGCAGAGGTTTGGCAAGAACATAGCCAATGGAAGCATCCTTGTCCTTGGCCTCGTGAGCCTTCCTGGAGGTCTTTCAACCGGTGCAGGGGGGAACGAAAAGGAATGGACTGATTGATGGTGGAAAGAAAGAAGACGGAGCTGAAGCTCACACTTCCACAGAGGCTGAAGCAGAAGGTTCCCTGAATCTCTCAGAGACACAAGGCAGGGAGTCCCCACAATGGTGAGGCTTGTCACAACGCTGTCTTAACTTCCTGTCTCTGACCCAGTGCTTTGAGCAAATTGTCCCTGTACACTAAGGACATTCTCCCTGACAGGGACAGCAAGGAAAGAAGAGCCGCTTAAGAGACTGTCACCAACCATTCAGCCAAATACAAAAATTTCTACAGATCCTACTCCAAGACATTTCGTTTTCAAGAGGGAAAGGAGGGAGAGCAAGGACATTTCCACCAAGGAGACAAGACAAACCACCAAGCAGGCAACTTTTGAAAATAACAGGCTCAAAAACTTAAAATTTGTTGGGGTGCATTAGGGCAAATACATTGCAAACAGATGTCGGCACTCAGCCTGAAGAGTCAAATGTGTATTCCTGATGATTGGAATAAGTTCCAGGTAAACGGCCCCAACTTGAGGATACCTGATGCATGCAAAGCGGGAGTTGAGGAGCATAGTATTGAAGGTGTTCTAAAACTTGGACCCTGCAGGAAGTGGGGTACAAAGAATTCAAAGTACAATTCAGAAAGCATACCCATCGTAACCGACCAAGTGTTGCTGACTGCCAATCTAGCTAATGAAAATTTGGAACTAGGGGAAACATCATCAACACAAACATCAGCATCAAACTCATCCTCCTCTCACCTGACAGGCTCCCATTCCCACGCATCCATACCAGACATGGGTGGTCCGAGCACAACTAGTCCTCTCTGCTTGACATACCCAGGTTCACCCTACCGTACTGGTGACCCCTCTTGGAGTCGCCCCTTCTTGGAAGCTCTTCAAGCTGGTGCCATGCCAAGGTGGCAACGCATCTGAGGTCTACCTGGCATTCTTTCAGTTAGCAGCCGCTCCTCCAAAACCAAGTGCCCGGAGGTAAAAAGGTGCAGAACATGCTGGGGGAGACACTGGCCCCGAGACTGTGGGTTGGACAGTGAAACAGGGAGCATCAGCAGTCATTCTTGCCAAAATGGGCAGACTGTCCAGTCAAGGACCGAGCATCGAGCACCAAGTAGACGCAGACCACAACTCACACGAGCTGCACAGTGGAAAGGTGAACAGCCAATTCAAAAGACCCATGTCTCGTGGTTGTTAAGGACAGGAACAGCTCTCCAATATGAAGTGCAGGCTCTGGAAGCTGGAGGCAAAGTAGAAACGTCAGCAGACTTGGAATAAGCCACGGCTCCCTACGACCTTAGCGACTGCAGTGAAGAGGCCAGGCGTAAAAGTCTTCTGGTATTTTCTTCCCAAGTAGAAGTCGAAATTTTTTGCTCTTGAGAGGTGAAAGCTGACTGAAAAGACTGCTTCTGAGAATCCATGAAGGAAACAAGCTAGAGTCAAGAGGACATGTTTCCTCTCTGAGGAAAACTGAATTCAGGCTGTAAAGGTGAATTGTGTATATACTCCGTATGGGAGACTACTCCTGTTTGCCCGATGCTTAATGGAAGAGTTAGCTCCCCCGTTTTCTTTTTTTTTTTTTTTTTTTTTAACCCAATGCCTACCGGGTCGACCTCGAAATTTCCTTTATCTGAATACCGGATCGACCGAGATCAACTGCTGAATACTAGGTCAACAACTTTCGCTTTTACCATCACATATCCCAGAATGCAATCACGACAGAAGAGTCTTCTGGTATTTCCGTTTCTGGATGCCATTTTAGTTTTTGTTGCATGAGTTTTGGTGGAGTAGGAGGAAAAAGGGTCAGACTGACCTGAATGTGGCAGCCGGTCCTGAAGGTGAGATTTTATTTCCCAACGTTTCGAGCCCTGGGCCCTTTGAAGGAGTAGTTTTGCTGCTGTGAATTTTCAAAGTTCAGCCTTTTTTTTCGCGAATTTTCTGGGAAAATGGCGGATCAAGTAACTATGCAACTTGTAGAATTCTTTTTCTGATGTGATATTGATGAAGACAGCGTATTTGCAGGCTACACTCTTGAAGAAGATTTGAAGTGAGACGATATGGACGTTGATCGTGACCTAGTTATAAATAAAGATCGACTGGTGACTGATTCTGAGGCCTGAATCGATAATGATTCGGGCAATGATAATGATGACGTCGAATGGCCCATTGCTGCTGGACCCAGCCCCCCACAAAAAAGAAATTTGAAAAACAAAACTTGCTAGAGATTCTTTAATTGTTGACTAGAGTGGTTGGCTACAAGAAGTGAAGCCCCCAAAAAGTTTCCCTTGTTTTGATAGCCAGGAAACCGGGTCAGTCAGTGGGTGTGTCCCATGATTTGCCTGTGGGAGCGCCACCTTTAGCCTTTTGATTTCAGAAGAATTCTGGCAGACTTTAACGAGAAACAAATTTATTTGCTGCACAAAAGCAAGCAGAAAAGGATGAACATAAACTCTGGCCAAAAAACCTGCCTGTTTATCAAAAGCAAAGAGGAGACGGACAAGAGGTACATCATCACCACAGTGTGTGTGTGTGTGTGTGTGTGTGTGTGTGTGTGTGTGGTGTGTTGGGGGGAGGGGTGGGGGACGGGATTGCTCAGTGCACTTGTGCAAAAGCACATTTTTGCTGAATTCCATCACAATCTAAAGTCTAGTATTCAGTAATCTGTTCTTATTTTTTTCCCCTCAGAAGTTAGAAGACAAATCTTCTGTATGTGATGCCTTCAGTTTAACAAAATTATTGAAGTTTCGTTTTTTTTTTTGTTTTCTTCACAACAAAAGTTGATTATTTCGTGTGCAGACCATACAGAATGACTTTATTTTGTTCCTGAAGGTTTCAGTACTTTGTTTAGACTTGGAAAATCACTCTGTGCTCCTAATCCATGACATTCTGTAGGTACAGTGAATTTCGGGAAAATTGTTTTAGCACCGAGAACACTGAAGTAGAGTTAGTCTGTTCGGTTTTTTTCCCCCTCATGTACCAGTTCACTATATATGGGAAAAAAATGGCTGTTTTTGATGGAGTGATGTCTTTGAATTTTTTTCATTACTTTTATAGAATAGATAAGTTAAAAACAAATTTTTTATTGAGATTTCTTTATGGCAAGTGTGTATGTGTTGCGGAGTTACCTCTCTTGGAATGGTATTCACACAGTCACATAGCACAAAGTCATGTGGTAGGCAGAGCGTTAATGAAAATCATGACATGGTTTTGTTCTATGCCTAGTGGAGATAACGCATTTTTTTGGACAGGTAAGTATGAAGAAAACTTTCAACATGGTGGCTCCAACTTCGGACAGCAATTTGGGTGAGATAATAGCTCTGTTGCTCGTTCGCATAATTTTGAGTTTTCAACTTCCATTCCAACGGTGACTTTCAACTCTTGTCTTCAGCCTTGTTTTTCACTGTCAACATGACTACTCTTAGGTCAACGACTTCTATCAAAAGTAAATTTTCAAAATGAATCATCACTGTCAAACACCGTTACACACTGCTAGGGTTCCACTTTGCAAGGGATTCAAAGTTGCTTTCAAGTGTGAGTGACAAGTAGTCAATTCCCACCTTCCCCCCACTCCCCTTCTCCTCCCTCTCCCTCCACTTGATGACCTCCATTACTCTATCCCCATTCCCCAACCAATCATCCTGGCTACAGATCTTCTACAAGCTTTGCAAATTTATTGTATGCAAATGTTCTTATTAAAATCTAGCTGTCGTCTATCAAGATGAACTGTAATCCATAGTTGAAATCACTGTGAATTTTGCATCACAAATAAGTCTGCTAGTTTAAGATAGATGCAAACACACACACACAAACACACACACATGCACAAAAGCGTTAGACGACAGGTGTTTGAGCTTGACACATAAAAATACAGCTTACAGATCATTTTCTGTCACAGACTTACAGGTGTTTGGCACCAAAAAAAACAACATAATTTGCAGACCATTTTCTGTCAGAGAAATTGTATAACGCAAATCCTCCAGCCTAACTGGCCTTCCTTTACTGACCTTTTTTGCATGTTTAACATCAAACCTCTTATTCATGGTGCCAGTGGATTGCCTTCAGCAATATGACTATATGCAGCAAGGTGAGGAGGTCGCATACTTAAAAGACAATGACTCTTCGATGATATCCGAGTAATTATTGTCAATAATCTTGAGCATAATTTTGAGTCCGTTTCAGACACCCACATTTTCAGCAATATTCTCATTCAACTGTTTTGTATGTCTATCATAAAAATGGTGAAGGCTCCAATTTCTGTTATAGGGAGAGAATTTCAGTGCAGTACTCCATCCATCATTTGTTATCTTTGCGATTGTGGTTGATCGACAACAAATTTTTACAGTAACAACTGGTCATGAAAAAGGGTCTGCATAACAAGGGAAAAAAAACTTGGGCATCATTTTGGTATTTCATGCATCATTTATGCCATACATACACATTAAAAAAAAAACAATCATTCTCCATACATTCCTGTTCTAGGTATCTGATGAACAACGTATTCATCCTTCCTTACCAACTCATTCATCTTCCTGTATGCACAGAGCACATAACTCACAAACACAAGGGCATATGCATAGCAAATGGAGGTGAACAATATAACCAACCCATCCAACACTGGCAAGGGCCTGGCGCATTCGTTTTGCTGTCTTGTCCACAACTTGTCTCCTGGCAATTGGCTCATTCCCTATCTGTCAGCAAAACAACTTCAATAAGCGTCAACTCTCTGTTCAGGAAAAGTCTAGATACATTTGTCACTTACAATAACAATTATGACATACATTACACAATTTTTCAGGGCGCTTACAAAAGCAAACCAAAAAATATAAACATTCAAGTATCTACTTAACTTCATTCTCATTTCAAGCACGTTTACACATCATCAGCATTCTCTTCCTGGTCATCTTCCACGCCCCCCCCCCCCCCCCCCCCCCAACCCGTGCGTCCCCTCTCCATATATACACATAAACATGCACACACACACGTGCACATCACAGATCCACAACCATGCAGCAACAGTAACATGAATATCATGATGCAGAAAGCATCAAAGCAATCGATAAAACTGAAGGAAGAAGAGGATTTTCAACATATTTTTTTTAAACCTTTGTTTGATACATCTTTGAAATTAAATAATAATTCTGAAGTTGGTATAGCAATGGGCAGCACTGTTTCTCCACTGCCGTTTGTGTTGCAAATGGACATTTTAAAGGAAGCCATGAACACACAAGTTTAGCAGTCCTCAGGAATGAATACCAAATGCCCTTGTAAAAGCCTACATGGATAATACAACAGTTCTTTCCACCAAGGAAGATGAAACATACAAAATGCTGAAGCAGTTACACATGTTAGTTGTTTCATCCCGAATGAGTTTCAAACCAAAGAAGTCACAAAGCCTCTATCTGCAGTAACGAAAAGTAGCTGGAACAGTTATATTCACTGTAAATAAATAAATAATGTTGCTTATAGCCAAGCTGACAACAAAGACCCATATCAGGGCTGTCACCTCGTTGAAATCAACTATCAACTTAGATGCAAAAAAATAAAACCACACAACACAACTCATTTAAACAGATTTTCTCGAAACATGCTGAAATTTCATTAAAATCTTTCCTCCATAAAATCTTAGATTACATGAAAAATACATATATGTCTTCAGTAACTCAAAAATCACATCAGGTACATCTCTGAACAAGATTTTCTCAAAATCTGCTGTAAAGTGTTTATGTCTTATACAATGTCAGTCACAATACTCTAAATGAACATGTTTTAAAGTGAATGGTACATCAAATAGAATGCACCAAAGAGCGTCTTCACCTTCTTCAAAGATATGAGCGAGTGTAAAAGGAATGTCCTGTGTGCAAACAAAACTATGTCTTCTTTATAGCTGCCTGTACTCTGTGGTCCAGCAGATATGAATGCACTTTTGAAAGGATTTGGAGACAGCTTTCTGGGAGATATTTCAGAAGCTGTCATGGATGTCATCAAGTCCAGGAGCAAACTGTACAGGTTTGCGGAGCTGATTTCAGTTCATTAATTGAAAATGGCAGACTGTAGACATCAGAGAAGTATTTAAATCAATAGGGCTGAATGAGCGACTTGTGAAGGAGTAACAAGATCCTCCTGCTACTCCGTCCAGTGATATTTATTATGTGCAAATATGAGTCTCTGAAAATTAAATTAAATTCCCACCTAACACACTGGAATTCAGGCCAATGCATCACTAAACCATACCAAATTTACTGTGATGCAGTGATTTTCTTCTGTATGCATTACAACACTGAACTGTGCTCACATGATAAAAGCACTTTTGTCCAGTCTGCCACGATGAAAAACGATAAAGGTGTTAACTTCCCTCGACGTTTTAGAGTGTTCTGAATCTATGAACAACTTCTGTTTGAGCACTCTTCTTCACTGAAACCCAACAAGTCTTCAAAATAGATTACCCAGGCTATGACTGGAGCACAAGATCATGTGATAACTGACTGAAATGTCTCACATAGTGGAAATTCCAGAGTTCCCAGGTGCTGGGCATGAAGCAAAAAAAGGGACCTTTAAAGGACTTCACATCATTTTAAAAGGACCTTTGCCTACATGACTTTACAGTATAAACTGCAAAAAGAAATTCTTCTATATGATGCTGTTTTGTCATTTCCAAGAATAACACATAATTCAGCGTCAGCAAAGTTGATGTTAAGTTTTTTGCATGAAGTTACAGTGGAACTGGCATATAGTTCCTTGCTTCCACTTGCTACCATTTCTACCGCATGTGTTCAGCAATTTCAAAAGTGCGAAAAACCCATGTTTGTGCTGCATGTACCTTTGTTGGGGTTTGGTAAAACCACAGTAAATGAATCACTAAATCATTCATAGCTGTATGGATTTTTGGCTGATGAACAATATTGAAAAGACAGTTACAAAGTTGCCTTATAAACCTGTCATAAACCTCAACCTTAGAATATTTTTCTTTCTTATCTATTCTCTTACTTTGCTTCTAATTGCTATAATAATTTCCTCTCCTAACTTCACATACCTAATAAAATGTACACTGAATACCAGGACCCATTCCTCTTCCACAATGAAGACAAAATGCTATATCAAGATGAAAACCAAATTATTCATCTACAATCCTAACTATCTGTGAACACTGTCTTGGTCATATTTTCTGAGAAGTGCATACGTATGCATTCAAACAAATCTGGAGACAAAGAAAAAGAAAACAAAAAAACAGACAGCACGACAGACTGACAGAATTTAAAGTCCCTATCAGAAAAGTGTACAGCTCCATTACTTACCGAATCCATGGCCAGTCGAGCCAAGCGGTCAGTCTGCAAAATCTTCATCACCTTAGTGAATAAACGGGTCTGCTGAACTGTCCATCCTGCCCTGGAAATTTAAAAAAAAATGACATTCAATTCTTGCACTGTTTGAAGCAGTCAGCCACAGAGGCCTGTTATTGGCCCTTATATTTCATTTCACACTGAAACAAAGAAAGAATAAGAGACCCATAATTCAACCAGCCCAATTTTCCATCTCAATGTCATAAGGCCTTGTCCAAAGGTTAAAAAAAAGGATTAAAAAGCCAATGGCTGTACTGCTTTACCTCTGGTCCTTTACAAAAAAAAGTTACTTGCTCCAAAGCAAGCGACGGTCATTCTATCCTGAGACAGGGTACACATTTGGCAAAACAAAATCAAAGGACATTTCAGGGACAATCAAAAGTTCACTTCACGTTGCTTATAGCCCTGTCAGTGGCCAAGGGGTGTACCAAGACTGTCACCTCACTGTAGTCGCCTCTCAATACAGAAGGAATAAAAACATACTAAAATAACACACAGAATTTCAGTAAAATCTGTCGACTGTGAAAACCCAGTCAGATGAAAAATGTTTCTTTCAGAAAGTAAAAAATCACATCACATGGGACATCTCTGAACAAGACTTTCAAAGAGTCTGCTATAAAGGGTTCATGTCTGACATCATGTAAACCCCCAACTTCTGTAAGAATATGGCTTTTTTTTTTTTCTTTTTTTGTTGTTGGCTGTCCTATCTTCTGTGCCACCCTGGTGGCACTGCACCCACGCCACTCATTCCGACACCCTGTTCACAGCCACAGTCCGGCCCAGCCCGCTGCAGCCCCTGCACCAGCAACTCACAAGGAGCAGTTAATATCAAGATGTCAAGAGGCAACCCACTGGTTGAGACATTGCACTGCTGTCGAGTCACTTCGGTTGTGCTCAGTGGTGCGTGTTCTGATCCAACATATGCAGGACACCACTTACTAA
Source organism: Conus canariensis (assembly GCA_033310375.1). Taxonomy (NCBI): domain Eukaryota; kingdom Metazoa; phylum Mollusca; class Gastropoda; order Neogastropoda; family Conidae; genus Conus; species Conus canariensis. Next base: position 73,843,874 of record CM065716.1, on the reverse strand, counting down.
GTCCTCCTACTGATGACGATAACTGCTTAGTTGCAGAGCCGGTGTGAGTGAGCTCTCCCTCTGGAGGGCGTCACCACGTCCATCCAACAATAGCCTCCATGAATTTACTGATACCACTGATAAGAACATGTTTTATAGTGGGTAGTACATCACATGAATCACAGAGATTCTTCACCTTTTAAAAGATGAGTGGGTGTAAAAGGTGTCACCTGAGTGCAAATGGCACAAATCTGTTTCCTCTTTACTGCCATTAGAGACAGACAGTAAAAAACTGATTTGGGCAGATTTGGAAGAGTTTGTTGAAGTATCTCCCAAAATTTCCCACTGAATGTCCAACAAGAACTAATCATTTACACACTCACTATGAAATGCCATCTTCGTTTATAATATCCCTTGTCCACATATGTGCAGTCTTTACTTTACATGGTCACGTCTGTTAATAATTTCAAAGTCTATTGATCGACGTATGTACTGACAGCCTACTGTAATCACACTCATCTCTCTTTATAAAAATAAAGAAAATCTATGTCGTGAGTTTTCCATCTTCAAGTGCTTTTAACAGTACTGTTGATGAAGCACCTCTCTTGGTGAGACAGTCTGCCAACTGCCTACGAGTTTCAGACCACTTCACTTCTTTCACAATGCCTTTCTTCATAAGTCTTTGATTCAACTGATTTCCAGCCTCAGGCCTTTTCACTTGTTTTGTGGACTTCAGAGCATCATGTAGAGACTTGCAGTCAGTCATACAGACTAGAGGTAGACCATCTGTGGTTGCTTTTCCTGTTGTGATCTCTGTGAACAATGTAGCAACAAACATTGCTTCATCAATGCCTTCTGCCATAGCCAGTGTCTCTCCAGCCAATGTGCTTCTAACCACTCTGTGAATTTTCTTTAAATTCCAGCAAATTGGAATAATCTTTCCTTCATCATTTGCTGCATGTCTAGTACAGTTTCCGCTTACTTCAAAGAATCCATGCTCAACAAAAGCGGTAGTTCTACATCCACAACTTTAGTTTCAATGTTACATTTGACATTGCCAATTTGAGCCAGTATTGTTGCATTCATGTAGGAGTGTACTTGAGCAGTGAACTTGAGCACTATCTCTGAATTTGAAGATCTTGGCAATTGTCTTCATCTTCATGTTTTTCTTTTGATCTTCATGCAAATTGTCCACATACTGTTCAAACCATTTCTTTCCACACACAGTTTTGATACATGCTGTATCAATCACAGCTCATCCATAAGCTTCTGTCATTCAATACTTCATTTTCTGTTTTGTGTTCTTTGGTGAACAATGTCAAGTTGCATTTTAATTCACATTGTTCTTCAGCCTCAGTGTCTGCCATTCTCACTTCTTCTTGTTTATACTGCTTGTAAGGACAATTTCTAGTCCAGTGAACACAGACTCACAAATGGCACACTTTGTTCTCTTTCCATTTCTGTCTAATGGGTTTGTACCTTTTGGTTATTTGTTCTTTATTTGTTGGTAACTTGAACCAGTTTGATCGGAATAGGTACTTCCTTTGTTTCTTGAGAAACTTTTTTTCATGAATGCTTCTTGTTTGACAGTGTTCTCATTTTCAACTTTTGCTTCAGAGGAACCTCCAAAAATTCTCTTTAAAGCTGACTTCATATACAAAAATTTTCTGTCAGATGCTGCAGTTAAGACCAACTGCCTTTCTTTTTCACACAATCCTGCATTGTCTAGCAGCTTGAATGCCAGAGCTGAATCTGGACATTTCATTTTGTGCTTTTTACAAATGCTATAGCGTCTCTCATATTCAATAATGTAGTCAGCCATAGACACATTTGCTTCTTTTTTCAATGTTTCAAAACTGGAGTAGCCCGAAAATGCCAAGTCAATCTTATCTTATAGAAATAATGAATCTAGTGCATTCATAAACAGAGTTGGATCAGCCTTCTAATATCTCTGCTAGAGAAGGTCCCAGTCACTCTGCTCATTTGCAAAGATCTTCTCCAGCTCATTTCGAAAAGATGGCATGTGGATCCAGCATCCCTATGTCTCAATGCCAGTTTCATCTCAGGCGATACCATTCATTTCTTAACATCACCATCAATCTGAGCCCTTCATAAATGAAACCCAAAACCCCAGAAAATGAGTCTGTCAGTACATTTGGCTTTTCTCGTTTATATGTTTGTTTATTTTTTTTTTTTTATTTAAATCTTCATTTTCCCAAGATTACAGATAGTGCAACTGGTAACTGCCCGTAGTTCTTGATACAACTGCAACTGCTCAACCAGCCATGATCATTAAGCATGTGGTCAGTAATTTTCCATCCTGCTCCGACCTTGTGATTCTTCTTTTTCTTCTTTTTTTGTTTCTTCCAACCTTGTGATTTTAGGAATCCTGTTTTGAAAGATAATGGAGAAACCTAGAAAATGTACAAAATACGTCTTTGTTACAAACTTACACTCATGGACACTCTCTGGGGGAAAAATATAGTCTGCAGTGTCTATTCCAATCACTCACAGATCGACAGGAAAATGGCAATCTGTTTTGCATGCAACTTTTTTCCTCATTATTCAGAAAACTCAAATGCAGTCCTTCTTACTTCTTGTTATTCACAAATACTAACAGAAAATATCTGCTGGATGGGGTATTTGGGAAAGAAATGGGTTCCAACTGGGGTGCTTGCAGGCTGAAATTTTAATAACAGCAAAATAATTTGTTCTGTAATTTGCTTGTGCCTTCCTTTGGCAGCCCAGTAATTCCGTTTTTGCTCTAGAAAAAAAAAAAAAGGAGCTTTAAGAAATAACAATCAAGTGGGGTTCTGCTCTTTAGAATATACAATAAAAGGCTTAAGGTTTCTTTTATTCCCTTTTTAAAATGCAAACTGGTTTCAAGAAGACAAAAGCAGCAAGAGAGCTGCAGCTAAACTAACCTATCTTTTTTAAAAGAATGTCAAAATTCAGATGTCATTGAAGTAATAGGTTTAAAGGTCTACTTTAGAGATTTTCGATAATTTGTTAAAAACAGGTCTACATGTCATATAACTACAGTATGGTATTCATTTTTTTTTTTAAATCGCCGGAAGAATTTAACAGATAAAAAACAACTTTTGCACACCTGTTCAAACCCTGCGTGTAAGACCGAAAACCATGACGTCACTTGATGGAGTGGCCGTCAGCCGTGACCTACACAACATGGCAACGCCAAGTGAAATCAACATGAGTTGCGATCCCCCACAGCCTAAAAAGTCACGAGGGGATGGCAGATATTGTGCTGTAGGCGAGTGCAGCAGCTCTGCAGGAGACGGATATTCTTTGCACACATTTTCATCTGATCCAGATACTCGGAAGAAGTGGATTCGGTTCGTGCAAACATGCCGGGCTGCTAAGTTCTTTATACCATGTCAGTTCCAGCTGGACCACAGAAACGAGCTATTCCGACAATTGCCGAGCCCGTTCGAGTGGATCAAAAACTTCATCTGCATTGTGCGCGAAAACTTTGAATGCGGAGTGGTGAGCTTGTACAGATGAGTATGATAGTCGCACGTTTATTCTGTTCTTACCTATGGACAGATCACACTTGTTAAATTGAATGAACGCGTTAAGGCTTGAGGAAGGAGAATCTCCGCTCGCCGTCCACGCGTGATCGCATCAAGAAGTCAGTCGGTAGCCTCCCTCGAGACTTCGGTAAAGTCTGTATGCCTTCGGAATGCTGTGTTCGGGCGTCCAGCTGGAACTGAATAGCTCATTTCCGTGGTCTAGCTGGAACTGACGTGGTAAAAAGAACTTGAGCGTTCAAACTGATAAGGTAAAGGCCTTGCAGAAACATCCCCAGAGTGCACATTGGCTGTCGCAATCATAGTCACTGCTTTTACATGATAAATTAAGTTCCGAGCGAGATGTGCAAGAACCATCAGAATCGCTTTCCGTCGCCGTCACTGACACTCATGTGACGTCATATCCAAGAGCAGTTAAGCCGTGCCAAGATTTAGTTGATTACCTCCCGTTTTCTTGATTACAGGTGAAAATGCCCACTTTCGCGGATCGATTTCGTGTGATCAGGAGTGAATCGGATGTTTATTTTACCAATTTATCAAACATTTCATATTTCTGCATAAGCTGACCAATTATCGAAAACCTCTAAAGTAGACCTTTAAATTTTCAAATTCAATATCTAGAAACTTTCATAACACATCACACGAAGAGTAACTGAAGGATCAAATTATACTAAATCTCAAATCTGATAATTTTTTGCATCATTTTCCTTTGCTCTGGTAAAAAATCACCAAAGATGACTTCCGATTTATGGTAACAAATTGTCTTTTTTCCTTTACTGGACAAGGTCAGTGGAAGTTGCTTTCAGCCTATATTCAAATTATTTCAATCTAAAACAGGCAATAAAATTACCTGAACCAGCTCTTTTTTATTTTTGCTTTGTAATGCAGACTGCTCACACTCTATACAAGCTACTAAACTATTTCCTTTATTGTCATTAAAATTAATATTATTTCTTCATTGTGTTTGTTTGTACATAAAGTTCAAAATAGCTATGGATCCACCAACACGTCCTTTTCACTAGGAAAGCAAGTTCATCTTACTTGGAAATTTTCTCTTCCCAGTCCTCTTGACTGTCAGTGCGAGCATATGATGCATGCCTTTCACACTCGGTCATAAGACTGCGGGCCTTGCTAATGTCAAATGGCATGGACGGTGTTGATGGGGCATCAACAACATCGATCGGGGGATCAACGTTTCTGAAACAAAAAGGAAAAAGGAAAACATGTCAATCTTAAAAGCAAGGAAAACTGCCATCATGATTTTCCTAAAGTTCTTCACTTTTGGTAAAATACAAACATAAAATCACACTAAAAATAAAATGTGCACATCAAATTCAGTTCATACCACACATTCCATAACAATCAGAAAAGTTTCTTTTTAATAATAAATGTGAAAGAATGAAAGAAACTATTGAGAAAAGGTTATCACAGGTGAAGCTCCTACCTATCTCTCTGATTGCTTCAAAATATATATTCCTACACGTCCCCTCCGTTCTTCCTCTGATGACCAAATTTTTCCAATTCCCTCATATAACCGAAAGCAGCACGGTTCTAGAGCGTTCTCATTTTCTGCGGCAATACTCTGGAATTCACTGTCTTTCCATCTACGTCATGCCCCTTCCTTCCTGAGTTTCAAGTCTGCTCTTACGCATCTGTTCAAATGCCAGTTGCAGAATACCACCTGCAATATCACTAAATATACTACATGTCACTTACACACTTTGCTCGTGTAAAAATGAGCTGTTCACCGTGTTATATAAAGTTTTTATGTATGTGACATTATGTTCCAGTGTGTGTGTGTGTATATGTGTATATGCGTGTGTGTGTGTGTGTGTGGTTGTGTGTGTGTGTGTGGCGCCGCGCGCACATGCGTGTGCTGTATGCGTGCGTGTGTGCGTGCGTGTATGTGTGTGTCTGTGTGTATGTTTATGACTCGTGAATGCAGAATTGTGTGTGTGTGTGTGTGTGTGTGTGTGCATGCGTATGTGTGTGTGCCTATGCGTGCATGCGTGTGTGTGAGAGTGTGAGGTGTGTGATGTGTTGTGGTGTGTGTTTTTGTGTGTGTGTGTGTGTGTGTGTGTGTGTGTGTGTGTGTGTGTGTGTGTGTGTGTGTGAGTGTTTGTGTTTGTGTGTGTGTGTGTGTGTGTGTGTGTGTCCTGCTTATATTTTTAGATGCTAAATTGTTCAAACTTGTAAAGCACACTGTAGCCTACGTTGTTAGGATGGGCGCTGTAGAAATTGTCCTCACTATTATTATTATTTAAAAGAAAAAGAGAAAGAACACATTAAGATAAAAGAAGATCATGTTTTAATGCCAAAACAGGAATAACTTGTCAAAACAGCAGCACTGCATGCATCTTCATCAGAATTTTCTAGTTAACATTTATCACAAAATCTGTTGACTTCATTTAGTCCATTCTTGCAACTAGTTAAACTCAATAAAACTCTCCTCAGCTCACAGTAGAAAATGTCCAAGATCACAAAGTCTGAGGGGAACTGAACAAATACAGGCTTGTTTGAAGGGATGGATTAAGTCAGCACAAGAACTGCAGATTCAACTATTCAAGCACACCCTTCTTCTATCACCTCCTACTAAAGCAAAGAGAATAAAATATATATTTTTAGACCAGAAGGGAACCCCCATCCTCTCCCTTCTAAATCAAAGAGTATGTTGCTGTTATGTGGACTGTCAGTCATCAGATGGGCATGATGGTTCCCTCAAAAGCGCACTCACAATGGCTCCACAAGTACGTCATTTAGGTCATTAACATGAGGCAGAGTATGTGGCAGCCTGCTTAATGCTAAAATTAGAACAGACTAGGGCAAAGCAACTCAGCAGCAGTGCAATGACTCCTCATGACTTCCTGATTAACTCGCATTGCATCGAAGCATTCATATTGTACAGAGAATCATTAGTCCTAAATAACCAGATCTCGTAGGGGCTCATTTAGCTTGATTTTACAATTATATTCCTAACCAAACATACAGTCTTTGACAGGGTTTCACACTGCACAAAGGGAAATAAACCTGTCTAGCAGTATGCAACAAAACACAACATAATCATTAAAAAAATCACAACTGTAATGTGATATCTACTGTGATACAACTAATCTACTAAAAGCAGTAAAACCATGCTGTAATGACAGCACCAGTTTGAATGAATAAATAAAAAAAAAAAATTTTTAATTAGAATTTCATTACAATCAAACAAAAATTCATTAAAAAAAAAAGAAAAAAAAAGTCATCAATAGGCATACTGCAGAATGGCGAGTATAGTCAATTTTGGACATTGTGTTCTCTCTTAGTACCTAGTCACCAGATTGTGACAAAATAGCTGGGATGTCTTATAAATTTAACCAGAGCAAAAAGTGCAAATACCTAATATTTAGGCAGAGGAATGGGTCAAAGGCTTAAACAATGGATTAAGAAAAAGTCAAAAATAAGAAAGACTTATTCAAGGAGAAAGAAAATCGTAAATAACTAGACCAGGATTTCCAGAAAACAGAGACAGAATTTGCAGTAAAAAGAAAACCACCTAAAAAAAGAAGACAACCATGAAGAAAAAGAAGGAGAAATAGCAGTCCCCTAAATCCCCGCCAAGACAAGCCAAATGCTCAAGACACTTTTTTTTTTTTCACTACATCTGTATCTACTGAAAACAGCTTCTCAATTATCTTGAAAATAGCAACAGCAGGCATTCTTACAATCACCTTTTTCACACTCTTATTATTCAACAGTATAAAACACTGGTATCAAATTTACTTACACACTTTTAAAGAACACTTCAACAATAATTCATTTAACTACATGCAGCAAAGTAAATCTTTTTCTGGATGACAAATAGTGAACTTTCTCTTTCCACACAAGCTTACCTTCCTTTGAATTTTAAGATACAAGTCCAAAGCTGTTACAGTCTGTCTTCTTTCATTCACCCCATTTTACTCAGAACTTTCATTTCATCCTTTAGTTTTAGAATAAGAACAACAGCCTTTGAAAAATTCCATGCTTGGTCACTTCTTTCTTTGGTTTCTGGAAGGCCAGCTGAACACAAAACCAAACACACTGTAAATTACAGTTTGCAAGGTAATAGCTAACTCTGGGTGACTTTGGCCTTTCTGTCACAATCATGTTTGACTCAAAGTATCTGTAATTGTAACTAATCAACAGCATGTTCATCGTTGTGAAGGCCATACCTTGCTAGCACCCTTGAAAGTTTTGTTCAGTAACAAATCAAGCAAGATAGTCGATAAATCCAATTGTAATGCTGAAGCTGAATTACTGGGCTGCCAAACAAATGGAACAAACCAGTTACAAAACAAAGACAACACATTCTGACCTATTGATCTTCAGTAGGAAGGAAAAATAACTTTCAAAACATTAATAATAAAGGACAAACAGATATTTCTCTTCTTGATTGCAATACAGAATGTGGTCTTGGATTAAAAACCAAAACTCCATAATGGCCAGCGATTCTCTGCAGCATGGCTTCAAGTCTATCTAACTGGCCAGACATTTTTGCATCCAGTGACTGCAGATCCGCAAACGCCACTGTCGCAGCCTCTTGCCACTCAGGGCTCTCTTCAGCCATTGCGTCAGTTTCTGCTGACTTTCAGTGTTCAGTCTCTGCTGATATTTTGTCAGTCTCTTGCTGACGACACAATCGATGAGGGAATGGGATTTACCAGTCTCAGCTGGATAACGCCTCTATTGTCGAGTATAAATTTGGGCAAATTTTGGAGCTACTGGTGTGTGAACTTCTGTCATAAAGATAAGGCTAAGCCTACTGGGTACGGGCCCACACATGCACGATGGTGGCCACTAGCAAGCAGGGAACGAGTGAGGGTGAAAAAGGATTTTGTACTCACCCCTCAAACTAGGTTATTCTATGCTCAAATAATCAAAAAATATAAAAATATATAACCTTCACTGATTGTAATTATCAACTGTTTATCAATTTTATAATTACTGTGTATGAAGTCTTTCATTATTTTGTGTGTCATGTCCATGTCCCATCCTTGGCCTGCCTGGGCGTCAACTGACTATTCTTGGCTGGCACGTGATACTCACGTGACTCCATATGACTGAAGATAGGCGATAAATAATTATGATAATAATGATATAATGATTCTAAATTCAGGTTAAAGAGCATACCAATTACTTAAAATGGGATAAATCATTATTTTGCTCTTTAACCTGAATTTGGAATCGTTAAAAAGCTAGCATTGAGCTCTTTAATTTGCAACTTCCTGCAGTTAGATCCATGACCGAACCACAGAGAAATACTGATTTTGTTAACTAGTGATTAACACATGTAAGTCCCAAACTGCTTCCCCGAGGGCAAATTTGAGTGTTGCATACAACACTTTATGATCCAGTAACTGGTTACTGTAGGGGCTGCAGGTAAACTAATCAGACTGGCTACTGTCAGTGTGTGTTGTGTGTTCTGTGCTTCCTCTGCTTTTTTATGCAGTCATCATGCTGCACTGTCTTCTCTTTGTTTCCTAATGTAAACTAATGAACATTACAGCACTCCTAACTTTTCTGCAAAGATAGCATCTTGTTCCACAAGACTGTGGAACCCAAACATGACACATTCATGTTACATGTCATCCTCAGTACCTTTGCCTGGATGCCCTTCAGATGATCCATGATTGAATGGGACACCTGGGGAATGAGCTGACCATGGAACTGCTGCGTCCATGCATCTACTGGCCGGGCATGTTAGGCGAAGTCATGAGGTACCTTGTCAAATGTCAGTGCTTTCCATGAACCAACTATCTTCCATGGTTCACACACCATCCACGCCCCTACTAGCTAGCCACAGCTGGAAGTCTTCAACATCAACTTTACAAAGTTGGACTCTGCATGCAATGGCCATAGCTCTGTCCTAGTCCTACAAACGTCTTCAGCAAGTTTGCTTTAGCCATCCTTACATGCAACCAGTAATCCACAGTCGCACATCTTGGTGCATGAATGGTTCCAGCAATATGGGGTGCTCAAGCAAATTCACAGCAATCAGAGCTGGGACTTTGAATCCAGATGGTGCAGGAGCTATGCCACCTCTGCAGCATCAAGAAGACCAGAACAACAACATATAATCCTCCGGGGAATGCACAGTGTAAGCAGTTTAACCATTTGCTGCACAACCTGCTGCACACCCTTCTCCCTGAGCAAAAGAAACCCTGGCCAGTATATCTACCGGAGGTGGCGCAGGCATATCAGCACGCTACATGCCTCAACTGGGTTTGCACCTAGTTTTCTCCTTTTGCATACCTGTTTACCCTTTTCATGACTACTCAGTATTCATGTTTTCAGTATTTTGAAACAAAAATCAGTACTCAAATGCCTCATGCTATCTAACACACAAAATGATGACATTTTAATTCCAAGAGGAATACAGTTCTTATTTATAACTTTTAGCAATCAGATACCTTTACATATTTTTGTCAACAGTTAGATACCTTTCCACCTTTCTCTTGATTTTCTTTTATATTTCTCCTTATTTTGGAAAATGCTTTGAACTGCTCGCTTATTCAAGATGCAAGCACGAGTATAAATACTTATTTTTATTTTGCAAACACTTTGCCCTTTTGAACTGCACAGATCATCAAAATCAGCAAAAACAGATCATAAGTATCGAAGACCTAAACTTCACATGGATAACCACCACCATTTAATTAAGTAAATATCGTATCCACAGTCAGGCTTATAAATCCCATGTTATCCCTTACAGAAATCAACTATTCTTACTCTCACTCAACTAATCCACTGTCAGTTATCCTAATTTGCCGAGTTGTTGGTTGTGAGAAAGTCTACTCTCTCTCTTATTAATCAGATCCTGAACCGTGTTTCATTTTACAAGATAAGTGTTACATCTCCAAGATGACAAATGTACAGACACTTGCTCTGACACTACAGAGCAATTCCATGATATGATATACACAGAGTACAATACAGTACAGTGTTCTTTGGTAAAAACAGAAGAAAGAAAGAACAGAGAATTACACAGCACAAGAATAACACCAAGTGACCTGTGCAACATTTCCAGGGTGGAGGGACGAGTCTGCTTGGGCATGAAGAGCATGCGTAGAGGGCGGGCACTGCTAGCATCTGGGTGTGCAGACCAGGGCTTAGCATAGCAGTGATCTAGCATGATAACATCCATCTCCTGCTCTCCAAAACCAGCCCCACCAGCTGCCATACCAAGCTGGGTCAGGAAAGAGGAAGACGAAGCACTGAAGCGATGTCGCACAGTCAAACTCGTTGAACTGTCTTGCTGAGCCATTCTGGTTTGGTGAGCTTTCACTCTGCCGCCATGGTATAACATGAATCAGAAGCTGTGGACAAAAAAAGTTACACAAAGGCATGAAGATAAAAATCCTACCTATACTAATAAGGTATGATGAATGGCAGAGAAGAAATAAACCACTAATATTATTTGCAGCCAGGTCAACGAGTCAACAACAGGGAAGAAAACACTTTTAAAAACAAAATAAACAGATTTGTACACATAAAACTCAAGACTAAAATAGATGTCTGATCCTGAGAGTGAGACTGAAAGACAGTTCAGATTAACATTTTCATACATTTTCATAAAACAATGCCAGGCATGCTAAAATACTGACAGAAATTTTCTAATTGAAAAAAAAAAAGAAAAACAAAAAGAAAAGGAAACCTGACAACTCGAGAGATGCAAGTCACATCAAACTGACTACTCCAAAATTATTTTATCTATACACACCCCAAACAAAATCATCTGTTCCACTCATTTTTGACTGATTTTCCTACCTTCATATACTGAAATAACCAAAGTGTATGTTTACACTATACTCTGTTTGAACTTTCATTCAACAAACAACCTGTTTAAAAATTATCCCGTTAAGTTGATCACACTGCATTTCACTTTCTTTTTTTTCCGGAAGGGAAAGGAGTGTAAGTATGCGTGCGTACATGCGTGCGTGTGTGCGTGTGTGAGAGAGAGGTGGGGTTAAGAGGGGAAGGAGGGGGAAGGCAAATGTTATTGACTGTTTCCAAAAAAAAATTTTTTTTAAGTGCCTAAAGAACTGACATTTGGCATGCTGCAAGATATGAACAAAGTTAAATGAAATTTTTAATTACTTTAAAAGTATGGTGGGTGGGGGGAGAGCTTCAGACAGAATAACCAAGGAACAAAAGCAACAGTTAAAAAAAATTCCTGTCATACTTGTGTAACCATTTTAATTTATTCTCTAAAGGCTAACAGGTTGTTAATCTCCTAAGTTCTTGCAATAGCTGAATAAGACACATTTAATATAAAACACAAGAAAAGCTGACAGTCTGCTCTAACTCTATGAATCTGGAACCAACTGAGACACTGACAGAGACCAGCCTGCACTTGAAAATGTCCAATGAATCAACTCAAATGTCATGATTTCTTGACATTTCAGGCAGTGTTCTAGCAGGCTGGGATGTCATCGCAGCCCATAAAACAATGACATTTCTGGCACGTTTCAGCAGGTTGGGGTGTCACAGCAGCCCATAAAACAATGACATTTTCTGGCACCGTTTCCAGCAGGCTGGGGTGTCACAGCAGCCCATAAAACAATGACATTTTCAGGCACTGTTTCCAGCAGGCTGGGGTGTCATAGCAGCCCATGAAAAATCGTTTTATCAGGTACTGTTTCCAGCAGGCTGGGTTGCTATAGCAGCAAGTTCTGGTTTTCCTTGCACTGAGCCTGCTGTTAGAGTTGGCCAGTAATTTGAGTTTATAGGGATTAGGTCATGGTGGAATTATCTTCTAACCTCACTTTCTTCCATTGTCTCTATACCAGTGTGGGCCAGTCAAAAAAGTCTCAAACAGAATGGGGTTTGACACACATGCAAGTTCCTGTATCTTTGCATTAACACATGGGACCTCAGTTTAAGGTCTCATCCAAATGACTAGGAGGAGGGTAAAGTTTGCTCATACATTAAGTGGGAAGAAAAAATCTTTTGCATTCCAGCCATCTCAAGCAAGAATCAAACTCCAGACTGTTACGAATGGTGTGCGGCGCATGTTTTGCTGTCTGTCTCTCACCTGAAGAAGTTTGGATGCATGCACATCTTTCTTTTTTCCTACACACACCCACACCACACAAACATAGATAGCCAGGCAATATGTTAAGTTTCTTCATTCTTTTTTGCTGCCTGAACTATCAAATCACAACAAACACATGTTACAAAAGAAACAAAAGCAGGTACATCAATAAATTCACGCCACCACCACCAAGGGCGCGCAACAACATGAGGTACTATACTGACATATCAAACTTTTTTTTTCTCTTGCGCAGGCCAGGCTGGCACCCACAGCATAATCACCACAGACAGTCTATGCACTTAACCACATCTGGCCTGAGTCACACAGTCCTCACACAGACAAAAGCCACCCAAAGAAGCAGTTTGTGGAGTCCTTCAAGGGACTCTTACACATGTCATCGTCCCAACCGAGAACTCTGAAGCCCTTTAACACACACAATGCCTACTGACCACCCCCTCAGCCTCTCCACATTCCTCTGGATGGAGACAGCGGCTGGGCACAGGCTGCACCCCACACAAGGTAGACAGTCAGCTCCAGGTCGACACAGGTGCTTCACCAACACCTGGGGAACTGATAGCTACCATGATTATCTAGCCTACTTCCTATATATAAGGACACTTACCATCTTTCTTCCTGACCAACACAACTGGAAATGGATACAGACTATCTGACAGCTCAGTGATACCAAGATCCAACATGATACCAATCTCTCTCTCAGCAACCTCTTTCACAGAAAAGGGGATACTGTAGCACTTCTTCCTAACAGGGACATCTGTTGTAAGAGGGATCTCTAAGAGTACATCACCTGAGAAAGAACCTGGTTTAGCAGTCAAAATGTCCTGTAAATCATCAAACACAGCACACAACTCCCTGGAACTGCTGTCAGACAAAGCACAATTAAACTGTACTGAACGGACATCTTCATCTGGCACAGAAGACGCCATCGGAACAGTTAAAAGTGGGAATGGGTAAAGCGTCATCACAGTCCTGGAAGACACCAACAGTACAAACCACTTCATGAACAACAGACTCTGGAGAGGGATCCTGTGTAACCACAGAAAGACCAACTGCTGGAGAACACTCCGAAGAACCCTGTTCTTGCTCACAAGCCAAAGGTGCTATCTCTGACCAAGGCACTGGAGTACCCTTTGAAAGAACAACTGTGGGCACAAGAAGATCAGAAGTAGATACAACAGCACGACGAATATACTTTTTGAGCATTTTTGCATGAAAGATCTTTTCCTTGCCCTTGACAAGAATTAGGTAATCTGGATGCAAGACTCTGACCAACTGGCTAACAACTTGTTAGTCAGTCAGTAACAAAACTAAGACTTCATCATCAACTCGGAAACGAAATTCCCTGGCCTTCTTGTCAAAGTACCCTTTACCTTCAAAGCAGAATCAGCAGAATTCTCCATGGCTAACTTTAATGAGTCAGCAATGACATTCTTGAGTTCAAACAGGTAAGAATAGAGGTTTGGCCTCAACATCCTGAGCATCTGACTGAGTCCACGTCTCCTGCAGCAAAGCAATAGGTCCACAAACCTGCCAACAAAACAGCATCTGAAAGGGAGAGAAACCTGTACTCTCAGAGGGCAACTCTCTGCAAGCAAACGACAGTGAAGGCAAATATCAATGCCATGCCTTTGGGTGAGTACGGACAATCTTTTTCAACATGGACTTCAAAGTCCCATAAAATCTCTTAACATGACCATTCACCTGCGGGTGACATGGCAATGTATGTAAGCCCTCTGCACCACACAAAGCATGAAACTGCTTCGTGAGATCAGAGTTGAACTGTGTTCCTTGATCAGACAGAATCTCCTTGGCGAAACCCAAACGAGAAAAGATTCCCAACAATGCCTCTGCCACAGAGGAAATATCCTTCAACGGAACAGGCTCCGGAAAACGGGTAGCAATATCAATCATCATGGTCAAGATATAATGATGACCTTGCTCCGAAGGAGGAGACAATGGACCAGCACGATCAACAGCCACACGATCAAATGGAGTAAGTGCTCAGTGGAACAGAAGCAAGGGGCACCGGCCAAACTCTACCCTTTGATACCGTCTTCTGACACACATCACAGGAAGCAACATACTTCGCTAATCAACAGTCACTCCAGGCCAAAAGAACTTGTTAAGAAATCTGGACAGAGTACTTGGAGAACCACAATGACCTGATAAAATCAAATCATGCACCACAGCCAACACAGTAGGTCAAAGTTCAACAGATACACCACCTTATCAAAAGAAATATCATTTTTGAAAAATGCCTGTACAGAACTCCATCAGACAAGTAGTAGTATAGGCAGTTGTACCTAACTTCTTCACCTCACCAGAAGACGCTAACTGGAAGCAAAAGTTCAATGACTCATCATCCTTCTGTTTCTGAACAAGATCAGTATGGGAAATGTTCAAATCATCAAGGATCTGACACAAAGGCTTTTTGTCCACAACATGCTAAGCTCTAGCTCTTGTAACCGCAGCTAAAGAGAAAGGTTCGCTAGACACATCACTCAACTCACCGTTAACAAAAACTCCAGGCACATTACCCACAATGAGATCTGCGACAGGGCTATCCAAGACAAGTCAAATAGCCCACAAAATAAGGACAACTGACTGACACTGTAGCCAATGGAAACTCATCCACACGACCACCAAAAGAAACACACTTCATTGTGGTTCCTAACATCTGACTGTCAGAAACTAGCCCTTTGCGAACACCACAAATGGTAGAACCAGTATCATGCAGAACAGAACTCAAAGTGCCATTCACAGAACCAGACTCCAAAGTAACTTGCCTGTGAAGTCGCCAGCAGCTAAACAAGCAAAAGGAGTTTTCAGAACAGAACAAGAGCAGTCAGCACTGGACTGTTTACTGTCAGCTGAGTTCTCGACAACAGTAGAGTTACCGACCACAAAAGGACACTTATCTGGGTGGCTAAGGGTACAAACTCTACAAGGGTTTCTACCAGACTTCCATGGACACTTAGCAGCTATATGTTCTGTCTTCTTGCACAGAAAACACACAACACTGGTAGACTGATCAGAAGCACCTCCCGATGAACTCTTACCACCAGAGGTATGACAGGCACACGACCACGATAACAGTTACCACCGAAGTTATTTCCACAATCAGCTGAGGAACTCAGATTCTGACCACTATGAAGAAAAATAAAGTACCTGTTTCCCCTATCAGACTGACTATGGTGTGGAACTCTTCCAGACTGACCAGGAGGTCCATACCCAACACAACAAAAAATGTTAACATCAGCTTTCTCAGAAAGCACCTTGGTAGGGTGAGCACGTCTGTATGACTCAGCAGACTTGATCATGTCACCACAAGTTTCCTCATCCTTTTCACACAGAAAAGTAGCCAAAGTCCTTAGAGACACACTCCAAAGACTGTTCATGCAAGATAAGATCCACCAGACCTTCAAAAGACTTATCAATCTTTGACAAAGAAACCCAACGGTCAAACAAACGCCTAAGCTCAACTGCAAAGGTCCCGAAAGGTTCATCTGAGCTAGGCTTAGCCTCACGAAAACGCTTCTGAAAACCATCCGGAGTACACTGAAATTTTTTCAACAAGCTCTCTTTCAGAAGCTCGAATGACACAACATTATTCTCTGCAAGACTGTGATAGAGAGTTAAAGCAGAACACTCAAGCAATGCAGACAGGTATGTTACTCACAAACTCTCAGACCACCCTAAGGAACGAGCATGGGTTTCAAAGCGAAACAAGTAACTGTCTATGTCATCAATCCTTTCTTTAAAAGGGGACAACTTGGGAAAGGTAGGACGATAGGCGTTAGACCTGGGCAAACCAGAACCCTGTCTGTCATTGTCATATCCTGAGACTATGTAACCCTGCTGAGAAGTCACTTGAAAGTGTATTCTTTTTAAAGAATAAAAAATAGTTTCATCTACCTCTGTTAAGCTTTTAGTTTCCTCTTGTATCTGCTCTCTTTTAGTTATCTCTTCTTCCCGTAACTGGAATTCTCTCACCTCGATTCTTTCCATATCTTAGGCAATACATTTATCAACATAGGTCAACACAGCTTCTCCCTCCAAACCACATACCATACCCCGCTGTAAATATTTAAGGAAAACTTTGTCCTCATCCACAGAGGACATGGCAGGACACTCTTCCTTAGCTTTCTGTGCCATAACGAAATATGAAATATTGTCCTGTCCAACCGGACACAAACACTAGTGGACCAAAAAACAAACAATTGCAATCAAAAACCAAAAGATTTCAAACCTCTGTCCACTACACTATAATTTCCAAAAAAGAAGAATTTCTTTTTTAAAGAAACACTAAAGGCCAATCACTCTTTATAAGACTAAGTACTTTTCAAACCCAACCAACAAAAGGATAGGAATAAACAATGAACAGGAATTCAGGGATACGGGGAGAAAGAAAAACACAATCGGCAATCAATTCAATGCCAAGTAATCAGCAGAGGGGAAAAAAAAAAATGAAGGGACAAAAAAAAAATCACCTGGTTGACGGCTCCTCTCCTCTGCCCTCCACGAACAGGAGATTGGGACGCCAGACACAGGTGGGGAAGAGAAAGGGAGACTAACTAGATAGTAACCCTATAGAGGTGGATGGACGAGTCCCTGCAACACTTGCATCCATCACCTGAGACTGTAGGAGAGGGAGGTGGCAGTGAACTGTCTGAGGGGTGGGGACACAGATATTTAAAAAAACCCAACTAACCCTACTACACTACTAAACAATAAACGCAAGTATAAATCAAGCAATGGCACAGCAATAATAACAGAATATAATCAAACTGTTTTCTTTTTTATTTCCAAACACTAAGCATTCAAAACGACCAATTTTTTTTTTTAATGGTTCAGGACAGCCATTTAGTATTTACACACTCATTCATTTGAAAGAAAAGAATCCTAAGAACGCTCAAGAAGCAACATAATCCCCTTGGAAGTAAAGACAGAAACAGAAATATCCAAGAGAGATACCAAAGATAATGAAACCAAAGCCCACAAAGGAAGGAAGAACTTGGCCCTCGTATCTCCAGAAACTATACAGCGGGAGATACCCCGTTACGCTGGAGACGGGAAAGAAATCAAACACAATCAGTCATACAACAAAACAATACAACACAACTCAATTTCTCAAAATGAAAGTCTGCGAACGTGACTTCTCCAAGATATGTGGAGCAAACTATAGGGGCACAAAAACAAATCCTACCACTAAAACAATTTTGAATTTACTGGCAAGAGAAACTTTGGACTACGGGGTCACCAGATGTTACATATGGTGTTCTGTGTGTTTTTGCTCTCTGACTCTCACCTGAAGAAGTTTGGATACATGTATGTCTTTCTTTTTTCCTACACACACCCATACCACACAAACAAAGATAGCCAGGCAACAAATTAAGTTTCATTTTTTTTGCTGCCTGAACCATAAAATCACAACAAACATATGTTACACAATAAACAAAAGCAGGCACATTGATAATAAACTCACGCCACCACCACCAAGGGCGCACAACACCACCAGGTACTATACTGACATGTATATTATCAAACTTTTTTTCTCTCTTGCGCAGGCCAGGCTGGCACCCACAACAGTGTCACCACAGTCTATGCACTTGGCCGCATCTGGCCCGGGTCACACAGTCCTCACACAGCACAAAAGCCACCCACAGAAGCAGTTTGTGGAGTGCTTCAAGGGACTCCCACACAACAGAAGAAACACGTCATCGTCCCGACAGAGAACCCTGAAACCCTTTAACAGACACGATGTCTACTGACCACTCGGTCAGCCTCTCCACATCCCTCTGGATGGAGACAGCGGCTGGGCATGGGCTGCACCCCACACCCGGTAGGCAGTCAGCTTCAGGTCGGACACAGGGGCTTCACTGACACCTGGGGAACTGATAGCTACCTTGATTATCTAGCCTATTTCCTATACATATTTATCATTCTTGTTTGTCACTAGCAGTCAATCTTCACATAATACATTTCACTGGAATTTGGGGGGAAAATATCCATAATAGAATCTACAAAGTTTCAATACAGCGGGTGCATTACAATAGAAAAATTCCTCGATTAACACCATGAGTAACTGCACTGACGAAAAGGATGTCCTCATGTAACCCTTTTCAAAGTACCAAGAATACAATTATAAAGGAACAAATTCCATTTGTCCCTTTTTATCAAGAAAAGAATGTTTTTAATCTTTCCACGTTAAGATAAGATTTTGTTTTGTAGCCCTTTTCAAAATACCAAGGATACAATTATTACATGTAAAGGAATGATTTTCATATGTCCTTTTTTTTTTTTATCAAGAAAACAATGTTTTTTAATCTTTCCACATTATCATCACCAGACGTATTCACAACAGGAATCAGACCAAATTTTTCCAATAATTTATACACACTAATTCCACTGCTCACTTCCAGAGCTCACCAACACTCACATCATTATAATACTTTAGGTAAAAGAGTAATGACACATTTTTTCAATAATACACTGATTTGACTAGATTACTTTTCCCCGAACACATTTAAGTATACACATTCTTTCGTATACTCACTCTATTCTTCTCATCCACCTCTCAACTCACACAATCACTAACTACAACTTCCTACTATCACCCTATGTCTCATCAAGTCTTGTTAATCACAAGATATATCAAGGGAACGGTTAAATATCTTAGGCCCTTACTAAGAACTGTAAATTCACAATCACCTGTAGGAAAAAACTAACTTCATTAGTGCAAACCCTAACTAAGCAAACATACCTGACTACCAGCAAGGACCTGCCTTCAGTCTCTCTTCGGCTCAGTGGAGATGTTGCTGTGCCGGCAACTCTGTAGAGACTGAAGGGAAATCCTCACTCACCTGACAAAAAACGCAGGTGAGTAGCTGTCAGGTAAACAGGTCAACCGGTGAACAGGCAAATTGTTGCCACCTCAGAATTGTCCCCACAATTTGTGACCAGACAAAAATAGTCCATCACACAGACCTTGCAACAAATGTCTGATGTCAGCAAAGTCCTAGTTTAGAGCCCTACCCCCCTCCCACCTCCGTTCATGAAAATCAAAATGTCATTTTGACATTAGCCAGCCAACCACCATCCACACATACAATCCTCTCCAAACCCCACCCCCCTCTCTCTCTCTTTCTCACTGTCTCTGACTCTGAGAGTCTTTGTTCCAACTTCCAAGCCAACTTTTTACATTATGTAACTGAAGTAAAAAAGAAAGAAAAAACAACAACTCACCCCTCTCCTTCCAATATGATGATGACATTTCAAAGAGATTTTCAGTCACTGATAATGCCACTACATTTGGCAAAACACAATTCCGTCACGATATTATATCAGAGAGTCCACTTCCACCTACCCACACAAACTTGCATCACACACACACACACACGCAGATTTTGGCGGGCTCCCTGGGAAGCAGCCAATCTCACAAGAAATTCCTTCCTCAATCCTAGTAGGATGATTACCACAACCTGCCTAATTGTTGAAAGCGGTCTGCCCCCACTATCAAACGGGTTTGCCAACCCACATGTATGCAAGATGGCCCACACACCGATGTCCATCTATCAGATTTCTAGCCTTGAGACATGTATTCATACCAGCTGAAACCCATGATGATAACCATCACTCCACATCACTGCAGGGTATGGACCTAACAACTAACAGTTCGTGACACTACTTAATTGTTCAGCAAAAAAGGGGATGTTGTAATATTAAGGCAGTAACCTACATACATTTTCCTTGGCACTCTCCAGTCTCCTGCTTGATAACATTAATGATACTTCCATGGAAACATAAACAATTCAGAGTGTCAATCAATGATCAACCTAAAGCAGTTTAGATGTACTATCTCCGACTTATTCCAATATACTGTGCAATGTAGTGGTTAACCACTAACTCAAACCTGCCAGATCTGTGTGTGTTCTGAACGTTTCAAAACAGATTAAAAGCTGGAAAGGCATATGTGTAATTATTTACATAAAACACCGGTGGAAATGATGCTCAAAGTTCAATATGAATTTCAGAGCACTCAGAAAAACAAGCTTTGCTTGTCAAAACTTTGTCAAATATTTCAAGAACACAAAAATTGAATTGCATGCATACAGTAATTTATCTCACTGCCACTGTTAGTGTTTGGGCTGGCTGACATATTATTGCCAAGCAGGCATAAACTGCAATGTAGACAATGAAAAATGACAAGAATGTAACATACAAAGGGCATAATTTCAAACAATTAGAAATGAATAAATCTAAAAACTTTAACAAATTTGCTTAACATGGGTAAACAATTTGTATCACAAGTGAAACTAATAAATAGCACATGGAATGTATCTTAGTTACTTAGTACCTGAAAAAAAACAACTCACAATGTGACTAGCTCAGTAGCACAATGTGACTAGCTCAGTAGCTGTGAGAATGTCTTAGAATTTTGCCTCCACTTTATACACACACTCAATTCACACTCAAAAAAAATTATAATAAATCCTTTTTTGCCATTAAACAATCTTATTTCATTTCCCCAACACATCGGACTACTCTGAGATAGACACTGCAGCAAATCATGAACGTAGTGCAATTCTGTTGGTTTTAAAGAGAGGGATATCCCCGACTAGAACCCTGTGCGTAGCACACGTTTAAACTGATCAGTTTATTAGTGATACTGTCTCCATTAGTCTATAGTTAAAAAAAAAAAAAAATGGAAACCAAGCCCTATCAATTTTATTAAAAGCAGTGCATCTTTTGTAATTTACTCATAACGATGTTTGTGTTAACGGCCTTCTTTGGAAGCCTTTTCACAAATACTAGATTCCCCGTTGCGGTAAAATAAAACCATCGAGAAGCTCATGCTCGATTCGTCCTGTACGGTGTTAAATCTGAAAACGTTGCGTCTGTTTGCGCAGTTTTCTTACCCTTTAATCGACATTTTTCATGCTCGGTTTTGTTTCTCACATGTCATAACATATATGTCGAAAAAAGATCACCTGAAAGTTTCCCAGGCGGCGAATTCTGATTAATTGATAACATTCGTCGAAAAAAGATCACCTGAAAGTTTCCCAGGCGGCGAATTCTGATTAATTGATAACATTCAAACCTGCTACTTCACTGGCCTTATAAAGTCGGCGCCATTTTGAATGCGTCGGAACTGATCGCCCTTGATGGGAACATGTTAGCCTATCTAGGCTATGACAAATCCTTTGCGTATGAAGTGGGAATTGGACAATACCTTGGACTTGTTAATAAAGGGCCTCTTATTCTTCATTTGAGTCCCTATAATGAATTGTTGATCATCACTGCAATTAAATACATGGTTATACGACGATTTACAAGCCAGTGGAGGAAAGACGGGTGCAAGTCGGAAAGCAGGAAGGGGGCAGGGGCGGTAACGACAAGTGTTCCGGGAGTAAGAAGACGGTGTTTATTTAAGAACGTTATAAAACTGGACAAGAATGTAATTAAAAGTAGCTATGCCAAGATTGAGACGATTCATTTTTATGGAGCAGAGAGAGAGAGAGAGAGAGAGAGAGAGAGAGAGAGAGAGAGTCAGAGACGGAAACCAAGACCAAGACAGAAACAGAAACGGATACACAGTGACAGACACAAAGAGGCAGAGGCGGAGAGAATAGAAAGAGACGGAGAGACAGGTAGAGACAGAGACACAGAATAGAATGATTTCATAATGAACAAAAATTAGTGTGTATAAAACAGACTGTAAAATGAATATGACAAAATTCACACTGATTTCGGAGAGAGACAGAGACAGAGAGAGAGAGAATTCTGTATTTGCGGGGTACGCTTAATAGATTAGCATTTATGCGGGTTTTTTTACATCCAGTCCTCGCCCTGAGTAGGGACTATAATATTCAATTAAAGGAAGTAATGTATAAACAAACAAAACAAAAAAATCGGTCATGCAATCATAATGGAATATCAAATGGAAAGAAAAGAGAAAGGACAAGGGTTAAAGAATTTTTTTTTTTTAACGATGGGGGAGGGGGGGGGGGGGTGGGGAAGAGAAGAAGAGTGGGTCTAATTGTTCGTAGCTCGGAACGTAGCTGTCCTTTCACACGGAGCTGCGGCATACAGTTCAGTCAGAGTTGCGTACCAGAGTTTCGCACATTAACCTTTTACCAGCTGTGTCCGCCGGACGGGATTTCTTTCCCTTGCAGCCGCGTCAGCCAAGGCTGGCGGACGGGAAGACAGTACATTCTGCCGTGTCCGCCACTATCAGCGGACGGGAACATGAAAAATTCCTACACTTTCCTTGAAATGGTCTAGGGGAAGTAAGTTCTATAATTAGTCTTGGGGATGTCCTAGCGAGTTGTACACCCTACTTTTAATGTTCTATCGTGAACTTGGCTGGCCCCAGCAGCTTTGACGCAGAGGAACTGGCACTCGGCTTTCCCACTAAGTGCGCCTGGAATTTCCCGTGCCAGAAAAAATGTCGGTCAGGCACCAATTTCTTGTGCAATGATGCACTTGAAATTGTATTACAAAGTGGATCTGATGATGAGGGCAGTGATAGAGATATCGAAAATTATGACAGAGTAGAGGAAAGTGAATTATTTGAAGATGCAGCCGAAAATAATGATATTGATGATGAATCATCAACATCAACTGCAGCAGACGACGACGCATCACACATTGTCACCGATGAGGCCATTCAGATGACTGGGGCACAAATGCATTTGATCGAAACACGGCCAGTGCAAACAATGGCGATGTTGCTTACTTGTTTGCTTCTGATTTTGACAGCATGTTGTAAAAGAACGGAATGGAATGTAAACATTTTTTTTTTACTTGGCAGCCATGTTTTTCGTTTATACACATTAAAACTAACTGATTCGAAATGACTATGTTCAATCAGTTTAGTGTTTGTTCTTTCCAATGACACCTAACACAACAATGTCAGTTGTTGTCTGGCTACTGTAAAAAAAAAAAAAAAAAAAAAAGTGGCGAAATATGTGCGTCCACAGGGACTGAGTGGAAAACAAAGAAATTAAAGAACATTGAAAAAAAAAACAACTAGGGTAAACACAAAATAAAGTTAATTCAAAACAATCAGGGTAACACCAGCTGTGAAGCTAAACTTGAATGAAGAGATCTCGAGACAGTCACAGGTCCAGTTGCTGAGGTGGGCAGACCTCACATCCAGAGCGTGTACAATATATAGGAGGTCCTGAGCAGGCATTTGCTGAGGGCGTCCAGGTGATGTTGCTGCTGCTTCCGCTTCCACAGCGAAAGGTTGGTTTGCTTGTTGAGTTGGGTGACGGTCACATTCTGGCGCAGCAGAAAGTTCTGGTAGAGTTGGCAGAGTGTGGTTTGCTGCAAGTGTTGATCTCCGCAAATAACACCTATTCAGACGATACACCTTTCCTTCTGACTGGAGAGTGTATGACCTGGGCGATGCATGATTTTCCACCACAACAGGGGGCTTCCACCACCTGCAGCCTGGGAGCGGAGCCATACGGACTTGATCCCCAGGATGAAGAGACAAGTGCTCTCAGGTGCTTGGCTTGTCATGGTAAAACTTTTGTTTGGCTTTTTCAAGCCTCAAGTGTTGCTTGATATCCTGGCAGTCATATGCAGGCGCAAGAAGGTTGCGAGCAGTTGGCAGCTTGTTTCGTGGACGCCGTCCCATCAAAAGCTGTGCGGGGAGAGACTGATACATTCCAAAGGTATTGTCCAATAATCCAGCAGGGCTAAATATTTGTCTTCATTTTTTCTCCACAGTCTTTTTACTGTTAGGACTGCACGTTTGGCCTCCCCGCTGGAACTTTGGAAGTGGGGCCTTGATGTCTGGTGGTTGATACCATAGCTCTTGACAATCGGTAAGGTAATTCTTTCCATGGAAGTCAAATATGTCAGCCCAAACTTCAGCAAATGGGAGATCTGGAAAGGTGTTAGCAGAAGTGATTCAGCTGAAGGTTTCCTCTGGAACTCAGCACACTTGCTGCAGTTCTTGATGTTGTCTTCAATGTCTGAGTTCATTGATGGCCAATACATCACTTCTCTGGCCCGTTGTTTGCATTTCACAATGCCCAAGTGAGACTTATGAATGAGAGTCAGCATCTGTTTCCGAAGATTGGGTGGAATTACAATCCTAGGCCCTTTGAAAATAATACCATCTGAGACCGTAAGCTCATTCCTTGAGTCCCAAAACTGTCATGTTACTAGGAGTACTTCACTTCTTCTGTCTGGCCAGCCATTGAAGATCGGCACTTGTAGCTGACCAAGTTCTTGCTGTGTGCACTCCTGGAGTTTGATATACTTTTCTTTTGTGATTGGTGCGTATGTGTTTGCTGCCTCTATGTGTGATATTTCAGTACAATTTTCAGGCAGGTGCGCATGTGAAAGTGTGTCTGGTAGTTGCATGTCACAGTCTTTCTGATACTTGACACACAGACTGTACTACTGCAGATGGAGGAGCATACGTTGTAAGCGCATTGGTGCTGACAGGAGTGGTTTGCAGAAAATCTGTTTGATTGGCTTCTGGTCATTGTATATGGTTACTTCTTTGCCAAAGATGTAGCAGTGGAATTTCTTGCAAGCGTGGACGATCGACAGCATTTCTTTCTTGATCTGAGCGTAGCATTTTTCTGTGTCGGTCATGGATCGTGAGCTGTATGCCACTGGCTTTCCATCCTGGATGAGAACAGCTCCTAGCCCGTGTTGGCTGGCATCGCACTGTATTTCAACAGGGGCATTGACATCATAGTACTTGAGGACTGGATGGTTCCAGCATCTTCATGACTTTTCAGCCATTCAAACAAAACATCATTTTTCAACAGGTCAGGCAGAGGGGCGATTTCTTCACTCAGGTTGGGAATGAAACTTGCCAAGGTAGGTGATGAAGCCCAGGAAGTGTCTGACATCATCTTTGTTCTCAGGAGATGGCATGTCCTGTACAGCTTTCACTTTTGTAGGGTCTGACTTTCGTCCATCAGCTGTGAGAAGGTGACCAACATAAAAATGCTAGGCTGCTGGATGTGTAGTTTCTCAAGGTTTAGTTTCAGAATGTAGCTTGTGGCTCTTTCAGTGACTTGTTTCAGTATTTTGTCATGATGACCAGTATCATTACCTGCGACCAGAATGTCATCCATTGTTGCATATGCATCTTTAATTCCTTCAAGCATTTGGTCCGTGATCCACTGGAACACTTCTGGGGCACAGGAGATGCCGAATGGGAGGCGTAGCCAGTGGTATCTTCTGATAGGGGTGTTGAAAGTTGTCAAAAAGGATGATGCCTCGTCTAATTTCATCTGTAGAAATCCACTTTTTGCATCAAGTTTTGAGATCACTTTGGCATCCGGAATGTCTGATATAATTTCTTCAACTATGCGCACTGGATAGTGCTCTCGGTGAATAGCAGCATTCAGATCATGGGGATCAATGCAGATTCGGACTTAATCGTTTCGAAGAGAGACAGTCATTGAACTAACCCATTCAGTAGGTTCTTCAACTTTGATGATGTGGCTGTCTGATTCCATTTCGCGGAGTTTCTCGATGATCTCCTCACACAGAGCTGCTGGTTGGCGACGTGCTGGATGGACGACTCCTTTTGCACCTGATTTCAGTTTGATGCTGTACTCCCATGGGAGTGTTCCAGTGGTATGCTGTAGCTCGGGAAACTCATGTGGTATTGGAATCTTGTCTACTGCATTCAGTGTTGACAGGCGGGCGATGAGGCCAAGGCTCTCTGCAGTCATGCCAGAAATTACATTCTCCTGATCAATGTTGATAATTTCGAACTGCAAATGGATGGTTCCCCATTGCAGAGGATAGGTAGGTCTGCTGTACCGATGGGCTGGATTTTGTGGTTTGAGTAGGTACGCAAAATTTTATATGAGCGGATTTCACTGCAGTGGGAAATTTTCTGGTAATCTTGGACTGTTAGTGTATTACACCTTGCCCCAGTGTCAATTTTTAACCTAATGTTTTTCCCATGAACTGACACGATTTGATTCCACTTGCCATTGGTTTTGGTCTTGTTGACCATAGTCACGTGAATCATCAGGACTTCTGGTTCTGAATCTGGCTCTGAGTCGGCAGCCAAAGTGTGTATATTATGGCGGCTTCTGCAACCTTTCCTCCAGTGGTTAGATTTCTTGCAGTGTGTACATGTTGTTCCCATTGCCGGACAGTTTCCTCTTATTTTAGGGTGCTTGGAATCGCCATCACAGCGAAAGCAGTTTTTTTGTTTCCTCTTGCGTTGAGTGAGGTTCGTGTCGTTTTTTTCCTTTTCACGATATTCACAGCTACGTCAGGCTCATCTCGAACGATGCGGAGTTGTTTCTGTGACATTTCAAATTGTTGACCAATTTCCATTGCCTGTGCTAGAGTCAAGGCCTCCTCCTTTGCAAGGAGCCTCCCTTGTAGTTTTTTGTCATGCACTCCATCAATGATGTTGTCTACCATGATGTCATCATTATCAGTGTAGTCACAGTCCATCATAATCAGGCATAGATCCTTCATAAAGTTGTCAAAGGACTCACCTTCGTCCTGTTTTCTTTGCTTCAGTTTGTGTCTTGCAATTCGTTTGTTCTTCCTTGGTTGAACATACATTTCAAACTTGTCTACAACTTTGTCAGGTTTTTCTTTTTCGTCTGCAGTCCATTGCAGAGTACGATAAATTTGTCTTCCTTGAGCGCCGAGCCGAGTTCCGAGCCATCTGGCTTTCTGCTTGTCAGTCAGGGATACCAGTAGTCCGTCAAACACAAATCCGATGTGGTCTCTGAAGCGTGTGAACTCTTGGAAGAGGTCTGTAGCATCCCAGTCGATAGAAGGGTGTTCGAAGTTCATATTCGCTATGGTTTACAGTGTCTAGGAAGCCGTGTGCGTGATGAAATAATTCTTTCAGATCCCACTTCTGTTCGTAGCCAGATCGGAACGCAGCGACTTTGTGTGTGTGTGTGTGTGTGTGTGTGTGTGTGTGTGTGTGTTGACTAATTAAGAGCGACTTAGATCCCCAGAGTTGTGGACAGACTTTGCGAAGCACAATGCCTTCAGGACCTGTAGATTTCCGGGCAGCATGTGACTGTTTCTTACCAGAACTCCAACGTTTCATGTTGAAATGGGCAAGACAGAAAACAGCCATGAGTGTCGCCATGCCAAGTCCGAAGTGCAGAGGTGATGGTGCTGTGTTAGGACTGCTCTTCTCCTATTTGTTCTGGGTGAGTTTGCTTCTTCGATGTGGTGACATGGAAAGCAATCCAGGTCCTAAACCATCCCATTCCAGAGGCAACACCAGGCAGACCTGACTGACTAGCGCCAGTGGAGGAGCAGCAAGCAGCAGGACCAGTATGGAGAAACCTGGTCATCCTCACGACGGAAAGGAACCTTCGCTGTTTGACATCATGAGCAAGCTGAACTCCATGGAGTGTAAATTTGATGCAAAGCTCGACGGTGTGAAGCAGGGCATGCATGCCCTTCGTGAGGAATACACTGCCATGCAGATGGACCTGAAGGGGCTACAGGAGGAGGTCACCACTCTACGGAAGCATATTGAAGACTTAACAAAGAAGATGGAGGAGCTTGAGAAGAAAACCGATGACCTTGAGGGGTGATCC
This sequence comes from Conus canariensis, assembly GCA_033310375.1. NCBI lineage: Eukaryota > Metazoa > Mollusca > Gastropoda > Neogastropoda > Conidae > Conus > Conus canariensis. The sequence goes on along the minus strand of CM065716.1, from coordinate 73,815,699 downwards.
AAGCGGAACCTCATCTTCTATGGACTACTACGTCGGGAAAACAACACTCCTGTGGAGTTAGAAAATGTTTTAAAGGACCTCATTAACCGATGAATTAGAGTTGTCTCAGGACGTTGAATTTGACAGGGTACATCGACTGAACAATAGGCCAGACTCTCCTGTGATTGCATGCTGTTTTTTTGTTTTTTGTTTTTTACAAACAAAAGATGGACATTTTTAAAGCTAAGCGTAAACTTACGAGGAACCAACATTTTCATTGGAGAGAACTTTTCGACTACTCACTAGAGTGCGAGACCTAAGAAGGAAATTAACATCTCACCTTAAGAAAGCCAGAGGTGAAGGTAAACGTGCTACGTTAGTTTCTAGTTACCTTCTCATCGATGGCAAGCGATATACTGTAGATTCTACGTTAGTGTCTAATTACCTTCTCATCGATGGCAAGCGATATTCTGTAGATTCTGACATTGGACTTATGGAATTAAGACAGGAACTAGGCCAGTCAAAAATGAATGTTATTTATGTGTCCTCAACAGTGAAGGGAATCAACTGTGAGCGGACACCGGTTGTTTCAACCCGGGCTGTACATCGGCAGCACGTGAAACAAGCCGTAAGATTGTGTATTTTGAGGAAAACTCAGTGACGTCAGTGCCAGTTAAAATTGTGAATAAGACAGATGGCGACGTGTCTGATGGAAATGTTCATTTGGCGTCCTTGTCCTCTAGAAATGACGCGTTATGTCATGCTGACACTTGTAAGAAAAAGAAGCTCTTTTTCGTTTCTCCACTGGTATCTTAATGGAATACTTTCTAAAGTGCATAATAATTGTTTCATTTCTAACGTGTATTGTTTGGATTTCATATCTTTTGTCGAGACATTTGTAGCCGTTTTTTTAAATTTTATTTTATTTTTTTATTTTTTAGTCGCCTGTTTTCTCGTGGTACACTGTTTATTGTGTACGTGCATTAAATTTCACGGCACGTGGAGGGCGTTCCGGTGGGCTGGCGTGTCTTGTGAACAGAGATTGAGATTTTACGCCTGTGGATGTTGTATCTGATTTGTTCTGTACTTTAATTGTTGATAAAATTTTGCTTGATACCTTAAAATGCCATGTTTATGTGTGCATATATACCTCCGAGTCGCCATACTAGTAATTCCTATCTTGATAAAGAAAATGGGGTTTCATTGTTAGAAGAATTTTTGTGTGACCGTTTACTTTTTGTTGAAAATGATATTGATGTGATTGTGTGCAGTGACTTGAATAGTAGAGTCACAAATTTCTCTTGTGGTTTTGAAGAAAGCATGTTTATATACAATGATCAGTAGAAAAGTGGGCCACTGCATGTACAAAAATAAGATGATGTTGTCATGAATAATTATGGGAAAACTGCTGATTAACATGTGTACTGCTTTGCAATTTTTTTTATATTTTGAATGGTGTGTATAAGGGCGACCTTCAAGGTCACCACACAAACATATCTGACAGCGGTAGCAGTTTAAATGACTATTTTTTTAAAATGTCTTATGACTTGTCTTCCATCATTTCCTATAGTTGTGATGTGTGTGTCTGAGAGAACCGAATCTGACCACATGCCTTTAGAACTGAAGTTCATTTCCCCATGTCATTATCGCCAGTCCTCACAGATAAACAACAGGTGCTGTACTATTGAAAAAAAAATTGTCCGGAGCAAAGCTCATGATGATTTGTTTAAATATGTAAACATTTCTGATGAAATGCAAGTGCGCATGAAAGAGGCAGTAAGACTGTATAATAATAATATTGAAGAAGCATTAAACGTGTTTAATTCTTGTATAAAAGAGGCTGGATAATGTATGAGGAAACAGGTTTGTATTGGAAAATGTCGAAAGAAAACGACTGGCATAATATGGAATGCCAAGCTAACAAAAGAAATGTTCGTAATTTATTAAAGAAATATGGGAGTTCTTTGTCAAAACTGGCTCGTGTAGCCTACTGCAGAGCTAGCCGGGAATATAAACATCTTAGAAAATGAAAAGAAAAACAATATAATGATACTCAGTTGACAGAAGTCTTTAAATAAGTAGAAAGGAATTTGAGACTGTTTCCTCATAATTTCAACAACAACAACAACAAAAAAGCAACACGTAAATTATATAAGTCTAGAAACATGGTTTCATCATTCCATAGATCTCCTTGAAGGAAACATTGGTTCTCATAATGATCTGGGGAATGAAAATTACATCGATGATACCGATTACGATGATGACAATCCTAAGCCGTCCCATTTCCACAAAAGAAGTTGTAGTTTTTTCTAAGAAAGATAAAACCTCGCAAAGCTTCTGGTCCAGATGGAATTATTAGTGAACTGATAAAAAAAACTGCTTGCCAGTCAAGAGTATTCCTAGATTTTTTTGGTTAAATTCTTTAATTCCTTACTTGATCAAGGGGTATATCCCAGAAGTTTGTCCGTGTCTATAGCCATCCCATTGTGTAAAAGGGGTGATGCAAACAAACCAAATAATTATAGAGGAATTTCATTGTGTAATATTGGCAGTAAACTGTACAGTGCCATTATCAATAGGAGATTACAGGAGTGGCTGGAAGAAAATAACATTACTGGAGAATATCAAGCTGGCTTTAAGAAAAACCATTCTACAGTTGATTTTAAAAAAGACATGGTATTGCTTCCGCCAGATGATACGGACAAACAGATTACAGATCTGTAATCTGTTTGTCCACATTGTCTGCCGGAACTAATCTTTTAAAAATTTGCTTCATTTTCCGTCCTCAGTCACCTCGTTTTGAAACTATTCTACAGTTGATCACATGTTCACACTGATGGTGCTTATGTAAAAATTAACGGTTTTGTGTAAATCATGAATTATTCGTTGCATTTATTGATTTCCAGAAGGCTTTTGATTCAGTCAATAAAAAAAAAACTTTGATGTGGACTGTCTTGTTTAAAAATGTTATTCATGGAAAACTCTACAAATGTGTAATAAATATATATGACTATGTAAAGGCAAGAGTGCGATGTGATGCTGCTGTAACAGATTACATAAATTGTACTTCTGGTGTGAAACAGGGCGATGTCTGTATCCCTGTCCTGTTTTCTTTATTCATTAATGAACTAACACAGGAAATTGTATATTGTGGAAGGGACGGTGCACATTTGATAAATGGTGTCTTGAAGATTTTCATTTTTCTTTTGGCTAATGAAGTAGCCTTGGTACCAGTAACTATGATTGGATTACAAACCCAGTTGAATACTTTGCAAAAGGTTTGTGCTTCATCAGAGTTAAAAAGTTAATATGGCAAAAAACAATATAATTGTATTTAGAAAAGGTGGATATCTCGCAGGGAGGAGAAGATGGACGTACAATAGAGTCACAATGCCTGTTGTCAATGTGTATAAATATTGAGGAATATGTATCTCAACACATTTGAGTTTGTGTCTTTGCTTGCAAGAATTTAGCCAGTAGAGCAAAAAAAAAAAAAGTGTCATTGTGCATACTGAGGAAATTATTACTGCTAAGTAACGATTCCCTTTCTTTGTTTTTGAAGTTATTTGATGGCCAAGTTTAACCTATGGTACAGTATGAGCCGAAGTATAGGATCTTGATGCTGTTGCTGCTGCTATACATTATGAGAAGATCTATCTTTATGCTTTGAACAAAATTTTTTGATGTACAGTTGGAAACGCCAATGATTTGGTATATGGTGTGTCATGGCAATAGATATTATGTGTTGAGGAATGCAGGTGGCGATTTTGAAAAGTGTAAATGTTTGATTTTGACAAAAAGTTAGACCATATGTGAACAGTGCTTGAATCCCTAATCTTTTCTTGTCGTTGGTTGGACGCTGAGGCACGTGATAAGTGAGAAAAGCTCACTGTTTGTAGGATGGGTGTGATCCCTATCTGTATGGCAGATCAGGAGTTGCTAGACAGGAGGATTGGTCGCTTGACTTGGGGGTCAAGTTAGGGAATATTTTTCAACCATAGGGGTTGAAACGGAAAACGTAATTTTCCGAGTGATCAGAGGGTGATCGGAGATGTAGCGCAGACAGAAGTCTGCTGTGGATTCTGTTTGTTGTAATATTGATTCACTATGGGTAAGTTGCCAGTTGGAGAATAATAAATACATAAAGAGAAAAGCGAAAGTATTCATAAGTGAATGTAAACGACTGAGGTGATTTATTTAAAAAAAAAAAATCTAAATGGAATGAGATTGTGTAATGAGAAGCATTTTGTGAAAAGGCGTAATTGTTTGCTTGTTTGTTTGTTTTAAATAGTAATACAAATCTTTTTTTCTAATTGATATTTTTTGTAAAGATTTTACTTTGTATCCCCAACTGTAGGTAGGAAAATGTTGGAAACAGAAAGCTACGAATTCGTGAGTATGAATGTGTTACCATGTATAATGTTTGAAGAAAAAAAAAATCAAAATTACATGTTCCAAAGCTGACCTTAGAACTTGTGGTTTCTTTCAAGAAAACTTCAGCATCCAACAAGTGGAATAAACCTACCTCGTGCAACTGGATCGTAATTTAAAAAAACCCAAAAAACAAAGAAAGAATGTTTATATCCAGTATTATTCGGTACAAAAAGAAAAAAAAAATGGCTTGGGAATATTTACGTAGTAGATGGAAAAGTGATTGGACATGTGTTTACATTGTGAGTGGATGGAAAATCCTCTAAATTTCCCATGTGTTGACACACTTAGTAAGTACACCATAGGTAGGTGCGTGTAGCGTGGATGGTCCCTGCTATCACTTTGTGGCGTAAGCGTTATGGAAGAACTGTCCCCTTTGTCCGAAGCATCCAATCCGCTCACGCACTTGTTTAAAATTTTGCTTATGACTCGTGTAATCACGAGACGCGTGAGTCGGGGATTTTGTCACAGAGACGTTGAGGAGAGAGGACGTTTGGTTCACTGCGTGAAGTGAACGATCGGCCATTTGGCATAGGAGACTGGACTGCTGCTGCTGGTATAAATGAAGAAATAAAACTACAAGGAAGACGAGAATGAATCGTGGGGTCTATGTCCTATGGGAGTGGATGAATGTCAGTGTATGCTGTACATGCACGAACCCCAGGCTGCCGTCCATTTAGATCTGTGTCGTTGACAGGATCGATCGACCCAACCCCACGCAAGAACGTCTACCACCAGCCACGGCAATGATAAAGGGCAGCAGCAAGTTCAAACAGCAAAAGGACTCCAGCTTGGCAAGTCTGTGAAATAACATGCACCAAATGCTCCGGGAAGCGATGGAATAACCACTGAATTTTATAAATTCTTCTGGAGCAAAGTAGGTCGTCTAGTAACTGATTCATTTAATGATTCATTTAATAGAGAAGAGCTGTCTTTTACACAAAAGCAAGGAGTCATAACATTACTTCACAAAGGAATGATTTAGATAGAGATAAGTTAAACAACTGGCGACCTATTACATTAACAAACACTGATTACAAAATACTGGCAAAAACCTTAGCGGTGAGATTAGGAAGGGTGATACCGAAATTGGTTAACGAGGATCAGGTAGGGTACATAAAGGGTAGAAACATAGCAACTGTTGTAAGAACGATAGATGATGCGATAAATTATTTAAATATAACGGGTAAATCAGGATACCTTGTGGCTCTAAATTATTCCAAAGCTTTCGATTCCATATGTAAAAAATTCATCTTGCATGCTTTTAAAGTGTTTGGTTTTGGCAATTGCTTTCAGACATGGATATCGGTTTTAACCAGCAATTGCCAGAGTAGCATTAACCATGGTGGATGGATCTCTGAGGCTTTTGATGTTAACTGTGGAATTAGGCAAGGCTGCCCATTCTCTCCCCTTGCCTTTATTTTGGCGGTAGAGATTTTGGCAATAAAGATAAGAAACAGTCCTATCTCAGGTATTATGACACCAAAAAATAATGTTAACGCTGTATTGAAAATAAAGCAATTAGCTGATGACACGACACTATTTCTTGAAAATAGAGAGGATATGATAATGTCTTTAAACATACTCAATTCGTTTGAAAACTTTTCAGGACTTAAACTGAATTTACACAAAACCAAAGCAATATGACTAGGTAAAGGAGGAGAAGAACGGAATTTACTGTTTCCCATCGTTGATAAAATTAAAATCCTGGGAATTTATTTCCAAACAGAAACAATGGCTAGAAATATTGAAGATAATTGGAAAAGTCGAGTTAAAAGAATCCATAATTTGATAAAACAGTGGAGTAGAAGGGATCTCAGTATACATGGCAAAATTGTTATAGTTAAATCCTATACTGTCAGCCAGTTGACATTCGTTATGCAATGTATAGGTATCCCGGAAGTAATTCTTAGGCAGGTGAACACATTGTTGTATAGGTTTATTTGGCAAAGAAAATTTAGCAACCGTAAAGCTTTCGAAAAGGTGAAAAGAAAAACAATGGAAAGTGACTATAGTGAAGGAGGACTTAAAATGATTAATATGTTAGAATTTCAAAAAATGGTTGTATTTACAATGGGCTGGAAAGCTGTTTTGTGCTACTAATGAGAACTGGACCTTTATACCCAAATGGCATTTGGGTAAACTTGCTACAGAACAAAATATTTTCAGGATAACCTGCAGATCAAAGCAGCTACAAAACGTGAGTGAAATAGAAAATGACTTTTGGAAAGAAGTCATTATTACATATCTAGATAATGAGAAAGAAATTAAATTAGAGGATGTAGACAGCAAGAACGTTCATAGTCAAATGCTATTTCATAACACTTTAGTACAATATAAGAGCAAGGTTTTGTATTTTCAAAATTGGTTCGAAAATGGATTTGAATGTGTTCAAAACATAGTGCATGCACATGAAAACCGACTCTTGAGTTTAGAAGAAGTTTCAACTGTAATAGATAAAAATAAAGCAAATGTAATTTTTGAATACAACGCTCTTTGCAACGCAATTCCAAGACAATGGATGAACTGGATTCAACGTGGCGAAATGAGTCGTGAAAACATCCATGTGGAGTCCTGCATTGCAAGTGAGTTTAATGTAAAACCAAAGAAAATAAAGACCTTATTATTAAAAGCGGGAGATGAAATCAATCTAAAACCTCACGCTTATGAAGTCTGGCAAAGAAAATTCAATTTTGTTCTCAACAACAGTTTCTGGATCTTGCCGAGAAAAGTTTCAAAAGAAGTTCGGTTACACAAACTACAATGGAAAATAAACCATAATATCTATCCTACAAATATCATTCTTGAAAAAATGAAAGTAACAGACTCTAACAAATGCGATTACTGTAGTGATAAGATTGACTTCATTGAGCATTTCTTTTTTGAATGCCCAAATGTAAGTCTATTTTGGAAAAAAATTGAAGTACTTTTATGGCTTGAAATTGGAAAACCAGTAAAATTATTGGTTTTGGATGTCTTATTTGGTGTTTGTAAAAAGGAACTGAACCAAAAAGAGTCTGTATTAGTTAATCATATCATTTTGTTGGGCAAAATGTGTATAAGTATAGCGCGGAAAACAAAAGCACTGTCTTCGCTTCAAATCATTTTTGATCAACAATTAAATATGAGAAGAAAATACATATTCAGAAGCAACCATTCTAATGTAACTAACACCTAAATTCATTTAAAAGACGCCGTCTCTGTCCATCTGTCTGCCTGACGGCCGATCAGTCTGGCTGTCTGTCCCTCTTCCTTCCTCTGTCCCTCTCTCTTTCTCTCTCTCCCTCTGTCTCTCGCTCTTCTCTCTCTCCTCTCTCTCTCTCTCTCTCTCTCTCTCTCTCTCTGTGTGTGTGTAAAACAAAATGAAAAACCGAAAATGATTATATTTTTTGTTTAATATATGCTGTTTCCTTTGTATGTACAAAACATGATCAGAGTGAGTGTGCCAGTTCACCACACATTAGAACATCAACAAACCCAGACACTTTGTATCAAACGCCAAAATACTAAAATCTGCAACACTGTGTCCATTTGTAAGAGAACATACAGACTATGCATGATGTGTAAGAGACTGTTGGGGGGGAAAAAAAACACCTTAGTTGTGGAAATTGTTTTTTTTTTTTTCTTCCGCTTTTTGTTTTTGTTTTTTGGCAGATGAAGAGGACAGTGTGAAGCACCAAAAAATGAAGAGGTGGATTTTGGCCTTAGGGGAAAAAAAAAAAAATCACCGCCTTAGGTGCTCCATTGATCCGATAACTGATGCCACCAAAACAACAACAACAAAACAAAAAAAAAACCATGCACCAAATGATTCCCTGTGTTGCCCCCCTATTCCGCATTCTGCAAAGGACTGGTGGTGTGAATGAAAGCTCTAAACTGGTTGAAGACTAGATGTGTCTTTCAGCCAGTTGCCCAAGGAAATGGTTGTTAAGCACTGTGGCTTTAATTTTCTGCTTGTTATGTGACTAAAATTGTTGGTTTTAGTAGTAACCTATACATTTGAGTTCTGCCTGTGAATTTTTTTTATTGTGTTTAGTATTATTTTAAGATGTCTGCTGATGATCTTGTCAGATTAAGGGGTGAACTTGAAGCCCTTAAGGCGGAGAGGAACAGGCAAATTGTGATTGTTCGGCAAGTAAGGAGCATCCCTAAATTTAGTCAGGATGGGAATCTCCCAGAATTTGAGAAAGCCATTAGGGCGACATGGGCTTCCAGACCCAACATGTCGGCAGAAGAAAGGCTGGACCTTGTCTGGTCAAATTCATCGCCATCCATAAGGAATGAGATTTCTTGCCTCTCATCCAAAGGCACAAAGACAGGAGAGGGAGTCCTCGAAATATTGCTCACTGAGTTCGGGGATAAGAGATCTCTAAATACGCTGACCTGCGAATTTCACACAGTGATTCAGCATCCAGGGGAAGGTGTCAGAGAGTTCTCGCACTGGTTGAACAATGCGTTCCAGGACCTGGTATGGAAACAGGCCCAAGAAAAGTTCACCCCACACGATGAAAGGATGTTGTGGGGCCAGTTCATCACACAGCTCAACAATACCCTGTTGTGAAAGCAGCTCAGGGAGAGAGTGCATCAGGAGCCAAACACTAAGTTCTTGGAGGTGCGAGAACAGGCAATTCGGTGGACAGAGGAGGATGACTGCGCAGAAACTACCTCTGCACATGCGGTATCAGCCTCCCCTCTGTTAGAATGGACCATAGCGGCACTGACAGAGAACCTGACTATTCTTATGTCCCGTGCTGTTGGACTAGAGGAGATGGTTGCAGCGTTAGGGAGCAAGGTTGATGAGCTCAGCAAGGCTTTGAGTGAGGCCGAACTGAGAAAGACAAGTTCAGGGCAACACCAGGCAGGTGCAACAAGGAACAGAAACCAGAGAGGTGACCAGCAGGGAAAGTGAGTCTGTTACAGGTGTGGCAAGCCAGGCCATATTGCAAGGTTGTGTCCGGAAAAACAGATGGATTATGAGTTGGTGCGTGATGCTTTGTTTCAGAGGTACCAGGTAACCGCTGATAGATACAGGAAATTGTTCAGAGAAACCGTTCATAAATCAGGCGAGACACACGTACAGTTCCTTTATTGGCTTAGGGCTCTCTTTGATAAGTGGATAAGGTTAGGAAACATCGAACAAACTTTTGAATCTTTGAGGGAGGAGATCGTTAGGGAGCAAATTCTGTCCACATGTCGGAAGGATTTCACAGTATTCTTGACAGAAAGAGAATTAGGAAGTTTAGAGGAGTTAGTGAAAGTTGCAGACAGGTATGAATCTGCCCATGATCAGCGTAATGGGGTGAAGGGATCGAACCAGTCGTCCTGGAATGCCCAGACCACACAGTCAGGGAGTGATTCACCAACTCCCTACAAAAAGGAGGCGAGACCACAGTTAGAAGCGGATTCTAAGTCCCAAGGCAACAGTGGGACTCAAGAGAATGTCAGAATGCAGGAGGAAGCGCACATGTTTTAAATGTGGGCGAGAGGGTCATATCGCCAAGGAATTTAGCAGACTGTGAATACATTCAGTTGTTGCCGTTGATACAATTCAACAGGAAGGCAGAGTGCCACCACCAGTTACTAGGGCAGTAGTAAACGGGAAGCCGGTGACCTGCTTGTTAGATACAGGATTGACTCTGGCGGCAATAGTAGAACCCAGTTTAGTGAGAGACACAGACTATACAGGGAGAACCACCTGCGTGCGGTATGCAGATGGAAGAGTTAATCAGCTACCTTTAGCCCGTGTCAGAGTAGTGTCAGAGTTTGTCAGGAGTACTCTCACTGCAGCAGTGCAAAAGAATCTTCCCTATCCAGCTTTGTTAGGGGGTAGGTACATCCCCCCAAAGCCTAACCAGGCTGCCAGTCAAGTATGGAAAGCAAGTGTAGTGCAGGGTAGAAACTCCTTCCGGGAAAATAAACAAAAGCAGGTGAGGTACACGGGCGCCACTGGAAGTAGAACTACCGTAGGCCATGGAGGTGGTGGTAGTGGTTGTTGAAAAGTTGTTGGCATTGCCATGGCAGTCAGAAATGTAGGAGCCACGGTGGCGGACCTCAGGGTTGGGGCCAAGATGGACCACAGAGTAACTGGAACCAGCAGGCTGTAATAACGCATGGCAAGAAGGTCGAGGTGACCAGCTAACAGTAGAAACTGCCAACGATAGTCAGCTCATAGGAGCAGACAAGCCAGTGTTGGAAAAGGGAGAAGGAACTAAGGCCCAGAAAGCAGTGGGCATAGGCACTGAGTGGGATTCGAACCAAGGAAGTTCCACAGATTGAAGGTGGCTCATGACGAAGCAGGGGAGCGCCTTCACCAGTCTGCAGCCAGTTTGCCCGCCATCCCACGATGCTGGTGCAGTTGATCAGAGGCCAGTAGCTATCAGGTGCTCAGAACGACTTAGGCAGCAAAAAGACAGACTTCGTGACTAATTTTCGCTGTGTGTGTGTCACTTTGAATATTGAAGTTTAGCGATGCGGGTTATTTGGCTTCAGGCCATTTCAGCTATCTATTTGACTTTTGGCATTTGGTCGCAAAATGGTAGGCCAAAAGTGGTTGTCCTCTGCATGGTGCTGCCCTGGATTGTCGCAGCCTTAGATTATCTCCGTTCTTGTGTGGCAAAGGAGCTGTTCACAGGGCCTTGCGAAATTTTTTGTGAG
>CM065716.1:73764635-73799635 GCA_033310375.1 Conus canariensis | reverse complement strand
GCATAGTTTGGCCGCGTCATTGGTCACAACACCCTCTCCAAAACCATCCTTCAAGGTACTGTTGAAGGAGGGCGCAGACGAGGACGGCAGAGACAGAACTGTTCCGAAAATATGAAGGACTGGACCAAAATGACCATGCCAGATCTCCTCACGACAGCTACCAACAGAAGAGCCTGGAGAGAAACGGCGGCTGCCACATCACGTCCCCCCAACGACCCCAGCGGTCAGGGGAATGACTGACTGATTTCAAATTACACTTTTTCTAGTCGGTACGCTTTGTGGCCAAACTGTGTTTGAAAATGTTCACCAACAAGTTGTTGGGAAGTGCTGCAGCAAATATTAACCATACAAAAAGTGCAAAAGGAGTGTTACACGCCATCATAAAGCAGGTGCTTTCAAAGGACTCACAGATTCAACCCAAGCACGCGGATGCCATGTAAGCTGTTCATTTGAGTTGGAAATTGATTGGAGTTTTACACGTGGGCATTATTTCTGGGCGTTATGAGCCAGAGGAAAGCTGTGTGCTGGCTGTGCAAAAAAAATGTAATGGCTTTACTTTAGCTGACTGGGACAATAAATTAAATTGTTTTGAGAATTTTTGTGTGCCTGAAAATTGATTCTCCTTTCTTTCATATACTCATCAAGATAATGCCAGATGGTTCCAAGCAGATTAAAATGAAAGGAATGGGACTGTTTTGGAAAGACTACCTGGCACAAAGATAGGGTCACGGGTGAGTGCAAAGGCCTGAAATGCGACGTCAGGTAAAGGATAGTTCATGCATTTCTAGATTGTTAATGATCGGTAGAAATTCCTTAAAATAAGAGAAAAGATTGGTGGGGGATTTTTCATTTGATCCACTGTTGGATTATTATCAGTTTATGGCTCAAATCTAGTCTACATTTCAAATGTTTACATGCATTATTTAGTCATTGGGTAAAAAAAAAAAATCCTAATTGCGGTATGTGACCACAGGCGAGCTGTTTTTTCCTCCTATTTATCTGCTCATCATGGCCCATATCAACACACTGTCCATTCACAATGATCTGTGCAGTCGTCCAGTCGGGTCATCTGTATGTACGCCAGTCTCGTGTTGACTTTTGGGCGGGGTGCTCGCACGGCTGTTATCGGTTTATAGCCAGTTACTTCTCGTGGGCTGACCACTCTGTTTTAATCAGTTGTTACTAAAACCACAAGCTAGTTTCTTCCGAAACGATTTCAACTGTTCATCATTTCATCCATGTAGCTGCGGTTTCTGATGATACTTGTCACGTCATGTATTGATTGCGAAAGATGACTTTTTATTTGATACTTTATTTAGGTGTTCGGTAGATTCAGGTACAAAAGATAACCAAAGAGACACCTTCACTGTTTTAATTACCACAGACGGTCTTGTTTTAGTGATACCAACGCTTACGCTGACCGTCGGCCATGCCGCACTGGCCAGTGCTCTTAGGGCCTCTTCAACTTTTTTTTGGTTTTTGTTTTGTCAAACGTCGTGACTTCGTCTGATTCACGCGCTCCGTATGATGTTAGAAATACTCAGAAGATTATTCTTAGCTTTTTTAAATGCATTTTTTGTATATTACAACCAACAGCACAATATGTTGCATAATTACTTCTGGTAGCTATAATGGACGAGTGATATACGAAAAACAAAAAGGTCCAGATCCAGGTCCAGATCCAGAACTCATTTTGGGCTGCTCTTTCGGAAAGAAAACAATATTTCTAAAGTGTCACCAGCCTATCTCGTCTGCTCTTGGAGACGTCTTCCTGGTCTGTTGGTCCAATTTTTGGAAAGTAAGTTCGAGAATGTTTTAATCCAGGATACGTAACATTGTTTGCTTAAGACGTGCAATCACAGTTATTGAGATCACAAGAAACCGAGTCCCTTGAGTGATAACTTTGATCAATTCATGATTGGACTGGTCGTCTCACGTCTGGTGATGACCAAAAAGTGAACGCTAGTTATAGTATAGTATAGTATAGTATAGTATAGTATAGTATAGTATAGTATAGTATAGTATAGTCGGCTCCAAATGCAGGTAGGCCTTTAGGCCTGTCGCCGATTCTTTTCAGGTCGAAAATAGTTGAGTTTTACGTCCTCATAGCGAAAGCTTTTAGGGACATGGCTTTCATTCACGGTAGTCTGAAAAAAAATAGCTCGGTTCTTTCCTTCTTATAATCTTCTCCTGGTCTTTTGACCAGTAAAGCAATCTACAACTTTTTACTAAAAACTACTGATCTTTTGATCAGAAACTGAAGGTGGGAGGCACATCTAAGCTATATATGTACTGTTTCATGACACAGTCCAGTCTGTTTTTAAAACTGTTCAAAGAAGGTGCTTCGGCAACATTCGAAGGAAGGCGGTTCCAAATCTCCACCACACGTGGAGAGAAAAAGTTTTGTCGAAAACTTGTGCTGCATCAGTGGCTTTTTTTTTTTTTTTTTTTAAGCTTAAAGCTATGTCCCCTAGTGATTGTCCTAACCTCTTTCTCAAACAAGGAGTTTTCCAGCAAGTATAGTCCTTGTGTATACTTATACACTTCTATAAGATCTCCTCTTATCCTTCTGTAAGACATGCTGGGTAGTTTCATCTTTTCTAGCCTTTCCACATAACTCAAACCTTTCAGTCCTGGAATAACTTTTGTTGCTTGCCTTTGCACTCCCTCAACAAGTTTTTTGTCTTTTTCTAGATGTGGAGCCCACACAACGTTTCCAAACTCTAAATGTGGATGAACCAATGCAACAAACAAAAGCTTCATGGATTCAGCATCCAAGTGGTCATAAGATCTTCTGATAAGACCAAGGAGTCTATTAGCTTTGTTCACCTGAATCTCAGTGTGTTTAGAAAATTTCAGTTCCTTGTTCACATTCACACCCAGATCTTTCTCTAACCCAGCAGCTTGCAAACAAACTTTCTCCTCACTGCCATGTTTTCTCATATCATAATTGAACTGTGGGTTTTTCTTGCCTAAATGCAAGACCTTGCATTTGTCAGCAGTAAAACATAACTGCCATGTATCTGCCCAGTTGACAAGACTGTCCAATTCATTCTGAAGCTGTTCTCTATGCTCTTCTTTGTCTGCAAGTCTGTACACTTTTGTATCATCTGCATGCATTGAACAGAGACTAGACACAATGCCTGGAAGGTCGTTAATAAACACCACAAGCACCACAGGCCCCAGCATGCTGCCTTTTGGCACACCGCTCTTCACTGCCGCCCAGCCTGATGCAGCTCCATTCACACTAACTCGCTGGTGCCTCCCAATCAAAAAGCTCCTGATCCACTGAAATGTCTGTCCTAAAATGCCCTGAGCCTTCACTTTTCTTAAGAGCCGCTCATGAGGAACGGAATCGAACGCCTTAGCGAAATCTAGGTATATCGCATCTACTGAGTTAATGTCGGTCCAATCTTCCAACGTGGTCAACAAGTTCATGGTACACGATCTGCCTGATATGAAACCATGCTGACACACTGACAAGAGTTTATTGCTGGTTAAGTGATGAATAACACTATCACAAACAATGCCCTCCATAACTTTGCACACTACACTTGTAAGACTAACTGGGCAATAATTGCCTGGTGTACTCTTTGTCTCCCTTTTTGAAAAGAGGAGTAACCTGAGCGTCTTTCCAATCTGATGGTAAAATACCCTCACTGCGGGATTTCTGAAACACTAAAGCAAGTGGCTCTGCAAGTTTGTTTGCTAATTCTTTCAGTATACGAGGGTGGAAACCATCTGGTCCTGATGACTTGCTCGGGTTCAAACCTAACAGTCTCTTATGCACAGCTTCGTGACTAATAACTATATCTGATAGAACTGAGTCCACCTTTGCTTCGTTGCAGGACAGAAGGTCACTAAGATCCTCATCCATAAAAATACTACTAAAAAAGGCATTCAGAAGTGTAGCCTTGCCCTCATCTGTTGATACTTTACGCTGTCCATCCTTCAAGTCTGCAACACCTTCTCTGGTTTTGGTCTTAGAACGCGCATAAGCAAAGAAAGCCTTGGGGTTCTTTTTAGCATTCTTAGCAACTGTCTTTTCCAAAGTCTTCACTGCTTCCCTACAAGACCTCTTAGCTTGGTTTCTGGCTCTAGTATAATGCAAATAGTCAATTTCTTCCCTAGTCTGCAAGTACTTCTTGTATGCCTGTTTCTTTTTCTTTATCTTTGCCATCACATCTGGATTCATCCACAGGGGCTTACTGGTTCCATAACCAACCTTTACCTTAGGAACACATGTGTCTATTGATGAAAGTTATGTTTGACCTTTCTTCTTTCCGTAGAATGTCCACAATCATCAAGTTGATTATTCTGACACTTTTGTGTGTATGACCGTTATTTATGCTGCCATTGAGGCAGCCATACTCCAGCTTCAGGGTAGGTGCATGCTATGTGTAACGTGTAATCCATACCAACGGCCAAACTGGCCTTATCTTCTGAAAGTTGGTGATGGGATTTTACGTGTATGCAAGATGTCATGCGTGCGTTATCACACGGAACCTCAGTTTATAGTCTCATTGTCAATTCTGTTTTATTTTACACAGACTTCGTCTGATTCTTTCAGATTAAGAAACGTTTAGAGAAAATGATAAACTAATTTTGAGGATTCGGTGAGTAGCAGCCGTGTTGAGCGGTCACGATTTTTACACACTTAGCGCGCAGCAAGTTCTTGAGTTGAGCTTTAAAAAAAATTTTTTTTGTTTAGACTGTGCCGTGTTTGTTTGTCGTTTTTTTTTTTTTTTTTTTTTTTTTCCCGCTACGTCAAATTGATACAGTAGTTTGGTACTGTGATGCCTGGATATTGCTTCTCTACCATTTAGTCTCCTTTGCAGAATGACAGTCTGCGTAGAATGTCAGTCAGCGACAATTCAGTCATTAAAGTAGAAGACGTCCCTGACTCAAGCAACGACTGTCCCACCATTTTGAGAATGTGCTAGGTCATTCAGACAGGAGTCAGGTTCCTAGGGGCTAGATAGGCTGTATGTAGTTGTGGTTTTACCTCTTTCCCCGAGATAGGCTGTATATAGTTGTGGTTTTACCTCTTTCCCCAGTTTGTCTGTTGGAAGTTTTGTTTTTAAAACCAGCTTAGAACAGGCTGACATATTTCATTTGCACTGACCTAGGTCTTGTTTCTTTCCTGTTCTTGGTTTTCTATGTATGCAACCCATAATACGGCAGAATTATTGGCAAGATGTTTGTGACTGTCTTAGTGTCTAGTCTAATAGTTGAAGGATAATGATCATTGCTTCCAGGTGACTGGCCCAGTCCTGGATCTCTGACCTCCTATCTCTTACTCATGTTCCTCCTCCATTGTTAATGCCTTGACAGGGAATTTTAAGGCAAGTTCGGTTTGGCATTCTCCATGCCAACCCTCATCTCCTGTACCTCTATGCTTGGCTCTTGTCCAGACCCCCCATTGCAACCACCCACAATGTCTCCCAACCCCCAGCTGGATACAGTCTGTTGGGGAGTTCCTAGCCTTGAGGACGCATCAGTCAGGAAGTGAGTCCTATGATTCTAGTTGTTACAGATGAGCAGCATGTATGCCATGCTTTGGGGGCAGTCTTTTGGTGCACAGAAAATCCTTTTGTAAAGGGCATTAAAACTCGCTTCAATCTGCCCAGCCATCCAACATCCAGTCAGGAAACATCCTTTCATAGCTAGATCTAGTTGCAAAGTGAGGTGACTGCAGGCGGAAATCTAAACAAATTTTAAATGTAATTGATAGCAAACTGCCAAGAAAATGTAGACAAACGAATCACAAGACAAAACATGATGTGTTTCGACCTCTTAGGTCTTGTTCAGGCAAGATACAAAACACTCAGGACAATGAAAATGAACCAGCAATCACTTCATTCATTTCAGCGCAAGATGGGCTTTGAATGAAAACGAGGCTGTCAAGAAGGAGACAGTCATTGCATCGGTTTTGAAACTTTTAATTATCTGCACCACCAGCCTCCAAATGTGAGGTTCCTCTTTTCAATACAATTTGATTCATGTGGAAGTCTCTTGAGAGGCAGGTCAATGGGGGCCTCAGGAGACCCACACTCTTGTCAGGTTCCTTTCAGGGACCTTGCAGCTTCACTCAGAAACTGCTCATTGAGTCACTTTTCACCATTTCTTTCTTACCTTCTTTTTTCTTTGTTTGTTTGTTGTCGATAAGACCTTGTTCCTCCTCACATTCACCTCTGCCCAGCATAGCAGCGAGATCGATAGTTTCAGTGATCATCCTCGCAACATTACCTTCCACAGGGACTAGCCAATTACCGTATGTTTGTTGCCTGATTTCTTAGTCAAAAACCAGGAACTGTGTGTGTGTGTGTGTGTGTACGTATCTTTGCCCTTCCACCTGTCTGCGCTGTCACTGGAGAGGTCTCAGCCTAAACACTTCTCCATGCGTCACCTTCCTGTCAATATCAACTACAATAATAAGGTCATCTTCACAGACTCAATCTCCAAATGGCTTGCCAAGACCATTTGACTAGAGGGGCATACTGTGCCCATACTACACCCAGGCTCAGGCCAATACTAGTACCCACAGACTTGGAGCACACAAGGTTACAGCTATTGCATGTCTGCAGTGTTCAACACTTGGATCATGTATGCCATGTTTTGGGAGTAGTCTTTTGGTGCACAGAAAACCCTTTTGTAAAGGGCATGATTCTGCCCACCTTTTGAGGACAGAGAGTTTGCAGTGGTTAATTCCTCAAATGCGGGATAGGATTGCAGTAAGAGCTAACTTAGCTGGTAGTTTGGAATGCCAGTTAAGAGGTCTGGAGACTGATCACTCGGCAGACAATTTGGCTACGTCTGGGCAGACTGGTTTAGAAGAGACAGCCATTGGACTTTGGCAACATCGTAGTTAGTGTTGCCTTTGCTGAGGAGGTCTTGGGCCTGTCTTTGACCATGGCTGGTCTGGATGGCTTGGTCTGGAAGACTAATTATAGGTCGAGGAGGCTGGGAGATGGTGGAGCATAGTGTCTTTACTGAGGTGGGCTTGAGATTTTAGAGAGGTAGATTTCCGCAGGTAGATCAGGAGTGGTTGGCAATGGAGTTGACTCATGCTGGATTTTGCCCTTGATACGGAATCTAAAGGGTCTGTCTTGATGTCCCTATGCACTCCTCCAGATCCAGCCACTTACATGACAGTCGGTCCCATTGTTTGTTGGGCCGTGTGGGATAGAATGTCAGTTCAAGAGCAGCCCGGCGGAGCAGGATCTGACCTCATTAGACGCTTATAATGGTTCCATAACGGTGACTCTGGCCACAAAGGGAGTTTCTGGAAAGATCTCACTGAAAGGGACTGGGAGACCAGCGTCCTGGCTATTCTTCACTGAGCAGAGTGTGGTGAAGGCTGTGACACTGATTCCATTATTCAGGTGTTTGTGAATGTAAAGGAATGTTGATGGTTTTCGCCTTTGGTTTGGCTAGAGTGAGGGCAGATAGAGTACTATCTTAGTGAAACAACACTAGTAAATGGAAGTTAAAAGTTCTGTGTTCTTACATTTTTATTGTTCGTACTCCATTTTTGTATTGATTAGAAATGTGAAATACCAAATTTCCACCGTCATTTATACACGTAACTCAGCAACTAAGGAGGGGCTGACGTTTGATAAGAATGAAACTGAAAACAGCAATTCAGTGTTATCACAGATTATATTGTTAGTAATCAACAAATCAGTGCCAGAAAACATCGATTACAGATGTTGCTGTCTTTTATTGTGATTAGTGGATACAGTTTAACGCACGCTCTACAGGTTCCATGTGTTCGAACACTAGACAAACTGGCTTGTGAACGTCGCTCTTGTTGGCTGGCGAGATAGATAGGGTTAACGTTTTTGCGATGTGCGGTGCGATAATGATGGCAACTCAGTCGACCCATTCACGACAATCCGTTCCGTGGTGACAGCAGTGCTGCTGTACTCCCCAGGATGTGCCATGCCCCCGTTACGGCGCAACTAAAAAAAAATCCTCAGTTCTCTCGTCTATGGTCTGAAGGATGCAGCTGCCCTAAATATTTAGAACAGGGTTCTAGCCACAGGAAGGGTAAGTTTACATGCACTAGCGATGATCTTTGTGACCCCAGAGTAGTCCGAACAAAGAGACCCGTCTGGCACTGGGAATTTATGCAAAAGGCATGTGTGGAATTTCATGCCTCGCCAACATGTCAGGCAGAAGAAGAATTACATTAAGTGTTAGACTTGGTTCAGCAAAGTGGTTCAGAGGGTGATGTTGTAGTTGTTGTTGTCGTACCCTGGCTAAAAGACTCCAGGGATCATCCCAACAGCCAAAGTACTTGAACACCATGGTACAAATGCATCAGCTGGGGATGAGAACATTACATGTGTGACCGTTTTTGATTACCCCGCATAACAACATTTTGATGTAGCCTTGGTGTTCTAGCCTATGTCAATTGGCCTGACACAGCCTTAAGCCAAGGCAGAAGTTCAGAGGATGAGGGGGGTAAAGGTGTACAAGTTTTTATTTATTTGCTCTGTGTATTTAACAGTTTTATATGTCATATTGTCTGAAGCCAAAACAGTGAAAAGTGTGTACAGAGTGCAATGATTCATTTTCATTTAAAAAAATTTTTTCACTTGGATTACACATATTGAATACCTTAGGCTTTCTCTGCATCTGTTCAAAGTAAGAGCGAAATTTTATGACCCTTTTCTTTCTCATTTGCTGTTTTCATACTAACCAAACAAATATAAACAAGATTGTGTTCTCCTATGCTTTAGTTATGATGTTGTTTCCATAACTGTATTTAAGTCTATGCTCATTGCAAAGTCTGCGTTTTACCCTTTCCATTGATATATAGCAATTGTTTGTTACGTTTATTTTAGGGGATGTAAAATGAAATTAAAAAGTGCAAAAATCGCACGTCTGCAATGGTTGTAAGTACTAGCAGTGCACATGGCTGCAGGGAAGTGATGTTACTCTGCCGCGCCTGTCGCGAAAGAATTAAGTCACATTGACGAAACCGCGCAGCGGCCTGTGTCAATGATTAAGATACTGTCAGTGACCAGCCGCTGTGGCGAAGTGGTTAGTGTCGTGGACTCCCGGCTGGGAGGTCGTGGGTTCGAATCCCATCAGAAGTCATGTGGGTTTTTCTGCCCCGACCGGCTCCTACCCAGAGTTGAGTTGCTGCGGGCTCAGTTGGGAAGACTAGGACCACACAGTCGAGTTTCATCCACTTAATGGATGCGTTTCTGAGAGTGTTGTTCAAATTTCCTGACCAACACTGCAGGTGTCTGTATCTCTCGGGCCTGGTTGACGCTGGGATATATTATGAAAGGAAGCATAGAGTACAGCCTTGTCATGTAGTCTCAAACCGAAATGGAAATCCGTAGCATCATCTTAATCATCCTCATTCTCATCGATCAGCATAAAAAAAATGTCTCAAATTCTGTGGCCCTTCATGCCCTGCTGTCATGGTGACCTCAATTCCGATGTCCTCTCCACGTCTGTGGCCTTGGTTTGGTTCCGTCGGGGTCACCGGTATCAGCGAGTCCATAGGGGCTGTCGTTGGATGGACGTGGTGGCGCCTTCCGGAGGGAGAGCTCACTCACGCTGGCTCCGCGACTAAGCAATTATTGTCGTCAGTAGGGGCTTAGTAGGTGGTGTCCTGCGTAGATTTATTCCAAGGAGACTACCTTTTACAGTTGGGGCTGCTGTCCTCCTTCCTTTGTCAGTTGGTCAGCTTCTTCATTTCCATATAGTGCAGTATGAAGGTGTTCACTGGATGGGAGTATTTTCAGTGACTGATAAATGTTAATAATTTTAAATCAGTAGTAAATCTAAAATATTTCCAAGGAGACAAATAGGAAGATGACTTGAGCAGCACCCAGACTTCAACAAGAGGGATGCATACTACCGGATGCCCAGATCAGACCAAGTGAACATTGTTGCTGAGGATAAGGCTCCCCTGACCTCAGCATCACAGGTCCACTATACTCCACACCTGTGAGT
Organism: Conus canariensis; assembly: GCA_033310375.1. Lineage (NCBI taxonomy): Eukaryota > Metazoa > Mollusca > Gastropoda > Neogastropoda > Conidae > Conus > Conus canariensis. Next base: position 73,789,657 of record CM065716.1, on the reverse strand, counting down.
CTTTCAAACTAGCAATGCAGTGCAGCCCCAGAGACAGCGGAGCATTCCCAGCTAGGCCCAAAGTGGAAACCTGGCCTGCCAACTCACCAATGAGTGCAAAACCATACTGACCACTGGAGGGTCTTCACCATACAGCAGCCTCCGTCAGTACCTCCAGGATTCCTACCTAAGTAAACGAAGAAGAAGACCATCATTGTGATACTGAGAACTGGGCACTCCAGACTGTGACATCACATCTCTGCAATACTCCACCCTGGCGGGTCTTCAATTTATCCATGCAGCCCCAATGACGGTGGAACAGTCCCAACAACACCAAAAGAACAATCCTGGCCTGCCAACACACCGATGAGTGCAAAACTTTATTGACCACTGGAGGGCCTTCACCATACAGAAGCCCTTGCCAGTACCTCCACCATTCCTGCCTAAGGGAACGGAGAAGAATCTCTTCCTACACTACCGTTGATCTCATATGATCATCACCCATCAGTGACTGATTGATGATAATAATTTTTACCTTTTTTTCTTTTTTTCTTTTCTTTTTTGTGAATGAGTGTATGTGTGTGTGAATATGTGTGTGAAAACTTTCCACAGTTAGTCTCATTATGATCACATGATCTTAACTCACCCAGAACATTTTTTACATGTGGTCCCCCACCCACCCACCCACCCACCTTTTTGTGTGTGTGTGTGTGTGTGTGTGTGTGTGTGTGTGTGTGCAACACATGATATCCTGTTTTTCATTGATCACTATCTTCTCTCAACAAACATCAGCATATTGATGCCAACACATTATTTCACCTGTTACAATGAACATCATCCCATAGCATTGTTTACTTTTTTAAACAACACTATTTATATGAACCTCCCAACCTCCCATCCCCACCCCCACCCCCACCCCCCACCCCATAGTGGATGAAGAGATATGAGCTCTCCTTCTCTTTCCCCCCTTCCCTCCCCCCCCCCCCCCCACCACACACAAACACATTACCCTCCTCCCCACCCACCACCCCCTTTTTTTTTTTTCCCTCAACCGTCCCCCTCCCCCCCCCCCCCCCCAGTCATACCTTATCACCCATTTATCTTCCATCCCCTTCCCTCCCTTATTAACATTACCCACACACCTTTCACAACTACCCACGCATAACTACCACCACCTCTTTCATCACCCAGCAAAATCATTTATTTTATTCACCTAAACTTTTTTTTTTTTTTTTTTTTTAAAACAGTTTCTTCTGTTCATGTACTTATTTACCCCTTCTATATATATATTTTTTTTTTTTCCCCAGTTTCCCTCCCTCCCCCCCCCCCCTCTCACCCTTACCATTATTATCAATCCACCATTACCACAACCATCACATAGATATTACACCACCCCACTAAACTAGACACACAACCCTATCGTATCACACACACACACACCCTCCCCCCTCCCTCCACGCAACCCCCCCTCCTTTTCCTCTCCCATAATTCCCCTTGTCATTTCCGCCTAGCGGCTATTCTCCCTACCACATGGACAACAACAGATGAGTCATTTTTCGTTCTTTGTTTGTACTGTCCTAAATGTTAAATGTGATTTATTTTTTATGCCTGAAGAAGACCCAAGAGGTTGAAATGCATCGTGTCTTGTCATGTGCTTTGTTTGTCAATGTCATTGGCGGTAACTAACACCCTCTCTTTCTAAATTTTGCTTCGTTCGCCGCCGTCAGTCACTCCATTTTGAAACTATCCACTTTAGACTTTCATTCCTTCTACCTATGGGATTTCTGTACAACCAGAGCTGATGATTCCTGATTCATCTCCATCATGGGGAACTGAGGTATATCCATGGTTATTTCTCACTTGGAAACCATGAGGAAACCTTTAACTGTATGTTTTTCAAGAGTTTGACATGGTACAGTAAATGACTCTAAAATTGGGAGTATTCTGTTCATACTCCATGCTTGGCTTAATAAAGTAACAAAATGGGGAGCTTTTTTTCTGTACTCCTTTTTGGTTAAATATACTTGATAGGTCAAATACAGTCCCACCCGTCTTTTCTGTCTGGTATTGCTAAGGTTCATGTGGTACTTTGGTTTGGCTATCGAATGATGAGAAAGTTGCAGTGTCTGCATTGTGTGCTGGAGACAGAAGACAGTAAGAAAGGTGTCCATTTACTGTATTAACTAGGAAAATTTGACCAAACAAAGCTTGTTTTTTAGTTTGCAAGAGTTTGACATTTCAGGTATATTTACCCAAACATGGAATATGAGGGGGAAAAAAATCCACATACATCAGTTCTTTATTGATGATGCCTCAGATTAATTGTGAGTAGATGAATGTGCTCAAGGTATGCCTGTATGATGCATCTCGCATCTTTTGATGAAAACAGTACACCATAGCTAAACTTGCTTCTTTCAGCTTGAGGTATTGTGACATAAGCAATTCCATTCACACAATTTGGTTGGTAGTACTTGCCAACAGAATTAGTCAAGATTAAACCTTGACCAATCAACAAAAGTTCTTTGTTTTGTAGTCTTCATTGAGTGATTGTACAGGAAACGGGATTTAACATTTTCTTTCTTTTCCCACAGAGAACTTGAAAGGAATGGCTGAAGCGGTGCATACTTACTGAGTGATGAGCGATCTATCTCTGATATGCTGTGAGTAATGAAGTCAGTCAGATCTAATTAGTTTGAGTTTTAGTCTTTTTGTTAATAACATATGTTCAAGTAGATTGAGGGGACGCTTATTTAGTACTGTAATTGACAGGGTAATTAACATTTATTTTAATAGACCACTCTGTGATGACTGATTCGGCCAAACATTTTTTCTAACAGTGAGGAGACTGTCCAAGTGTGGTTTTCTTTTTAGTATATTGTGAGTCTTTTTTTTTTTCTTTTTTTTTTAAGCAGAGTAAGACCTTATCTAGAACTTGAAATTCAGACTTGAGATGTAGTGAATGAACTTGAGATGTAGTGAATGAGAGAATTTTTGACACATTTCTTAAATTCTTCTTGTCGATGTCCCATGTTAGTTGTCTGCTAATATAAAACAAAGGAGTCTAAGTGTAGGCACTCGTTGCATGCTGTGTGGCTTGGACAAACAAATCACAAGACAAAACACGATGCGTTTTGACCTCTTAGGTGAGGTAAGGTAATGTTGCTAGGTCTTCTTCAGGCAAGAAACAAAACAATCAGAACAACGAAAATGAACAAGCATAAGTGATACTTATGTTCATCCACTTCAGCGCAAGATAGGCGCTGAACATGTTTTGTCTTGTGATTCATTTGTCCACATTTTTTTTTTTTGGGGGGGGGGGGGGGGGGGGGGGGGGGGGTGCACTGACATTAATATTTAAAATTTGTATAGTTAAGTTTTGATACTTTTTATATTGAAATGTAGGTTTTAGTGGTGTCAGGTGGTTTTATGCATGTTTATTTTGTGACATGCTGGATATGTTTCTTGTGCTGACTTAAACTTTTAAATGAATCATACTGTGTTCCGTTGTAGTAGATGACAGCATGTGTTTGGTAATGATTCTAGCTAGCAAATATCATTATTAGGTGTGCTGCTCTGTAGTGGCAGTTAGAAGAAATCTTAATTGTAAATTGCACTAAGTGCTTTTATGTATGTTCAGTTAATGAATAAGATCATGATAGATCCATGAACATAGATTTCCTTTTGCAGAGAGTGAAAATGTTACACACTTCTCTTGGTATGTTTGCAGTCGTTAAGGTGACAGTTGGACTTCACTCAGAGTTGCTCAGGCATCCCCAGGACTCAGTCCTGGGCACATGCCTTTTTTATCTTTTCATCAATGATTTTCCCCAGTCCATCAACTCCATGGCAAGATTGTTTGCTGATGACAACTTGTGTAACATATTAAGAAGGGGGATGGCCAGAGTGTGCTCAAGAAGATTTGTCCTCCCTCACAGCCTTGGAGAAGAATTGGTCCATGAAATGTCACCTTCCAGAGCTGCCAAACAATATGCTTTTGGCATAGTATGCTACAGTTTTGTTGACAGTTCTACACTGCTACACTTTGTCATGAAATGCTATGCCCAAATCCCCAAAATTAAAAACAACAAAAGCTCCTACTTCATGGGCTTAGTTGCGGCCTAAACAGAAAGCAGTCAAATAAAGCTTTAGATTATAGATTTATTGTGTCTTAAAATGGCCCACTAAAGAGAGGAAGAAAAAGCAGAAGAAAAATTTTCAAAGATGACTGCAATTTTGCCACATGATTGATCAGTTTTGTTGTCGGCCAGGTTGTTGGATCTCAAGTGGTACTGTAAATAAAAGACATGAGACTACAAAAGAAGAAAATTTTTGGAAGGATGTGGAGGGAGTGGGAACACCATCTGCAACAGTGCATATGTGCCATGCATCATCTCCCCACTTATTTTGTACATTGAAGCTAAAATTGCCATTGTAAAGACATTGAACATGCGTAGATTTATATCATATAGAAATGGGGGTATATCTTAAAATTGGAAATAACAGACAAGAATAGGTTGAAAACATTTGAATGTGAACACAATAGTAATCAAAGATATTCTGAATGCATGCTTTATTCACAAAGTAACAGCAGTGGGTCTTGGTAGAGGTTTTTAGCTTTATTTTAGATTGCAGCAGCCTGAGTAAAAGAGTTTTGTTTTTACCGCTTGTTGTTTTCTGTGTTAAGGAGGATTTAATTCTTCCTCACATCAAAATGATTCATGCCTGCTGAAGCAGATTGTAATATGAGAATTTTACTTAGAACATAAGAAATATTTCTTAGTATATGAAATCTCTTTAAATGTGATTACGAAATTAAAACATAAAAAAGTTTTGGCCAGTTTCCTTCATTTCAGACAAATGCATGAAATTGATGTAAATTGATGTAAGATTTTTAAGACCTTTCTTCTGCCTCTTACAGCAAAAAAATTTTTTTTTATGTGTATGTAATAACTTCGCCAAATAAAGTGGACAAACGATTCACAAGACAAAACACAATGCGTTTCAACCTCTTAGGTCTTCTTCAGGCAAGATGAAAAACACTCGGGGGAAAATGAAAATGAAGCAATCACTTATCTTGTCATATTTGCTGCAAGATGGGCATTGAGTAATAACTCCGCCAAACAAAGTGGACAAACAAATCACAAGACAAAACATGACGCTTTTCAACCTCCTAGGTCTTTTTCAGTTTCTAAGAGGTTGAAACATGTCATGTTTTGTCTTGTGATTCGTTTGTCCACTTTGTTTGGTGGAATTATTACATATACTTTTTAAGATTTGCTTAGATTTCCGCCTACAGTCGCTTCACTTCACAACACACTCTCTTCTTTGAGATTATATATATGAGACATAAAAGTCAATTTCTTGGTATGTGTGAGCAAAAGCTGCATTGCTGAATAACCTTTGAATGGAAACTGAATTTTCAGTTGAATATCAAATTTTAATGTCCAAATATATTTATTGATTACAGGTTATGGAACCTTGGATTGCTGAGTATACTTTACAAGTCAGGCGCTGAGTTTGTTGTCATCTGATCATGAGGAAAATTCACTGGCGGTTTCATTACATCCCCCAACGTCTGAAAACGTGGGTTGGTGAAAAGATGGAGTATTGTCATCTTACAATGTTTACTCTTTGCTACAATCAGTTCACATCGTACAACACCATGATGGACACAGCCATGGAGCCTCTGTTTTGGATTGTAGACCACTTCACTAACTACATGGGACCAGTATGTTGTGCTCATGGTTCTTTTCTTTTTTTTCTCATTTTTTATGCATATCTTTTGCACAAGCATCCATTCTGTGTATGTGTGTGTGTATGTGTGTGTGTGTGTGTGTGTGTGTGTGTGTGTGTTTGTGTGTGTGTGTGTGTGTGTGTGTGTGTGTGTATATGCATGCATGTGTGCGTGTGTGTGTGTGTGTGTGTGTGTGTGTGTGTGTGTGTTGGATTCACTGGTTGCCCTGAAAGTAATGCATGACTGTTAAGGGAGAGAGTGAGAGGAAATTTTAGTTGCATGAAATGTGACTTTATACATTCCAGACTTAATTATCATTACAATGATGATGAAAGTATGTGTTGTCAGATATAATGCTTATTCAAGAGGACAGTGATCATAAAGAATATAAGTGATTCGATATAGCATGTGGGGTTTTATTTGAAATGATGTATGTGCTATATGTTTAATGTTTTATAAAACATTTATGAACATAACACACTGATTAAATCAATTTGTTTTCCTTGGACAGATTATGGTGACTCTGGTAGTGATACTGACAACGATGGTGGTGACCGTTTTCTACATCTGTGTCTTTCCTCACATCTGGTATCAGACGGAATTGTTGTGGGTTATGATACATTTTTTTTTTGCTCATTGGCTTCTCATCAACATTGTCTTCAACTATGTCATGGCAGTATTTACAAATCCAGGATTACCTCCGGAGGTGAGCTTTGTGCTTAATGGAAATTTTATTAGTTGTTTCATACTTATTCTGAATGTATGTTTATATATCTCACTGTGATTTCTTTTGCTAGTGTCTTGATTTGATAGCTTCCACAAACAGTTCCTTTTTTTCCCAGTTCCTTATGATAATTAGGATCAGTAGTCCTTTTTTCAATCTGTTGAAGAGACATCTTTTTTGTGTGGTACAGTGAAATAAAGCATAAAAAGAACAAAAATTAACAAAGTAAATGGTATGATATAGCAAACATCAATGTGAAAATCATTATTTTATCATCAGAAAGATAGAGAGAGGAAAAGAGAAAGGTGAATAGATTTCAGCTATGATGATTTGATTCAATCTTTTATTTAATTACGCATACTATACCGTGACTCACTAATGTAATAAGCAGCAGCGGTTTGCTATCCCTACCTGGTACAGAATAAAGTCCATACAGACAAGAACCGGGAAGGGGCCTGGTGCTTTGCGCATGCTCAGATCATCCCTCTTTTTCTCGGCAGCCATATTCCCTGCTAGCCTCATGCACTCCGAGCAGCAAAGTATTTTTACTTCTTCTTGCAATCAATTGATCGTTGCTGCTGATTTTGTTGTTCTTAATATGTTTTCACTTAAGGGAGAAATGTACATGAAGCGTTTGGGTGGCAAAGCCAGGGTTCGGAAGGTTTCGTCCATCGATCTCTCCAACTCGCAGGTCAGCGCTTTGTATAGCATACCGAAGCCCTCTCTCTCTTTAACGCTGTCTTTCCCTTCTTGCTCTCTTTCTTTCCAGGGGTCTTCTCAACTCGGCTGCGGTTCTGTTGAGGTGACAGCAAGCCCTTGCTCATGCAGCGACGGCAAGCCGTGCTCACCCCGGTCACATTCTTTCTAGGGTCTCCTCAACTCAGTTGCGGTTTTGTTGAGGTGATGGCAAGCCCATGCTCATGCAGCAACGGCAAGCCGTACTCATCCCCCTCACATTTTCTCGGTGATCGACTCAGCTGCAGTTCTGTCGATCCCATTCCTGCATCTTCACCCCCTTACATTCTCACAGTGATTGACTCGGCTGCGGTTCTGTCAGTCCCATCCCTGCATCCCATGTGCAGCTCAGCCGAAGTTCTGCTGCACACATCTCTGTTGCCATGGCCGAATCATGGATGCAGGTTCCCCCTTTTTCGGGGGATACAGGGTTGGGCGATGCACATTTTGAAGGCTTAGCCCCTTCTCCACCCTCTTGCCTGATTTCAGGCCTGCTCTTGCCAGTGCAGCTGTCGGCTGAGACAAGGGAGACAACAACCCCTTTACAGTTGTCTGATACTCAGTCAGCCCCGGTTGTCTCCCTTCTTCCGCGTGATCGGCTGCAGTTTTTTTTTAATGCTGATCGATGAGAATGAGGGTGGTAATACGATGCTATGGATTTCCATTTCGGTCTGAGGCTGTGTGACAGGGCTGTACTCTATGTTCACATTAATAATATATCCCAGTGTCAACCAGGCCTGAGACATACAAACACCTGCAATGTTGGTAAGGAAATTTTAGCAACTTTCTCACAGATGCATCCATTTAGAGGATGAAACTCGACTGTGTGGTCCCAGTCTTCCCCACTGAGCCTGTAACAAACTTTTTTTTTTTTTTGCTGTCCCAACCTCTGCGCCACCTCGGAGGCAGTGCACCCACGCCGCTCATTCCGACACCCCGTCCACAGCCACAGCCCGGTCGGCCCCGCCGCAGCCCTGGCACCGGCAATCCACAGGGAGCAGTCAATGTCAAGTCGTCAAGAGGCAACCCACCGGAAGAGACACTGCACTGCTGCCGAGTCACTTTGGTGGTATTCAGTGGCGCCTGTTCTGATGTTATATACACAGGACACCATCTACTAAGCCCCCTACTGACGACAATAATTGCTTAGTCGCGGAGCCGGCGTGAGTGAGCTCTCCCTCCGGAAGGCGCCACCACGTCCGTCCAACGACAGCCCCTATGGACTCGCCGATACCGGTGACCCCGACGGAACCAAACCAAGGCCACAGACGAGGAGAGGACTTCGAAATTGAGGTCACCATGAGAGCAGGGCATGAAGGGCCACAGAATTTGAGACATTTTTTTTATGCTGATCGATGAGAATGAGGATGATTAAGATGATGCTACGGATTTCCATTTTGGTCTGAGACTACATTACAGGGCTGTACTCTACGCTTCCTTTCATAATATATTCCAGCGTCAACCAGGCCCGAGAGATACAAGCACCTGCAGTGTTGGTCAAGAAATTTGAGCAACACTCTCAGAAATGCATCCATTAAGTGGATGAAACTCGACTGTGTGGTCCCAGTCTTCCCAACTGAGTCCGCAGCAAACTCAACTCTGGGTAGGAGCCGGTCGGGGCAGAAAAACCCACATGACTCTGATGGGATTCGAACCCACGACCTCCCAGCCGGGAGTCCGCGATGCTAACCACTTCGCCACAGCGGCTGGTGCCTGTAACAAACTTAACTCTGGGTAGGAGCTGGTTGGGGCAGAAAAATCCCACATGGCTCTAATGGGAATTGAACCCACGACCTCCCAGCCAAACGTCTGCAACACTGATCATTTCTTTAGGGCAGCAGGTAGAACAACACAATGTTACATAAGCCTCAAATCTGTAAGAACATGCCAGTATCATCCAACATCTCTGATAATATAGGGAATTTAGGGACAGTATGTGGACCAGCAATGACTCTGATGTTTTAGCAAATGAGGTGTGTTCTTGAATATCACTCACCATGGTTGCACAGCCATAAAGCTAAAAACCTTGTCTGGAATGAGGACTGGACTGAAAATAGATAGGGCCCCAGAAAGTAATGAAAATGCCATGTTACAGCTAATATTTTCTCTGTTTCATCTACAGCTGTAATAAGATAAATGTTCAAACAGAAATTAGCTATTATCCATTGCACTATAATTTTTTGTTTTATTATTTTGTTGCTGTTCTTTAGTGCTCACAGATTTAAGTAGCAACCAGTGTGTTGCAAAGATTATAAGACCAAGACAAAAATTGTAGTTTACTTTTCTACCGCTAGCAGTGACAGGGATATTTCTATGGAAATAAGATTTTTATAATACTACCCCAATGGACTTCTCATGTTGCCTTATACTGGGTTGTCAACAGAAATAAACGGGAGGTAAGCCATCCTTTAGCAATGGAACAATATGCTTTTTCTCCACTTGTTCATGAGTCTGTGTGGCTGAAGTTTAATAGACAATGTATGGAAATGCTCAGAGGAGGTAATCAACCTTACCGCTGGCCTTCAGCAAGAATTACCTTTCCAGCACAGTGGAACATTTCTTACAGTACTTGAGTGTTTATGACGTCAGTGTGGTACATGCATGTGCATGTGTGTGTGTGTGTGTGTGTGTGTGTGTGTGTGTGTGTGTGTGTGTGTGTGTGAGAGAGAGAGAGAGAGAGAGAGAGAAAAACATGCATGTGTGTGTCTCTGTGTATGTGTGTAGTGGTGATGGTGTCTTTAATTTTACAGAATAACATTAAAAGTGATCGGAGACAAGTGCATCCCATGTGTGAGTCAGCAGGATCTCAACACCCTATGAATTTGTGTGTGTGTGTGTGTGTGTGTGTTAGTGAGGATGAGAGGGGCATGGATGAGGTTTGTTACTGTGTATGCATGTGCACATAGTTTAAAGTTGATTATGATATTAATATCAAGCAGAAGAAGCAATCAAAATGAACCAGGAAAAGGAGGAGGGGAATGTTACCGACATTTGACTGTAGCTGACTAGAGCTAGCTTATCTAACTAGCTTATCAATCTGTCTGTTTGTATGTCTTGTGTGTCTGCTGTAGCTGTGCTTTTTTGTTAGTCCACCTTCTATCTGTTTGGTTTGCCCCTAGCTGCTTCTTAACTTCACTAAGGAGGCGTTGTTTTGACTCTTGGTCAGTGTATCAGCAACATTTCTAAAAAAAAAAAAAGCACAACCAGCTCTAAATGAAATGTGGTGGACAGGTGAAATGTGGCTCGAGGACTAGACTAATCGAACAAATTACATAGATCTGGATGAATTCAGAATCTGTTGACTTCAGTGAAGGTCTGCATTTTCCCAAGAGCCCTTTTAATATGTCACTAATGTCATTCTTATATTTTTTCCTGTTATTATTTTAATTGATTGATTTAATTTAACGTCTGTTCACAACAATGGTGATATTAGACTAAGAATGAACCAATCCACAAAAAACAACAACAAACAAACAAACAAACAAACAAAAAAACAACAATGAAAAACGGGCTTTGTAAGTGTGTGTGTGAGTGTGTGTGTGTGTGTGTGAGTGTGTGTGTGTGTGTGTGTGTGCGTGTGTGTCAAAGGCTACATATGAACATTAATACAATAACTATAAATGACTTAATATTTACAATAAATTTGAAAGTATAGTGCTGGATAAAACTGATGCAATTTGTATCATTTCTTTGCTGTAGATTATATCATTTAAAGATCCCATTTTTGCTACATCTATCCCAGATATGTTGTATAATAGGGATAGCAATGGGCAATCAAAAAGAATATGTTCAATTGATATTGGATGACCACAAGCACATTCTACATTTTTTGAAAATTTAGTCTTCCATGAATTTAATTGAATTTTGTAAATGAGACTAGACAAGGATCTTGAACACGGTAATATTTTTTACTTTGAAGGAAGCTTTTCTGTCATTATACGACTTTCTAACATCAAATTTATTTCATGTTTTTCTAATTTTAGTGTACTATCAGGATATTTTCTAATAGCTCCTTTTGCTGATCTATCAGCCATTTCATTCCCCCAAATACCACGGTGAGATGGAATCCAACAAAATTCTACATTGACACCTTTACATATAATTGAATGTACTAAGTATTTTACATCAAATATCAAATCTTTTCGAACTTTTGCATTCCAGTTTTGCAGACTGTAAAGAACAGATTTTGAGTCAACATAAAGTAAAATGCTATAAATCACAATATCAATATCAGCTATGAAGGATAAGGCCATAAGAATTGCATATAGTTCTGCAGTAAATACAGAAAAACCTTTTCCTAGACAAAATGACTTTCTTATCTTTAAAGCAGGAATAGCAAATCCAGCCCCTGTGTATGATTCCAAAACTGAACCATCTGTAAAAATCTTTAAATGATTCGGATACTTATTTTCTAGATGTTCTTTTGCTTCAACGGATATGAGATTGATGTTATCCTCTTTTTTTTTAGAGGTGTATAATCTGTATCAAATCTAGCAGAAATATGCTCCCACTGAGGAATAATGGGTTTTATGGGACTACTTGAAATTGATGTAATATCAATATCACAACTCTTAAAAAGATCATCTGTATAGTTTCTAATAGGTTGAAGATATGAAATGTTTTGCGCTCTCTTCGGGAAATCCTGTCTTGAGTCAAGAAAAATGTCATTTGTCACTGAATTAGAAACTGAAAGACATCTTGTCACATACTTTGCAGTGGCCAACTTCTGTTGGTCCTCAAGAGTTAACAGATTCGCTGCTCTGTATGTTTTGAGCGTATTTGTGTGTACTGGCACACCAAGTGCCAACTTAACAGCCTTACCATCTATGCTTTGTAATTTTTTTAGCGGCATCTGTGGAGCTGAGAAATAAACCTCTTGACCATAAGTTAATTTCGATCGAACTAAACTGGTAGCAAGATGTAATCTGAGTGTTTGAGTATCTTGTCCCCATGACTGAGCAATAATTGTTTTGAGAACATTTAATGTTTGTCTAGCTTTACTTATTATGTGTTCAATATGATATTGCCACTTTAACTTAGGGGTTAAATAGACTCCTAAAAATTTTACAGCTTTTGAATATTTAAGAGTGTTGCCTTTTATAATAAGTTGAGGAGGATGCTTTGGAGTATCACCATTGATAAAAAGCATTAATTGTGTCTTTTCTCCCGAAAGTTCTAAACCATTTTCTTTCATGTATAAATCTAACTTATCTAGCTCAACTTGGTATAGTTTTTGAACATGCGATATAACTCTCTTATTTGTTTGTTTTCTTACGTTTGTATTCACCCATATAGCAGTGTCATCAGCATATTGAACGAGATGGATATTGTTAGATGGAATGTTTGGGAGATCATGAATAAGAATAGTAAAAAGAATTTGAGCAATGATAGATCCTTGAGGAATTCCAATATCAATATCCTTGAATGACGAATAACATGTGCCAATTCTTGTACAAATAGATCTCCCAGACAAGAAACATTTTACAAATTGATACATTGCTCCACTAATTCCAATATGTTTTAGCTTATAAAGCAGACAAGCATGCCAAACACTACCATAAGCTTTTCTAATATAAAAAAAAGTAGCAAGTGTACTTTTTCTTCTTGAAAACTGTTTTTTTTAACTTGATTCGTAATTTTGACCAGATGATCAGTCATACATCTTCCTTTCCTGAAACCTGCTTGGTTGTTATTATTTTACGTAAATCTAATGTGGTCACATTTTAACATAGATTTATGTGTTCTAGTGTAACTTTTAAGGGATCTGTATTTCTTTAAGCACAAATAATACAAGTTAAAGTTTTAAGATCACTTGATCTTTTAAGATTTTGTCTACTTGTTTTAACTTTTGTGCCTAGCTTTATTTTTGTTTCTTTCTTTTATTTTTTTTCCCATTCAGTTGTGTAGCAGTTTCATTTTTTAAGTGCCCAAAAAAAAGAGAAGATATTTACATGTAGTTTCTTAACACGTTCTGTTTTTGCATGGCACTTACATTAGTGTTGAATTCTAGATAACACAATGATAGAGCAACATAGTTCATTATTTACAGGTTTCCATTCTGTTCAATTTTCATTGAATTAATCAGCAGTCTTACAGTTAATACACACACACACACACACACACACACACACACACACACACACACACACACACACACACACACACGTACACATGCATGCTTAAGCCAGAAGATCAAAGCAGCGAGAGTGGAGGGAGAGACAGAAGCACACGCTTTCTCGAGCCTAGAGAGAGAGAGAAGGAGCATGAACATATGATAACACAATGAGCATTCCATGAACTAAGGCCCAGTCACTGGCTGTTCATGATGAGGACATATGGATCAATCTTTAACGTTCTTTGCAGTTTCACACATCTCTGCAACTTCTAGTCACTGCTGATAGCTTACTATTACTCCTTGCTCACTCATCATCCCTTGATTACCATCACTGTTTGTCCTGTTGTCTTAGAGAAGTTAACCCTATTTGCAGTTAAAGGACAGGCATTGCCTGCCCATGAAATTTTTCCCAGAGCAGGTCTGTTTGGAACCAGTTTATGTTTTACACCTGCATGTTGTAAAGTTTTATTAACTTTATTTTCCCATTTTGTTTCACATTCAATTTTTTGTTTACTTATTATAGTTATTGGGATTTTTTTTCTCTCTCATGAAAGGATTTGCAGTTTAATTATGATTTTCTTTTTTTTGTACTCCCAGTTCTTATAGAACAGGGAGTACTTTAGAATGGGAACGAAGAAATGCTGTGTGGTGTGTGTGTCCATGGTCAAAATGTGTTCCACTCGCTCCAGACAAAACTACTGGACCGATCTTTCTGAAAATTTGTAGGTATGTTCATTATGGGCCACGGATGATGCCCGATGTTTTAGTTTACCGTTATAGCCGTTATTAACAGCTGTAATGGCCTGTAACAGTTTTTCTTCTTTATGGAATATCTCAGAAAGTACTTGGCCGATTTTTCAGAAAATTTGTAGGTATGTTCATCATGGGTCACGAATAATGCCCGATGGTTTAGTTAACCGTTATAGCCGTTACTAATGGCTATAACGGCCTGTAACGGTTTTTCTTCTTTATGGAATATCTCAGAAAGTACTTGGCCGATCTTTCTGAAAATTTGTAGGTATGTTCATTATGGGTCACGAATAATGCCTGATGGTTTAGTTAACCATTATAGCCATTACTAACGGCTGTAACGGCCTGTAACAGTTTTTCTTCTTTATGGAATATCTCAGAAAGTACTTGACTGACCTTTGTGAAAATTAGCAGGTATGTTCATTATGGGTCACAGATGATGCCCGATGTTTAGTTTACCCCGTTATAGCCGTTGCTAACAGCTGTAACGGCCTGTAACGGTTTTTCTTCTTTATGGAATATCTCAGAAAGTACTTGGCCAATCTTTCTGAAAATTTGTAGGTATGATCATTAATGGTCACGGATGATGCCCGATGTTTTAATTTCCCCGTTGTAACCATTACTAACGACTGTAACAGCCCATAACGGTTTTTCTTCTTTATGGAATATCTCAGAAAGTATGTGGCCGATCTTTCTGAAAATTTGTAAGTATGTTCATTATGGGCCACGGATGATGCCTGGTGTTTTAGTTTACTGTTATAACCGTTACTAATGGCTGTAACGGCCTGTAACGGTTTTTCTTCTTTATGGCATATCTCAGAAAGAACCTGGCCGATCTTTATGAAAATTAGCAGGTATGTTCATTATGGGCCACAGGTGATGCCTGATGTTTTAGTTTACCCTGTTATAGCCGTTACTAACGGCTGTAATGGTTTTTCTTCTTTATGGAATATCTCAGAAAGTACCTGGCCCATCTTTCTGAAAATTTGTAGGTATGTTCACTATGGGTCATGGATGATGCCCGATGTTTTATTTGACCAGAATAGCCGTTACTATCGGTTATAACAGCCCAAAACATTTTTTCTTCTTTATGGGCCACGGATGATGCCTGATGAAAGTACTTGGCCGATTTATAAGCGGTTTGGATGATCTTGTGACAAATCGGAGCCTCTTTTCATATGTAAGTGATGTAACGCTAAAAATCGATTAAACAAGTTAAAAACCATTATTTTGCCGTTATTTCTTACATATAGGTGGATTTTAATGAAATTTGGTATACTGAAAGGTTATCACACACAAACGGCACTTCTGTATAGTGTTTCACAATTCGACCATTAAAAACCGTTATTCTTGACATATTGTCTGATTTGGATGAAGTTCAGTATGTACATAGGCTTTAGCTCAGTGATGACTAAAATACCAATTTCAAAAGTGTACATCGGTTATATAACCATTAAAACCGTTATTTTGCCTTTTTTTTTTTTTTTTACATATTGGTGGATTTTAATGAAATTTAGTATACAGAAAGGTTGTCACACACAAATGGCACTTCCATATAGTGTTTCAAAATTTGACCGTTAAAAACCGTTATTCTTGACATATTGTCTGATCTGTATGAAATTTGGTATGTACATAGGCTTTAGCCCAGTGAGGACTAAAATACAAGTTTCAAAAGTGCACATCGGTTAAATAACCGTAAAAACCGTTATTTTGCCGTTATTTATCTCAGAAAGTACTTGGCCGATTTATAAGCGATTTGGAAAACTGGGAGTACGTTTATATGCTTTGCATCTTGTTTTTACTTCATATTGTTATGATAAAGGGGTGAAAAATAATCACTTTCTTTCTCATTTTGGCTTATTAAGCAAAGACAGTGAATAACGTTTTCTTTTTCACCGGACAACTGTTCTTTGGATTCTTCCTTTAGCACAATAGCTCTCTCTCTCTGTGTTTCTGTCTCTGTCTCTGTCTCTCTCTCTCCAACATGCATGTTAATGATTCAATATGCTGCCGAGTTATCATCTGGCAGTGGCATTTGAAAGGACGGTATACCGTTTCAAAATACCAGTACGAGCAAAAAATACCACTGTAAAACTGGTACCTCTTTCTCTCCCAGTACCCAGCTCTACAGATTAAATGGACGGTGAAGATGTGGATCCAAGGTGCAAGATCAAATTAAAATGAAGTCTAGTGTTTTGATGGTTTTAAACAATGAAATGTGTGTAATATTTTGAAACATTATTGTAATCTTGAAGCTTTTTTATAATCCTAAAAGAGATATTGAGAACCAGATGATGATTGTCAATTTTGACATGAGACAAAGTGAGTGTAGAAGTACACGTAATCAATCAGAAAACAAGCAAAAATTCTTTGGTGGTTGTTAGTATGTTGAAAATTCCCAGAAAATTACAGTTCAAAACAATTTAGACTATTAGACTGAACAAGAGAATAGATAAGTTTGTCTACTGTTAGGATTGACTAACCTCATTTCTTGAAAAGTAAATGTAAGACATGATAAAAGTAGTTTCCAAAGTTCAACAAAATATAACCAACACTGGAATAGCAGTGAAAATGACCATAACTGATTTCACAGTATTGAGTAAGAAATGAGGCAGGGAATAGTAAACAAGAAACAGTAAACAAGTAGGGTAACTTTTGCTCCCATAAGAAAACCTAACACAGAGTAACTTTTATTCAAGACTGGCACAGCCTTTTAAACTTGAATAAAGTCAGGCCAATACAAAGATGAAGAATCTAATAGTGTGGGAAAAACAAGCGTAGGCCAACAACTCAACTGTCCTCATAGTAATGACTTGGCAAAGATTTGGACTTAAGTGAGTGGGGGGGGGGGGGGGGGGGGGGAGGGGGGGGGGAGGTTGAAGATGGAGAAACTGGGAACATGAAATTAAGAAAATATATTATAGATATAAAAACTCTTCACTAGCTGTATGAGGGAACCATCGTAATCCCTTTCGAAGACAGATCTATTTGTATTGCCTGCTCCGAGGCCTTTCGTCCACTGGATCGGAACTCATCAGGGAGACACGGCTGGTTGTGTCTGTGCTCCTGGCGTCAAATAGAGACACACCACAGTCCATAATACCGTGGTGTTCTCACCACCAAGCGTTCAAAAAAGAATCCAACAGCACCCCCAAAGCAGCCAGCGAAGGGTAGTAAATGAAACCAAACGAAAGTGTGATGAGGAAAAATGTTGCTGAAAAACTAAAGACATTATGCAAACAGTATAAAAATGTAGGGGACAATCTGTGAGCCTGCGCCTGAGGATCCACCCAAAGATGCAAGGGAGATCAAAAGACAAACACAAAGACGGACAGAAACAAATACAGATAACCTCGATTTAATCCAAACGAAATTGAGAAAGAAGTGAGGCTGGGAACAGTAAACAAGAAACAGTAAACAAGTAGGGTAACTTTTGCTCCCATAGGAAAACCTAACACAGAGTAACTTTTATTCAAGACTGGCACAGCCTTTTAAACTTGAATAAAGTCAGGCCAATATAAAGACGAAGAATCTAATAGTGGGGGAAAAACAAGCGTAGGCCAACAACTCAACTGTCCTCATAGTAATGACTTGGCAAAGATTTGGACTTAAGGGAGTGGGGGGGGGGGGGGGGGGAGGTTGAAGATGGAGAAACTGGGAACATGAAATTAAGAAAATATATTATAGATATAAAAACTCTTCACTAGCTGTATGAGGGAACCATCGTAATCCCTTTCAAAGACAGATCTATTTGTATTGCCTGCTCTGAGGCCTTTCATCCGCTGGATCAGAACTCATCAGGGAGACACGGCTGGTTGTGTCTGTGCTCCTGGCGTCAAATAGAGACATACCACAGTCCATAATACCGTGGTGTTCTCACCACCAAGAGTTCAGAAAAGAATCCAACAGCACCCCCAAAGCAGCCAGCGAAGGGTAGTAAATGAAACCAAACGAAAGTGTGATGAGGAAAAATGTTGCTGAAAAACTAAAGACATTATGCAAACAGTATAAAACGTAGGGGACAGTCTGAGGTTAGGTTTTCTTATGGGAGCAAAAGTTACCCTACTTGTTTACTGATTTCACAGTAGTACCACACTTTCTGTGTCAGTTGTGGCAGAGCATTATGATCAGAGTCACAAAGTTGATTGAGTAACATTCTTTTTTCTTCTTCAATATTTTGACTGAATTAGGAAAGGAAAGTGAAAGCAGGTCATCATAAGCAGAATGGAATACACAGAAAACTATGCCTAGAACTTGAAGAAATGATTCTTTTCTTTTCTAATTATCAAGTAGAACTTGTACCATCTAAACTAAACAGCTGATTGTGAAATAAGCAAATGCACAAACTAAGTCTTAGAATATTTGATCGTTGTGATCAGTCGTTAAAAATTGTAATTAAGAAGAAAATATTTTTGGTGATTTGATGTCTTTAAAAAAAAGAATGGTGATCAAAATGTTGCCAACTGTCAGTTCATCAGTTGTTTTTAGAAAATATTTTGTGTGATTTGATGTCTTAAAAAGAGTAGGTGATCAAAATGTTGCCAGCTGTCAGTTCATCAATTGTGGCATGGACTAAAATTGATTTTTGCTTGAATTTTAGCCTACAGTATACATACATTGTATCTTATCAATTTTACTACTTTTTGCTGCAGAGTACTGGCTGAAATATTTACACACACACACACACACACACACAGACACAGACACACACACACACACACACACACACACACACACACACACATACATACATATACATACATTCTGTGTCACAGCAGGAACTAACATAACTTTGTGAGTTCACTGTCCTCATTTGTCCCACCCACTCTTCGTCGATTATTCCTCCATATTGTGTGTTCATAATTTTATCAGTTATGTGAATCAGAATGGGAACGTTGCTCCTCCAATTTTCTTTCTTTTTTTTAAGCTCATACAAATCTGACAGATCATGATCTATTAGACTGATACATGAATGGACAAATCAAACAAGGTGCATGCATGTGTTTTTTGTTTGTTTTGTGTGTGTGTGTTTGTGCGTGTATGTGTGTGTATATGGGGGACACATGGGAGGGGAGTGGTGGAGAGGAGGTGAGAATGTATGATTGGTTTGGGAGTTCAGTCATGATTATTATTTCCATGGTTTTTTTTTTTTTTTTCATTTTGCTCATACTATTGTTTGCATTGATGAACCCTCAAGACTCCTCATGTGGACGAAAGAAAAACAGTGTAATGTGACAAATTTTGCAGAATGTACCCCAAGTGGTGTCAATCTGTAAGAAGTGCATCACTCCCAAACCACCAAGGTCTCATCACTGTTCAGTATGCAAGCGATGCATTCTGAAGATGGACCATCACTGCCGTATCCTTTTCATCAAATAAATGAGTAGCTTCACAATATTGTTTGAAAATTAAAGTTGGCTTTATCTTTTATAACACTTTATGGCAGTTTGTTAATCAAATAAGCCATTTATGTATTATATATATATATATAATATATATATCTATATACCTTTAGTTATTCATGTATGATTTTATATATATTATAGCCATTCACATGTTTTGAATTTTCTTTTTTAGTACAGGTTTTCTGATATTATACATGTATTTATGTATTTGTTTACATATTTTTTAGCATCTCTGATTGAAGGTGCTTTTCTTTCTATGTGATAATGCATTACGTATATATTTTACGTATGTGACAATGCCCTGTCACAATTACCAGGTGGTAGATGTTTCATACAGTGAGTGCCATTACAGCACAAAATGTCACCACTGCACAAAATGTCACAAGGACAGTTTGTGCAGTTATTCACTGCACAAATTGTCACAATTTGCCCAAATTTGCACAGAATGTCACAGTTGTAATATTCTGTGCATGTGTATACCTTTTTTGAAATCAGTGCTGCACAAATTGTCACAGCTCCCTCTCTTATCTGTGTGGGTGTGGATGTGTGTGAGTGTGTGGGTGGGTAGATGGATGGGTGGATATACTCTACGATGTCCACGTATTTTTTTGCGTTTTTCAATTTGGCTTGCAATTTATAATTTTCAATTTTATATACGATATATACTTTTAGTCTGTATTCATTGCACATGTTTACGAGGTGAGAGCCCAGACTTGATGGCCCATGTTGGTTGATGAGGCTAATAGAAACAACACGATTTGTCTTGATTTGCATGCTCATCTCTTTTGAACTTTGTTAGTCTTGAGCAACTGTTCTCATATACATCTGTACTATGCATAGTATGTATGAAATTTTCACATGTGTTTATAATTGTCCATTTTTTCTTATACAAGTTTCGGATACATTTTGCTGTTTTCTCCGTTTAGAGAGCACTGATTTTTCTTTATTCTTCTGGCAGGAGAGCAGGTCCTTCTTCTTCTTCTTCTTCTTCTTCTTCTTCTTCTCGTCCTCCTCCTCCTCCTCCTCTTCCTCCTTTTTTTTTTCTTCTTCTTCTTCACACACCACACACACACACACACACACACACACACACTCTCTCTCTCTCTCTTTTCCTTTTCCCTTTCTTTTTCTTTGTATTTTACTTTTTTACTCTCTCTCTCTCTGGATTTATTATGGCATTATTTGTCTATGTTGTCTCTTGGTGTCTTTCCCTCTATCTCTTTTTTTTTAATCTTCGGTTTATGAGGTGTGTATATAGTTTTTTTTTTTTTCCGGTTTGTCTGTCTGTTTGTGTCATTCTACACAGCATCTCGCTGTTGCTTGTGGACAAATTTGCATGACATTTCATGGATAGGTTCCATATGAAGGGGTGGTCGTAACGTGAAACATACAATCCTTTGGTACACTTCAGTGATGCGCACCTACATGCACTCAGTTTGCACGCATACAAACACTCATACGCATGCACATGCAAAGAGAAAGAGTATACTAATAATAGTAATACACTATACACATGTCCAAACAAGAGTCAATAGTATGGGCGAAGGTATTCTAACTGTAGTGCTTTTGGAAGAGAAATGTTCTGAGATTTGATTTGAAGGCAGCTAGAGAGTTAGAATGTCTTATGTGCAGGGGAAGAGAGTTCCAAAGCTGAGGGGCATAGATTGAGAAAGAACGATAGCCATGAGTTTGACGTTTGTAACGCCCTTGGCGAAGCAGACGGGAGCCAGAAGAAGAGCGAAGAGTGCAAGAAGGAATGTAGAGACTTACAAGTTCAGACAGATAGGAAGGTGCTGAGCCAGTTATTATATTGAAGCATGTAAGATACAAAGCGTCAATAGTTGGAGAGAGAGAGAGAGAGTTAAGTGGTTCAAGAGATATTGCCAAGGTCATAAAAATGGAAAATAGGCAATTTGGGTGTGTGTGCGCTGCGCCCAACGGGTGTGTAGCGCATACGAGTTGTCAGTTGTTGTCCCCAAGGCTATGCACCTCTGTAGCAAGTTTGGAAAATCTTGCTTGAAAGATGTAGAAAATATTGCAGGAAAAAGGAAATGGGTGTACAACGATCGGCTTGACCTTGACTTTTGACCTTGATTTTTTGCGAGCAGTATCAGCATTCCTTACCTAATCAACAAACAAATTTGAGAAGGCTGTCTTAAGTAGTTTAAGAGACATTGCCACAAATGTCCGTCCGTTTTTTTTTTTTTTTTGCATTGCACCCTAGTGCAGGGTTAAGAACTAAGCTTATAATCAGATTTCTCTGTGCAGCGATTGTTTGACTTGAACAGTATATAAACTTTTGCTGATAGCCTGTTCTAGATCACTTAATCAATGCCAGCATGCTTGATGTGACCTAAATCACAAGCATGTGTGTTTCAATGTCTCACTTACTGCAAATATTTTGAAGTGGGACCGTCGCTATGGATTGAGTGCAAAGTCACATTAGGTCATTTTGTACTAAAGTAAGCCCTCTCGCTCTCATTACCATGTCACAAGATGTGAATTATCATGGAAAAGTTATGGGCAGATTTTTTTTCAACATTGGTAGTGATGTACTACAGAAAAACACAGATTCTACATATATCAGACTCTTTCCACTGAGAGTCTTGTGGTGACATCTGAAAATTTAAAATGTAGTTTTCTCACAAGAAATTAGTGAGAGGATATTGTCTTTAACAGACTGAAGCACTAGCATTGTTTGTCTGATTTGAAAGCAGTTAACAGTGGTAAGAAGAAATGTGAAAAGCTTTGAGGAAGTTAAAAAGAAAGTCTGGGAAAGGTGATGTCAAATTCATTTCAGGATGGACAAACACAAATTAGAGGAAAGACCCTGGAAACAAAAACAGTTCTACCAGGTTCACAAAGGTTTTTTCTTTCTTTTTTTGTGTGCATATTTCATGATACGTCATTATCATGTGTGTGTGTGTGTTCTGAGACTGGATGCATATCAGTTTTATTACAGATGATCAATAGAGCATGTCAGTTTAGGGATTTAATGCAGTGTCCTATTTCACATTACTTGCAGGAAGAAGTTAACTCTTCTGCTCGACCACTAGCAAAATAATTTTATGAAAGGAAAGTATGGGATGCAGCCTCTATTATAGTCTTAAGAAATTTATCTGTAGAAACAATTACTGGGCAGTGGGTATTTTTATTTATACATTTATTCCTTAATTCCCTCAGCCTGGCTGAACAACTGCGTCGGTTACTACAACCATCGCTATTTCTTCCTGTTTTGTTTTTACATGTGGTTTGGCACCATCTATGTCACTTGTGCTGGTCATGACGTCTTCAGACAGCATTTCTTTGGGAAACAGGTAAGACAGCTTACACTACAAGCAGTAATACATGCTCTCATTTGTGGTTATGTTATTATATGCAAATATATTTATGCTCTTTGTATTCTTTAATGCTTATTCTAATCAGTGATAACGCATTATTATAATTTGTGCTAACCTTTATGATATGCATGCCCTGGTGGTGATGTTTTCATTAGTATCATTTATACATCCTTAATTAATTTTGTTGCCATCATGGACTGTCTGTCTGGATAGGTGTCTCTATGTGGGATAAGGCAGTCCAGTGAGCAAGAGGGCAGAATACAAACAGAAATCTGATTGTGCACTGCCCACTCAACAGATAGCAAGACACAACTCAAATTAACAGCTCAAATTCCACAGGTAATGTGTATAAATAAACCTTTCCATTCAAAGTCACACTCTCACAACAAGCAGAATGGCTTGAAAGAAATTCACCATCAGGGGGACTCGGGCAAAAACTAAATACTGTTTGTTAATTCATAGGAGGGCACAAATGGAGATGTTTCCAAAGAAGCTTTACAACAACTATTGGAAGATCATTCCCAGTGCATAGGGGAGCTCTCTGTTGCACTCCTCAGATTAGAACATACTCTTAAAAGCACCAAAAACTTTTTCAAGAAAAAAACATGGCTTCCAAAGGAAAAGAAAACAGTTGATGTCTGAAAGCTGTTCAATTCCTGAAATTTCCCTGCTTAAGAGGAGTCACAAAAGATAAACTAATCTAGGGAAGAAACTTCTGAAATCCTAGGGCAGGATTCCTTCACAGTCAAAGATAATCTTCTTGGGCACATGTCTAGCTTCAAGCTGGCAGAAAGGTACTTCATAGTAGAAAAAGTAGGGAGCCTGTCGTTCAAAGATCAAAAAGAAGCCCATATCCCAGCCTAAGAATTTAATTACAAAATTCTTTTTTTCTTCAGTCCACATAAAAACAGTCATTTTTTTTTCAACACAGTCTCCATGGGGACTCTGCAGGATCTTTTCAAAGTCGAGGATCAAAGTCCCAGTTTAAGTTCCCCCAGACCACTGGCACACACACCATGCTGCTCCCCATTCACCATGCATTTATAATGTCGTAGCATGAAAGTAAGTCACAGGCTATTTCATCAGCCACTCCAGATCAGCTGGCTTTACAAGGGAGGAGGGATGGACGGAGCTCCTCCCACAGAGGAGAGAGGAACCAAGTACTACCACTCCTAGCGCAGACTTCAACCACATGGGCAGGACAAGAAAGGGGTGGCTGGAAAAAACCACAGTCCCAGTCTCAGTCCCTTTTCTTGAATAGATTATGATTTTTTATTGGAGGGAAAGAGGTGTCGGGATTGGTTGGTTAAAGATATCATAAAAGAATAATTTTTTTTTTATACACAAGTCTGACAGTTTGGAAAAGAAAGGATCATAAATGCAAAATAGTGGGTAATTTTGGAGAAAAAAAACAACCTACAGGCTATTTCCCATACACAAGAACTCACCCAACAGGTAAAATGTGACAGCAGGGAGGTACAGGGTACTGTGCTCTCGAGATAAGATAAGATAATGTTGCTTATAGCCCAGCCGACCGCAAGGGGCCACATCAGGGCTGTCACCACGTTAAAATCAACTCAAGTCATTTTAAAAAAAAATTTAAAAAAAACAACAACAAAAAAAAAAAACAAGTGTGAGAGCTGAGAGTCACCAGTTGGGTTGTGTGTCCCATTGAACCCTTCTCACGGTTTAAAAGAGGTCACAGCCCAATCGGTATGACTTAGAAGAGAAACTCATCCAACAACAAAAAAAAGACCAAAAAGGCAGACAGCTGGTACCTGACAGTTTCATCTTTTTTTTTTTTTTTTATACACTGTCTTCTAGCCAAAAAAAAAAACAAACCTCAAAGTATGAGTTACTCTTACTTGTGCAAACTTCAGGTATGTCTTTTTTTTTTTAAAGATTCATTGGTACTGTTGCTTTCAGCAGTCTGATTCCTGTCTTGTAAGAAATACTAACATGCATGGGATAAGTAGATTAAGATCTGATCACAAGCACAAAGCAGAACTAGCCATTACTTCCATTGCATGTCCTCTTATAGTACCATTTTTCCAGCTGCCATCCTGCTTTCGTGTTATTGTGTGAAAAGGCAGATAAGTGTTTTGCTTTTATCATTGTTTGATTTTGAGGGCTGCATTTGTGTTAAAGTAGTGATAAGATCTGTCAGGACACTTATGCACAGTGTTTGGGTGATCAGGCTGGGATATGACAGATCATTTTAGTTTTATTACGCTTTCTT
>CM065716.1:73539635-73759635 GCA_033310375.1 Conus canariensis | reverse complement strand
GCAGGAGCTGACTGTGCCTGCATTCTTCTTTCCAATCAACTTGGCCTACACAAAACTATGGGGTATAACAGCCAAGGTATTAACATTTGTGTCTTTGTTCTGTATGTATACTGTACTGAGTGAAATTTCCATTTGTTTTGTACAAGGCAGAAACAAATTACTTTTCTTGTATACACCTTTTATAATTATTTTTGTGTGCAAAGAAATGTTTTAATGAAAAAATGTAATGAAAGAAATATTTTCATCTTTTTAATTTTGTGGTGCAGTGTTCCGTTAAAATGGACTCAGTAAGGCTGTAACATTTTCTTTCTCTTTTTTCTTTTTCTTAATGAAGATTTTCATGCCCATTATTCTAAACTTTTTCTGAGAGGGTTTACATGCATACCAGTGTGGTGTAAAAAAGTACTGGAGAAAGAAAAAAGAACAATTGGTGCTAGGGGGAGACATGCAGTTGAGAACTTTGTGATTGTATGGTTGGGAATAGTGGGCTTGGCATGTCTTTCAACTGAATGAATGGAAGAGGAGTACGTCATTTTACTGGGTTTTTTTTTCTAAAAGTTTTCATGTGTTATGGTGGTGCATTTGCAGCATGGTGTGTGGATGTCACAAAAGGAATAGTTGAATTTGTGTGTAGCTGACAAATGTGCACACACACACACACACACACACACACACACACACACACACACACACACACACACACACACACAGACTGTTGGCATTGATGGATTTGATCACACATCACACATCCACATCCATCCCATAGTCAGTAGTCTTTCTGCTGTTACATTGTTGACAGCTTTAGTCTTTTGATTGCACACTCATGGATAGTTCACTTAGCACTTAAAGTGATCACATGCTAGGAGGTAGTGAGTCGCCACTGTGTGAGTGTACTGAAGTGTCATCATCAAACATCGTACAAGAACACTGTGCATAAAATCATTTATAGAAATAAAAATTAGAGTGGTCATAGTACTGACTCTTTAGGAGCACCTACTTCCAAGAGGAGTAGTTTTGACCTTCACAGAATGTTGGAGGGCTTTCCATCAGACATGTACTTTGTATGTGTTCATGGCAATTTTATTCACCCGTAAGTCACTGTTTACATGTTATGAGAATGAACAGCATGATTTCTTTGCATTTTATTCATGTTACTAGCGATAGTGGTTTGTGTTGTAGATTGTGGTTTGGAAGATTGTGGATTTGATTCCCATTAGAGCTATTGATTTGGGGGGTTTGGGGACCCCAGCTGGCTCCTACTGAGAATTGAGTTTCCTATAAGTATAAACTCCAATGGAAAGACTGGAGCCACACAGTCTAGCTTCATTCATGTAATGGATGCATCCCTGAGAGTGTTGCTGAAATTTCCTGACCAACACTGCTGGTATTTGTATTCCTGGTTAATGCCGCAGTACTACACTGTCATGCAGTCTCTGACCATAAGGGAACTCCATAGAATAATTTTTGTCATCCTTATCCTCATCGAAGTTGGGGGAAATATGTGGACCTTCATGCCATGCTCTCATTAAAACCTATCTCATTTCCTCTTCACATTTGGGCCCTTGTGAGTTTGTGTCAAGGTCATATGTATCAGCAAGTTCATGGGACTGTAGTTTAGCAGACATGGTGGTGCTCTCTGGTTGGGGACATTCGCTCAGGAGGGTTCTGCAGTTATTGTTGTCAGTAGAGGGCTTAGAAGGTGTTGTCCTGTAGATATTAGACAGAATAGCCATCACTGAACTCCACTAAGATGACTTGAAAGCAGGACCTCATGATGATTTAATATTGACTGCTCCATGTGGATTGCTAGTGCGGGAGCTGCCATGATACAATCTGGGGTATGGCTTTGGATAAGGAACTAGAATGAACAGGATAGGAGTAATGCTAATGATTTGGCATGATGGCAGATGAGACAGAGAAAAACAAATCTCCAATACTAAACTATTTAGGTTAATTTATCTGACGTAAAGGCTTACTTTTAAACTCTGTTATATGCGCTCAACACTTACTTGGGAGTAGTAAAGCAAGCTTCGTATATTTGTTGATGTTGTTGTTGGTGATGTTGGTAGTGGCAGTGGTCTTTTTTGTGCTCCCAGTTCTTATAGAACAGGGAGTACTTTAGAATGGGAACGAAGAAATGCTGTCTGTGTGTCTGCCCGTCTGTCCACGGTCAAAATGTGTTCCACTTGCTCCAGACAAAACTGATCTTTCTGAAAATTTGTAGGTATGTTCATTATGGGTCACGGATGATGCCCGATGTTTTAGTTTACCGTTATAACCGTTACTAACGGCTGTAATGGCCTGTAACGGTTTTTCTTCTTTATGGCATATCTCCGAAAGTACTTGGCCGATCTTTCTGAAAATTTGTAGGTATGTTCATTACGGGTCATGGATGATGCCCGATGTTCTAGTTTACCGTTATAGCCGTTACTAATGGCTGTAATGGCCTGTAACAGTTTTTCTTCTTTATGGAATATCTCAGAAAGTACTTGGCCAATCTTTGTAAAAATTAGCAGGTATGTTAATTATGGGTCACGGATAATGCCCGATGTTTTAGTTTACCCTGTTATAGACGTTACTAACGGCTGTAACGGCCTGTAACAGTTTTTCTTCTTTATGGAATATCTCAGAAAGTACTTGACTGATCTTTCTGAAAATTTGTAGGTATGTTTATTATGGGTCTCGAATAATGCCCAACGTTTTAGTTTACCGTTATAGCCGTTACTAACGGCTGTAACGGCCTGTAACGGTTTTCTTCTTCATAGAATATCTCTGAAAGTACCTGGCTGATCTTTGTGAAAATTAGCAGGTATGTTCATTATGGGTCAAGAATAATGCCCGATGTTTTAGTTTACCGTTATAGCCGTTACTAACGGCTGTAACGGCCTGTAACAGTTTTTCTTCATTATGGAATATCTCAGAAAGTACTTGGCCGATCTTTCTGAAAATTTATAGGAATGTTCATTATGGGTCACGGATGATGCCTGATTTTTAGTTTACCGTTATAACCGTTACTAACAGCTGTAACGGCCTGTGCCGGTTTTTCTTCTTTATGGAATATCTCAGAAAGTACTTGGCCGATCTTTCAAAAAATTTGTAGGTATGTTCATTATGGGTCATGGATGATGCCTGATTTTTAGTTTACCGTTATAACCGTTACTAATGGCTGTAACGGCCTGTAACGGTTTTTCTTCTGTATGGAATATCTCAGAAAGTACTTGGCCGATCTTTGTGAATATTAGCAGGTATGTTCACTATGGGTCACGGATGATGCCCGATGTTTTAGTTTATCCCATTATAGTCGTTATTAACGGCTGTAACAGCCTGTGCCGGTTTTTCTTCTTTATAGAATATCTCAGAAAGTACTTGGCCAATTTTTCTGAAAATTTGTAGGTATGTTCATTAGGGGTCACAAATAATGCCTGATGTTTTAGTTTACCATTACAGCCGTTACTAATGGCTGTAATGGCCTGTAACGGTTTTTCTTCTTTATGGAATATCTCAGACCAGTCTTTGTGGAAATTAGCAGGTATGTTCATTATGGGTCATGGATGATGCCCGATGTTTTAGTTTACCCCTTTATAGCCGTTACTAACGGCCTGTAACGGTTTTTCTTCTTTATGGAATATCTCAGAAAGTACTTGGCTGATTTTCTAAAAAATTGTAGGTATGTTGATTATGAGTCACAAATAATGCCTGATGTTTTAGTTTACCGTCATGGCCATTACTAACGGCTGTAACGGTTTTTCTTCTTTATGGAATATCTCAGAAAGTACTTGGCCGATCATTGTAAAAATTAGCAGGCATGTTCACTATGGGTTACGGATGATGCTCGATGTTTTAGTTTACCGTTATAGCCGTTACCAATGGCTATAACAGCCCATAACAGTTTTTCTTCTTTATGGAATATCTCAGAAAGTACTTGGCCCATCTTTCTGAAAATATGTAGGTATGTTCATTATGGGTCACGGATGATACCTGAGGTTTTAGTTTACTGTTATAGCCGTTACTAACGGCTATAACTGCCCATAACAGTTTTTCTTTTTTATGAAATATCTCAAAGTATTTGGCCGAGCTGGATGATGCCCGATGTTTTAGTTTACCATTATAGCCGTTACTAACAGCTATAACGGCCCATAACGGGTTTTCTTTTTTATGGAATGTCTCAGAAAGTACTCGGCCGATCTTTCTAAAAAAATTGTAGATATGTTGATTATGGGTCACTGATGATGCCCGATGTTTTAGTAATGGCTATAACGACCCATAACGTTTTTTCTTTTTTATGGAATATCTCAGAAAGTATGTAGCCGATCTTTCTGAAAATTTGTAGGTATGTTCATTATGGGTCATGGATGATGCCCAATGTTTAAGTTTACCGTTATAGCCGTTACTAACGGCCCATAATGGTTTTCTTCTTTATGGAAAATCTCAGAAAGTTCTTGGCCGATCTTTCTGAAAATTTGTAAGTATGTTCATTATGGGTGATGCCCGATGTTTACCAGAATAGCCATTACTAACTGTAACACCAGCCCAAGACGGTTTTTCCCTCTTTATGGAATATCTCACGTGTATTCAGGATAAACTGGGAGTACGTTTATATGCTTTGCATCTTGTTTTTTTAAAAATTTCTCTTGTTTTCATTTCTTTTCCTTTTTTTTTTTGTCCTTTTCATGTTGGTTTTTGTTTTGTTTTGTTTTGTTTTGTTTGCTTGATGTTATGTTATGTTGCTTGATAGTTTGTTTATTTGTTAAGGATTGCTATAACTCTTTTGTTTAACAAGTTGGTTGGGCATATTTTATGTGATTTGTTGTGCATGTTTGTTGATGTGTGAGACAAATTCATGCAGTACATCAGGAAAGTTTATAAAATACTTTGTTGTATTATTAGTGTTTTTAAGATATCTCTGAATGTGAAAACAAGTAATTGCCAAGGCCTTGTTAATTAATCAAGAAAAGAGATGTGGCGTCTTTCATTTGTTGAGTTTTAAAAATGTGTGCTTGGTATTCTGTTTATATTCTTTAAGATACACATTTTGAGCAAAAAAAGAAAAATAATTATGTCGTATTAACCCGTTGACTGCCCTTGCACGAACGGCGTTCGAGGTGGTTTCTGGAAAGCTGTGTGCCTCACATCGAACTCTGTTCGAGGTAATTTCATCATCAAAATTCGGCGATTTAAAGAAGGGAGGCAAGGAGAAAAAATGGTTTAAATGGTTGTAGGGACCCTAAAGGATGGTTTCTTCCCTTTCATGGGTAGCTGACTGACCGGCTCATGTCCATTCGGACGATAATACTTCGGCAAGGTTCAGCTGAGTCATTTTCGGTTCAAGATGGCGAGTCGAGCAGACAGTTCGTTCAGGTGTGTGCTGTTTTCAAATGATCTAATGCGCTTGAAGTGCTTAAAGAAGTTATCCGAGACTGTGAAAGCGATGACGAAGACTTCAGAGAAGTGGAACAAAGCGTTTTCGGAGGAGGAAGAAAGTGATCACAATCAACACCACCCTTTGCTATCGGTGATTGGTGTTTATGACGAAGCTGATCCCCGACTTCAAACCAAGCGATACGGGCGCAAGTGGGGCCGAATCGGAGAGTGACGAGCTGATTCCGTCTGTGTCGACTGCCCCCTCCCTCCTTTCGTGAGAGGTCGGGAGGGGAGTCGGGAAGGGGAGGGCGTTCAGGACAACGGCGAGGGTCCAGTGTGAGGGGGCGTGGCAGAGGAAGATGGCAAACTTTACCAGGACTGGAGTGTCCCGTATGATATGAGTTGCTAAACATTTTATGCATTGTCAGATGTTTGTCCTGAAGTTCAAAGGATACTAGCACCAGTTTTTGTGGTCTTAGTGCTATAGTTTTGTTTATGTTCTGAAGGTGTCTGTTTTTCAAACAAAACATTCATCATTATATATGTTTTTGGTCTACTCATTACAAACAATATCAAACTATTGTGATATCTGGCTGTAGCCAAGGATATAACGAGAAAATTTCCCAAGTATCTAAGATATATGTCAAGAATTGAAAGAGCAGTGGGCATATCAGTGAACCTACCTAAGAAAACAAAATTGTGCCCCTTGATACCAGGATTGTACTGTACCCCAGAAATACATGGATTTATCATGTAAAACAACAATTGTGAGTTGTAAATTCACTACCAAATATTTACACAGGTGTTCAGTTAACATAAAACCACTTTTTGCTGGGTTTGTAGGTTTTTTGCTTTGCTGCTGTGGGGTTTTGTATGCTTGCAAAGTATTTTTTTTTTTTTAAAGTTGAATTATAAGATTATTTATTATACTCAGAATGAACAAAATCAAATATTATTTTGCAGATATTATAGCCCTGGGTATAAGAAGAAAACATGCCAAAAATCTAAGAAATATCTCCACAAATAAATGACCACTGATCAAATTAGTGAACCTACCGCAAAAAGTCAAATTTTGCTCCGGCACACAGAAGTACAAAACTGATACAAAATAGCAGCAGTCAAGGGGTTAAGAATGAGGTTACCATGGTTTATTTTACAAGATATTCTTCAAGCAATTTAGGACTGCAGTACTCTTGAAAAATATTTTTTAACACAAAGGTGAAACAAATTATCAAAGATGGCTTGTGGAATCATGTTATCGTTCGCTGAAATTTCAAAAGAGTGTTTTCATCGGTGTGTGTGTGTGTGTGTGCGTGTGTGTGTGTGTGTGTGTGTGTGTGTGTGTGTGTGTGTGTGTGTGTGTGAACCTTTCTGTCTATCCATCAGTCGATCTATCAGTGTATGAATGTATGGATGTATCTCTTGTTTTATCAATCTACAATATATATGTATTTACACACATATAGAGCTGGAAGTAGTCCACAGGTTGAAAATCATCCTTGTTCATCAGCACTCCTGAAACAACATTCAGAGGAATGATTAGTGATATGACGTGAGGTGATGCAGAAAAGCAATCTCACACACACACACTCTCTCTCTCTCTCTCTCTCTGTCTCTCTCTTTCTCACACACACACACTCCCTCACACACACGTGCGCGCATGCACACACACACACACACACCCCACACACACACACACACACACACACATACCACTACTCACACACACCACACACACACACTCTCCCTCACACACACATATACGCATACACATACACACACACACACACACACACACAGAGCACACTTCTTATGCCCCACTGGTACACACATGAAAGAAACAAAAAGGGAGCACACACACACACGCACACACTCACACACACACACACACACGCACACACACACACGCACACACACACACACACACACACACACACACACACACACTCTTGATTTGTAGATGGAAATTGGATTGTTTTAAAACAAAGTATCTCAAAAATATACATTGTATATGTGGTCATAGCATATCAACTGATCACATGCTTTTGTGTAACTTAATGAAAAAATTCATTCCAAATATGTCTGTTATTCAAAATGTTTTCCTGTCAGCAAGTGAAACATATCTTTTCTTTTTGCACTTAGCTAAAATTCCAGTTGGCAAATACTTACAATAGATAACAGTCAGTGGTGAGATGAGACAGAAGATTATATGTTGTTTTTTTTTACCTTTAATTAAGTGGATTTTCTATTTTTGTGTTATAGCTGTAGATATGTTAATTCTTTTGACTCGTTGTGTTAACCTTTTCTCCTGATCTCTCCAATACAAATATATCTGCCTTCAAAAGGGATTGCGATGGTTCCCTTATGCAGCTAGTGAAGAGTTTTCATATCTGTAACATATTTTCTTAATTTCATGTTCCCAGTTTCTCCATCTTCAACACCCCCCCCCCCCCCCCACCCCCCTTAAGTCCAAATCTTTGCCAAGTCATTACTATGAAGACAGTTCAGTTGTTGGCCTGCGCTTGTTTTTTCCCCCACTATTAGATTGTTCGTCTATGTATTTGTCTGACTTTATTCAAGTTTAAAAGGCTGTGCCAGTCTTGAATAAAAGTTACTCTGTGTTAGGTTTTCTTATTGGAGCAAAAAATACCCCACTTGTTTACTGTTTATCGTTTACTGTTCCCTGCCTCATTTCATTTCGATTATGTTGTCTATGGTTCAGAAGACCTACAACCTCAGAACTCTGGATCCAGTTCACAACTCTGCCTGGAGGTACTCTGCACCACATCTGCATACTGTCTTTATGCAGAGGCTCAGGAACATTTATCTCCAGTAAAACATTCTTTGAACTTCTGTTTGAACCACTTCTTTTGACCTTGAAACCCTGCTTATGACTGTTTTGACCCAATGATCCACTTTGGGGAATTGGTAATTTTTCTCCATCTGAACAGTACAGACATAGACCTCAGAGTCATGTGTGATTTGTCCAAATTTTCTGACAACCCTCCGTGGACTTTTCACACTCTGAAGATCTGCTTTGATCTTGCTTCTTATGGCAAAGCCTCCACCAGCTCTCTGGCAATCAAGATATGGGGTTTTTTTTTCTTTTGTTTTTAACTGAACTTTATTCTAAATTTCTGTTCTTTCAAAGAATGTTTACTGATGGTTCCAAATGAAAAGTTGCCTATGTCATATATTACTCATCAGCTCCCTCTCAGAAATGTTCTAGATACATTCCTCAGACAGCTTCATCAGACTGCTGAGCTCACCGCGTTAGTCCTGGCTCTTCAAATGGACTCTGAATCAAAACATGAAGACTTCCTCATTCTCTCTCACATCCTTTCTGCCTATGAAGCCATTGCTAAGTGTGACCTCATCTCACAAATTTTGTTAAGTGGTATACATCTCTGAAAGCTGATGACAACAACATACTTTCTGCTTGGTCATGTCGGCATTCAAGATAGTGAGGTAATTGAGCAACTTGCCAAAAATGCCACAAGTAAAGAACTGTGCAAATTCTGTATCCCTCACTCTGACAAGAAACGTAATGCTCGCACTTGTGTCAGAGACCTCTGGCAAGAGGAGTGGAACATGCAGACAGATAGCTAACTCAGATTTGTCCAAGCCTTAAAGAGTTTCTTCAATGTATCGTCTGGAAACCACCATCCGCAACGCCTTTGTCAATAAACAGCATGTGGTCGCTATCTTTTTCGACCGCGAAAAAGCGTATGACACCACGTGGAAATCAGGAATTCTTATGGACCTGCACAGACTTGGTTTTCGTGGTCACCTGCCTCTGTTTATACAGAACTATTTGGCTGATCGACAGTTCCAGGTGCGTGTTGGCACCACACTCTCTGACATCCATGGGCAGGAGTTGGGTGTCCCTCAAGGGAGCATCCTTTCTCCTGCCCTTTTCAGCATTAAAATCAACGACATTGTGAAATCTGTAAGCCAGGGTTCTGAGTCCTCACTGTTTGTTGACGATTTTGCGCTGTACGCAGTTGGAGCTTCTTACGCCAGCGTACAGCGTCGACTCCAACTTTGTGTCAACAAGATCCAACAGTGGGCCGAGGAAAACGGGTTTACCTTCTCACGTACCAAAACTCAGTCAATCCATTTTCACAATTTTCGTCAATTTTTTGCTGATCCTGAAATTCGTCTGGACAAGTCCATCATTCCAGCTGTAAAAGAAGCCAAATTCCTGGGAGTTATTTTTGATCAAAAACTCAACTTTCTCAGCCACATCAAAAACCTCAAAACTTCTTGCCAGAAAGCTCTGAATATTCTGCGGGTCGTAGCACACACTGACTGGGGCGCTGATAAGAAAACTTTGCTGCACCTCTACAGAGCCTTGGTCCGTTCCAAACTGGACTATGGTTGTGCTGTGTAGGGCTCTGCAAGACCGTCTTACCTAAAACTCTTGGACCCTATCCATCATCAAGGGCTTCGTCTCTGTCTTGGAGCATTCCGCACCACCCCTGTGTACAGCCTGTACGCAGAGGCAGGTGAACCCTCACTGTCCAACCACAGGCTGAAAATGTCTCTAAATGTCTATATCAGACTGTTCTCAGAACCGCAGAATCCTGCCTATGACTGTGTCTTTGACCCCCAGTTTCAAAGCAAATTCGAAACCAACACTGACTGTATTCTGCCGTTTGGTCTTCGTATGCACTGTGTCTTTGACCCCCAGTTTCAAAGCAAATTCGAAAACAACACTAACTGTATTCTGCCGTTTGGTCTTCGTATGCAGCCTCACGCGCGGAATGCAGGTCTAGACCTTGGAGTTGTGTCTGATTTTTCCAAGTTTCCGGATCAGCCTCTGTGGACCTTTTTCACACCAGAGATTCATTTTGATCTTCCAGCTTTTCGTAAAGAGTCTACCAGCTCTCAGGCATACAAGGCATTGTATGCTGACCTCTGTTCAAAATTTCCATCCTGTCAGAAAATTTTCACTGATGGTTCCAAGTCTGAGGATGGAGTGGCCTGTGCAGCCTATTGCCCTGGTGCTCCTTCTCAGATACTGTTAAAACATATACCTCCAGATGCTTCTGTGTATTCTGCTGAACTTACTGCTCTAGTTCTGGCATTGAAGACAATTTCACAATCTACGAAGAGGGACTTTCTGGTTCTGTCGGATTCACTGTCAGCTTTGGAGGCCATAGCTGGCCGCAACCTTCAGCATCCAGAACTTTTACATTTCTTTGAACTTTTTAGCAGCTTGAAAGTGGATGGTTACAACATTATTCTAGCTTGGGTTCCTGGTCATGTTGGCATCGGAGGGAACGAAATGGTTGATCGTTTAGCCAAGAATGCCACAGGAGAGAAATTGTCCAACATATATATCCCTTGCTCAGATCTGAAACCCAAAATTAACGATTATGTGAGAGACCTTTGGCAGGAGGATTGGAATACACAGACGGATAACAAACTCTTTCAGATCCGTCCAAACCTTAAAGAGTTCCTCCCATCTACGTCTGGTGGTCGTAA
Organism: Conus canariensis; assembly: GCA_033310375.1. Classification (NCBI taxonomy): domain Eukaryota; kingdom Metazoa; phylum Mollusca; class Gastropoda; order Neogastropoda; family Conidae; genus Conus; species Conus canariensis. The sequence goes on along the minus strand of CM065716.1, from coordinate 73,748,784 downwards.
AGAAGAAACAGTTCTGTGCGGCTGCACACCGGCCATTCGTATTTTACCCATTCATACCTTTTAAAGAGTGAAGAAGCGCCGTGGTGCATTCCATGTCATGTGCCACTCACAATGAAACATATTCTTTTAGAGTGTTGGGACTTGCACAATATGAGACACAAACATTTTACAGCCGAGTCCATGAAAATCCTGTCCAGAGATGTCCCGCCTGACGTGATCTTTGAGTTTTTGAGAGAGATTAACATTTTTCATCTGATTTAAGATTTTACGGAAGAAAGATTTTTAACGAAGTTTCTGGTGCGTTTTAGAAGATGTCATTTAAAGAGATGTATGAAAGTTTTTTTATTTTTTAAAATTTTTTTTAAATGACTTGTGAGTTGATTTTAACGTGGTGACAGCCCTGATGTGGCCCTTTGCGGTCGGCTGGGCTATAAGCATTATCTTATCTTATCAGTGTGCCATCAATGGTTGTAAAGAGGATATAGTTTCATGCCAATAACACATAGGCTATTCCTTTCACTCCAAACACATAGGCTATTCCTTTCACTCCCACTTGTATCTTATAAAGGTGAAGAACTGCGAGGTACATTCCATGTGATGTACCACTTGCTATAAAACATGTTCTTAGATAGTGCTGGGACCTACATAATGTCAGACCCAAAACGCTTTACAGCATACTTCATGAAAACTTTGTTCAGAGATGTGCAACCTAGTGATTTTTAAGTTCTGTTTTATTATATTCATATCTTGCTACTTATTTCATGTGCCATAGTAAATCAATTTTGTATTTTTTTTCTTCTGTCATGGTTGACAATAACCAAGAGAATGACTCTGATGGTCCAATAATCATAATATGTACTTATTGGGGCTGTTGTTTTTTTTTCTGTTGTACTTGTCAAAGACTGAGGAAATTACACTGAAGAGGACTGGGTGCAGTGTGACCAGTCTCCAGAATAAATATGTTTGAATTGTATATACAGGAAGGAGGAGTATGCTGATGACATTAACTTCTTTTGAAAGGGATATAAAAACAAAGAAACAAACAAACAGTCTCTGTTTATTTGGAAATATTGTTGATAAAGTCAAAATCAATTATATGTATTAAAAAAAAACTATTGTTGTATCTCTAATTCCTATTTGTAGTTTGCCATATATTCAGCTCTTTTGAGTCTGGTGATTGATGTAAAGAGCTAAATGTTGTTGCTGATGCTGAGATGCGGTCCAACATATCAAAACATCATGAAAAATTGTTTTATGAAATAGATCAAGCCAGAAAGGTAGAGACAGGCTACATTGAAAGTAATCTGTTGAGAGAAATATAAAAAGAAAATGATGAGGTCAGATACAAATACAGTCGCTCTGTTATTAATCAGTGTATGGAGTTTGATGCAGACTTGATGTGAGATGCTGGTGTTATGAATATCCTGAAAATTTCTTTCAATGCTGTGTTTGTCTGGTGTGGGCATCAACAGCTGAAGTCTTTCTTCTTCTTTTTTTTCCAAAATGTATTTGAAACCACACTTGAAGATAATAAATTTGCATGAAAGTCATGATCACATGCCTCAGCGTGTTTGCTGTTTGATTTCCAAATAAATCCACAACTTCTGTTAAAGTTATGGCAGCATTGCTGCTGTCACAGAATAAAACATCCAAGTCCAACATTGCCATTGACCAGTCAATAAAACTTTAAAAAATTTATCCAGTTTAAGTCATTTCCATCTTCTTGCTGGCAATTTACAAGACAGAATTATTGATTCATCATTAATTTCTGTTACATAGACGAGTAAATTGTGTGTCATACTCGCAGATTGTTTCTTATTTGAATAAATGTACTCAGGTCATAAGCATATCCCAGTGTTTAAGCTGCTTACACACCAGCAGGTATTCCATCAGTTGTAATCCATACACATGTGAATATATCCTATTAAATCTGTAGAACTCCATTGGGTCATAAATAATTTTCAGTTGAAATGTATTTTGTTTGAAATGATTTTAAGTTGGAATGTATTTTGTTAGAGAAAGATGTACATTTGTTTTGCAAATGGTCATTGAGTAAGTGTATGCACATGCGTGCAGTTGCTGTTGATTTTTCAAATGCTTTTTTTGTGGTCTGTTCTGTTTTCCCAGCCTAAGGAAAGTCAAGCTGATTCTGAAACAAACTCCAGCACTGAAACTTGGACAGGTTACGGTGATATGCTTTTCCACAACGCTATCATCTTCCAGTTCATCTTGTGTGCTGGAGTGGCTGTGGCACTTGGTCTTCTTATGCTGTGGCATGCTCGACTAATCAGTCGTGGAGAAACCAGCATTGAGGGGCATATCAATGGCAAGCAAAGGAAACGATACAAGAAAAAGGGTTTGGTGTGTTGCTTAAGATATTTGGTCCTATTTTGTTTTAAAACAGTCTCATATATATATATATATATATATATATATATATATATTCATTTAAGATAGGTATGATGTAGGTAATTGATCATAAATTTAAGTAATATACAGGAAATGGGTACGATCTCAATCATTAAATATATATGTTTGTTTGAAAAATGAAAAAGTGTCATTTTAATCATTTGATGTTATATCAAGATCATGAAAAAAAGTATTTTCCTAAGCAATGAAACCAAAACATAATCACTTCTACATTATGGTAAGTCTGTGAGATATATTTTCATTCAAAGAAGTTTTCAAAAATGCATAATTCTCTGAAAGTAAAAACTTGTTGATCATTCGAGTGGAATGAGTACAATTTGAAATGATATTTTAAAACAAATCTGACATTTACTGATTAATTTTTTGAAAAGTCTGACACATCAAAATGTTTTTTAACAGTTTAATGTTTAGACATAGTACATTTCTGTATCTTCATTGCCTCTGTGCTTAACAGTGTTGAATTTTAATTTGCTCTACCAAGATGTACCATTTGCTACAACACATAGGCTTTCATACTCTGTGTGTGTGTGTGTGTGTGCGTGTGTGTGTGCGTGTGTGTGCGTGTGTGTGTGTGTGTGTGTGTGTGTGTGTGTGTGTGTGTGTGTGTGCGTGTGTGTGTGTGTGTTGATATGTTGTACCATGACTGGTTCAAGCAGAATTGGATGAGCAGTGAAATTATTTTTGATACAGCCAGTGGTGTAAATGTGATGATTTTTTTTTTCTGGACCTATAAATGTTAAAGTTAGGGGAAGATAATGCCTGTCTTTCCATGGCAAATACACTTGCCCTTTCTCAGTGTATGGGTCATGCAAATAGATCTAGAGTGTCAAATATGTTACTTGAAGTGTGCGCCAAGATATTTATTGGGAAGCTGAGTGCCTGCACCATTTTATATTAATGTTTTGACATTTTCTCTTGCTCATTGATCTGTTAAGTTGACTAATGGGGCAAAATTGCTTTGCCGTGCCCACCAGTGGCAACGGTGAGGTCACTCTCGCTGAATTTGAACTCTAACACATATTACCTCCCATGCAGATTTCCAGCCACTGTCCTTTGTTATTATTAGGCTTTATTTATTAATGTCAGTTTATTACTTTCTGTACACAATAAAAACCAAGGGTTTGTAGATGCATCATGTGTCTGAATTTCCTGAGTCTGCCCATGATAACCTTCCCCAGGCATGGTGAACCTCTGACAGTTTACTGTCCCTTTGTCCAAAAGGCTATGGGTAACCTTTTTTTCCCATCTCCTCTTCCCACTGTTTGATTCTGGCAAATGTCATGACATGAACACAAATGTGTACACTGTCTCCCCCCCTGTTGTTCCAGGTAGATGTAGACACGCTGTGTCCTTAGCAGGTCATATCACTGAGTGTATTGGTCATCAACTGCACTAATAATTTTATCTTAGTACCATGTGGGATCTCAGCACCCTTACACGTATGTCGTGAATTTGGCATTTTCCCTTGTGGCATGTTTGGTGTCAGTCTATATATACATATGTATAAATATGGTGACCCTTCCCCAGATAGTTCTTGCACACAGCCACATAGTGTCCAAGACCATCTGCAGTAAAATAATAATTATGCACCAAGTCAAACCATATACGTCAGTGTGTGTGTGTGTGTGTGTGTGTGTGTTTCAATAAATGAAGAGGAAAAGAGAGAATCTGTCAGTGTGTCAGTGTCTATACGTATGTATTTTAACAGTACTGGATTTTGTAGGTTTTTTTTTTTTTTTTTTAGCTGATTTGTGATCAACACTCAAACCTGTATATTTTTATTTATCATGTAATTATAAGAACAGAAGGATAGGTATTTGTAAATGATAAAGATATTCTTTTTTTCATCCCTCCACCTTTACTAATTTTTTTTTGTTTCTTTTTTCTTTTTTTTCTTTTTTTTTTTGTTGTTGTAAAGGCGGTCTTTTTTTCTTTCCTCCAACTATCACGCACCATGCAAGTTTGTATGTTGTATTGCTACTAATGGATATTTTCTTGCTGACTTAGATGTTTTGGCGTTTGATACAGTGCATCATGTTTATTTTTGTACTAGTGTTAGGCGTTGTGACACTTTCACACCATATGTAACAAAAAGATACAAGGGTTAAAAAAAAAAGAGAAAGGCTGGGAACCATCCTTGAAACAAAAGACGAAAATAGTATGCAAGGATGATACCAGAAGTGCATGAAGAAGGACAGAAGGGAGGAGCAAGAAGAAAGAGGAGAGAGAGAGAGGTGTAAAGATAGAGTACAGCTCGTCTTGCGAACCGGCCTCATCCCCTTGAAGGCTGTCCTTATAGCGAAAAAAGGAGACTACAAGGAAGACACGAGGAAATCCTGCAGCGAGACAATCAGTATCAATGAGAGAGGGAGAGAGAGAGGGGGAGAGAGAGAGAATGTCTCTGTCCTACTTTTTTCTACTGTCATTTTTTTCTTCTGAAATTGACTCACACTCACCATGCATTGTCTGTGTGTTTTTTAACACTTCTTCCCTTCCCTCATTTCCTACATCCACTCTGTCTGTGTGCGCGTGTGTGTGTGTTTGTATGTGTGAGTGTGTGTGTGTGTGTGTGTGTGTGTGTGCGCGCGCGCGTGTGTGTGTGTGTGTGGTGTGTGTGTGTGTGTGTGTGTGTGTGTGTGTGTGATAACAGTATTTGTAAAATACAAAGTTAACATTTTCAACAAAGCCGTTATAAATGTTGCAAAGCGCTAATGAATATGAATTATTTATTAACTAAAAAGACCGAAAATATACAAATACGCTTGAGCACAAAATAGTGTGTGGGTGCCTGCTTTTTACAGTGCCTGCTATTGTTTGTGTGAAAAGGAGAGCTGGAGCAGTGCAATATTTATGCTTGTCTGAGTGTGTGTCAGTGTGTGTGGGTGCGTGTGTACGTGTGTGTTTCATTAACTCTTTCATTCCTACTTTTTTATGAACCATTACTTCCTCTTGTTCCTAGATTCTTATAATACGAGTATTCCCTTCATTCCTGGATTTAGAGAAAAAAAGAAGAAGTGTAAAGTGAGAGCTGCCACGTACACAGTAGTGAACCGGCCAGATTAGAGCGGCAACCACTTTCCCAGGCTGTAGGGGCCATCTGGCATCCATTCCATTATAAACACTGCCCCGCAAGCGACCTGGTCATGACGTGTAACGATGACGCGAGTCGCACAAAGTTCAAAGCGCTTACCGTGAGAACCGATTTTCCGGGCTGCAGGAAGGAAAGGAGGGATTTTGTGCTGCCCGGTTTTCCGGGCTGCAGGAAGGAAGAGTATGATTTCTGCAAACCGGAAAACCGGGTTGTAGGGATGAAAGAGTTAACTTCCTTAACTATGCCTCTTGCTCAAAAACCACTTTATTTGGTATCGATGACTTTGTCTTTTTAATCTTGCGTATACACATTTTGCCCACTCCATTTCAAGCAAAAGGTTATCGATGCACACATAATTATATGAAGATTTCTTTTCATATAGCCCGAACAGCGCATCTGTTATGGACAAATGCAATTTCATACCTACCTTTGAGAAAATGATATTTTCAATTTCTAACCAAACTTGTCTTACTGATGGATATTCAAAGAAAAAGTGTTCAATGTTATCCACAGTGTCTTGACAATAATGACATGAAATAGACTGGCACACACCCATTTTTTGTAGCATAATATTTGTGGGATAAATGTTATGTAACAATTTCCATTGCACTCATGTAAACGTACTTCTTTTGTTGCCAGTCTTGGCATAAGCCGCACCTTTTCACTAAATTTAATGTTCAGTTTTCTGCTCCAAAAACTACGGTTTGTTGTTACTCTTTTTCAGCAGGTATTCTTTAATTTGTTTTGTTTTAGCATAGATGTGGTTTGAGTCAGAGATACCACGATTCTCCATTTCAAGTCGTCTATTCCTATCTTTTATCCAGTCAATCCAGGTTTGTGGTATGGCATTTAGTAGAGCATTGTATTGCAACATGGTTATTGCCCTGTTTTGGTTAAGATAGTCTTGAACTTCCACTAAAGTTAAAAGACGCCATTCCTGCGTTTTAACAATATCGTTTATTGTGATGAGACCTTTCTCTCGCCATTTTTTGAAATTAAGGACCTTACTTTTATATTTGATTAACTTATTGTAAAAGAGATATTGTGTTCCAACATATTTTGCCAGCACACTATTGCTTTCTGCTGTAGTTTTGTTGTCTGGGTAAGTTAATAGAACTTCTTTCCAAAAATTATTTTCAATTAAAGAGATCCCTGGTATATCTTTATGAGAATAGTTTATTGCAAATATTTCCTTAGCTGAGGCAGTTCTTCTCAAGTGCCAAAAAGGAATGAGACACCATGTCTCAGTTCTTTTGTTGTGTAATCATCCAGTCCACTGTAGGAGATGTTTTGCAATTCAGTCAAGTCAGCCATTCTTAACCCTCCTTCTTTATAATCTGCTTTCATGACCTTTCTTTTAATCTTTTCAAAAGCTTTTCTGTTACTGTGTTTCCTTTGCCAAAGAAATTTGTATAAAATTGTATGAACTTTAATTAGAATTTCCCTTGGCAGTCCAACCGACTGCATAACAAATAAATTGGCTGGTCAAAAATGTCTTTATGATCACTATTTTACCATGTATGCTAAGATCTCTTTTGCTTCATTCTTTTATCGTAGCTATAAGATTTCCAACCTACTTTTCCAGTTGTCTGCTATTTCTTGGCCATTTTGTCTTTTGTAAAGGATATTCCTAAGACTTTTATTTTGTCCACTATTTCAAAGGGTATGTTCAGAAATATTTCATCAACATCACCTATTGCCAAGACTTTAGTTTTGCATATATTTAGTTTCAAGCCGGAGAAACATGCAAATTGGCTGAGAATATCTGTTGCTGTTGTTATATCATTCTGATGTTTTAGAAATAGGGTTGTGTCGTCAGTTATCTGTTCAGTTTTGCTGCATGCATTTGTTTCATTTCGTATCTGTATTCTGTCACTATTTCTAATCTTAATAGCTAGCAGTTCTACAGCCAAAACAAAGGCTAAAGGGGAAAACAGACATCCTTGTCTAATACCACAATTAACATCAAAACTATCCAATATCCAGCCCCCATGATTTATGTGATTTACAGTCTTTTTTAACATTATTCGAATCCATTTCTTAAAATCAGTACCAAACCCCAAAACATGGAATGCTTTCAATAAATACGATTTTGCTATGGAATCGAATGCTTTTGAATAATCAAGCGCTAACAAAAAACTGATTTACCTGTTTTGTTTACGTAATTGATCGCATCGTCAATTGTACGAATGACTGTAGAAATATTTCGACCTTTAATATATCCAACCTGGTCTTCACTGACCAAATTTTGTATAACACTACTTAGTTTCTGTGCCATAACTTTAGCTAGAATTTTATAGTCAATGTTTGTTAAGGTAATAGGTCTCCAGTTTGTTAGATGCTCTTTATCCAGTTCTTCGCCTTTATGTACAAGTGTTATCACACCTTGGTATTGAGTATAAGACAGCTCATCTTTCTGAAAGGATTCATTGAAAGAGGCGGTTACAATGTCTTTTAATTTAGGCCAGAAAAATTTCATGAATTCAACAGTAATTCAGTCCATACCTGGAGCTGATCCATTTTTCACGCTTTGTAAAGCACACGATGTTTCATTAACAGTGACAAGACCTTCACATGAGTTGGAGTCAGTGTCACTAAGGCAAGGAATATCTTCTCCAGCAATATAGTCATGTGTAGCTTCTGGCACATTTGCAATGTCAGTCTTTTGATTATAAAGATTTCTATAGAAGGTTACCTCTTCATTCATTATTTTGGTCTGGTCAGTAGATGTGATGCCAGAATCTGATATGAGATGAGTAATCACATTTTTTCTTTTCCTTACTTTTTCAAGGTTACAGAAATATTTGGTGTTTTTTTCTCCTTCTTCAATCCATTTCACTCTTGATCTAATTTGGGCTCCTCTCATTTTTTGCATGCCTAGTAGATCTAGTTTATGTTTAATACTTAATAAGTCATTCTGTAAGCGTACATTTCCAGGATCCTTTGTTATTCTATGTCATGAAGTTGTTCTCACAGGTCTAACTTTTCATTTCTTTGACAACAAGCTGATCGTTTGCCAAAATCAACACAATAATTACGTATTTCGGATTTCATAAGTTACCAGTTATCACAGAATTTGTAAGCTCCTTGTTATTTATACAATGATCTAGTAATGCATTCACATAGTTTACAAAACTATCATGTTTGAGGTAGCCATTATTAAATCTCCAGTATCCTGGGCCTCTTATGAACTTGCTGTTTTCTAATCCTGTGACTACAGCTTTATGATCAGAATTGACACTGTATAATGATGATGCAATAAAGGAAACAGTATCTTCTGAAGCAGAGCAATAGTCTAAATGATGGGCGATAAAAGGATGAAAGTGGTTCCAAGTATATTCTTGATCATTCTCATGAAAGATCCTCCATAATCTGTCAAAGAGAGCTCACATACACAGGTCTTGAAAGCTTCAACTTCTGCCTCATTAAAAGGATTTCCGGATGTAACATCATGCTTGTTGTTTAAGACACAGTTGAAATCGCCACATAAAATGATATTTTCAGCTTCCAAATCATGCAGTTTCAAATACAGGTTGTGGAAGAAACGCCTTTTGTGCATAGAATCGTTAGGCGCATACACATTTACAATGGTGATTGGGATTTGCTCAAATTTAATATTAATTGCAGCAGTGCATTCCTCTGTCAAAACAAGTTCAGTCTCATCTTTAATATATCTGGAGATCAATATGACTTCACCCTTTCTTCGGGACGTACGCTCTTTTGCAAAGATCCTTCCACCCCATTCTTTTTCCCATCGTGATTGTTCCTTTTCTACAAAATTGTGTTTCTTGCAAACATGTGATATCAGACTTTCGATTTTTAAAGTATTTGAACAAACTATTACGCTTCATTTTATTTTTTAGTCCCGACATTTCAAAGAATAAAGTCTAAACTTTTCCATTATCTACCAAAAAAGATAAATGTATGACTAAAACAAAGCACTGAGCTCCCGCAAAGCAGTCAGCAAAGACATTTCTACCTGAGAAAAAGAAAAGGAGGGAAGAGAAGGGGATGCAAAAAGGAAGGAGTGGAGGACAGACGAGAAGTTGGAGAATAAGAGAAGGGGGCAAGAGAGAGAGAGAGCGAGAGGAGGGAGAACGTATTGCTTATATGGAAGAGAGGAGAAGAATGGGGGGGAGAATTGTTAAGGCGTGGGGGGGGGGGGGGGGGGGGTTAGACAGACAGGCAGCAAACAGACAGACAGGCAGACAAAGAAACAGACTGAAGGCCAAGATACACAGAAAGCCTAAACACTGACAATTAAGCAAAAATGGCATTAACATTCAAACTGGTTATTTTTCATATTCGGAGACGTCTGATATTTCCTCTTCAGTGTCTGCATCACATTTAGCCTTTTTTTTGTTTGGTGTGAAAGGGTTGTCCTGGTCACAGCATCGCTGGCGCTTGGGAGTTTCTGAGTGGTGCCTTAGATTGTCTTGAGTAGGGGCCCATACTGGAATGCAGGGTTGTTTGGTGCTTAGAAACCGCCCACCCTTGATCAGACTTGTTTTCTCGCTGACATTTTTTGTCACTGGCAGTGGCTTACCTTTCCTGCTGCATGTGTCTCCCTTACCAATTGATTTTGGGGCAGGAGAGGTGGAGGATGGGTAGGAAATCTTGCTTCCAAAGTGGCCTGGTTGAGGAGTCCAAGAGAACAAGAGGGAGGTAAACTCTCCTTGTCCCTGACTTGACTCTGGTCGGCCTTTACAGCGGACATATCCTCTCTTATGCACTGGTTCCTTGCACTCAAGACACACAACCTCATTCACACACACAGACACATGGGGGTTGGGTTGTAGGCAGTTTGAACAAACAACAGATTTCATAGCATTTTTCTGCTCTTTGTGGAAAATGTTTGCAGTGAATGGGCCTACTTTTAGTGGGTTTTTTTTTTTAGAGGGGTAGCTGGGAGGTTTATGAAGACGAAGCTTCTCCCCGCTTCAAATCGAGTGAGTTTATTGTCTGCATCCCTGTAACATTCCATTTTGATATTGGATCAGAGTTCACATTCAATTTTAGCTCAGGAATGTTCTATTTCGCTGTTGGCTACTGACATAGGGATGTCTGCCACCCACACCTTCATAGCAGGCTTTTCTTCTCTCTCAGAATAAACGTATTGGTGTTGACTAACTGCATCAGAGTATTTCGGATAGTCATATCTTTGACCAGAAGATCATTCCTTGCCTGTCTGGTAGCTGGGTAGATCCGCCAAAGGCCTCTGATGTCCTAGGCACCAACGATGCTGCCACTGCCTGCTGTACGCTCTGCAGCCAGACACAGCTCCAGTCCTGTTATGCGGTTTTGCGTCAAGTCCGGAATGTCCTGATTTTTCAGAAAAATGGGCTGGATGGAAGACATTTTGCAGTTTTCCGCATTCAATGGTCTTGAAGAGAGAAAAAAATAGGGAAAACACTAAGATGGAAAAGCAAACAAGAAAAACATTAGGTTGAAAACTTGCGTAAACTTAGTTCGAATCAGCACGGCGAAGAGCGAACAAATCCGTGACCGCACGCCACAAGTGTTAATTACCAACCCCCGATAAAGATATATCTAGTACCTCCTGTTGAAGAAGAAAATTGATATTATACTGTTTGTCACATCATAGCACAGCCCCACCCCCCTGCCTCCCCCCCCCCCCCCCCCCCCCCCCCCCCAACAGTTCACTCAGCCCTTTCCTCACATCCTTCAACTTCCTTCACAAATGAAAAGAAAAAGAAACTGCTATAATTATAATAATAATGAATACTTATATAGCGCCTATTCTCGGCTAGAGACCAAGCTCTAAGCGCTTTACAATCAACACACGCTTACACAACGGGCTGCCTACCTGGGTAGTGCCGACTGAAGAGCTGCTAGCTGGCGCTTCATTCAGTCGTTTCCCGTGTCATCCAGTCAATATCGTTCAATATCGTTTACTCAGTTTCTTTACTTCCTTCATTCTTTCCATTTCTTACGCAGGGTGCATGCTGTGTGTAACGTGTCATCCATACCAACGGCCAAACTGGCCTACTCTTCCGAAAGTTGGTGATGGGATTTTACGTGTGTGCAAGATATTATGCGTGCGTTCACACACGGAACCTCGGTTTATAGTCTCATTCGAAGGACTGTATGGGAAATGGAGTCAGAACTAATGTTTACTCCGAGGGAAAAAATCCCCCTGTACCGAAACGCCCCGGCGGAGATTCGAACCCGCAACCCCAGGATCACCAAGATTACGAGTCAGGCGCTCTACCAACTGAGCTATTCCGGCTATTATGACTAAAATGTAGAGAAAAACTCCATACAATACTAACATTTCAGTGGCAGCTGTAACTTCCCAGTATAGACATCAAAGTCCAATAAGTAACCGGAGGTTGGGTCATGTTGCACCAGATCTTGATGCCCCAGAGATGGTGTAGGCTTTGACTTCATGTAATGTTTGAAGTGAAGCTGCCCATTGAACTTCACCATGGCCTCAGCAATACTGATAGCATGCCAAGGCTTGTACAGCTCCCCACTTAGCTTTGAAAACATCAAGAACTGGCCGCACTTTGAATAGAGGGTCATGCTGAGGATGGTCTCCTGGTTTGCATTTTGACTGGTCATTCAGTTGAAAATACTGACCAGTTTTTTTCAAACCTTATTCTGGACATGAGCTAAAAAATGCAGGGAACATTCAGCTTATCTTTGGACCAGTAGTTCTCCAGGCATGGCACATGCAACCTCATCATAATGTTGATGGCAAGGTTCAGCTTGATGCCAATCACTGACTGCCATTTGGGATCCGCCTTCTCCTCCTGCTAGATTTAGGTGACTGATAAATTTAATTGTTTTTGCAAACTCCAACCAGTTTCAATTTTGCAGGTCAGGTAATCAATCAACACTCGACCCACCTTCATCCTCGCTCTCAAAGTCACTATCTTTGAATTTGGCTGCCACAGTTTCCAAGTCAATATCCAGGTTGCTCTCCACTTCAGCTGGATCAGATCCTTGGGCAAAAAGCCTTCAAAATCTTGTTCATCATTGTTGGAATCGATGTTCAGCAGACACTTTAACTCTTTATCAGACATGAGACTCATCTTTTTGAACTTTGAAAATTCATAGCTCAGTGAAAACTCATTTGATTCTGACACTGTACACTGCAGAAGGAAGGGCAGGTGACAGCAATACAAGGCTGTAACTGTTGTCAGAATGTTTATGTAAAGAGTAATGGCCACGCCCATAGTCACCATATGTTTATGTTTAGGTGGCGCTGGCGGGCACTAATTGGTAACGTGATAAGGATTTTTAGCAGATGCTGGCAAGAGCCTGGCGGTAATATGGATTAACCAGTTTGGTGGCATAAAACATTTAAGAGACAGTGTGACTGAAAGAATGCTTCAGGGTGAGGGTTGGGGGTGGGAGTGCGGGTGGAGTGAGTTTAGGAGGGAAAGAGGGACAGAAAGGAAGATGTGGGCTGGGGATGAATGTCATTTTGCAGAATCAGCTGAAGGAAACCAGTCCGGACTTCAAATGGTTCAAGAACTGAGCAAATTGCTAGTTTATAATGCATGGTGAATCAAGTAAATCTAATAAATAGCTGCAAATTAAACAGCCTTGCTTCCACAATATCATTGCATCATGAATTTGCCTCTGTTTCTTGAATTACATAGAATTTAATAGTACTAGCTATGGTGGGTAAATTTGATTTGGATTCTGCCCAAGATGTATCCCCAGCCACTCCTCCCCAACATCATCGAATGAGTTTTGGCCTAAAACAATAAGACTGTAACCACACAATCCAACTGATTTCTGTTTTACTTGGGCCTGGTTAACAAGGTGATGTATGTGAATGGAAGCTACACCTTTGCCATATATCAAAACCAAAACCTATGCCATAAATTTCTACATCTTCAGTGATCATCGTATTAAAAAAAATCTCAGATTCTGTAGCCCTTCATGGTCTACTTCTCCGCTAATTTCAGTTTTGATTTCTCTTCCATGTTTGTACCTGTGATGAGTTTCTCTCCAAGTCTTCAGTATTGATAAGGACAGACATTGGATGGACTTTGTGGTGGTCACCTCCTGGAGGGACATGCTTTCTCTGGCTCTGCAACTAAGCACAACTATGATCATTAGTAGGTGTCTTGCACCATCTGAACTCCTGCGAAGTGATATAGCAAAAGCGTATTGCATCCATTGATGGTGTACATCATGACAACCTGATACGGATTGCTCCCTCTGAACTGCAAGCACTGTAGCGATGATGGAGTGACTGTGTGTACAAGAGCCAGAATGAAAGGCATTGAACTATTGCCATTGGGAGAGCATGAAAGACAAAACTGACACAAGAAAGATCTGTATATAGTGCCAGTTGGACTCTGAAGATTTCTTTTCCATTCGTTCAGCTGAAGAGAAGAAGAAGGCAGCTATTGGTCTTATTGACTTCTTTTCATTGATTCTTATGTCATATTCTGCTATGATTCTTTTGTCAACTTCTATGTTGGTGATGCGATGGTGCCTTGATAGCCTTATGCTTGTGTTGTTTGATGGTACGAAAATTCTACTGAGCTAGAGGGAGAGACCTGTATATCATTTCTTATTAGACTCATCTTCATACCTTTTAACTGACTGGCCTGTTATTTGATAAAGTGGTCAGCTTTCACCTGATTTCAATTGAAAAAGAAATATATTTACTGGTAACAGTAATCTAACAACTTCATTTTCAGTTGATTTGTCTGCCTCTTTGTCTGCATGCTCCAGTGATTTCAGAAAATGTTTTATATTCTAGGTTTATTATTTCATACACATATGTGAATTATGACTATGTATAGAGAGGTGTGTTGAGAATTATGTGTTTATTTCAGGTTTACAAAAACCCTTATGATTTTGGTGTCCTGGAAAACTGGAAAAGATTTTTGGGTCTTGGTCATGGCAGGTAAGAACTGTAAAGGCAAAGAGAGGATGTTGAAAGTTACGTTTATTAAGTTAGCTCTAAATGCTTCTAGTCACATGTGAATTTTGTACTCATCCAGTATACTTATTCATTGAGCTTATAAAATATATCTGTTAGCTCAAAGAAGCACTTTAGCTTCATGAGAAACAGTATAATAAAGTAGTGGTCAGTTTATGCTCTCTTTGTGTTCTGAGTCCATATATTTGTTAAAAAAAAATAAATCAATCAAGTTTGATTTGCAAAATAGATAGAAAAAACATAAAATGCATTGTCATAATTGATGCAAACCTTGCCTCAGCTTGAAGCAGAATAAGAGGAAGAGAGAAAGATATTTGTACACTGCATGCCACCCAAAGAGGAAGTTTTAGCTTCAAACCCTGTAATAAACACCACTGTGATGTTTTCCAGCCTTCCATCCAGAGTAGAGTATGCTGTGGATCCATAGGGGAAGACTGGAAGCATGCAGTTGAGTCTCAGCCATTTCACATATGAATCCCTAGGAGTGTTGTGTACATTTCAAGACATGCATTTCAGATGTCTATCCCAGTTCCAGTGTGTTTGTGTTTTTGTCCACATTCAGTATCATGGATTTTGTCATTCTTGTTTTCTCTGGATGGGAAATGATAAAAGGTAAGGATTAAATGTAGGTGATACAGATCTGTGGTATGTAAATCACTGAACAAATCTGCCAGCTGAGATCATAGGCAATGAAGCTATTGTGGTGAGCAGGGCAGCAGGTGTGGTCCTCTTGGGGAAGGATTATATCAAAATTCACCTCCACCCTGTCTCTTACTAGTGGAAGAAAGAGCAACTTTCTGGTACCAGTCATCAAAAGAAAGTTTGATTTTCTCATGACTTAGAAATACTTGAGAATGGCTCAAGAGTAATTCACCTTAGGCTTATGCACTTAAAAGTACTCGTGTTCTGAGTGACAGACAGAGTTTTGAATAGTTGAGAGACAGATTGAAATGGTTTGAAATATGAAATGATGAACAACAAATGGACAGACACAAGCGCATCACACTGACTTTACTTGTGTATACAAGATCAAAATATACAAATGAATGTAACTTCAGTAGAATTAATCTTTGCCTGGGCTGGCTTCTCCTCAATTCATCTCATCCCCTTTGTTCTGATAACTTGAGTTGGAATCCAGTGGGTACACAAGGACTTTTGCTAACTCTCATGGGTCGAAGGGCCCCAACTCGCACACGTTTTGGATGAAGGGCCCTGATCGGGGCTTTTGTATGCTTTGAATTTTTAGAGGGACACTTGCTTCGCAGATGACCTGATAATCTAATTAGAATATTCATTGGCCTTTTCCTCTTGTGACAGCAACCAATGGTTGCAGAAATTTTCGCCAGGTGAGCGAGCCGCAGGGTATTTTTGCAAATCTCTGTCTATGTGTTCAGTGCGTGTCAACAATGGTGTCTCAACCCAGTACTACAAGGCAGCAAAGCTTGGACAGAAGTCATTGTAATTACTTCAAAATGAAAGTTTGGACACTGAGGAAGACATCAGTAATGAGGATTTTTATGAAAAGTGGAGGTGTGAAAAGTTTAGATTCTGAACTCGAAGTGGCTGCACTGTCAGCTGAGGCGAGTGATAGGGAGAGGAGTGGTGGTGATAGCGATAATACAACACAGGCTGAGCAGTGAGGAGAGCATGTGCTGGACATTACAGGGGAAGAGCTTGTGTGGTTCATGGTGCAAGACTGGCATCAAGATTTTGGGTTTGTTTGTGCTGTGCCACCTTTCACAGGTGAACATGGTTTACTCAATCACATGAATGCCGTGCCTCAGTGCAGTTTTTTTCAGTTGAAAACGCATCGTCTGCGACCATGTGGCCATGTCCAGATTTTCTGGCAAGGTATGTATATTTTATTATGTTATCATTCTATTATTGTTTGGGTTTTTTTTCTTTCTCATTCACTTTACATATATATGTACACATAATCACACACACACACACACACACACACACACACACACACACACAAACACACACACACACACACACACACACACACACACACACTTGTGAAAGTAATGACAATGATGATTATGACATATTTCTATATTTTCAGAAAAAAAAAAAACTATGGTGAGTATAATAAAAGAAAAAACATCTTTTAGATGGATAATGATTTATTGTGCTGTTGTGTCAGGTGCAGTTGCTGTTCTGCTGTGGATGGATAGGAAGCCAGTCTATGTCATCACTACCAAGGTCAGTCCCTTCACCATGACAGATGTGAGCACCTGCTGTAGGAACTTCAGGAAACCCCTGGCTTTCCAAGAGTACATTCAGAACATGGCTGGGGTGGACAAAAGTGACCAGTTGATCAACATTCCACTAGACCATGAGACCATGAATTGATGGAAAAAGCTTTTCTTCTACTTCTTCACACATCCTGTGTGACAAACTAGTACAGAATGATATGAATGGGCTAGTACATCAAGCAAGCCAGTGTGCACATGGTGTGGTTGTGTAGGTTTTTAGTTTCTTCTTTTTTTTTCTTATTTGTGTTGGAGTATTAGTGGATCATAAAGATCCCTACAGACCATAAATTAAATAAAAAATCATATTTGGACATTTCTTGGATAATTCTGTGAGTGAACAGACTGTTCCAAAGACATTGTGGTTCCCTGGATACTTATACTAGACATCTGTGTGTGTGTCAGTTCGGTTGAGGAAAAAAGAATGTTTTTACCTGACACTAGAAGATGAAAGATGAAGGTAGGAAGTTTGATATTTTCACCCCCAGCTAACTCAATATGTTTCTAACCAGTTTTGAAAGTCATATGTCCTTACTCTAAATACTTTTTTTTTTTTTTAGTGATTTTTAGAAATATCTCTTACAAATGGCCAGTTCCGTGGGAAAGTAAAGGGAAAAAAACTGCCAGTACTGAGTGAGTTAAATGGTAGAGAGGTGCGCAGATCAATCTCCAGGTTGTGGTGACTGGTCCACCACTTCTTGTAGGCCAGCTGGTTGGTTGCTTGTCTGTGTAGCCATGTAGTTTGGAGTCTTGATCATTTGCAGAGCCAGTTTTTATAGACATGTCACTGTCCCAGTGTCTTGGGAGATTAAAAGAATCTGATCTGCAGGTAAGTGGCTAGGAGTCAGGCTTGACGAGTCCTCACACCTGCCCTCTGACTTTCAGGAAAAGTGCGACATCAGTAAGACTAACACAAATGTATCAATCTTGATTTTCAGTCTGAACATTAGTTCTTCACTCAGGTTTTGAATGTGGTGTGAGACAGTGAGAAACCGCTAATTAATTGAAGAGAAGTAACTCTTCAGTGTAGTCAGATAATCAGGTGATATGGTAATGTTGCTTATAGCCCAGCCGACCACAAAGGGCCGTATCAGGGCTGTCACCACGTTGAAGTTAACTCACAAGTCATGTAAAAAAAACAAAATGAAAAAAAAAAAATCATTCACACAACTCTTTAAAACATGCCTTCCAAAAACACACCAGGAATTTCGTAAAAAATCTTTCCTCCTTAAAATCTTAGATCAGATGAAGTATGTTAATCTCCCTCAGAAATTCAAAGATCACATCAGGTGGGACATCTCTGAACAAAGTTTTCATAGAGTCTGCTGTAAAGTGTTTATGTCTCACATCATACAAGTTCCAACACTCTAAAAGGATATGTTTCACTGTGAGTGGTACCTGACATGGAACACACCATGGAACTTCTTCACCTTTAAAAAGATAATGGGGGTGTAAAACGAGCGGCCAGTATACAAACGGCACAAAACTGTTTCTTCTTTGTGGCCGCCTTGGGAACATGGCAAAAACTCTCAGGTTTGGACAGATTTTAAATAGTTTGTTATCCGTCTGCGAGTCCCATTCCTCTTGCCAGAGGTCTTTGATGTAAGCCTGGGATTTGGGTTTCAGATCAGTGTGAGGATAGACAATCCACTCAACTTTTTCTTTGTTGCACTCTTGGCAAGTTCATAACCATTTCGTTACCTTGAATGTCCACATGGTTGGGAACCCAAGCAAAAACTGTGTTATATCCATGTGATTTCAGAGAAGTGTACAGCTGAGGGTGCTTGAGGTTATGGCCGGCAATGGCCTGCAGTGCAGAAAGGGAGTCTGACAAAATGAGGAAATCTTTATGTTTGGGTTTAGAAACCATTTCAAGAGCCAGGACCAAGGCTGTCAACTCAGCAGTGTAGATGGAGCTGTCAGTGGGAATGTGTTCAGAACATGTCTGAGGAGGACTTATTGCACAATATACAGCAGAGGTAACTCCCTCTTCAGATTTGGAACCGTCGGTGAAAATTTTTGTGAAGGATGGAAACTTGGAACATAGTTTGACAAAAAAGGACTTGTATGCCAAGGAGCTTGTGGAATCTTTACGGTACAAGGCTAAATCAAACCGGATCTCTGGAGTAAAGAAAGTCCACAGTGGGTCATCAGGAAACTTGGAAAATCACACACCACTCCAAGGTCTGTATCTGCATTGTTCAAATGGGGAAGACTACGAGATGGAACTGGGGTGGTCATCAAATTTCTTCTTCTTTTTTTTTCTCTCTCTTTTTTCCTGCATACGTAGGCTGATACTCCCGCGGACACTCCCTGTATAGACAGGCAAGGAATAATCCCATCTACCCGGCATAGGGAGTGGAGTTTTGTGTGTATGACCGTTTTTTTTTATCCCGCTATTAACCCTTTCACCGCCAGACATTCTATTTTGCATAAATCCACATCGCCAGCCATTTTTCCAAAAAAGCTCTTGTTTTATACCAGCATATGTGAAACGTGGATATCTCTGGAACTAAACAACCAATTCTCAATCTATTTTTTGTAAAATGGAGGAGATACACTGTACTTTTATTATGTCATAACATGTTAGTAATGGTAAGTCAACAACAATTTCAAATTTTTAGTAATTTCAAGTGCAAAAAAATGCAAAATAAAAAAAAGAATGTTACGTTTCTTCTAAACATTAAAAATGAAGAAAGAATGCCAACAAACTCTCAACAAGGGAGGCAAAATACTCCACTCACAATTGAAGACAAGAAAGTATGGTATTTCCAACAGAAAAGTGGAAGAAACAGCCACAAATACAACTACTCCGATAGCAGGGAACACACACACACACACACACACACACACACCATTCTTATGCCTAACTGGTACACATGTAAGAAAGAAAAAGGGAACACACACACACACATACACACACACACACACACACACACACACGTCCCTTTCACTCAACAGTAATATTTTTTTATGAACACAAAGTCATTCATGTGCCTGTTGGTCTCTGAACCCTTGCCATTCAGCTGATCTATATGATCAGCTGTACACCCACTCAAACACGTCTCTGCTGCTCGCCTCTCACGTGTCAGTCGGCCACGCCCCCTTCAACCTCGACCAGCAAGAGTCGGCCCACAGCGTGTGTGTGAAGTTCGTTGCTTAAAGTCTTAGTTCGCTCCCTCACATAGAGTTAGTGAATAGTCAGTCAGTGCTGGCTGGCTCAACGCAAAAAACACTGGGGCACACGCGGTAGGGTAGTAAGTGGGTGTCTCGTCAGTCTCCCAACCATTTGGCCACGGTCCAACGCCTCGCGTTGCAATAATTCGGTCAAGCCCTCACTATCGTTGTTTACTCGTGGCTGTCTGGGTCTTCTTCATCTGTATTAGGAACAACTGACCGTCTGTTCAGTATTCCCAGCACTTGATCTGTGGTAAATGTACGGCAAGGTCGAGCACATAAAGTGCTTGGTGGTGACGTCATAGTGAATGGAAAAACAATTGGAATAAAGTTGATAAAACACTGAACTGAATAGTGTTCTGACAAAGCAAATGGCTGTGAGCACTGGCCAGACCATCCCCCAACTATGACGTTTATTGCTGGCTTTTTATCTCATGAACTAGGATCGTGAGAGTATCGGGAGTTAGGTCACCCTACTTAGTCACCATATGGCGCCTTCGGCACTCAGCCCTGTCATCACCAAAAGGCGCCTATGGTGGTGAAAGGGTTGGGGCAATCATACTCAAACTTTGAGGATCGAATTTCTTTTGAAACTTGGGGTTAAAGACACAGTCATATGCGGGGGTTTGGGGTTCAGAGGATAGATTCAAATAGTAGTTTAAGCCGACTTTCAGCCAGTGATTTGAGAGAGATGGCTTCCTGCCTCAGCATGCAGGCTATAAACAGGGATGGTGCAGAATGCACCCAAACAGAGTCAAAGCCCTTGATGGTGGATGGGATGGAGACCTTTCAAGTAAAAAGATTTGGCTGAGCCATAGACTACACACCAGTAGTCCATAGTCCAGTTTGGAGCAGATCAGAGCCCTGTAAAGATGAGAAGAGGTCTGATCAAAACAGATCTCCGGGGTGAGGAAAGTCAGTGGTAGGTCATCAGGAAATTTGGATGAATCGCACACGACCCCAAAATCTGTGTCTGCACTGTTCAAATGGGCAAGATTACTTATTCTCATATGGATCTCAGATGATCAGGTTTCTTCTGGAATTTCGGACCAAAAACAGTGTCAAAAGCAGGGCTTTGGGGTTCAGAGAAGAGGTCCAGAGAATAGTACAAGAAGTTTTAGCCACTGGTTGGAGAGGGATAATTCATCTGCCTCTGCACGCAGACTGCTGAAGGGGATGGTGCAGAATGCACCCAGACAGAGTGGAAGCTGTTCATGGTGGATGAGATCTAGAGTTTTCAGGTAGGCAGTATGGTGGAATCTTAGACAACACAGTCGTAGACCAGTTTGAAGTGGATCAGAGGGTCGAGAAGAGTGTCATGTCAGCACCCCATTATGTATGTGCCACAATTCTCAGAAAGTTCATTGCTTTCTGCAAGAAATTTTCAAGTGTGGATTAACCTTTAAAGTTCAGTTTTGATTGAAGATTATTCCCAGAAATTTGGTTTCCTTTGCAGCTGGAGTGATGGATTTATTCAGACGAATTTCAGGGTCAGCAAAGTACTGTCAAAAGTTGTGAAAGTGGATGCAACGAGTTTTGCAACCTGAAAAAGTAAACCCATTGTCCTTTGCCCACTATCAGATTTTATCCACACAAAGTTGGAGTTGATGTTATATGCCAGCACAGGTGGCTGCAACTGCATAGAGTGCAAAATCACCAACAAACAGATGACTCAGAACCCTTGTTTACAGTGTTCACAATCTCATGAATGAATTTTGATGCTGAAGAGAGCAGGAGAAAGGATGCTCCCTTGAGGTACACCCAACTCCTGCTGATGGGTATCAGGCAGCTTAGTGCCAGCTAGCACTTGGACTTTCATTCAGCCACAAAGTTTTGTTGTTGTTTTTATGAAAAGAAGGAGAGTATGAAGATCCACGAGAATTCCCGATTTCCACATGGAGTCATACCCCTTTTCCAGGTCAAAAAAGATAGTAACCGCATTGTTTGCAAATGAAGGGACTGCATACGGTTTTAAGATGGACTTAATTGTCAGTAGTAGAATGGTGCTTTCAGAAACAGCACTTTTTTTTTGGCCAAAAGGTCATCAGTTTCCTGCTTCCATATCAGACTTGAGTTTACCATTAACTTGCAAAGGCAGCTGGTCCAAGCTATTGGGCGATAATTGGAAGTCTTTTATGGAAATAAGGATGATGAGTGCATTCTACCAGGAGGGCGGAAAATACCTTGTGGTCCAGGTATGTTTGCAGACTTTTAGAGGGGTCTAGAGACACCTTTCATGGAGTTGTTTCGAACATTGGTAATGGATGTTAACAAGGCCAGAAGCAGAATCATTACAGGTTTTCAGAGTAGATTTTAGTGAAGATGGCAGATTGTTGATTTCAGTATTGTTAGAGGAAAAGTTATGATTATTTTTTCAGTTGTATGTTTTTCTAAAAAGCAGCAGATTTAGCTGTGGAGGTTGAGTTTTGTTCAGCAGTGGAGGCCAACAGATTGACAACAGCTTGTTTGTCAGTAATCAGAGCATCTGCAAGTTGCAGGGGATGAATGTTGGTGGTTTTTTTGTTTGTTTTTTGTTAATGATTTTCCAGATTTTATCTGGGACGTTTTTGAAGTCAGCTTGGAGTAGAAATCTCATTCAAGACTTGCGTTTACTTATTTTGAAAGAATGTCTTGATTTAGCTTACAGTTTTTAAAGGGCTTGACCACTGGGCCCTGATGGTCTGTGATATGCGATGTTGAGCCCGTTTATAAATATTTGTAACGTGTTGGCAGTCAGAGTTAAACTATGGTGTCTTAGGCATTTGCAGCTTGTTGGATGAAGTTGGAATACTGTCTTTTGTACATTTTATAAGTATCTTTGTCAAGATAAAGTGAATACCTCTTAGTTGATTTAAATACAAGGGAGGGGTGGAAGGAAGTGAGAGTTATATTTACA
This sequence comes from Conus canariensis, assembly GCA_033310375.1. Taxonomy (NCBI): domain Eukaryota; kingdom Metazoa; phylum Mollusca; class Gastropoda; order Neogastropoda; family Conidae; genus Conus; species Conus canariensis. The sequence continues at coordinate 73,726,000 of CM065716.1, read as the reverse complement.
AAGAATCTGTGAATTATGATTATAATTGACCAAGTCTCTTTCATGCCTCAGACTATTTGCTTTTTTTTTTTCCAAGGAGGATTCAGTGGATTCCTTCTGTTTGCATTGAACTTTTGTTGTTGTTGTTAATTTAAATTTAAATTCAGGAAGTCATTGAGTAGAATTTTTGTTGTGAAGCACTTTATTTTTCCCATAGCCCATACATGAAAGAATAAAGACATGCTTTCAAAATTGCAATCTCGGTCATGTATAAATGAATTGTGTGTGTGTGTGTGCATGCATGCATGCATGCATGCATGCACCCTCATATTCATGTTAGTGTGTATGTGTGAGCATGCAGTTTCAGTGTCATAAAGGAGGTGTCACTGTGTGTGTACTGGTCCATATCGCTACACCACACCCGCAAAGTTTTGAGACCACACTGCGTATGATTTTAAGCTAATGAAGAAATGAAATAATAACTAAGATGAGAGAATTTAGGCACACACATACACATGAAGTCACAAATGCATACACACACGCATGTGCATACATGCCCACACACAAAGACACACACATATACACACATATATGTATACATATATATGCAGATACATGTGTGTGCTCACACAAACCCACTAGTTACACACATGCACACGCGCTTCTGCACACGCACACATACGTGCACATACATGCAGGCACACACGTGCACACACACACACACACACACACGTGCATACACACACATACACATACACAATGGGGCCATGCCCACACATCCATACACACGTGTACATTCGCTACACACACATACCAACAAAAAATTTTTTTAATGAAAATAAAAAAATAATAATAAAATGAAATTGGAAAAAAAAAAAAAAACTGTTAGGTAGGCAGTCAAGGTCTGACCAGCACGTTGGGCCAGTGTGTAGGTCAGACATCTGCCAAGTCATAGCCACGAGACCCTCTTCTTAAATTTGTGAGCAAGCACATATTAATTCCTATGTCTGTGTTTTGAAATATGGAATATGCTGGTATGTTAGGTGACTTTGATACCATCATTCTTCTTTGTGTGCAGAACATTTTGGCGTCATATAGTGTTTCCATCAACACATGACCCTGCAGGCAACGGTCTGAGTTGGGAAACAAGCTCTTGCAAAGCCTCCCAGACAAATGGACTACAAATTTTGTGACATAAGTTTAAGACCCAGTAATCACACCTTGTCCACAGACTGAACAGATCAGGTTGTTTGTAAAATATTGTTTCTAGGCTTTAATGCATGCTGGTATTTTTGGACTATAATGCATGCTGGTATGCAAGCCACACCCACCACATCTCTCTTTCATTTGTTTCATACTGTTCAGAGTGTAAAATGAAAAGTTTGTGACAGCCAAATTTATTCATGGAAGCCTGACTTATTTCTTATGTGTGACAAAAGTCTCCAGAATTTAAAGATCTGTTGGCAACAATTTGTTGAAAAGAGATGTGCATGTTGTGAACTGCAGTATGGGGTTCATTTTTGTGAAGAAGTTTGCTCTGTAATTGCTTACCTATTCCAACCGAGTGCCATGGATAGAAAATAGTGTCATCTCTTGGTGGGCTGTCTGCATTCTTAGTCTTGGTCATCATGACAGATCAAAAGAAGGCATGACAAACAACATTAAATTCCTGGTAGAAGTTTTGAACAGAAACAGGAATGAACAAATAGTGGGCATAGTAAGTGTAAACATGCCAGTCAGCTTGGGCCTTCTTTTTACATAGAAGCAAGTAGATCTGGCCTACTTGGCTGTTTTGATCTTTGCCATCAGGCTTACACTGCAGAAGTGGACCAGCATTCACATGCTTGTGGTAATGAAGTGTGTGTGTGTGTGTTCGTGTGTGTGTGTGTGTGTGGTGTGTGTGGTGAGTGAAGAGAAGATATAAACATGTGTGTGTGTGAGTGAAGAGAAGATATAAACAATCGACATTGGAAAGCCTACCCAATTCCAAAGAGCTGGGAGTAAACAACTTTGCTGAAGTCTCCTCGTTGACACGGAAGCGCCTAGCTCTTGCTGGTAGGTGATAGTCCTAAACTTTCCAGTGTTGAAAGGATAGCTCCAAACTTTCCAGTGTCGATATGTGCATTTAATAATCTTTTATTGAATAAACTCCCATCAGAGATTTTCTGTGTTTGCATCAAGCTTGTCCAAACATATAGATTTAGGTCATATTCAAGAGCAGGTAAGCAATAGATTTTGGCATATCACTTCCTGTATCCTTCATTACAGATGAAAATGTCCACTTTCATGGATGGTTATCACAAGATTGTATGCGATTCAAGTGGTCATTTTTACCATTTACCAAAAACGTATATATTCCATTGAGCTGACCAATTATCACCAATCTCTTTAGTAGACCTTTCAGACCGGAAAAAGGGAGAAATATTTTTCATGGATACTCCATTGTATTTTTTTAGTTTTCTTTTCACTTGTTGATAAGAGGCACATATTTTATGAGAATAGTTAAACAAACACTTTCGTAAATGTTAAGACAGATTTGAGTGGATTTCAATGTAGAATTTAAAAGTTAATATCTGGCTGTTGTCAAAAGCCTAAATAGAGCAGACATACTGGGGAGAGTATAAGAGTAATGCTTGCACTTACAAAAAAGAAAAAGCATTTCATTCCTCACCACATCATATGTCAAGCATCAGTTGTATTGACTAATTTTAGTCTAGACTTATTTTTATCATTCTTAGAGACTGTAATTCATTTGAGAAGGGTGCAAGGAATCCAAAAAAAATTTTTTTTTACTAATTCTAAAATTTCTACAGCAATTCCATATATACACTCATGGGACAAAAGTCTGTCCCCTCTCAGCACTGCCGGTGCTGACTACCTACAGGCACCTGTTGCTGAAAACTTATTATTCTTACCTTTAGGCTGGACTTAACTTGCCAGTACTAGATAATCTGGCCTTTCCGACTCAGAACATGCTGACAGTGTCTTGGTAGAGAGTCGTAGAGGGAGTAGAGGTAGGCAACAGTCAGTTGATTCCAGCAAGTGGTGAGTGCACAGCGCAGATCTGCGACAGTACTGATGCGATGAATGTTTTTTTTCAGGTGAGTCTTGAGGACTTGCCACACGTTCTCGATCGGATTTAGATCTGGACTTTGAGGGGGCCAGAAAAACACTGGAACTCTGTGCTGTCGCTTCCAGGTCTCGGTGTGAGCCAAGCGGTGAACAGAGGCGTTGTCTTCTTGCAGGCACCAACATTTGTTTGGGTAGTGGTCGGCAACAAACGGCAGAAAGTTGTTTACCAGCACATCAGTGTACTTCTGACTATTCATATTGCCTTCCACGAGCACCAGTGGTCCAACTCTGTCATACGAAATGCATCCCCACACCATCAGTTTCTACGTAGTCTTTGGGCCAAGATGGACGCTGCACAGAGGAAGCACTGACCACTTCTCTTCAAGTTTCCTCCCTAGTTTTACATGTCTATGGGGTTTGATCACAGTGGTCATTTCATCACTGAAAATAACATTTTTCCACTGATCGTTCACAGTCCAGTGAAGTTTACTCCTACAGTACTGCAGCTGCTTCTTTCTGTTCACTTGCCTGATGACTAGTTTCTTCACTGGGGGATGCTTTGAATAGCCAAGTCCATGCAGATTTCGCTTGATCATCTTTTGGCTGACTTCAACTAAGGTTGATGCACGGAATTCGGCTGAAATTTCAGAAACTGTGGTAGATCTGTCCCATTTTATGATCTTTGACAGTGCAGACACGCACCTCTTTGTGAATACTCTGGGCCTACCACTCCTAGGTTTGTTTTCTACTGTTTTCTGTAAACTTTCCCGAGGGTTGACCTGTTCAAGTTCAACACATTTGCCACCTCAAACACCCGAAGCCCCTGGTCTATCAGTGACACAATGTATTTTTTTGTCTCCTCTGTGAGCTGTTTGTTTGCCAATGCCATGCCAGATCTAGCAAACCGCAAGCACCAAACGACAGTTCAATGATTTTCTTTATTTCACTCAAAAGAGTACACTTGTGAAAATGACATCAGTGGTTTTCCGTACACAAACATGTTACCAACACTGAAATATTGGCTAGACAATCTAGTGGAAACAACCACTTCAAATCTGTCTGCCATTAGAGGGACAGACTGTTGTCCCTTAACCTGTATGTGCCAGCATAAATGCTAGTATTTTGGCACAGATTGTTTCTTTGCTCTGAAAGTTATCTTTGAACAAAAACCTCATTGGTGATATTTCTGTTGATCAACATACTTCTGCTGTATTGACTCATTGATACTGATTGCATGTGTGACTATTGGGTCTTTGAAAAAGTACTTAAGTACTATATCAATGTGTATGGTGTGTGTGTGAGAGAGAAAGAGAGACGTATATATACATTATGGACATGCTGTATTTACCTTACATCAATTTCTTGATTGTGGTAAATCTGTGTCAGTTCCAAATGTTTCTAAGAAAAATAACTAATCATCATGAATTCATGTAAAATAGTCAGGATACATGGAGATGAACTTAAGATTAAATGTTATGTAGATTGTTGAATGAACATTGGTAGCCTCAGAAATGCTGAGGCAAGAATAAGGAAAAAGTATGAATTGATAGAACAATTTAAATAGTTATTTGCCAGTTCCTTTCCTCCAACGTCCTTTCTTTAAAACTTTATATATATTGTTTGTGCCTTGATGTGTATGCTTACTGACATGATCAAAATGATAGCAGGCATAGACCACAAGTATCTGGTTTGATTTGTTGTGCTTAAACACTAGTTTAAACAATTGATGATAATAGTAATAATGCTTTCTGTTGCCCAAAGTGTATTAAAACAGACAATATGTGTAAATAACAATAATGAGTTGTGCAGACAAATTGTGTGATGATTATACAACTTACGTATAGGTTTAAAACCATGCAACATATCATCAAAAACAAATTGAGATGCATGGACTGCTCACACAGTAATCAGTCATGCATACTAACACAGGGCTTACACACACACACACACACACACACACACACACACACACATGTGCACGCATTTTCCCTTTCTCAAACTTTCTCATTCACATCCATGCAAAATGCACACATAAACATCCACATGGACCCATGCACTCTTACTCACAAACTAAAATACATGCACACTGTCAATGATGCTACAATGTACATACCACCCCACCACTCCTAGATTCTAAAAAGCTGGCAGACAACAAGTTATAACCCCCAAAAGAACTCAGCTTTATAAATACAGACACTTAGAACACAATCACACACTTTTGACAGTCTTTCATGGCCCAATAATGGTCTTCAGGCAAGTCTTCACAAAACAAAACCAGTGATAAACAAACAAACAGAACAGAACTGACCAAGCCAAACCTCTAAATAATCAGGTAGGAGTGTGGCCTTTGTATCAATATACATATATTGGGGTAGCAGCTACAGACTCAAAATTATTATGTTTTTCCTTTTTCCCACACTTCCCCACCCTGCTTTTTTTTCAAATGCAACAAGCAGCTTATCTGCCAAAGTTCACTCTGTTGTGGTCTTCACATGGGGCAAGCCAGACCCCTTTCAAACCCCATGTATGCCTATGGCTTTCCCCCATATGAGAAACAAAGGTTTTTATCCCCTAGACAGTCAGTAAGTAAATGAATAAAGCAATTGCACATGTTTAATTGTATTAATACCCCATTCCACATGTTTCTTTTTTCCCTAAGTCAAGGTGTTGGATAGGATGGTTGGGAATTGAGGCCATATCCCGAACTGGGAGTTGAAATCAGGAATTAGTTATACATTTGCATTGTATGGTGTAATGTATGAAAGCAAAGAGTATGTATGTCACTCAGACTTGCACAACTGAACGACACCATATGTTGTCTCAAGTGTGCATGACAACACAGGTCAAGTGGGCCTCCCTGGCCGACTTTCCTGTGCAGAACTGTGGAGCACAAGGAGATAGGTGTCCACCATCACAGATGAAATAGATTGAGGAGCATCTGTCCGGGACTGCCAACCCAGGAGCCCCAGACCAGACTGGAGGAGCCCCACTAGCAACACAGCCAGGTTGATTAAGGTGGGACGAGAGGGTGATGATCCCAGGTGTCCTCAAGAGCACACCTACAAAAATTGATGATCCTGTTTATCCTGTCACAACCTCCTGGACAAACCTACAGACCCTTCACCAACCCTAATGAGACAACTGCAAGGCTGACAAACATTAGGAAAAGAAATCCTTTCCAGAAAGTAAAAGGAAGCAGTGGGTGGGGTGGGAGTCAAACTTAGATGTCTGAATCATCACTAATCTACTTATGCCTATACTCTAGTTTCACAAAGGAGCTGTTAAAATGAGTACAAAACAGGATATATCCTTTCACCCTGCCCTTCCCACCAAGACAGAGAGAGTATATGTAACAGATTCAATTAATTGTGATACATAAGATTTTCCTGGCTTATTTCCATGTCCCAAACTTTTTCGTTTGGTCTCTTTGAATTCAATGGACCGTCCTATTGAAAGATAAGCTCAGTCATCATAACATTCAAGATGACAGCAACATATTTTGAAGATACCTTAGTCCTTCAAAGAGGACAAATGTGTTAAACAACCGCCTATCAATAGGGAAGTTGCCACATGAGTCAGTAAACCTGATTTCAATGCAGGCAGTTCTGTCCTGGGAAGACTGAGGCATGTGCAATGTTGTGATCAGCTGAACTCTTGCACATTTCAGTGTTCAGACTTTAAAAAAATTATTTGAACAGGAGAATCAGATTGGTTTGAAAAATAAACTTGATATACTTTATAAGTTTGGGAGGCAATGACCACACACACACACATGCACGCACGCACGCACACACACACACACACACACACAACACACACACACACACACAGAAAATTTACATGAAGGATTCTTTCATTTAATTATAGATTGTCACTTGCAGCTTCTTTTCATAACTATTATCATTATTAAAATTATTGTGATTGCTGTTATTAATATCATATGAAAGATTATGTGTCTGAAGTTATATCATTCAATTAATATCTATGAGCAGCACGATTTTTAACGAATCTATGAAATGTGTCAGACCAAACTGATTTTAGTTTGTCTGGTTGATTGGTGTGTGTGTTTTGTAAGGTGTGTGTGTGTGTCGTTGCTGTTTCCTTCTTGTTTTTGGTTTGTTTTATTAAATAAGCAAAAAAACCCCACCAAACTAAATGTCTGTCTTTTAATGGATGCACATGCACGCATGCGTGTGCACACACACACACACACACATGCACACACACACACACACACACACACAACACATTATTACATGCATATCTACCTCTTTCTCTGTCCGTCTATATATGCAGAGAGAGGGAGCGCACTGTACACTTTTCAAGTGATGTTTTAAATGAGTGAAAGTGTACATGCTCTCGCTCTCTCTCTCTCTTCTCACACACACACACACACACACACACACACACACACACACACACACACACACAACACATAAGAAGAAGTCATTTTCATTTAGCACAAAACGCATGGTGTGAGGGCACCTAAATAGATATGTCCCAGACTAAAGGTACTGACCGTTCACACGGTCACAGGTACACAAAATAATCCACGCACGACCAGGCTCATTTCACACATACATAGAATACTCTCAAGCTAATGCATAGAGACCTGCCAACTCAAAGTACCATGGATTAAAATATTCAAATGCCTTTAAGTATGGCGTCTCATAACTGAAACATTCTCACCAATGATTTAGCATGATGACTACGTCATGGATAAACACACTGCAAAACATTATTCACAAAATGGATAAATGAACATTACAACTGGCCATGTGCAAAACTACAAGTAAGGATGACGTAAAATGATATAATTTTTTTTTAGTGCACCTAACATTTTCCATTTCAATAGACTATCATAAAATGATGCGAGCAGGAAAAAAGTGATGGCTAACTTACTAGGTAACTAAATATCCTACGAGCAAATGAACTATAAAGTAACTGACAGCTAACTAAACGACCAACCAACCAACTTACAACAAATTTTAAATGACTTACTAAAGAAAATGATTTTCTAAATCAATAGATGATAGACATGCTAGCAAGCATGGAACACACAGTGAATAAATGAATACAAAAATAGATAAATGAATAGCCAGTCCCAGCGTATTTGGAGCGGTGGGGAACGGAAACTGCAGTGAATCTGATGAGTGGGTGGAGGGCAGGGCAGAGGATGGATTCGGAAAAGTTGGGGGGGGGGGGGGGGGGGGGGGTAGAACTGTGAGGGAACGAGTTACACACACACACATATATGCATGTGCGCACACACTAATAATGCATGCACACACATGTCAAATGCATACACCAGCCCATACAGTGTGTCCAGTGGATGCTTTGCATGACTTCTTACTGTTCTGAGGCTGTGGAAACCACTGCCCCACATTTTTCTTCAGATCTCGTGCAGCAGTGCAGCTGCCTCTTGTAATGCAAGTTGCATGCAGATTGGTCTTCCTGATTCCAGTGCTTCATCGGTTATAATAACTGTTTTCTACAACCAGTGTTTTGTGCTAAAATCACGTAACAATAATTTCCTCACAAATATCACACTACCTCAGCACACAACTTAACAAAATAGTATATTCCAAATATGCACACAATATTATTCATATTGACTGCAGAAGGAATGGAATCAGTCCTGCCTTGCGGTCTGACAAACTGACATGGCAAGGGTGTTCAACATCTTGCTAAAAAGTCGTAACAAAATGATTGAAAGCATCAGTATGCTTGATACAATCCAAAACGAAGTCCAAGTCAACACCAAGGCTGTTCCCACCATGGAGGGTGAACATCTTTTTCCTTCTCACACACCCCCCCCCCCCCCCCCCCCCCCCGCCCCCTCCCCCCTGGCCTGCCTTTACCGACAAGACCACTCACTTCTCTGGCCACTCCTCCTCCCTTAGGTATTAAATTAAAAAAAATCTTAAAGCATAAACTGTATTGCAGTCGTCACCACCATATATAATTACTGTTAGATAATTCCTGTTACTTTCATATATTTTTTTCTCTCAACACAAGAGCAGCACACGCCTTTTAACAGAAGGGCCATGAAGATTTAGATCTAATGATTAAATCTCACATTCCTTTCTCTCCCAGATCATATTATCTTAGTTCAGGAAAGTAAAATAACTTTTTTTCCAATTGGTCAAAGTGATTTCCACTGGTACCCCTAACTCATACTGCTCCTGAAGCACAATCCATGAAAATCATGACCACAATTATTTCTACATTACAACAATTGTTTTGTCACCATTTTTGTTATATATATATATATATATATATAGACTACATATTTAGAGAGTCAAGTGCAACTGAAGGCCTCGCCATCAGTGGAAGAAACATGAACAATATCCGGTATGCTGATGACAGCATTGTGGGCAGAGATAAAAAAAAAATTAAAAAAAATTACAAAAGACGGTCAACGTTGTTAAAGAACAAGGTGACCAGAAAGGTCTTAATATGAATGTGAAAAAGACAAAGACAACGGTACACAGCAAGACCGAAACCAAGACAGCAAATATATTTGTTGACAACCACGAAATGGAAGAAGTTGAAAAGTACAGATATCTCGGTAAGACCATACACCAAGATGGACAATGCGAGCAAGAAGTCACTCAAAAGATCAATCAAGCAAAGGCAACATTCATTAAAATGAAAGACATCTTTAACTCGAGAAACATAACGCTCCAGCAAAAGCTGAGACTAGTCAAGTGTTACATCATTCCAATCATACAGTATGGAGCACAGAAGTGGACTGTGAACAAATACACGGAAAAGAAAATAGAAGCATTTGAAATGTGGATATTCCGACGTTTGGGTAGAGTAAGTTGTAAAGACAAAGTTACCAATAGGGAGGTGCCAAAAAGACTAGATGTGCAAAGAGAACTAATGTAGCAAATAAGATCAACAAATCTGGCATATTTTGGACGGATCATGAGGCACAACTCGCTTCCGAAGAACATCTTAACTGAAACTGTGGAGGGCAAGAGGACATCAAAGAAGACTTTGGACAGATTATATCAAAGAATGGACAGGGAGGAATCTGACAGACTGCCTACGTATGACGCAAGATCGGAAAGTTTGGAGAGTCATGACACACCGACCTTTGGACCACAAGGATGGCACCTAAGCAAAAAGAAAAGAGGCAGATTACAACAACATGAACGTTATCATGTTCCATTTAACTTTAATTTCATTGCAATTACAATTATATTATATTTAATGTTGATCATACACAGAGCATCACGGATAAGTCTTGCATGCATACAAAGATAAGGCTAACTGTCAGAAGACTTTATTAGAAAGAAACCACAATGTCTCACGTGCCAGCAAAAACTATGGGCACCACACCAGATTTGGCAACACAAGAGCTGATCATATTTTTAGCAATTTTTTTTTTCAAACTAAATACATAAACAAATGCAACACACTGCCAACCCCATCAATAGTCACTCACACCACCGAATTAAAAGTATTATCTAAGGGCCCAGGCGTCAACCATTCTGGGAACTAAGTCTGCAAGTACCAGAGGGAGAGCCAGAATGATATCTTTTATTACTTTTATTAAATATTGGAGTGACCCGACGTTTGCAATGTGTGATGCGAGTGTCTGCTTTGTGTGCGTTCGTGTCTGTGTGAGTGTGTGTTTGCGTGTATGCATGCTTGTGAGTTTGTGTCCTTGCTTTGGATTTTGATGCCTTTTTCTCATGTATGATTGTTATATATTGTGTGATTTGATGTCTGTTGTGATATTGTAAACGCCTAGGGCATTCAATTGATTAGGCGTCATAAATGTTCATAATAATAATAAATATACAACCATTAGGGAATGTTGATGAACAGCTCAGCAAAATCCCCCAAACACAAAAAACAATGACAGCAACAGTTAATGAGCACCAGCTCTTAAAAAAGCGACAGACAACACGAGCCGTTGCTTTCGCTGTGGTCGAGATCCCAAACACACCAAAACGAGAGGGAAGTGCCCAGCAACGGGATCTACATGGACGCATTGCAATAAACCCAACCACTGGAGGAGATTTGCAGAAGTTGTCGGATTGTACACATCTTAGCTGCTTACTCAGTGTCAGACTGTGAACCAGACCTGATGATCCACAGAACTAAGGTCAGCAACTCACCAGACAATGACAAATGGAATCAAACTGTGCCCATTGATGGGAAAAACAATACATTCAAAATTGATACAGGGGCAAGATAAAATACTTCCACAGTCCGAGACTACCCAAAACTGTCTCACTGTAGTGAGATCTACTCCACTGAACAAAATTTACGCACTTATTCAACCACAACAACCAGCCGACTGGCACAGCAGATCTTCCAATCAACAATGGGAAATCATCAACACTCAATTTAAAATTATCAACATTGATAAGGAGAACATGATTTCTGGCTAACTGCAGAAAATCTAGGCCTCATTGCTCACCTGTCAACACTGGACTCTAGCTAACACTCATGTCTGGCTTTGATGGTTTCCTGACCTGAGCGTACCACTGGAACTCTGCCAGGATAGTACAGCATTAAGCTGAAACAAGGCGCAAAAGGAGTTGTCCACTCAGCACGACGCCAAGCCACAGCTCTGCATGAAAAGGTCATCGAGAAGCTCCACGAAATAGAAATACATGGCCTCATCGTCAAAGTTGAAGAGCCCACTGAATGAGTTTTTTCAATGACTGTCAGAAATGACAAAGTCGGCATATGCATTGATCCCAAAGACTTCAATGCTGCAATTCAGCGTGAGTACTACCCGATGCGCACAGTTGAAGAGATTATAGCAGACAGTCCTGATGTGAAAGTGTTTTCAAAGCTAGATGCAAAAAGTGTGTTTCTACAGATAAACGAGGCATCATCCTTCTTGGCCACCTTCAATACTCCCATTGGAAGATACCCTGGTTTCAACTCCCATTGGAAGATACCCTGTTTCAACTCCCATTGGAAGATACCCTGGTTTCATCTCCCATTGGAAGATACCCTGTTTCAACTCCCATTGGAAGATACCCTGGTTTCAACTCCCATTGGAAGATACCCTGGTTTCAACTCCCATTGGAAGATACCCTGTTTCAACTCCCATTGGAAGATACCCTGGTTTCAACTCCCATTGGAAGATACCCTGGTTTCATCTCCCATTGGAAGATACCCTGGTTTCAACTCCCATTGGAAGATGCCCTGGTTTCAACTCCCATTGGAAGATACCCTGGTTTCAACTCCCATTGGAAGATACCCTGGTTTCAACTCCCACTTGGCATTTCCTGTGCCCCAGAAGTTTTTTTTCTCTCCCCATTATGTATTCATTTCCGTTCTTTGTTTGTTCTTGTCATGAAGACAAGTAGGTCGAAGCATGTTACTACACTCAAAGCAGCACGTAGCGTCAGTCTGAGGATCAGCTCTTACCAAAACATAGGCCTATTCACCGCATAGTCTGACCCTTTAACTATTCTGTGCCTGATTCCGAGGCAGATCCAAAGGTTCGTTCTTATTTACGTATTATAGTTCTTCTTCGTATTATATTTATTTATTAGCACAGGCTCTATACATTCTTTTTCTGCTTCCTTTTTTTTTTTTTTTTTTTTTTTTTTTTTTGGTCATCAGGGAAAATCCTTCAAAGCAAGGGGACTGATTTTAGAGAGGAGGGGAATGTATTCATTTGATCAATATTCAGTTTGATTTTGAATAACAACTCAATTTCATAATATGCCCCAAAATGCTTACATGGATCAAATAGCGTTTCGATACATACTCGTAGTTGTGGCAGGTGGCCACAGTCTCCTATTTTTCTACCATTTGCCAAGCTTCTTACCTCCGAATTATTGTGCCATACTAATGGCGTAAAAGCACAAAGAGTCCACAAGTCATGCGTATTTCTGCAACATGTGCCGACATATGGCACTGAAATAATCTGTTCATCCAATATTTCAGGACAAGATCGTCTTTTTCATGTCAATAAAACTTTTCTCAGTAGCAGTGTGATTTCCGTCAATTCAAACGGCGGCTCGTTACTACTTGACCTCTACCGTAACCTCCGACCTTGCCTTTAACCGCTTTTGCTGGTGTTCTGTCCTTCAAATGCAATATTTCGATCCTGTAAAAATAGAAATAGGACAATCGTTAAGCTGACTGTCATGTGACACGTGAATGGATGACATTGACTTCAGGATAAAGCCTAAGTAAAGAAACATATTCTAGGTTCAAGTCGCTGTGGCCTTATGAACAAAAATGGCATCTACTTTCACTTGCGCAAAACAAACGGACCAGGGGCTTTCCTGCAGCCGTAACCTGATGCCAGTTATTTGCTTAGTGACGAGGCTTCGAGCTTCACAGTTGTTTGATGACGCTTTATCACCATATGTTGTAGAAATATTAATTGAAGATTTAAGGTCTTTACTCCAAGTTGTGTTTTGTATGAGGTGGTTGGAAAGGTCTCTGATTCTTCTGCCAAGTTCGTTCCTACTGACACTCGTCATTCCCAGTGTTAAAGGTCATCACACGCACGCGCGCGCGCGCGCGCGCACACACACACACACACACGCTCGCACAGAAACACACACACATGCGCGCGCGCGCACACACACACACACACGCACGCACACACACACACGCACACAAACATGCGCGCGCGCACACACACACACACACACGCACGCACACACACACACACACACACACATGCGCGCACACACACACACACGCACGCACGCACACACACACACACACACACACACACATACGCGCGCGCGCGCACACACACACACGCGCACGCTCGCACGCACGCACACACACACATACACACACACGCGCGCTCGCGCGCTCACACACACACACACACACACGCACGCACGCTCGCACGCACGCACCCACCCACCCACCCACACACACACACACACACACACACGCGCGCGCGCGCACACACCCATACACACACACACTTTGTTACGCGAGTGAGTCAAAACACATCTTAACGACGTTCTGCAATAACTATCTTGAACAATGCACAGAATGCTTATTTCAGATCTGATGTAAAATAATCGGTCTTCTGTTTTCTAAGACATGCTATCAGAATTTGTAACAATGGTCACAAAGATGGTCTTTTTACTTTAAGTTCCCACAAAACCATTTTCTTCTCAAAGAACAGAAATCTGTTGTCATCACAAAGCCTTCCAACGCAATGTACAAGAACTTTTGACTTTAAAATTATTGTAGATGTGTATTTCCATGTTGGTAATAGAGGACATTATGTTTTGAAGTATCGTTATTAAGTATGGAACAGTAAATTTTGTGTGGAAGATTTTGTGAGGAAATGTATGTTGGTCCTTTGTAGACTCAATGCCATTCAACACAGGCAAAATTATCACAAACTTCAGATAGGATTTTTTTTTGTTCAAAACTTCACCAAATAATTATGAGCCACAAACAACTTCTCTTTTGTTTGACATTTCTCTAATAACTTTTATTGGCATTATCTGTTCACAACAGTCTCTGCAAATTGTCCAATATATTTTGTCTTTGTAAAATGAATAATTTTTGTTACTCGTGGTTTTTACAAGTTCATGTGCTGTTATTGTCCTACCACGGAAGAATCATGCCATCATAATTATGCATCATGCCACAAGATTGCTTAGAAATGGTTGTAATAGTTGACCAGACTTTATTCAGCGTGTCTAGTTGTTCTTCCTGCGCACTGTTTTCAGAGGCACCAGTGTCAGCCCATCCAGGATGTATAGCCGCTACCACAATGCCGGACACTCCGAGTTCCATGGCCAGTAGACTGGTGACAGTGTTGAGAGCCGCGCGTGCTGCACGATAGTGGTAGCTTTTCATGGTGGCTGCCGAAGTCTGAATGGAACGGAACATGAGTGACAGGTTGATAATAGCTGCTCGACCGGATCCCATGGGAACATTAGACTTTTTCTCAGCAGCCCTCATCAGCAAGGGGAGAACTTCTGGGCTAACATGACTGGTGCTGAAACATTTCAAACACAGCATGTTCAAATAAGTAGTGAAGTGAAAAAGCCATACACCAGCATTTTTTGTCACTCTCCAGGTCTGCGTCTGGACAAGGCGATGACATATATATATATATATATATATATATATATATATATATATATATATATGCATTTACAGTAATTCAATTGATCTATAATCTCATCAAGATTTTGAAGAAATGCGTTTGAACTGTAAATAGCCTTAAAAAGATCATGCAGAAAGCTTTCATCTTTTGACGACGTATTTATGCTTGCTTATTTACTTATCATTATTCTTTATTCATTATCCCATGAGAGTAAAGATCTTTGAATTCCATGATTGTCGCTTGGGCAATTGTGGATCTGCACAGCCATCTGTCTTCTGTCATGCTCAGTAGCGTGGAGATGGTCAAAATCATTCTGGCCCTGTATGTTGTTGGTCCAAGCCTTTTTTTTGTCGTCTGCATGTGAGACTTCCACTCGTCAGAGTACCTGGTTAATCATAGAGTGTTGACGAAATAGCATGACTGTACCATGCAGTTATATAGCCCTTACTGATAACGTTAGGAAAGGTTCTATCTACCACCGTTTTGACTGACGTGCAACTGATGCAATAGTTTGTCTTCGGTAGACAGTGGCCTATGTCTTCATCCTCTAAAATCAAAGCTAATGTTAATAACGACAAGACAGAAACGTCCAAATATTCAATCTACATTAGTTGATGTGAAAGTTCATGATCAAATCTCCTCAGAAGTTGATTCCCATAGATTACTTGGTCTTGGTATTGAAAATAATCTCACTTGGCCTTTTCATGTCTCTTCTCTAACTCGTAAACTATTAAAAAAAAAAAAAAAAAAAAGGCATTTCAGCCTAACAGAATAAAGCATTTTCTTGATCAGCATACTCGAAAATTATTCTTTCATGCAAATATACAGCCACATATTGACTATGCATCAACATGCTGGGACTTAGCCAGTAAAAACCGTCCAAAACCACTCGAAAGTTTATATAGACGATCTATCAAACTCATACTTCTTAAATCATCTTCTTTTCAAGTGAATGATTACAAAACACTTAATATTCTCCCTTTTAGACTAAGATGCCAATTTAATAAAGCCGTTTTCATGTATAAGATAACGAACAAATTTGCACGTCACTATCTTTGCGACACATTCGCAGTGAATAATGTACGACATAAAAAGAAGCTGTTTATTCCCCGCCCGAGGACTGATCTGTTCATGTTATCTTCAACATATTCGGGTGGAAAATTATGAAATGAAGCAGCTGATCATCTAAAGAAAATAAATAGTTTGGTACCATTCAAAGATTCTTATCACAGGTATCGTCATGAACTAAGAAAAATGAAAATTCTCTCTCTCCCCTCCTCTCTCTTCTTATATTTACGGCTGCTTATTGATGTAACACCATTTAATTAATAATTCTAGTCTGGTGTAGTGTATGATTAGTTAAAAAAAAGTGGGGGGAAGGGGAGGAGGATTATAATGGCATCTCACACACACACACACACACACACACACACACACACACACACACATGCCACACATGACACAACATCATGATAAATAAGTGTTATGATCATTGATGCTAGGAATTCATGTCGTTAACTGATAACTGATTGTAGGCCTAGTACTGTTCATCCTCGTCTTGCTTTGTAACCACATCATGAAAATGCAACAAAAAAAAGAAAAAAAATGTTGATATTATTGATGCGTTGTAGTTGTCTAATTATCATCCTTCGCAGCTTGTTATATGTTAATATTTTACAAAAGGAATGTCTCTCTCCTCCTCTCTCTCTCTCTCTCTCTCTCTCTCTCTCTCTCGTCGATAACAACAGAAGGATCGCTTATTCTGTCTGTGTGTGATGAGTTTTTTTCTTCTTTGTAATCGATTTCTTTTTTCTTGTTTGTTATTTAAAATTTTTTTTTAACTTTAAATTCATCTACGCTTCAATGTTAATGGAGGAACAACTCATCAACCTTTTAATGTATTTAGGAAGGTATGTGTGTTTGTTAAAAGTGTTCTAAAATGGTTTGAAGTAATCGTTTATTTCGGTACATAGATGCTTGGGGGCGCTGACTTACAAAATAAGGATTCGAGTCTCCGCCATCTTATTGAGTAGACTGTTGTATGAACGTGAGGGCCAAACTTGGTGTCAGAAGTGGGATCCTGTGAATGTTTCTGGTGAGTTTAGAGTGAAAATAATGTCTACACTCAAACCACCAAAGCCCTTCTCGTTTGTACCAAATGAATGGCCAGCATGGATAAGAGAATTCCGACGTTTTAGGAATGCTTCCAAGCTGAGTAAAGAAGATGGTGACATCCAGCGTGATTCGTTGTTGTACATCATGGGTCGCGAGTCCGAGAAAGTTTTTCAAACTTTCCAGTTCGTGGAAAGGACAGTAGGAGAAGGAGCACAGGAGAGAGAGGTAGATACTTACTTCGAAACTCTAGTGAAAAAGTTTGATGACTATTTTATTGTCAGGAGAAACATCATCTATGAGAGATCGAAATTCAGCAAAGAAAGCAAGAACCCAACGAGACAGTCGAGGAATTCTACCGCAATTTGAAGGGCTTGGCAGTGCATTGTGAGTACAGAGACTTAGAAGATCAAGTCAGAGATAGGTTTGTTGTAGGGCTGATCGATGTGAAATTAAAAGAAAAACTACAGTTGACTCACGATTTGACGTGTCAAAGGCCCTAGAAATATCACGCCAGCATGAACAAATCAAAAGTCAAATGAGGGAGCAGCAAACTGAAGCTAAAGTGGACGAAACCAGAGTCAGGGGCAGAGGATTAGGCCGTGGCAGAGGTGCGACATGTGGGGCTTTCAAAAGCAGAGGCAGATGGCAAAGACAGACATCGTCTCAGCGAAGCCCACCTCAACGTGAACAACAATGCAGAAAGTGTGGATACTACCATGGTAATGGAAAATGTCCAGCACAAGGCCAGACCTGCAGGAAATGTCAAAAGAAGAATCATTTCAAAAAGATGTGTCGCACACAAGTACAGGAAGTGCAAGAGGATGAAGAATTTGTCCTAGACTCTGTAATAGATAGTGACAAACAAGAAGCACCATGGACTGTAGATCTAAAAATCCGAAACACTAACGTCCGTTTAAGATTGACTCTGGAGCAGATGTTTCCATCATATCACACCAGACATTAAGAAATCTGAAAAGCAAGCCTGAACTCAGAAAGTCATCCGCAGTACTGAGGTCACCAGGAGGGAAGCTGATGGTGTGTGGCGAGTTTCATGCTCAGACATGGTACAAAGACAAACTGTACAAATTTCGAGTTGTTGTTGCAACATCCTCAAGCAACTTACTCAGCAGGAGTGCTTCGGCAAAGATGGGGCTCATCCAGCGAGTGGAGGAAGTTCACGGAAATGTCTTCGGATCATCAGGACTCCTGCAGACAGAGCCAGCAGCAATCAAACTTAAGGAAGGTGCTACTCCCTACTGTGTCACCACTCCACGCAGAGTGCCGTTTCCACTACAAAAGAAAGTGAAAGAAGAGCTCCAGCGAATGCAGGATCAGGGATCATTGAGAAAATCGAAGAGCCGACTGCATGGTGCGCTCCCATGGTTCCAGTTATGAAGCCTTCAGGTAGCGTCAGAATTACCGTCGACTTCAAACAACTAAATAAATTCGTCATGAGGCCGCACTGTTTCATTCCGAACTTGGATGATATTGCTCCGAAACTGGCAGGAAGCAAAGTCTATTCAACATTGGACGCATCAAGTGGATTCTACCAGGTGCCTCTTCAAGAAGAAAGTAAGAAGCTGACCACGTTCATAACACCATTTGGAGCTTTGTTTTCAAGCGGGTGCCCATGGGAATTTCTCTGGGACTGGAATGCTTTCAACTCAAGATGAAAGAAACGCTGGAAGGTCTGCCAGGGTGTGAGACCATTATGGACGACACCATTGTTTATGGGAAGACGGAAGAGGAGCATGACGGTAGGTTTAAAGCAGTTCTCAATCGTATTGAGGAAAAGGGACTGAAGCTGAACAGGCAAAAGTGTCGCTTCAAACAGTCTTCAGTCAAGTTCTTTGGCCACATCATGACCGAAAAAGGAGTGAGTCCAGATCCAGACAAAGTGAAAGCGATCACTGAAATGCCACCACTGACTTCAGTTACAGAACTCAGGACTGTGTGTGGTATGCTCAATTATCTGAGCACGTTCGTACCTGGAATAGCCACTACCATGAAGCCAGTGACTGACTTGCTCCACAAGAACACAGAGTGGTGTTGGGGACCTGCTCAGCAACAGGCCTTTGAAACTGTGAAGAAGTAAGAGCATTGGGATTCTACGATCCAGAAAGAAAGACAGTAGTGAGCGCAGATAGTTCTAGCTATGGACTGGGGTGTACCATCATGCAGTGGAGAGGAGATAAGCTGATTCCCATAGCTTTCGGCTCCAGAACTCTGACAGAGGTGGAACGCAAATACCCCCAGATAGAGAAAGAGTGCCTTGCAGCAGTGTTTGCATGTGAGAAGTTCACCAAATACTTAGTCGGATTGGACACCTTTGAGCTGCTGACCGACCACAAGCCATTGGCGCCACTGATGAGTTCAAAGGACATTGACAAGGCGCCACTACGTTGTCAGCAACTCCTAATTCGACTCATGAGATTCAACTTCCAAGTGCATCATGTGCCGGGAAAGGAGATGGTTATCGCTGATGCATTCTTGAGACACCCAGCGCCCGACACTGCTGATGAACTTTCAGAAATTGTGCCCTTCTACGTGGACTCTGTGATCTCCAGCTGCGAGATATCACCTACCCGCCTTGAGAAGATTCGTGCACAAACTGTGCACGATGCTGAGCTTCAACAGGTCATTGACTACATCCTCAACGGTTGGCCGGCAAAGGTTGACAAACAGTTCCAGCCCTACCAGCAATCCCAGGGAGAGCTGTCCCTGGTGGATGGTCTGGTGGTGTTGAACAAGCGGATTGTGGTGCCCACGGCACTACGCCAGGATATTCTCCTGAAGCTCCATGAGTCCCACCAAGGACTAACCAAGTGCCGGCAGAACGCTCAGGCTACCATCTAGTGGCCCGGCCTGAGCAAACAGCTGGCTGACATGATCAACGCATGCAGAGTGTGCAGAGAACAGCGTCCAGCACAGCATCATGAGCCACTGCGCACTACAGTATTACCTCAGTGCCCTTGGCAACAGCTGGGTGCGGACCTGTGCTCCTACGAGGGGAAGGATTACCTCATTGTGGTGGACTGTTACTCCAGGTGGATCGAGATACACCACCTCCACTCTACCACAGCCAGCGCCGTGATCAACAAACTTCAACTGATCTTCGCTACGCATGGCATTCCTGAAACCATTATGTCTGATAATGGACCTCAGTTCCAGTGCTGTGAGTTCAGGAAGTTTGCCCAGGAATATGAGTTCCTACACCGTACCAGCAGTCCAGGATTTCCGCAGGCCAATGGAGAAGCTGAGAGTGCATTGAAGATCTCCAAGAAGATCCTGCAGCAGGCTGAACCAGACCTAGCTCTGCTGAACTACAGGGCAACGCCACACTCTTCAACTGGGGTTAGTCCTGCTGTTGCCCTGATGGGGAGACAGCTGAGGACCAAGCTTCCAACTCTTCCTGACAGCTTGCTGCCGAACCAACCAGACGACGACCAGATCCGGAGAACCGACAGTGATGTGAAGGAGGCGTATCAACAGTGATACAACAGAGCCCAAGGTGCTACGCCCCTGTCATCACTTCATCCAGGATATGTAGTCCTCCTGCAACCCAGCCCAGGCCAGAAGACGTGGAAGACAGATGGCACGGTGGTTGCTGCTGACAGCAAGAACTGAACCTATTTGGTTAACACACCTTGGGGCGTGGTTCGTCGAAACCGGCAGCATCCTCAGGCACTAACGACGACAACACCAGAGAAACCAGCACTCGAGGAGATGTTGCCTTCTGTTCCACCATCACCTCAGATTTGCGCTGAACCAGACACGTTGCAGCCTGTGCAGCCTGAAGAAGCAGCTACGGGAGTCATTCCTCCGCATACGCCATCCCGACCAGCAACTCGTGGTTCGAAAGGCTACTTTGCTCAAAAGCCAGCCAGATACCATGAGATGTGACAGAAAATTTCTCTGTGGTGTAAATTAGGGTTGTGTTGGAATTTAGCTCTGTGGTGTAGGGGGCTGTGATGTCTCGCAGAGCTTAGATAGGGTGAGAACAAAACAACTTGTTCTGCAGCGTAGTTTAGGGTTTTTAATAGCTCTGTGGTGTAGCTTTGCAGAGCTTAGTTAGGGCCAAGAGAAATTTATACAGCTCTAGTGCAGTGGCTATCAAGCCAAAAATGGAGCTTAGCCTAGGCTAGCTGTAGCTCTACAGTGTAGTGGCAAGAAATACGCCTAAGTAGAGCTTAGATTATTTTCATGGATTTATGTGAAGAGTGGATTACTAGTTTCGTTCAGACTCCTTGGATTATTGGTTTTAAGTTACCATGTGAAAGTTTGTTACTATAATTTTGGTACTTTGATTATTTGCTGAAACTGCATGATGCATGTAATATATTCTTATTTTTCTTCTAAAAAGAAACAAAAGGGAGATGTTCTAAAATGGTTTGAAGTAATCGTTTATTTCGGTATATAGATGCTTGGGGGCGCTGACTTACAAAATAAGGATTCGAATCTCCGCCATCTTATTGAGTGGACTGTTGTATGAACGTGAGTCCAAACTAAAAGTTCTGTAAGTTTTAGTCGCTAGTCATGCTTTGTCCCTTAGCGGGGCAAAGGCCAGATGGAAAAAAAGCATGTTTGCTTATCTGTTACCCTTGGAAATAAAGATTATCATCATCATCATCATCATCCTCCTCTCTCTCTCTCTCTCTCTCTCTGTGTAAGTGTGTAATGTACAAGATGTGTAGGCCATGATGAGAAAAAAAGGTCGGCAAGGTAATGGGAGGAAATGAAAGATGAGATGGCGTGGGGGTGGGGGTGGGGGGGGCAGTTCTTATTTACAAAAGTGTAGCGTGGCGCTTTTTTCCCTTCCAAACCGACCAGAGCACAGTGAGCAATGATGCCAAAATGACCGTTCATTTATCGGAAAGTAGGAACGAATGTAGCAGAATCTTCATGTTCATCATGTTCACTAACAGTCACGCTGCCAATCACATTATGTGTAAGCATGTGCGATCGTTCGTTTCACATGTCGAACTTTTTATCCCATCTGTGTGTCACGATTTATGGCCTTTTGGGGTCGGCTGAGCTGTGAGCAACATGAATTGAATTGAATTGTGAACTTAACGCTGAATCAACGAATGAAAAGTGGTCTTTGTCATGTGCATTCTTTTTCGGTCAACCGTTACTTCTCGTACGTGTCCTAATTCTGCAACGTTCACATCAAACACTGGGTCGCTTTAACGACCGCCATCGTCATTGAAAACAAGATGGATCAGTACGCTTCGCTTTCTGACCCGCGCATTCAGCTTGAGAAAAGGGCCATAGAGAAGGACAGGTATCACCACTGACCTGTGGAGTCTCTTCACCAGACAGTTGGCTTGGGTGTGCAGATCACGTTGGGTCACGTCACAGGAGACACAGCCAAGGAATACAGATGACGTTGAGTCATGTCACAGGAGACACAGCCAAGGAATACAGATGACGTTGAGTCACGTCACAGGAGACACAGCCAAAGAATACAGATGACGTTGAGTCACGTCACAGGAGACACAGCTACAGCTAAGGTGTACATATGACGCTGAGTCATGTCATCGAAGACACAGCCAAGGTGTACGGTAAGGTAATGTTGCTCATAGCCCAGCCGACCGTAAAGGGCCATATCAGGGCTGATGCCGCGTCCAAGTCAACTCAGCAGTCATTTAAAACGGAAAAAAAAAAAGGAAAAATGCTCATTCACACAACCCCTAAAAAAGAAAAAACACCTAAACACACATCAGAATTTTTCGTTAAAAATCTTTCTACCGTAAAATCTTAGATCAGATGAAAAATGTTGATCTTTCAGAAATTCAAAGATCACATCAGGTGGGACATTTCTAAACAAGGTTTCCATGGAGTCTGCTGTAAAGTGTTTATATCTCACATCATGCAAGTGTCAACACTCTAAAAGAATATGTGTCACCGTGAGTGGTACATGACATGAAATGCACCACGGAGCTTCACCTTTTAAAAGATGAGAACGGGCGTAAATGGAGTGGCCTATGTGCAAACAGCACAAGACCGTTCCTTATTTACTACCGCCCCTGGAGCATGGTAAAAACTCTTTCAGGTTTGGGCGGATTTTGAATAGTTTGTTATCCATCTGCGAGTTCTATTTTTCTTGCCAGAGATCTTTGACATAAACCTGGGCTTTGGGTTTCAGATCAGTATGAGGGATAGACAGTCTGCTCGTCTGTTTCTTTGCCGGTGTACAGATGACGCTGGGTCATGTCACAGGACAAAACCAAGGCGCACAAACGACTTTAAGTCTTATCTCGGGAGATACAGCCAAAGTGAGCCCATCTTCAAATGTAATCCTACAATTGTTGATCAGAATGGACTTCAGATTCATGAAGCGGTCCACTTACTCCAGGGTCTGTCCATTCAGCATGAAGTTCTTGACATGTTTACTAAGCTATTAAAAATAAATATTGAAATACTGATCCACCAGATGAACACAACAAACATTAAGTAACATGCTTTGAGCTATCAGCTTTCTTTAATAAGCAAGCCAACAAACAAGCCAATATGTAAACATCAAATGAAAACATGTGAAGAGGCAAAGCAAGAGTGAGAAAACGGTTTCTCTGTCATAAAAATGATTTTAAGGGATGGGTTGGGGAAAGTCATGGGTGACTTTAACGCCAAGATAGGATCAGACAACACAGGATATGAAGACATCATGGGGACACATGGACTTGGACAGATGAGTGAGAATGGAGAATGCTTTGCAGACCTGTGCGCATTGAACCAGCTGGTGATAGGAGGCAGCATCTTCCCTCACAAGTGCGTCCACAAGGCCACCTGGAGATCTCCGGACCACGTCACAGGGAACCAGTTCGACCACATCTGCATCAGCAGTAAATTCAGGCGATCATGGCGGGATGTGAGGGTGATGAGGGGTGCTGACGTGCCATCAGACCACCATCTGCTTGTATCAACAGTGAGACTCCGACTCAAGAAGTACACTTCAACAAATGCAGCAAGGACAAGATATAATGTGGAGCTGTTTAGCAGTAAAGAAATAAAGGAGAAATTTCAGATCAGTCTTACCAACAGGTTCCAGCTACTTGAAGAATTGCTGGAAGAGGAGAGCACAGACATCGAGAACCAGTGGCAACATACCAAGAAACTTTGGCATGAGACCTGTGAGGAGGTACTTGGAAAGAAGAAAACCGAACACAAGGAGTGGATCTCTGATAATACTATTCAGAAACTGAACAAAAGGAAAGAGGAGAAAGCCACACTGAACATGAGCCAGACAAGATCAAGCAAAGCACAAGCCCAAGAAGACTACACCCAGGCGGACAAAGAAGTTAAGAAAAGTTTGAAGAAAGATAAGAAGGACTTCATCGACAGACTTGCCAGACAAGCAGAGGATGCTGCAGGACAGGGCCACATAAGAGAGCTGTACACCACCACAAAGAAGCTGGTGGGCAAGTTCCAACAGACTGGCAAGCCAGTCAAAGACAAAAACGGAAAGACCCTCACAACAACAGAAGACCAATTGAAGCGATGGGCAGAGCACTTCACGGAATTACTAAACCGTCCCGCCCCTGAAGCACCACCCGACATCCCACCAGCGGAAACAGAACTGCCCATCAACTGTGAGAAACCATCGAAAGCAGAGATCAGAAAGGCCATCCTGACACTGAGGAATGGAAAGGCAGCAGGACCTGATGAGATACCAGCAGAAGCCATTAAAGCGGATGTTGGTATAGCTGTCAACTTACTGTACAGCCTCTTCGGCAAGATATGGGAAAAAGAGAACATCCCAGCAGAGTTGAGGGAAGGCATTGTCATCAAACTGCCAAAGAAAGGAGACCTTATCAACTGTAGTAACTACAGAGGGATCATGCTCCTGTCAGTGCCAGGCAAGGTTCTAAACAGAGTGTTATTGGAGAGGATGAAGGGAGCAGTTGACCCAAAGCTCCGAGACCAGCAGGCGGGCTTCCGGCGAAACAGATCCTATGCCGACCAGATCGCCAGCCTCAGGATCATCATCGAACAGTCCTTGGAGTGGAACTCGCACCTTTACATTAACTTCATTGACTATGAAAAGGCCTTCGACAGTGTAGATAGAGAGACACTATGGAAGCTACTGAGACACTATGGAATACCAGAGAAGATCATCTCTCTCATCCGGTGCACCTATCAGGATATGAACTGCAGGGTGGCTCATGTAGGCCAATTGTCAGACGGTTTTGAGGTGAAGACAGGAGTGCGCCAGGGATGTCTGTTGTCACCTTTCCTCTTCCTCCTGGTCATCGACTGGATCATGAAGACCACAACAACAGGCAGGAACAATGGGATACAATGAACACTCTGGACGCAGCTAGATGACCTTGACTTTGCTGACGACTTGGCACTCCTCTCCCACAGTCACACACAGATGCAGGACAAGACCACCCGCCTTGAGACAACATCAGCAGGAACAGGGCTCAAGATAAACAAGAAGAAGACCGAGCTGATGAAGATCAACACCACAGACAGCAGCCCAGTCACAGTCGGAGGCGAGCCCATCAGGGAAGTAGATTCCTTTGTCTGCTTGGGAAGCGTAGTTGACAAACAGGCAGGCACTGACCAAGACATCATGGCCAGGACAGGCAAGGCGCGAGCAGCATTCATCATGCTAAAGAACATCTGGGCCTCAGGAGAGATCAGAAGGACAACAAGATTACGCATCTTCAACTCAAACGTGAAGTCGGTTCTATTCTATGGCTGCGAGACTTGGAGAATGACCAAGGCAATACAACAAAAACTTCAGACCTTCATCAACACCTGTCTGAGGCGCATCTTCAAAATCAGATGGCCAGAAGAAATCAGCAATGAAGATCTATGGAAGCAAGCAGGACAGGAACCAGTGGCCAAGCAGATTCTGCGGAGGAAGTGGGGCTGGATTGGACACACTCTCAGGAAGCCAGCATCCAGCACAACACGCCAAGCCCTGATTTAGAACCCGCAGGGAAGAGGAAGAGAAGCCGACCTCGCAGCAGCTAGAGGCGAGACACTGAGGCGGAGATAAAGAGGCAGGGGACCAACTGGACAGGGATTCAGCGAGCAGCCCAGAACCGAGTGCGATGGCGGAGTGTTGTCGATGGCCTATGCTCACCTTTGAGCTATGGGCCTAAGTAAGTAAGTAAGTTGGGGAAAAAGGGAAAAGATGAGATTAAAAAAGACGACGTTGGAATATGAATATCTAATATTTCACTGATAGCACTAGGAATCACCGAGTCCCGTATTTTGAACAGAATCATTCGATTATACCTACTCAGAGTCATCTTTCGTCTCCAAACTTATTTCAGCAACTGGGGCAGTCCTTGCATGGGACTTAAATCACACACCACCTTCAAGTTTGTGGTGTTTCCAATACCACAGGTGGAAACGTCACAATGCAATGAACACTCAAAAGGGACAGTGAAAGACAGAAAGGGAAAGGGAAGAGAACAATATGAAGAGATAAGTCACTAACAGTAAATCATAACTCATCAAAATAAAAAAGCTTGATTATGCCCATACTTGAAGATCCAAAACAAATGAAGGGGAAACTACTTGGAGTCAACAGACAGCACAACAAAAGATAACAGTTTGAATAAAGTAAGTTTCAAACATGATGACTGGAGGGGTTGGGGGAAAGGGGGGGAGGGGGGGGGGGGGGGGGGGGCTCAAAACAAGAAAACAATGTTGAAATACTGAACTGCCAGATGAAGATAACTAACATCGAAATATCAAGTCTTCATCTACTGGT
The DNA here is from genome assembly GCA_033310375.1 of Conus canariensis. Taxonomy (NCBI): domain Eukaryota; kingdom Metazoa; phylum Mollusca; class Gastropoda; order Neogastropoda; family Conidae; genus Conus; species Conus canariensis. Next base: position 73,699,019 of record CM065716.1, on the reverse strand, counting down.
TTTGTTTAGACAGTACGACAACACACAAACAATGAAAGTAAACATTCGCTGGGGAATACCAAGTGTGGCTGAACACTTTCTCAGTTTTGATAAAAATGATTTAATGGGATGGATAGAGAGGGGGAGAAGGGGGAGATGGGATGAGACAGACGAAATTTGAAATATAAAATATTAAATCTTACACTGACAGCACTGGGAACAACTGAGTTCCGTATTTTGAACAGAACCATTTGCTTATGCTTACTCACAATGGACTGTCGTCTCCTTGACACCTCTTCAGGTAGCCCGCTCTCAGCATTCCCCTTGTCTGTCCTTCACTGTAACCCCTCCTCCCCTTCCCTCCCCCTCCCTTTGGAGTTCAGATTCCTTAGTGAGCCCGCTCTTCAGCAGCTGTGACAGTTCTCTTCGATTTCCTTTTTCTATCGTTTTCTGCTCCCCACACCCACCCCTCACACTCCCTACCTTGGGAATTCATTGGACTGTGAAGTTTAATCCGCGGTATCGGAAACACCACAGCATTAAGGATGGGTTTTACTACGTTAAATCTGTGGGGGAACTGTCCTAACTGCTGTAGATCAGGTCACTGAGGAGTTCTCATCCAGGAGATGAAAGTCCACTCTGAGCAGACATAAGCAAACGGTTCTGTTCAAAATACGGAACTCGCAAAGATAGCCGATTTAACATTCATATTTCAACGTTAGCTTTTTCGTCCCTTCTCATAAGATATCCCGGTTTTTAATATATCCTGGCGTCAACCAGGCCCCAGAGATACAGACAAATGCAGTATTGCCGAGAAATTTGAGCAACACTCTCAGAAACGCATCCACGAAGCGGATGAAACCCGACTGTGTGGTCCATGCCTTCCCAAATGATCCCATAGCAAAGCCAACACTGAGTAGCTTAATAGCCGGTCGGAGCAGAAAAATCACACAAAGAAATGGCTCGAAGGGGAATCAAACCAACGATTTCCCAACCGAGAGGTCGCGATGCTGACCGCTTCGCCACAGCGGCTGGTGTATTCGCACATCTTAAACCCCCACCCCTTCGTCCCCCACACCCTCTCTCCACTTTAAAAAAATAGCTGTTACAGGGAAAGTGTGCAGTGCATGAGTATATAGGGGAGAGGTACCTATATTGGGCATGTGCTGATATTGCCCCCCCCCCCCCCCCCCCCTAGGCTTTTTCACAGGGGTGGAAGTTTGGAAGAAGCACCGATTAGGGAAAGGAGACCACCACAACAGCAGGTAGCATTGGCAGCAGCCATTGTGAAGGTGAGAGAAAAATATTTGCATTTTTTACTTTAGTATCAAGATCATATAACTTTTTACGTGTTTGCCATAAGCTGTTAGAAGCTTCATGACTTGCTTGGACCAAATCATTTAGAGATAATAAATTCTGATGTGCCTGACAACATCCATTTTTCAAGCCTTGAGGATCGTTTGAGACACATGTCGACCCCAACTGCCAGCGTAGGCGAACTGGAAATTACTGCAACAGCAAAACACTTGGGGAAGACAATCATGGTGTTCAGCAAGGATTTGGGAGTCATCAATGTTTACAACGATGAATACAACAGACAGATTGACAATTGTGTTGAAGTTACCTTTCACCAAATTGGAGACAACATCGGACACTTCTATGCTATTGTACCTCAGGACAGTGCTGATGATACCACAAAAGTTCAAGAGAGTGCACAAACCAACAACAGTGACCCTGGGAATGAATTTGCTACAGTTTTACAGACAGTCAACACCAAATCTCCGGAGAAACATTCTGCGAAGTCCCCAAGAAATGTTGCAGAAGACATCATGCCATTACCAAGAAAATCACCCAAGATCACCAAACTCTCCCCCCCCCCCCCCCCCCCCCAAAAAAAAAAAAAACAAACAAAAACAAAAAAAAAAAACCGCCATTGTCAGCAAGAGGAGCTGATTACATCAAGCTCGTACAAGAAAAAACTTCGAGGCGTGAAAGGTGGACAAAGGACTTACATAAACACTAGGCCTGAACAAAATCAAACCAAACGAAAGTCCACCACGGTTAAGCAAAATGAAGGGGACAGTTGGTTTTGTTTTATGTGTGGTGAAGACATTCAAGAAAGCATGACACAATGTTAGCTGCAACCAATGGGTCCACAACAGATGTGCAGACCAAACGAAGCTGCTGAGAGACGTGTGTGATTTGTGTTTGTAAACTGACTTGGTGAAGACAAAAAACGACTTAGCAAACTGCCTGGTTTGGCATGCCTACACTACCCTACCAGCTTAGCCTACTTGTGTCTTATAACAAGATTTTCGTTGATTTTTTTCTCTTCTGTTTTTCCCCTAAACCCCTAGGTGCTAGGTTGAGGCAGCTGATCGCCACCTTTGTGTGGTCAGGTTCTTTTAGACCAAAATCATCCACAAAATTCTTGATTTTTTTTCCTTTTCATTTATTGCATAACTTGTAGTGGTGAAGACAGAAAAAATGCTGCCTGGTTTTTGTTGTTCAGTTTAACAAAATGATCACCTAAGTGTGGGTTTTGATTGTTTTTTTTCTTCTTAATGTTCCCTTTGCCTTTGAGGAAGTCGCCCTTGGTTTTTAGGCCAGATCATCCAGAATATACTGGCATTTTAATAATCCTGTTTGTTTGTTGCATGATAGGCCTGTGTAGTCCTATTGTTGACAGAGATACAATAAATACAATTGGAAAACATCCTGCACGCTGGTCTTATGAGTGTTTTGATTGCTGACTGTTATTGATCCTCCTATATGAATGCGTGTGCCCGATATAGGGATAGGGGTGTCTCAAATTTGAAACCGGGTTCCTATATTGAGACACTTTTCAAATTTGTAGGAAAAATCTTTTAAAAATCACACAGAATGTTAATCTTAAAAAAGACTGCAGGTGGATGCTTTACTTCCCACTTGTTTCTGTCAGCTTTTTGTTGTTGCGACATTTGAGCTTAGTTAAAACATCTAGGGATCTTTGTAGTTAGTAGGCCCAATATAGGTACCTCCCCTACACACACACACACACACACACACACACACACACACATATATATATATATATATATAATATATATATATATATATAATTGTACGCTCAGATAAGAGTACACATTGACAGCAAACAAGTACTGTGTAAGATTTGTGAAAACATGATTCGGGAAGCTTTGAATAAACGTTTACAAACTTCTCGACTGGAGTTTAAGCGGCATACTAGTTGAAGACCCTTATTCTGCTTTGTGTTTTTAAATGAAAAGCAATTCCATTGCTGGAAGATGCATAGCAGCATCAACTTGCTAACTTCTTATCTAACATCAAAATTTGTATGGAAACAGTGTTCCTCAAACATCATGGAGGTTAGTATTTAAACTATTGCATGTTCCTGTAGATACGCCAGTACTAGGTGAAGAGTTCTAAATATTGATAATCTAATTAGTTTTTAAAAGTTTCCTTAAACATAAGTTTTAACTGACAGCTTCAATAAATTGCTTATATGTACAGTATTTGCCTTGTAAATAATTTACAGATTTCTATAATTTCATCTCTTGCTCTTCGATACTTCAGCTTGGTAATTTGAGGGTTTTCAATATTTCTTCTTAACTTTAATGACTCAGTCTACTGACTTGTTTGATGATTTTTTTCCCCACATGTTTCTATTAGTATGATGTACTTCTTGCTCGATCTGGACATCTCTGAAATCTGATGGATACATTTTACTTTTTCCCTTGAGTCACGTGGGCATTCCACCAAAAGAAATGTCCAACACTGTCTGGTCTACCGCACAATTAGTTTGTCTCTGTCAAGCTAGCAAAATCGTTCTGAATATATTACAGCCGCAAGAGGATACTACTATTGCTGAAGAACAGGCTGGATATAATAAAAAAAAAAAAAAAGATACAGTCATTCTGAAGAACAAGCTAGATTCTGCAACGGGCTGAAGTACCATCAAACAGTTCTTTAATCTGGATATACCTTTTACAGAAAGCATCTCCAACAATAGGAGTTCCACCATGTCTTCATAGGCTCCAAGAAGGCATTCAAAAGTGTCTAGCATGAGGTACTATGAGCCATAATGAAAGAAATTCAACATTGGGCTAATCGATACAATCCAGCAATTGTATTCTAAAGCGACTCGTGCACTGCTCGTCTAGGGTGCTGCTAGAGAGTGGTTCCATACTTCAGTTGGAAGTCAGGGCTGCCTTCTATCTCACACATTTTCCTGGAACGCATCATGATTAATGCACTTGAAATCAGCAGTAGAAGAAGAACCATTTCGAATTCTCTTCTATTAGTGAATGACATCGATGGCCTGACACGCAGTGAACAAGAACTTCTCTCTCTCTCTCTCTCTCTTTCACACACACACACACACACACACACACACACGCGCGGCGCGCCACACACACACACACACACACACACACACACACACACACACACACACATAATGTGTTTACAATGAGGAATGGGTTCAGAGTATTTCCCAACTGAAAGAACCCACATACAATCTCTTGAATTAATCATAAGATTCAAAATCAGTGAAGGTAACACTGACAGATGAAAGTGCTGAGGACTGCGTAAATGTTGCATGAAAGCGCAAAAGAAAAAAAGCCAACGATAAGAACGCCAGCCACAGTGATAGGAAAAATAGCGACAACACACCCCGCTCTGAAATGTGACCTCCTCTAATACCGTGGAAGATGACAAATACTTGCACTGAAAACTCTAAGCAAATTTGAAGTCTCTGTCACTGTCATCAGTTGCTTAGGTTGGTGGATTGAGAGTTTGCCCTTTGCATTTCACGACATTCAGCAGTCAGAACCAGAGATTCTTGTTACTTCAAATGCACTGAAATGCATTAACCAAATGTGGTCCGATCAGTCTAAGTCACGCATTGAATCATATTTTTCATCTGGCGGTGGTGCCTATCCCTTTGGGTATGGCTATGAGCAGCGCACATCCCAGGCAAAGAAACACAGCAACAGACCAAAGAAAAAAAAAGAAGAAAGAAAGAGTCAAAACAACTTTGGATGCAGAATGGAAAATTGATAGCCTCACCTTTTTATTCTGCAAGATCATATAAGCAGTTTCTCCAGTATGTGTGCTATAGACCACACCCAGAGGCATTTGTAGTTGATATTTTTTTACTTTCTGGAAAAGTGATAAAGGTTTCTTCTCCTTTAAATGTAATCAAGCAAAGTGCTGATGAAGATGAGACTGGACAAGGCTGTAGGAGTGACATTGGTGCCCAGTGGTCAATAAAGGTGTGGTGGCCAGTGCCAATGAAAATGCTTCAACAAGAACCAGTTCACTCAACAAGAAAAAAAATTCTGAACTTGTCGAGCCATCACAAAAAGGAACTCACACTGACGAAGACAAATTTATGGTTGTTGCATGTCAAACATCAGGAGCTGTTTCATAGAGCATAGATTGTCAGTAAAAGCAACAGAACTCTTAGTTCGGAGAGACCAAACACTCACGAATCTTACAACTGCTGAATAGAAATATAGAAGAAATACCAAAAGAAAATTAATTACATCAAAAGTCAATATCTGGAAGTTTCAAATTTCTTAGGTCTCTTATGTAAAACGGGTGCAAGTTATGGTACGGTGAATACTGTAAGAAGTGCTTTATAGCTGAATGAACATTAGGACAAAACAGCTGGTACCCATCAGGTAATCTAGTAGTTTACTTAAAGGAATTTTTTTCATAGAAGAGACCCAAGTATCAGGAAATACGAGTAGTGGATGATGTTCTATATCATTTAGAATCTCTCCCTAATATTGAGAAGTTTTCCCTTGAAAAACGTGTGTGTGTGTGTGTGTGTGTGTGTGTGTGTGTGTGTGTGTGTGTGTGTGTGTGTGTGCGGCGCGCGCGCGCGTGGGCTCGCGCGTCTGTGTGAGTGTACAGCCCTTGCACTGGGTATTATTCCCAAAACCTGACCAGAGACACGCGCAAAGCCAACACTCACACCACGTATCTTCTACGCTTACTTCCAGTCACTTATCTCAAACAATCATAATTAAATAGCACCTTACTAAGATCTTCTCTTCTTCTTCTTCTGTCCCATAACTCCACCGGGGCGGACAGTTCACCAGGTTTTCCCAGTTCTTTTGGTTGTGTGCCAGGGCCTGAGTGTCTGAAATGCTAAGGTAAGCCTGTTGAATTCCTGAATCATTACCGATGAACCAGCTGTTCTAAATCACACTGTCAACACGTTTGGCATCGATCGACTGTTTTCCAGTTTGTTCTAAACTAAAACCTGTGAAGTATGTAGCCTACTAGCCCACTCTTATCACTAAAGAGCATGTATGTTTGAGTGTGTGCGTTTGTGCGTAGGCATACAATCGTATGTGCACGCAGGTGTGTGTGTGTGTGTGTGTGTGTGTGTGTGTGTGCTGAAGCGTGTTGGTTCTAGTATAGGCCTACCATTCATTAGGCGCGGCTTACCTGTTGCGCAGATCCCCAAATACTTGTCCATGGTACCACGTGTCTGTTTAGCCAAAGTGAGTCCTTCGGTATCCGCCACACCTGAGTTTGTTATCAAAAGATTCAGTCCGTCATCGCCCAACATGTTGCTGACCTCATTGTATGCCCCATCAATGCTGGCGTCATTTGTGACGTCCATTGGCACGATCTTAAGAGGCGAATGAGTGTGTGCCATTTGTTCCAGAAATTTCATCTCAACTGGGCTTGGACAGCAGCCAGCAAAGAGAAGGCGGGGAACCTGTGGTTTTGTCAGAATGTGTCTGATCAGCTCCAATCCAATTCCTGCATTCGCATTTGCAATTAAAATTGTTTCAGGGTTCATTCTGGAATGATACCAGTAACACGCAGACTCTTCCTTTCAGCAGACCATTTGTGATACTGATATCACAATTCGCTAGGTGACGAACGTCTTACACCTCATTTTCGGTGTGACGTCAAATAGCACGCACAAAACAAATTTAGATTCCAGAAAGCCAGCTTTGCCATGCCTGTTATGCCCCAGATCGTCGCCGGCCTAAATTGTCGCCCGCGACAATATGGACAGACCACGATTCCTAAATTGCCCCCCAAACTGAAGTTGTTGCCAGGATAAATTGGGTTTACTCTCAGTCTCCGAAATATCGCCAGTTGATTTGTCGTCAGAGACATTTGATTCTGACAAACTGCTTCAGTCTAGGTGGTACACATTAGGCTGAAGAAGAGACGCAAACTGTTGTATTAGCTTGATGTGGGCAATATGATAGCTTGCTTAAAAAAAAAAAAAAAAAGGGGGGGGGGGGGGAGTTTCGCAACTTTCACTGCACACACACATGCACGCACGCACACACACATACACACGCGCGCACGCGCGCGCACCACACACAAGCATAATTATATGAAATATTTGGTGGAAAGGAATGCATATTATAAGCCGTTTTTAAACTTGTGCCTGGCCTTAATGTTGATCTACTGTTTGAATGTAAGCTATGGGGTTCAGTTGGAACCGGGTTTTAAGTACACAGCTTTCCACCTTTCAGCGTGTGATTCAGTATTAATGAGCACAAAATGAATTATATCAAAAGCAGTCACTATCAGGAAAAAAAAGGCTTACGCAGATCATTCCCTATCCTATTTTCTTGATAGCACTTTCCGCCTAATGTAACAAGGAAGATCACTTTGAAAGACTCAGTCGAGGTGATAGGCGGCATGAATTTAGCTCCCTTCTCTCCCATTACCTTTGGGGTGGAGGGTGGCCCCGCTGTACATTCTGAGCAGGAATAAAGCACCCGATTCTAGGGTAAGTATGGTTTAAAATAACAGCTACGGTTTTCATTAATACATCAACAAAATTACTACATAAGGAAGAAAGAAATACAAATGAAAGGGAGGAAAAAGCAAACAAGCAGTGCTGGCAAAATGGAGTGCTAAGTTAAAAATTCAAACTAATAAGTAAATAAAACAGTACATTATATAAGAATGGAATGCAACACTAAACACTAATTTAGAGTTGGGAAAATCAATATAAAAGGGGTATTCAACTGCAGGTAGAATACAGCTGGTGCCCATCTACCGTCAACGCCTCAAACGAGAGAAGCCGGCTGTGAAGCTGGTGAAGAAGTGGACAAGAGAGTCAACCGAAGTTTTGTGTGACTGCTTTGATACAACAGACTGGACAGTCTTCTCCGATCCAAGCCTTGACGTGACTGCCGACACCATCTCTTCCTATATCTCCTTCTGTGAAGACACCATCCTCAAGAGCAAGTCATGCAAGATTTTCCCCAGCAACAAGCCCTGGGTGACCCCGGGTATGAAGAAAATGTTGCACAAGAAGAGAGGTGACAAGGATGAGGTGAAAGCAGCCCAAAAGCAGCTCCAGAGACAGATCAGGGAGGCTAAACGCCTCTTCACATCCAGGGTGGAGTCCAACTTCCGGGAGGGCAACACCAGGCAGTAATGGAGAGACATCAGGACAATCACCAGCCACAAGCAGCAGAAAGTCCCTCTCCAGACCAGTGATGAAGCCAAGCTGGCCAGAGAGCTGAACACTTTCTATGCCAGGTTTGACCGTTGGGACTTCAGTGAGGAGAAGAAGCGGGCCATGCAGGAGGCGGCAAGTCGCACTGCGCACCCAATCACCATCTCAGTCGATGAAGTCAGGACATCCTTCAAAAAGGTCAAAGTGCGCAGTGCTGCAGGCCCTGACAACATCACTGGTAGGCTGCTGCAGGAATGCTGTGACGCTCTAGCTCCAGTCTACTGTGAGCTCTTCCAAAGGTCCATTGACGAGGGCTCAATCCCAGCCATCTGGAAATCATTAACCATCGTGCCTGTTGCCAAGAAACGTTCTCCAGTCACCATGAACGACTACAGACCAGTAGCACTCACTTCTGTCCCCTTTAAGTGCGCTGAGAAGATCATCCTTCACCTGCTAAGGTTGGAGACAGAGGAGCATCAGGATCCTCTTCAGTTTGCTTATTCCCGCAACCGGAGTACTGAAGATGCCATCCTCGACCTCCTCCACAGTGTCTACACTCACCTCGAGAAGCCTACCTAATATGCGAGGGTCCTCTTCATTGACTTCAGCAGTGCTTTTAACATGATCCAACCCACCTCCTTGTCACCAAGCTTCTCCGCTGCAATGTCAACCCTGTCCTCATCAGCTGGATCAGCTTTCTGACTCAGAGAATGCAACGAGTCCAAGTTGGGCACGCTCTCTCTGACCCTGTGACCACCAGTGCTCGTGACCCAAGGTTGCATGCTGTCTCCTGCTCTCTTCACCCTGTACACTGCCAACTGTCGCAGCAAGGATGATTCTACTCTGCTGATCAAGTATGCAGACGATACCTCGCTGACTGGCCCCATCCTCATGAATAACGAAACAGTGTACAGGCATGCCATGGATGAACTGGTGATTGGTGCAGCACGAATCATCTGGAGCTGAATGTGTCCAAGACCAAGGAGATCATCGTGGACTTCAGGAAGAGCAAGCCCAGCACCGAGCCCCATGTCATCAAAGTGAGCCAGTAGAGTACTACAAGTACTTAGGTACTATCATCGACAACCAGCTAGACTGATCTCCCAATGCAGATGCGGTGTGCAAGAAGGCAAACCAGACTTTTCTTCCTGGCAAAGCTGCGACAGGTCCGTGTCAGCCCACAGATCCTCCATTTGTACTACCAGTCGACCACTCAGTGTGTATTGGCCTTCAACCAACTGTGTTAACACAGTAGTGCCAAGACGACAGACATGGACTGGGTGGAGAAGGTAGTCAGCAAGGCAGCCTCCATCGTGAAGAAAGAGCTGGTGCCCCTGAGCGCGTGGTTCCCGGATGTGGCCACTAAGAAGCTTGGCAAGATCTGAGCAGACACCCACCACCCACTCCACGCGGTGTTGGCATCCCAAGAGTCCAGGAGAGAATCTTCTCGGGTTCTGAGGAGCTTCAGTGCTCGGACCAACCGACTGGGGGACTCCTTCCTGCCATCTGCTGTATGCCTCTTCAATGAGAGTCAACCAGAGAAGCAAGAATGCGCATGACAAGTCCTTGAGATACTGAAGTATGAATGATGAGTGAATGAGGAAAAGGGAGAATGATGGACATGTGTGCAAAGTCTGAGAGAATTATGGTTGGATGAAGGCAGTGAGGATTAATGAAGGATGGTGGATGAGACTGAAAAGCTATACATGGAGTATTTTTATCTTAAATTTGTTCCTACTTATTCTTTCGGTTTAGTTACCGACTCCTGTGGCGTGCTGTGTGTGTGTGTGAGTGTGTGTGTGTGTGTGTGTGAGTGTGTGTTGTGTGTAGGCGTATGTGCATGTGTGCGTGTGCATAGGTGTGCATGTTCCTCCTCCCACCCCCTATTAAGTATTTTAAGTCTTGTTTTACAGCAAGTAATTACGATTGTTAGAATCATTGCAGGTGCTGATAATTTGTTCTCATTTTTATTGTTTTTCATATGCCGTGTTTGTGATGAGGTGGCAGTGTGGTGGGGTGTGTGGTGTGTGTGTTGTGTTGTGTGGGGTGTGTGTGTGTGTGAGTGTGTAAACTGGATGGACCACCCCCCCTTCAAGCTATCTTTTACTTTTTTTTTTTTTACCCATGGATTATATGATTTGACTTTGATTGTCTTTTACTGTTTTAATAATCATACATTTGGAATATTGCATGGCAGTGGAATTTTGTTCTTATTTATTCCTTTCTACATGCCTATTAGGGAATGTTGTTGTATTGTTGAAATGCTTATACAACGTGTGTGTGTGTGTGTGTGTGTGCGTGTGCGTGTGTGTGTGCGCGCGCATGCACACACGCTTGTGTCTGTGTGTATACGATTCTGTTTTGGCGGGATGTGTGCATGTGATTCTGTATTGGTGCGGTGTGTGTGTAGATGGGGTAGTGAGGGAGGGGTGGTAGGATGTGTGCGTGCATGTGTTAATATTTATATATATGTACAGACTGATACAAGATGGATAAATGAATAGGAAAGACTGAGCACAGTGGAAAGAGTGGAATATTTTTAATGATATATATGTTTATAATTTTTGTTGTAATATTTGAATTGTGATGATGGCACCACAAACAAATTTTCCTTGTATTCTATGAGGACAAATAAAATATTGTGTATTGTGTAAATGTTGATAGCAAAAAGATACAAAGCAATTAACATCTGTTTACATTAAAAAGGACCTGCGTCACCAAAATGAGAGTAAATGCAAGAGTAAAACTATAAGCAAATCTCTCAGGATGTCGTATCATCTGTTGTTATCATCTGTGATATGGGCAGGACAGGTAAAAACTGACTTGTTTCTGGTTGAGTGCGTTGGTTTCTCAGGCGTTTCCCATAGCAGATTCCAGATATTGTGCACTGTGTTCCTTTCAGAGAGACTGGTTCCCTCAAGATCAAGTGGATGTTATCCCCAAAGTGTTCGGTTTTCCAATTGTTGTTTTCCACAACGAGATGTTCGCTACAGAAAAAGTTAAAGAGCCGTCTTTCAACTTCTGCCTGCTTGTCTACTTTTCCAGATCCATCCAAACCTAAAAGAGTTCCTCTCATCTACCTCTGGTGGTCGCAAAGAAGAAACGGTTTTATGCTGGCTACATACCGGCCATTCATATTTTACTCATTTGTACCTTGGAAAGAGTGAAGAAGCACTGTGGTGCATTCCATGTCATGTATCACTCACAATGAAACATTATTCTTTTAGAGTGTTGGGACTTGCATGACGTGAGACAAACATTTTACAGCAGATTCCATAAAAATCTTGTTCAGAAATGTTCTACCTGACTTGATCTTTGATTTTCTGAAAGGGATTAACATTTTTCACCTGATTTGAGATTTTATAGGTGTGTTTTTAGAAGATGTATTTTAAATGGTTGTGTGAATGAATGACTTGTGAGTTGACTTAAACGCTGTGACAGCCCTGATATGGCCCTTTGCGGTCAGCTGGGCTATAAGCAACATTACCTTATCTTACCGTCATCCTAAAAACAAACGTTGCGCAGCAGTATTTCTTAGGGATTTCAGTTAGCATGGAAACAAAGGAATTGCTACATCTGGCTGCCTCTTTTGACTTTTTAAACTTCTATGCCACAATGTTTGTTGATTTCACCCCATTTTTCAGATGACATTTATGTAAGACTTCTCTGTACTCTGGTCAGATGGTGACTGCATTGATGCACTGAAATTGTACAATCTTCACAGCTTCTGTCTGTGTACATTTTTCATTATCAAACCATATGGAATCAGAACCTTCTGGAGTTCTTAGCTTTCTTCCAGACTCTTTTTGGAATGCACAACACAACTTTTTCTGATACTGATGTTATCCTTAACTGGCTTTACATCACAAGTTTCAGAAGCCTTGACAATGCAGACTTTTTAGTTGTTTTTTTTCAGTTGTTTTTCTTAACTTTGTGCCTTTCCTCTGATCTCGCGAATGACATAACTTTTGTAACTACTGGGTAGCTGGGAAAAGCAGATCACCTTTGTGTTGTGTGGTTCACCTTCATCAAAGTCACAAACACCATTTTACAGATTTCTGTAAAAATGAAATGTCATTACATCATTTGTCTATGATAGGAGTAAGTCACTAGCAACACCTATGGCTACACTTCCTGTGTCGGGGCTTCTTTTTTTCCAGTCTGGCTGGGGTTACTTGATCTACCATACTCTTCTTTGAATATGTTGTTTTGCAGTGCAGCTTGATCAAAACTTTTCAGACAAGGAAACTCTGTTCCGTCCTCTGCTACCAGTGGCTTCCATAGTTGGCACAGTTACACATGGGAATGTTAAGCTCCTTAATTTAGTTATTCTCAACATTATGTTGACAAATGTGAGAAAATTCTCATGACTTGATCGCTAACTATCGTCTGTTTCCTCCTCTCTGAGTTGTGTCAAAATGTGAGCATATGCTAATGTGATTTAACTGTAAGCTGTCTTTTGAACCCTCATGGCTGACAAAATTAACACATACCTTTATTGGCTGTCTTGTATTTCAGCCTTTAAATTATTCAAAGACATATTCTTGTCTAAAATTTGTCTCCCTCCATTAGGTATTCTTCTGGAGACATGCTGGGCCACTTATGAGGAGCTGATTTTTTTTTCTTTACTTACTTCTGTTTCTCTTCAGCAGGATACGTGGTAGTGCAGTAAACATAAGCTCTTCATGCCAACACAGGACAAAACAGCTGTCACTTGCTGATCCATACATCTCTCCTTGGAGGAACAGAGCACCCACTACCACAATATTCTTTTCCAATCCCTATCAGTACAAAATCTGTCTTCACAATGACGAATGCTCCACTGAATTTTAAAAAATTGTAGGCATTGGGTTTTAATATACAAAGGGTTAATGATAAAAAAAAAAGCAGAAGAGCACACAAAAAAAGTGTGAAGTAACGCAGTTTTAATGCACGACACAAAACAGGACAAGAAATTTCGGCATATGCTTCCTCAGCGACAAAAAAATACAGACATAAACATGCACAATACTCCCCTTGTGGCTTCACAGGGAGTATTGTGCATGTTTATGTCTGTTTTTTGTCGCTGAGAAGGCATATTGCCGAAAATTTCTTGTCCTGTTTTGTGTCGTGCATTAAAACTGCGTTACTTCACACTTTGTTTTGTGTGCTCTTCTGCTTTTTTGTCGTGTTCCAGTAACACTGCAGTTTGTTTCTTTTGCCAAAGGGTTAATGATGTTTACTTTTTATCAACCCCTTGTATACATATATATATACATATATTTCTATTTTGAAATCAAATAATTATATATATATATATATATATATATAGAGAGAGAGAGAGAGAGAGAGAGAGAGAGAGAGAAATGGCTATGCCTTAAATACTTTGACCGCATGTGAATGTCTAACTTATTCCTCCCAATTCACAGACCACACAAAGATTATGCACATATGTAGAATTTTTACAACCATTTTTATTGATCAGAATGAAAAGGAAAAGGTATAAAAACTGCTTGTGTATCTTGCTTCTAAAATAAAACCTAAAAACAAACAAACAGACAGACACTGTACAGCTTTTTAAATTTGTTTTTAAATAAAATTCAATTTCAAAATCAGTCCAGCAGGAAAGCAGATCTTTTTGCTGGTCTGTGTCAAACTTTCCTTGAAAATTCTCCATTGAAAAGCTTCAAACCTGGCACAATTATTACATGAAATCTGTTGATCTGTCAGCATGACTGAACTACTGTGGAACAGATGGCCAACTATGGTCCAGAATTTCCAGGCTTCCCAGATGAGGTACAAGCCCAACAGAGTCATCCAGCTTGGTCTGCTCAGCTACTGCACCATAGTCAAGCACAGTGTCATCTATGTAGGGCAGAGGTACATCTTCCATGCTTGGGAGCTGGATAGAGTCAATGTCTAGTTCTTCACAGCGTAGACACAAGTTGGCTGGAGGTGAAATATCTGCACAGAAGATAAATATATTCAAATAAAAAGTGTTTGATTTGGTAATGTAATATAAAAAAAAAAAAAAAATCAGAATTATGATTCTAATGTGATGAACGCCGGATGAGCGTGATCCTAGGGCTGCGCGCTCGAATCTCGGAACAGGGGGATTTTTCCCTCAGAGTTAACATTGTTCTGACTCCATTCCCCAAGGCCATACAGTCCTTCGAATGAGACTATAAACCGAGGTTCCGTGTGTGAACGCACGCACAACACCTTGTACACACATAAAATCCTATCACCAACTTTCGGAAGAGAAGGCCAGTTTGGCCACTGGTATGGATGACACTTTACACATAGATGCACCTTCCCCAAAGATGCAGTATGGCTGCCTTAATGGCAGGATAAAAAAAACGGTCATACACACAAAACTCCACTGCCTGTCTATACAGGGAGTGTCCGCAGGAGTATCAGCCTGCGTACGCAGAAAGAAAGAAAGAAAGAAAGAAAAGAATGTGATGAACAGTGAGTATCTGCCTTTGGTATGACTATTTTTTATATGGATGAATGTAAGATTACCATTGCTAAAACTACAGAGTGCAATATTTATGGCTCAAAGTAGTGGGCTTTCAGTGGGAAAATTATACATACATTGGGGATAACTTGAATGGATGCATATGCTGAAAAAAAAGTTACACATACAGATGTCAAAGCATTCTTAGCCCAGCAAACATGTTGCAGGTTGCTCAGTTTCATATTATTTTCATTATAATAAAACAATATATGAATTTGGAGACAATTACACTTTGAAGGCCTTTCTTCATTAGTAATTTCAGACCTGTTTACCGTAAAATGGCTACTGGTGTATTTCTCAACTGAAATGAGCGTACTTTCCTAAAAATGTGTATACACATCTACCATATTTGTGAATTTTTTTAAAAGTAGGAGGTCTCTACTATTGTTCCACCGTCATCTAGACGCGAGTTTGTGAGCACGATGTGCGAGTTGTTACGCTATAGTTGTAATGCTCAAATAAAATGGTTATACACAACAAGTGCCACTACCGCTCAAGAACTTCGTCTCGAGATTTTTTTTAATATATTTTTTTCTGGTTTGTCATATTCATTGTTATTTTCGCCAAACATGTGTACAAATACGGCAAAATTGTATGGGTAAACAGGTCTGTAAATTGTTTATGATATTTCAGCAGTAGAATTTTGGTACAGCAATCTTCACTATTCATTTAGCAATTCATTATCAGAACAAGAAACATTATGCAACTGATCCCAAAATGAAAGCAAATATTAAACTTCCCACCTTTCAGTTCATAAACTGCAATGCTTTTATTTCTTTCACATACTCTCATTCATAAAGTTGAAGCGTCAAGTGTTTTATATTGCATACAAATACTGAAACAGGGACATATCACATACTCCCTAGCACTATCAGAATCGATTTAAAAGAAACACAGCTTATTTCCAAATGATCTGCAAAACTACAGCCCTGTACTGTTTCTGTCTAAAAAAAATACTTCAAGAATAATTTCTCAACTTTTCTGTCATCTGACCAATTACAGTCTCTCAATGTTCTCTCATCTGACCAATCAGTCTCTCAATGTTCATCTATCACTCTATTGGATAGGATATACACTTCAATTTCTCTCATGTTCATGTCCATGGTGAATTCCTGTCAATGCAGTCATCAATAAAATATAGAACCACATGTCAGGAGAAGGAAGCTCACTTATACGGGCTCCATCATTGAGCAGTTATTGTCAGCAGTAAGTGGCTTAGTAGGTAGTGTTCTGCATCTGACGGATCAGAACAAGCATCTCTAAACCCCACTGACTGACAGGGACTCAGCAGCGGTGCAGATAAGATAAGATAATGTTGCTTATAGCCCAGCCGACCGCAAGGGGCCACATCAGGGCTGTCACCACTTAAAATCAACTCACAAGTCATTAAAAAAAAAAAAAAACCCTTTCACACATCTCTTTAAATGACATCTTCTAGAAACGCACCAGAAACTTCATTAAAAATCTTTCTTCCGTAAAATCTTAAATCAGATGAAAAATGTTAATCTCTCTCAAAAATTCAAGGATCACGTCAGGCGGGACATCCCTGAACAGGATCTTCATGGACTCCGCTGTAAAATGTTTGTGTCTCACATCGTGCAAGTCCCAACACTCTAAAAGAATATGTTTCATTGTGAGTGGCACATGACATGGAATGCACCACGGAGCTTCTTCACTCTTTAAAAGGTAGGAATGAGTAAAATACGAATGGCCGGTGTGCAGCCGGCACAGAACCGTTTCCTCTTTACGACCACCAGACGTAGATGGGAGGAACTCCTTAAGGTTTGGACGGATCCGAAAGAGTTTGTTATCCGTCTGGGTATTCCAATCCTCCTGCCAGAGGTCTCTCACATAATCATTAATTTTGGGTTTCAGATCTGAGCAGGGGATATATATGTTGGACAATTTCTCTTTTGTGGCATTCTTGGCTAAATGATCAACCATTTCGTTCCCTCCGATGCCAACATGACCAGGAACCCAAGCCAGAATAATGTTGTAACCATCCACTTTCAACTTGCTAAAAAGTTCAAAGAAATGTAAAAGTTCTGGATGCTGAAGGTTGCGGCCAGCTATGGCCTCCAAAGCTGACAGCGAATCCGACAGAACCAGAAAGTCCCTCTTCGTAGATTGTGAAATTATTTTCAATGCCAGAACCAGAGCAGTAAGTTCAGCAGAATAGACAGAAGCATCTGGAGGTATATGCTTTAACAGTATCTGAGAAGGAGCACCAGGGCAATAGGCTGCACAGGCCACTCCATCCTCAGACTTGGAACCGTCAGTGAAAATTTTCTGATAAGATGGGAATTTTGAACAGAGTTCAGCATACAAGGCCTTGTATGCCAGAGAGCTGGTAGACTCTTTACGAAAGGCTGCAAGATCAAAACGAATCTCTGGTGTGAAAAAGGTCCACGGAGGCTGATCTGGAAACTTGGAAAAATCCGACACAACTCCTAGGTCTAAACCTGCATTCCGCGCGTGAGGCTGCATACGAAGACCAAACGGCGGAATACAGTTAGGGTTGGTTTCGAATTTGCTTTGAAACTGGGGGTCAAAGACACAGTCATAGGCAGGATTCTGCGGTTCTGAGAACAGTCTGATATAGTAATTTAGAGACATTTTCAGCCTGCGGTTGGACAGTGAGGGTTCACCTGCCTCTGCGTACAGGCTGTACACAGGGGTGGTGCGAAAAGCTCCAAGACAGAGACGAAGCCCTTGATGGTGAATAGGATCCAAGAGTTTCAGATAAGAGGGTCTTGCAGAGCCGTACACAGCACAACCATAGTCCAGTTTGGAGCGGACCAGGGCTCTGTAGAGATGCAGCAAAGTTTTCTTATCAGCGCCCCAGTCAATGTGCGCTACGACCCGCAGAATATTCAGAGCTTTCTGGCAAGAGGTTTTGAGATTTTTAATGTGGCTGAGAAAGTTGACTTTTTGATCAAAAATAACTCCAAGGAATTTGGCTTCTTTTACAGCTGGAATGGTGGACTTGTCCAGACGAATTTCAGGATCAACAAAAAATTGACGAAAATTGTGAAAATGGATTGACTGAGTTTTGGTACGTGAGAAGGTAAACCCGTTTTCCTCGGCCCACTGCTGGATCTTGTTGACACAAAGTTGGAGTCGGCGCTGTACGCTGGGGTAAGAAGCTCCAACTGCGTACAGCGCGAAGTCGTCTACGAACAGAGAGGACTCAGAGCCCTGGCTTACCGATTTCACAATGTCATTAATTTTAATGCTGAAAAGGGCAGGAGAAAGGATGCTCCCCTGAGGTACACCCAACTCCTGCCCATGGATGTCAGAGAGTGCAGTGCCAACACGCACCTGGAACTGTCGATCAGCCAAAAAGTTCTGTATAAACAGAGGCAGGTGACCACGGAAACCAAGTCTGTGCAAGTCCAGAAGAATTCCTGATTTCCATGTGGTGTCATACGCTTTTTCGAGGTCGAAAAAGATAGCGACCACATGCTGTTTATTGACAAAGGCATTGCGGATGGTGGTTTCCAGACGGATTAGATGGTCGACTGTCGAGTGGTATTTCCGGAACCCGCACTGTTGACTGGCCAAAAGGCCATCGGTTTCCAGCTTCCACATCAGACGGGAGTTGACCATCTTCTCCATCAACTTACAGAGGCAGCTAGTCAGAGCTATTGGACGATAGTTGGAAGGGTTGGTAAGGTCCTTTCCAGGCTTTGGAATTGGAATGATCAGGGCTTTCCGCCAGGAGGGCGGAAAGCACCCTGTGGTCCAGATATGGTTGTATACTTTAAGAAGGGTCTGGAGACAGCTTTCTGGAAAATGTTTCAAAACCTGATAATGAATATCATCCAGACCAGGGGCAGAATCAGTGCAGGTTTGTAAAGCTGTTTTCAGTTCATTGATTGAAAAAGGGAGATTGTAGGCTTCAGAGTTGTCTGATGTGAAATTGTATAAAGATTTCTCTCCGAGTTGTTTGTTTTTTAAAAATGCTGCAGATTTATTTGAAGATGAGGAGTTCTGTTGGATGGTGGAAGCCAACAGATTGGCAACAGCTTGTTTGTCAGTGACCAGAGCATCGGCAAGTTTCAAGTGATGAATGGAGGGGTTGGTGTTTTTCCCTTTGATTTTTCTGATGATGTTCCAGACTTTTTTCTTTGAAGTTTTTGATGTCAGCCTGGAGCAGAAGTTTCTCCAAGACTGACGTTTACTGATTTTGAAAGTGTGTCTCGATTTGGCGCGGAGTTTCTGATGGGCTTGAGCGTTGGAACCTGAAGGTCGTTGGTATACCCGACGCTGAGCCCGTTTACGAACTTTTGAAATTTGTTGGCAGTCTGAATTAAACCAGGGTGTTTTGGGCATTTGGAGTTTGTCGGAAGACATTGGAATACAGGTTTTAGCACAGTTTATCACAGTATTCGTCAGAGATTCTGCTGGGTCTGGACTCTGAAGAAAATCAACTTCCTGGAATTCTTTTGAAATATTGGTTACAAAGAGATCCCAGTTGGCCTTCTTATAATTAAAATGTTGTGAGACAGAAGCGCTCTCAGTTAATACAGGTTTTAAAAGAACAGGGAAATGGTCACTTCCGTGTAGATCGTCATGGACAGACCACTCATAGTCCAGGACCAGCGAGGGGTCACAAATCGACAAATCTAAACACGAAAGTGAACCTGTGGAAGAGTGGAGGTAAGTTGGAGCTCCATCGTTCAGACAACACAAATCAAAGTCTGAAAGGACATCCTCAAGAAGCAGACCTCTGGATGACGAACTGACACTACCCCAAAGAGGATTGTGACCATTAAAGTCACCCAACAGCAAAAAAGGTCGAGGAAGTTCTCCGATCAGACTGACAAGGTCCTGACGACAAACCGGGACAGAAGGTGGCAGATACAGTGAGCAGATTGTAACAGTCTTGTGGAGAGTGACTCTCGCAGCTACAGCCTGAAGGGAGGTAGTCAGAGTGACAGGACTAAACAGCGAAGTTTTGTGTAAAAGAAGGGCAACACCGCCTGACAGTCCCAATGTGGATGGTTGTGCAGGTTTAGAAAGAATATTAAAGCCAGAAAGAGTGAAGGTCTTCTGGCTTTGAATTTTAGTTTCTTGAAGAGCCACGACGGAAGGTTTTACTGTTTGACACAGAAGCTGCAGCTCCTCAAAATTTGAATTTAGGCCACGGATATTCCAATGGATTAGTTTACTACTATCCATGGTGCAGAGGATCTTCTTCTTCTTCCTCGTTCGCCATCCCGTTAGATGAGCAGCCCGGTGTCCTCGATGAAGGCTGCCGTCCATCGCAGCTCCTCCAGGGTGCCATACAGCTTGGCTTCCACTGCTGTCGGTGTTGGCCAGTACTTTCTCCTGGATGCTGCATACGTCGTACAGACTTGAAGGATGTGGTCAGTTGTCATTGGTCCCTCACTACAAGGGCACTCTCCACTCTGTCCAATGCCAAATTTTGTGTGCATGTGGTGGAGCAGGCGATTGTGTCCAGTCCTCAGGCGGAAGATCTTGACCTGTTCCCGTCGTCCCAGCAAATGGTATGTGTCTTCTGGGTTGTATTTGGGATGCAGGAGGCGCCATTTTATTCCTTGTTGTGCCTTGATGATTGTCTTAATTTCATCGTATGACACCAGGTTGTTGGCCTGCTCCTTCTGTGCACCATCTTTTGCCAGAATGTCCGCTTTTTCGTTGCCTCTGATGCCACAGTGTGCTGGTACCCATTGTATCACCACTTTCTCCACTC
Source organism: Conus canariensis (assembly GCA_033310375.1). NCBI lineage: Eukaryota > Metazoa > Mollusca > Gastropoda > Neogastropoda > Conidae > Conus > Conus canariensis. The sequence goes on along the minus strand of CM065716.1, from coordinate 73,678,367 downwards.
TGGCACTCAGGGCAACAAGGGCTGAAGTGATACGGTTCTGTTCTTTGCAGCGGGAGTTCTTGAGGGCTTGGAGCACGGAGAGAGCGTCAGAGAAGACCACCACCTGCCCTGTTGTTCTTTTGGAGTTCTGCAAGACTGTTGTGGCTGCCTCACAGAGGGCTTCTCGCTCAGCTCGGAAGTTGGTGGAGTATTTTCCTGTTGGAATTGCAATTTGTTCATCTCCGTCTTTGTATCGAAGGAAGATTCCAGCTCCACCATCCCTCGTTGCCTCTGTGGCGGAGCCATCTGTGAAGACATGGGTCCAGTCTTCCTGGGGATATTGGTTGCAGATGTACTCCATGGCCAGGGCCTTCCTTTGGGTGTCTGACTGTATTCCTCTCTTCTCCACTCCGGGAATGCTGGTGACGACTGTTGGGAACACCTGCCTCTTCCAAGATGGGTGGGTGACATTTGCCGGGATAGGCTTTGCTTCGTGTTCCATCAAGACTGGGCTTTGTCTTTCAAGGCGTCTTGACTGGCAGATGAAGCTGCCTCTTTTCAACCGGCTCTTGGTGGGTCTGCTCATTCTGTTGTTCATTGGATGGTTTTCAAGGCGTTTGAATTTTGCTGCTTGGATGAGGATCTTTGTGTCCCTTCTGTCCTCTAATGACTGTAGCCCAGTGGTCTCTTCCATCTTCAGGATTGGGGTGGATCTCATGGCGCCAATTATGACACGCTGAGCTTGGTTCTGTATCTTATTGAGGTGGTTGAGGTTAGACTTTGCAGCTGATGCCCATGCTGACGTCCCGTACTCAACTACAGGTCGGACTCTCCCTGTATAGAGTCTCTTCAGGATACGTTCGTCAGCCCCCCAGTTCGTCCCCGCAAGTTTCCTCATGATCGCCAGTCTCAACTTGGCCTTGCTACAGCATCTGGTGATCTGCTGTTTCCAAGTGAGCCTGCGATCAAAGGTCACTCCCAGGTAGGTAGGTGTGGGTTCCTCTGCAAGCCTTTGGTTGTTCAGTGTCAGCTTCGCCTCTTGCTTCTTGCTGGATAGGCTGAAGACTGTGTAGGTTGTTTTGCTTGAGTTGACAGAGACAAGCCATTCCTTGGTCCAGTCGCTGATCTTGTTGAGCGCAGTCTGGAGGCGTACCTGTGCTGTGGTGGTGTACTCTTCAGAGCACCAAAGCACCAGGTCATCTGCGTAGATCGCTCCTCTGACCCCTTTTGGCAGTTCTCTGACGATGTCATCTATGAAGATGAGGAACAACGTTGGCGAAAGGACTCCTCCTTGTGGTACTCCCTGTCTCAGCACCTTCTTCTTGCTTTTCTGGCCCTGAATCTTGACTCGGGCTTGGCGAATGTGTAGGTACTGGCTGATCCAGGTGTACATCCCCCCAGACACACCACATCGCCGTAGTTTGAGCCTAAGTCCGTCCTTCCAGACTTTGTCGAACGCCTTCTCCATGTCAATCCAGACAGCAAGCGTGTTCTTCTTTTCTTGGAAAGCGTCCTCAATGCTTTGCGTGATGAATGTGATCTGGTCTTCTGTTGATCTGTGTTGGCGGAAGCCTGCCTGTTCAGGGCTCAGCAGCTGATGCTCCTCAAGGTGCCAGACAAGCCTTGTGTTGACAAGTCTCTCCATCAGCTTCCCTAAGCAGCTTGTAAGGCTGATGGGTCTGTAGCTGTCAGCCTTCGACTTGTCCTTTCCCTTTTTGTGAATGGGGATCATGTCTGCTTCCCTCCAACACTGTGGTACTGATCCTGTCTTCCAGCTGGAGTTAAAGATTTTTAGAAGGACTGCCTTGCTCTTCATCCCAAGATGCAGAATCATTTCATTTGTGATTCCGTCTGGTCCAGGTGACTTCTTCAGGTTGAGGCTCTGCAACGCTTCCTCCAGCTCTTTCTCTGTGAAAGCTGTGGTCATGACTTCCTCTTGGGGCTCTTCCTCATGAAGTTCACCTTGGGCCCTGTGCACTGCAGCTCTATGTTCAGGAGGGACTTCCAGATTGCTGATGTTTTCATAGACGTCTATGAAGTGGTCTGCTGCTTTCTTTCCAGAGAGGTAATTTCCATTCTCTTGTATTGTTATAGTGGTGTGACTTGTTGTTTCATTACAGAGGGTTCTAGCCAGTTTCCACAGCTTGCTGCCATCCCTGTCGAGATTTAGGCTTTCAGTTTTCTCTTGCCAGCTTTTTCTTGCAGCTTGTGCGCAGGACAGCTTGTATCTGGCAGTTACTTCCTTCAGCGCTATGTTATTCTCCAGTGATGGCTGCTTTTCTGCTCTGTCCCTGGCTTCCGTAACAGCATCTTCCAGATTCTGGAGTTCCTCCGTCCAGTAGGGCTTGTAATCTTTACGTGCTCCTCTTGGGATGGATTCTGTAGCAGCTTTCAAGACGGCCTTTGTGAAGTCTCGAACCATCTTGTTTGAGTCCTTCTGCCTGCTGTTGATTGGCTTTGTGTGTGTATCAGTGAGGGTCTCGAAGAGAGTCCAGTCCGCCTTTCTGTAATTCCAGCGGGGAAAACACTTTGCTTGTGGACACTGTAAGTTGAGGTTGATAGAGAGTTTGACGGGCTTGTGGTCACTTCCTCCAAGCTGGTTGAAGACTGTTCTTGTGGTCCTGACGAACAGGTCGTTGGTGGCGAACGCTAGATCTGGTGTTGATGTGGTCATCCAGCGTCTAGAGTAAAAGGTGGGTTCATCATCTTCTTGGTTGATGAGATGAAGATGTGTGTCAATCTCCCAATCCTCAACTTCTTCGCCTCTCTTGTCCGTCTCCTCATAGCCCCATCTCTCTGAGTGACTGTTAAAATCACCCACCACCACGCAGTTGTTGTCTGGGATGTTCATGTATGTGAGGGAAAGATCACGATCTTGAGGGCAATAGACATTGTAGATCCTGATGTTGCGTTCCTTAAGGACTATATCAATACCTTGGATCTCTGCCTGTTGATTGGTGTTGATCTTGAGTTCTTGTGCGGCGATGGAATTCCGCACCAAGATAAGCACCCCTCCTTTGTTTCTTTCCTCACGGTCCAACCTGATGGTCTCGTAACCCCTCACTTGAAAGCGATGGTTTACGGTCAAATGTGTCTCTTGGACACATACGATATCAATATTTTCTTGATGCATCCTTTCTGCCAAGCCAAGTTTCTTTTTATGCACCCCTTCTGCATTCCACTGGAGAATGTTGAGCATTCTGGGTGGTACCGTTTGCTTGGCATTAGCAGGAGGATGAGGTCTCCTTCTTCGTCGCATTGACATGCAGAATTTCTTTGTCTGACCACCGACCGCTTGGGGTGGGCCCCTTTGAGGCATAGGGCCCGGCTCCCGACCTCCCCGGCGGGTCTCCGAAGGTCGAGCGCCACATCGAAATTCTGTGGACTGCATCATCATGGAAGCGTATATGCGTGGTATCGTGGTTTAAGCTGCGCCAGTGGCCCGATACCTCCGTCTTCAGCTGGAGTTTTCTTTCGGGGTGCCTCACCCTTAGCTCATGGCCCGTGCGTCCTGCCCTGTGAGCACAGGGGGGATTGTTTCTCTGGGGATCCCACCCCGGGGCTAGAGGTTATACCGCGCCTCTTGACCGCATGATGAGCCCGTCATAGGACACATGGGGTATTTCAGTGAGGACAACAGTGCCACCTGTTGACCCACCCCGTCCTGATAGGAACATCGCCAGTTGGTCCGGGACTGCTTATTCTGCCAGGCAAGCCTGACTTATATCGCAGCTAACCCCCATATCTGAGGGCCATTCCCCTATCCGCCACCCGGGGACCCGCCGAGTTGGGGATGGTCGCCCCACTACTGAATTGGAAGCAGCCTGGTCCCGGGGTGCAGAGGATGAATAGGAGAGAAATCAAGTCATCTCCTCATCATCGTCTGCGTTCAGTGGAGCAAATTTATTGCTTAGTTTCACTGGACTGTTTGGGTCTTCAGACCTGCTGGCAGACTTGCCCACAGGTGAAGAAGGTCTGGATTTTGGAGATGGTGGAGGTTTCTTCCTCATCTCCACCATCTCCACACTTGGTTGAACTCCCTTGCCCGCACGGGCACTGCTCGAGGAAGTTCGAGGCGGGAGGCCTGGCTTTTTCATCTGCCCAGCAGCAGATGGAGTAGACTGCTGGGCAGTCTGAGGGGTGGCGGATTGTTTGCCTCCACCAGGGGCACCCACTTTGGGTTGGGAGGTGGTGGACTTGCTTCCACCCGAGCTTAACGGTCTTCCTTGTAATGTCTTTGAGAAAATAAATTCATCAGTCTGGCAGCAGACTGAACGGGTCGTTACTTTCTTTATTGCTGAAGCATATGAAGACGCTGTTGGCGTCTGACTGCCAACAACCTGCTTACGTGCCTCAAAAAATGAGATCTTCTTTTCTGTTTTAACTTTCTGAATGTTGGACTCCTGGATCCAGACAGGGCAGTTGCGTGAAGAGGAGGGGTGGTCGCCACTGCAGTTTGCGCAATGAGCCGGGTCTTTACATGGCCCATCATGGGTTGCCTTGCAACAAACACCACACACCTCCTCCCCAGAACAGCGATCTCTGACATGGCCAAATTTCTGGCATCTGAAACACCTCAACGGGGATGGGACATACAATTGCACACGGACATTTAGGTACCCTACTTTAATGACCTGAGGCAGCACAGGGTTGCAGAATGTCAGAAAGAGGGTGTTGGTGGGCACTCTTTCTGCACCTTTTTTGACTGTCACCCTATGCACCTCTGTCACACCTTGGGATGCAAGTTCTGTCTTGATCTCCACTTCTGAGACACCTTTCAAATCCGGGCACCGAATAACTCCCTTGGATGAATTCAATTGCTTATGGGGAGTCACCCGAATCTCTCTGTCCACGAACTTTTTTGCCTTCAACAGCTGTTCCGATTGTTTTTTTGACCTGCACTGGACGAGGAATGATCCGTTCCGTAGCCTTTTCATGGACTGAGGGTCACCCGCTAGACCTTGGAAGCCCTTCTGGATCGCGAAAGGACTCAGAGCTGAAATCGGCTTTTCCTGCTCCGTCCCTTCTATCACGAGCCAGGAAGCCCAGAAACCTGTCCTCTCTCTTATCTCTATATCCGAGTCACTGTCCGATTCGAAATCCCTGAAATAGGGGCTGCTGCCTTCCTCTTCTTTTTTGGGGGGATGATTTTTGAAAAAGCCATGTTTAGTTTAATTATATTTCGTCTCTCCCTTACCCACCCACCTTGGAGTCCAACTAAGGGGCCAGGGCCAAGAAATCACTGTCTTGACCCCTTCCAGGCTTCAGGAGAGATATACGACAAACAGAACGCCACTACCCCTATCCCCCCTGATCATGCTCAACTCCCGGGAACAGAGAGCCAAGCACTGCAGGGGTTAACTTGGCCAGCGGGAGAACTGCCTGTCTTGACCCAGCCCCAAGAAGGGGGAGCCGATTAGTACACGCGGGCCAGAGTGTACCTCCTGTCTAGGAGAGGTCCGAGCCAAAGTGATGTGTTGAGGGCGTTGGCCCTCTCAATCACCAGGATCTCATCCCCCTCCGTCACAGGTCGCACCGCACGGCAAACGCGGCGGATCTTAAGAAGACCACAGAGAGAAAAGGAGTGTGGAAAAGAAGACTTGAAGGGGAGACGAAGATAGAAAAGAGCCAAATAAGAAAGGCAGAAAACAAGAAAAGGAGAAAGGCGGGTTACTATTAGTCAGGATCCTCACCCTTAGCCTATCTGACATGGGAAGCCCTACCAGGGGCATCAACTCCTTACCACGTCATGCTTAGGCCAGACAGCATCTTGACTTCTCAGGCCTAGAAGCAGTTTTAAAAAACCAGCCTATCTTCAAGTATTGATGCCCCCGCCAGCAAAGCCTAAGGGATCACAGGACCACGCAAGCCCTCCGACCACGGCAAGGTTGCAACCCCCGGAGGGGCAGCGGTGCAGTGGCACCCACTAACGCACACACACACATGGGCTCTTGCCTATCCACCCATGCATACACACATATACACTCAGTCTCACACATGCAAACATACACACACACACACACAATGATGACAGTGGCACAGACAATCTTATATATGTATCCAAAGTCTGACCAGTGCCTTGGGCTTATGCGAGGTTGGACACCTATTAAGTCATTTCCATGAGACCCTTGTCATAAATCCTCTAATCTTGGTCATTAATTCATTTACCTATCAGCTGTAAATCATGCACAATGTGGTCTCAAAAGTTAGCAGATGTGGTGTATTTGGACTAGTCATTATGTAATGCCACCTCTTTGGTGAAACTGAAACTTCAAATCATTTACATGCATGAATGCACTGTGGGAAACACTGAGAATGAAATCAATCAGATCTGTGAGCTCTGTTGTTCCCTTCCATTTCATACTCTTGCGCCATGTGACCATTTTTGACTCTACACTATAGCATCACAAGGGGAAAGCTGAACAGTTTTTATCAGTATCAGCTCTACCACTTGCTGATATTGAGAAAATGCTAGTCCAAAAACACATACAAAAATGTTATGCATACATATGATGGGCACACCCTGTCTGTGGACCCCACTATGCATGTGCATTTACAGAACAGACAAAAACATATAGTCTAATACATGAAGAGGCATTTTGCTACTTTGGATTCAATTCAAAATTTACAGCTTGCACCTTAAAAAAAAAAGAAGAAAAGTTGGAACTTTCATTTCATGGCAAAATGCCAGTTGTGTATACATTCTTACATTCCAAATTGTAACAGAAACAAATCAAGAATCAGGCTGTTTTTGAATTTGGTTCAAATTAAACCTCTTGTCATTCAAGAGTCAGGTACAAATGTCAAGCGAGTGCCATTAAGCCTAGAAGCAAGAGGGCTTTGGAGGGGAAAAAAGGAAACAACAGAATATGATCTAAAATCCCCAAAAGAATTTCAGATTTACTGAACAGATAGAAGAAACTATATATATATATTTTTTTAATTCAATTTACAACAAAAATATTTCATAACTAAAACTGTTGTAGTTTCCCTTTCTATATCAGTTAAAAACTTCATGGAAGTATCTCAAGTGACAGTAAAATTTAATGGTTTGACACTGACACTGACATAGTTTTTAATTGCCAATAGCAGAAAACCCTGTTGGCAAGGGGGCTACAATTACTGCATCAAAAGACAATGTCATCGAAAGAAAGAGAATACCAACACGTTCACAAATAATTCAAATCTACAGTTGACAATACCCACACTCAAAAACACATACACATACAATGACAACACCCACCCATCCATCCACACACATGCACACAGCACGCATGCACGCACACACACACACACACACACACACACACACACACCACACACACACACACACATGAACACACACTCTGCGCACCTCATTAATTCATTTTCTGTGACCATCAAGCCATTGAAAAACACAGAATAAGTGCTGAATTTCGCTACATATGTCGTTACAAAAATTTAGCTCAAGTGATTGCTTGTGATATTCTTTCTTCGAAAATCACTAGCTTCTGCTACATTTTGCAAATGATATGATAATTTGTTCATTCTTACTTGACTTGCAGCTGGCTCACTGAACACTTTGCATCTACTTCGAATATCTGCATAAGCACGACAATCAAAAACAAAGTGTACTTTGTCCTCACTGTTGTTACAGTCTACACACATTAGGCATTCTTTATTGTCCAATACTTCAAACCATATTTTGTTTGCATTAAGGCCCAGAGTTCTCGTTTGAAATTTTGATAAGTTATATTTATGCCATTTATCTGTAACTACCATGAAATACTTTTCTATCTCCAAATTACTTTTAAACGAAAGAAATCATTCAAATTTGTCGTTTCCATCCATGCTAGAATGCCAGTTTTGTCTGTAAGAACAAATTAAACGATCTTTGAACTCACAAATAAATTGGGCAGTATTGCCTGCTCCCTGACAAAGCCAAACGATACCAAAACCATTTACTGTCAGTATTTTCTTAACACAAGAAACTCAATTAAATTTTCCCGTATCGTGCTGTAGCAAGAGCATTCTATACGCTTGACTGCAGAGCCTGGTCGTAGGTAACTAATCTTAACCAGTATTTGATTGATCTGACATAATTTCGTATAAACAGAGGATATTGTCCACTCTCATCATAAACCATTTTATTTGATGCATGGAACGGTACACGCATAATACACTTTACTGCATAAGTGTGAACTTTTTCCATGTGGGTGTTGTCCAACAGACCCCACACCTCTGATGCATATGTCAGAATTGGTTGTATCTGAGTATCAAACAATTTCCAAAACAAAACCCTGTCAGCTGAATTCGATCTTTTCATTGTTCTCGGTATCTCAATGACCCCTTTCTTTCCCTTCCTACACATTTCCTGCCAACATCTTGTTCAAGCTTAATTTCACTGTGAAAAACATCCCCAGATATTTGTAACTTTTTGTTACTTTAACTTCTGATCTGCCGTAAAAACATCTTTCATGTTGCACTAAATGCCCACCATTTCTAAAAACCATTATATTAGTTTTACTCAGAGATTCACTGTCAATTGCAATCTATCTGCTACCTTTGCCAAAGCATCTAATTGGTTCTGCAAACCAACAGGTGTATCCATAAGAAGAACAACATCATCAGCAAACAACATTAAAAATAGCTCAGCAGTCCCTGGTAACATTTGAATCCCATGCTTCCCATTCTTTGAAATATCTACTGCAAGCTCATTAATAAAAAAAATGTAAACAACTGGGGACTAAGCAAGCATCCTTGTTTCACATCGCATGGACATTTGAAATAATCAGAATAAATACCCTTATCGCGAACACATGCGAGGACAGAATCATACATTCCTCGCAGTGGCATACAACTTTCCATTCACATCATTTTTTCTTAAAACATTCCACAAGATATTTCTATTCACTGAATCAAAAGCTTTCTGGAAGTCAACAAAGGCAATATACAATTTTGTCTTTTTTAACAGACATTTCTGTACTAAGGCATACAATGTAAATATGTGATCTACTGTGTTCTATCCAGATCGAAATCCAGCTTGTTCTTCTATTATTATTCCTCTCTCTCTGCCCAGGCGGTTAATCTTTTATTAAAAATATGAGTATAGATTTTACTTAGAACACTTGTCAATGCAACGCCTCGGTAATTATCTGGATTGTTCCCATCTCCTTTTTTGTGAAGAGGGATTATGATGGATTTTGACCATGCGTCAGGAAAGATTCCTTTATCGAATAGCGAGTTAAACAGAGTTACCATGAAATCAATAACAACTGAATTGGCACATCTGAACATTTCACAAACAACTTTATCCGGTCCTGCGCTTTTACCACATTTGATATGATTTATGCCACTTATTACCTCATTTCTTGTAATCTCATCGTTAAACAATGGCTCTTCTGTGTACAGATCTTCGTTGTCTACCTCCATATACAGGTCATCCAAATCATTATTAAAACCACTGAATACTTTAATAAAGTGATCATACCACTGCTGTGTGGTAATCTCATAGTAGATGACTGGTCTTCTACTAATCGATCTGACTGTTGACCAGAACAGTTTGGAGTTATGAGCCGATTTTCTTAATTGGTCCAATCGTTTCTCATTGAATTCTTTTTTCTTCTCTCTTTTCATTGTCGTGTACTTTTTTCTTTCCTTAACATAAATTGCTTTGCGTTCTTTTTAAAATTCTTTTCACTTAACTCTTTAATATCGTTTCAAGCATCTTTTGACAATTCTTTTTTTTTTTTTTTTGCTGTCCCAACCTCTGCGCCACCTCAGAGGCAGTGCACCCACGCTGCTCATTCCGACACCCCGTCCATAGCCACAGCCCGGTCGGCCCCGCCGCAGCCCCGGCACCGGCAATCCACAGGGAGCAGTCAATGTCAAGTCGTCAAGAGGCAACCCACCGGAGGAGACACTGCACTGCTGCCGAGTCACTTCGGTGGTGTTCAGTGGCGCCTGTTCTGATCTAACATACGCAGGACACCACCTACTAAGCCCCCTACTGACGACAATAATTGCTTAGTCGCGGAGCCGGCGTGAGTGAGCTCTCCCTCCGGAAGGCGCCACCACGTCCGTCCAACGACAGCCCCCATGGACTCGCCAATACCGGTGACACCAACGGAACCCAACCAAGGCCACAGACGTGGAGAGGACATCGGAATTGAGGTCACCATGACAGCAGGGCATGAAGGGCCACAGAATCTGAGACATTTTTTTTATGCTGATCGATGAGAATGAGGATGATTAAGATGATGCTACGGATTTCCATTTCGGTCTGAGACTACATGACAGGGCTGTACTCTACGCTTCCTTTCATAATATATCCCGGCGTCAACCAGGCCTGAGAGACACAGGCACCTGCAGTGTTGGTCAGGAAATTTGAGCAACACTCTCAGAAATGCATCCATTAAGTGGATGAAACTCGACTGTGTGGTCCCAGTCTTCCCAACTGAGCCCGCAGCAACTCAACTCTGGGTAGGAGCCGGTCGGGGCAGAAAAACCCACATGACTTCTGATGGGATTCGAACCCACGACCTCCCAGCCGGGAGTCCACGACGCTAACCACTTCGCCACGGCGGCTGGTCTTTTGACAATTCTTTTCTTTTTACTACACTCACTGTCAAACCAGTCATCCACTTCTCTCTTCCTTTTCCCCACAGATCTCACCATACAACCAGCAGCACTATACAAAGCATTCACAAACAACTTTAAGCATGTGTTAACATCAATATTAAGGAATTGTATGGCTCTATCGGTACACTGTTTAAACTCGTCAGAGTTCAATTCCTCCCTATAGATTCCTGTACATTCCTCAGACCATACAATACGTTTCTCTTCGCAAACCTGTGAACACTCTTCTTTTTTTTTAACAATGTTACCATTTTTCCATTTCATTTCCAATGCTAGATGCTAAGAGAACAATCTCCAACTTTCATTTTGCAATCTTTGAATAAGTCTTGTGATACAATAAAATGATCAATAACACTACTACCGTTGGGCGACACAAAGGTGAATTCTCCTTTTGAAAGTTCTCCACATGTTCCATTCACAATTTTAAGGTCAAACATGAAACATAAATCCAACAAAGATTTGCCAAACTTTTTTACACATAAATCTTTAGAACAGCGCACAAAAGTATCTTTTACATTTGTGTTTATATTTTCTAAACTAATGCTAGTGTCATCATCATCATTATTGTCATCATTAAAGGGTTGTGTAAATGAGTTTCTTATTTTTTTTGATGACTTGTGAGTTGACTTCAGCATGGTGACAGCTCTGATATGGCCCTCTGTGGTCAGCTGAGCTATAAGCAACATTATCTTACCTTACTATTCATGCATAATGTCTAGGTTGAATTGACAAGTGGTGACTCACTGATGACAATAATCGTTTCATCACATATGATAGATTGCTTAATTTAGAATGTGTATCAAAAAATCAAAGCATACATAAAAATGAAGCAAGAATTTAACATTATAGGCCATTTAGCTTGAGGTGTCACAGAAGTTTAGGCCATTTTCAAAATCTTTATGCCCTTAACCATTAAAGTTTCTGTCCTAACAAAAACATTTGTCAACAGAACATTTGATTTCTCTGGTGTTTTGCATAACTTTGAAAAGTTCCATGCACCTGCTAAGAAATTATTGAAGCAAGTTTGTAATTCTGGTGGTGTTCTATTAATGGTAAGAAAAAAATCATAAACAATATGACTCAGGTCAGAGTTAATTGTGACAATACTGTACTTTTAAAAGTAAATAAAAAGTTATCTGATATAGATAATGACGCATTGCTTGTTGCCTATTATGTGGCCCCTGAGGGAGGGTCGACTTAAAATCGTTCTGTAATTAAAGACAGGATTTTGATGCTGGAAGACGCTCTGCTAGAAATAACTGAAACTAATGATTACAATATCCTTTTATGTGGTGATTTGAATGCTCGCACAGGCCGTCAACAACCCAAACCCGAGCATATGTCTAACTTCTTTCCCAGTGCTGAAAATGATGCTAATGATGATGATGATCATCATCATGCTATTGTTGTTGATGATTATGATGACGATGATGATAACAACGACGATGTTTACGATATTAAGGCACCAGTAAGTATGACAAACTGTACACTACATAGACTAAATTTAAAAAAATGGGTTATCTGCAGAAATCTGAAAAAGTGCATAGCTCTATAACGAGTGATAATTTTCATCCCTGTTTCTTTTTAACGGCCACCCCTGGAACATGGCAAAAAGTCTTTCAGGTTTGAACTTATTTGGAAGAGTTTGTTATCCATCTGCAAGTTCCATTCCTCTTGCCAGAGGTCTTCAACATAAGCCTGAGCTTTGGGTTTCAGATTGGTGTGAGGGCTAGATGATCTGCTCAACTCTTTCTTTGTGGCACTCTGGGCAAGTTGATCAACCACCTCATTGCCTTGAATGCCCACATGGCTGGGAGCCGAAGCAAAAACTGTGTTGTATCCATCAGATTTCAGAGAGGTGTATAATTTCAGTTGGTGAGGGTGCTTGAGGTTACGATCACCCCCAAACACACACACACTAACACACAACAACATACACTCATAAAAAGACATCCATGTATGCCCACACACAAATAAAAAAAAATATAATCCATGAAATATATTTAATTTCAGACTTTGCTTCCATCATTTTAGATTTTGTTTGTTCCTTTGTCTACACATATTTTTTGCTTCCATCATTTTAGATTTTAGATTTTGTTCCTTTGTCTACACATACACTCGCAAAACTAAACGTCAATCATACACACTCTGACACAACCACGTGCAGGCATGCGCACACACACTGCACATAAAATATAATCCAGAGAAGTGTGCACATGCACACACATACGCACAAAGACAACACCACACATAGTAAGGTAAGGTAATGTTGCTTATAGCCCAGCCGACCGCAAAGGGAAATATCAGGGCTGTCACCACATGAAGTCAACTCATAAGTCATTCATTCACACAACCCTTTAAAATACAACTTCTAAAATCACACCCAAATTCTTGTTAAAAATCTTTCCTCTGTAAGATCTCAGATCAGATGAAAAATGTTAATCTCCCTCAGAAATTCAAAGATACATCAGGTGGAACATCTTTGAAAAAGGTTTTCATGGAGTCTGCTGTAAAATGTTTATGTCTCACGTCATGCAAATCCCAACACTCTAAACAAATATGTTTAATTATGACTGGTACATGACATGGAAAGCACCACAGACCTTCTTCACTCTTTAAAAGGTATGAATGAGTAAAATACAAATGGCCAGTGTGTAACCGGCATAAAACTGGTTTTGCAACCACCAGAGGTAGATGAGAGGAACTCTTTTAGGTTTGGACGGATCTGGAAAAGTTTGTTACCCGTCTGTGTATTCCAGCCCTCCTGCCAGAGGTCTCTGACATAATCATTTAACTTTCAGTTTTAGGTCTGTGTAGGGGTGTAGGTTAGACAGTTTCCCTATTGTGGCATTCTTGGCCAAACTATCAGCCATTTCATTCCCTCCGATGCCAACATGACTGGGAACCCAAGCAAGAGCAATGTTGTGACCTTCCACTTTCAACGAGGTAAAAGGTTAAAAAAAAAAAGTGTAGAAGTTCAGGATACGGGAGGTTACAGACAGCCATCGCCTCCAAAGCTGACAGCGAATCAGACAAAACCAGAAAGTCCTTGTTTGTGGATTGAGAGATTATCTTCAGTGCTAGAACCAGAGCTGTAAGTTCAGCAGAGTAAACAGATGTATCTGATGGAATATGTTCTAATAATATTTGTGAAGGAGCACCAGGGCAATAGGCCGCACAGGCCACTCCATCTTCAGACTTTGAACCTTCAGTAAATATTTTCTGAAAGGATGGTCATTTTGTACAGAGATCTGCAAACAATGCCTTGTGTGCCTGAGAACTGGTGGATTCTTTGCGAAAAGCAGCAAGATCAAAGCGGATTTCTGTGTGAAAGAGGTCCATGGAGGTTATCTGGAAACTTGGAGAAGTCAGACACAACTCCTAGATTAAGAGGCTGCATACGAAGTCCAAACTGAGGAATACAGTTGGGATTTTTTTTAAATTTACCTTGAAACTGACGGTTAAATACAGTCATAGACAGGGTTTTCCGGTTCAGAGAACAGTCTGAGATAGTAATTGAAGGACAGTTTCAGCCTGCGGTTAGATAATGAGGATTCACCTGCCTCTGCATACAGGGGTGGTGCGGAATGCTCCAAGCAGAGACAAAGCCCTTGATGGTGAATAGGATCCAAGAGTTTCAGATAAGAAGGTCTTGCAGAGCCGTACACAGCACAACCATAGTCCAGTTTAGAACAGACCAAGGCTCTGTAGAGGTGCAGCAAAGTCTTCTTATCAGCGCCCCAGTCAGTGTGTGCTATGACCTGCAGAATGTTCAAAGCTTTCTGGCAAGAAGTTTTTTTTAAGTGTTTAGTGTGACTAAAAAAGTTGAGCTTTTGGTTGAAAATAACTCCTAGAAAACTGGCCTCTTTTCAAGCTGGAATGGGATATTTCCCTATTTGGATTTTAGGATCAGCAAAGAACTGTCAAAAATTATGGAAGTGAATGCACGGTGCCTTAGTAGCAGAAAAAGTAAAGCCATTTTCTTCGGCCACAGAAGAATTTTTATCCACACAAAGCTGGAGCCTGTGCTGAACACTTGGGTACAAGCTTCCAGTTGCATAGAGGGCAAAATCATCAACAAAAAATGAGCAGACGGAACCCTGTTGAACTGAATTAACAATGTTGATTTTGATGCTAAAGAGGGCAGGAGACAGTATGCTCCCTTGTGGAACACCCAATTCCTGCTCGTGAACATCAGAGAGGGTGGTGCCAACCCCAACCTGAAACTGTTGTTCTGCCAAAAAATTTTAAATAAAAAGTGGAAAATGACCCCGAAAGCCAAGATCATGGAGGTCATGAAGTATCCCAGATTTCCAGGTGGTATCGTAGGCCTTCTCCAAGTCAAAGAAAATAGCTACTGTATGTTGTTTATTTAGAAAGGCATTTTGAAGGGTAGATCTAAGACGGATCAAATGGTCCACTGTAGTTCGATGTTTGCAGAAACCACACTGTTCTTTCGCCAGAAGGCTGTCGGTTTCAAGTTTCCACATAAGTGTAGCATTGACCATTTTTTCCATCAGTTTTCAGATACAGCTGGTCAAAGCTACCAGATGGTAATTTGATGGGTTTGAGAGATATTTTCCTGGTTTGGGAATGGATATGATGAGCGCTTTTTCGCCAAGAAGGTGGAAAGAACCCAGTAGTCCATACATGATTGTACACTTGTTGCAGGATGTTCAGAACCTTTTGTGGAAGATGTTTCAAAAGTTTGTAATGGATTTCATCTATACCAGGAGAGGAATCGTGGGAAGAAATTAAGGCAGTTAAGAATTCATTTAAAGTGAAAGGAAGATTTTGTCTGATGAAAAGTTGCGGGGTGATTTTTCTTTGAGGGCTTTGTTTTTGACAAAACAGACTAATTTGTTAGACGAAGAGGAATTTGTTTCATTAGTTGAAGCAAGTAGATTGGCAACAGCTTTTTTCTCTGTTATTAAAGAGTCAGAAAACTTGAGATGGTTCACAGTAGGGCAGGTATTCTTCCCTTTCATTTTCTTGATGATTTTCCACACTTTTTTCTTTGATGGTTTAGATGAGACTTGTATTGAGTAAAATTGTTTCCAAGACAAACGTTTATTGGTTTTATAAATGTGTTTGGATTTTGCTCTCAATTTCTGATGTGCTCGGACGTTGGACATCGATGGTATGCGGGAGACTCAACGTTGAGCTCTTTTGCCGGCTTTGTTAAGTCTCTTACATTCTGAGTTGAACCAAGGAACTTTTGGCATTTGGGGATTCTTGGAAGATGTAGGAATGGTTGACTTAGCACAATTCAGTATAAAATCACAAAGACTTCTGCCGGATCTAATTCAGTAAAAAATCACAAAGACTTCTGCCGGATCTTCACTTAGCAGGACCTTGTCCTCCTCCAGATCACTGAGAAACTTTGTAGCAAAGAGGTCCCAATCTGCTTTGTTAAAATTGAGGTGTTCTGATAAGGACTCACTCTCTGCATTTGTATATTGAAGCAACACAGGAAAGTGGTCACTACCATGTAGGTCGTCATCAACCTCCCAAACAAAATACAGAAACAATGAAGGATCACAAACAGAAAGATCCACCCAGAGAAACGTGGACAAACGAGTCACAAGACAAAACACTACACGTTTCGACCTCTGAGGTCTTCTTCAGGCAAGATACAAACAAATAGGACAACGAAAATTGACTTAGCTTTGATTGCTTCAGAGTTCAGCGCAAGGAAGGTGCTGAACTCTGAAGCAATCAAAGCTAAGTCAATTTTCGTTGTCCTATTTGTTTGTATCTTGCCTGAAGAAGACCTCAGAGGTCGAAACGTGTAGTGTTTTGTCTTGTGACTTGTTTGTCCACGTTTCTCTGGGCAGTTCACTAACATCTATTTAAGATTTGTTTAGATTTCCACATGCAGTCGTCTCACTTTTCAGCTAGAAAGATCCAAACAAGATGTAGTGCCATTAACGGAGTGAAAGTAAGTTGGGGATTTCCAGTTTAAGACGCACAGATCAAGCTCTGAAAACACTTCCTCTACAAGCAGACCCCTTGGTGAAGATCTCTCACTTCCCCATAGAGGAGAGTGAGCATTCAGATCGCCCAATGTCAGGAAGGGTCTAGGAAGCTGCTCCAAGAGTGAAATGAGGTCCTGTCTGGTGATACAGATATTTGGAGACAGATATAAACTACAGATAGTTATTGTTTTATGGAGAGTTACCCAAGCTGCCACTGTCCGAAGCAGAGTCTGCAGAGTAGCTGGACTATATGAACAGAGTTATGAATGAGTAAGGCTACCCCACCGGTAACGCCCTGTTCAACAGATTGTGCAGGTTGATCTAGGAAGCTGTAACCAGAAAAGGAGAAAGTTTTATTAGGCTCAGAAGAGTTTCTTGCCGTGAAACTAGGACAGGCCTACCTTCACGGCACAAAAGCTGCAGTTCCTCGTAATTGGAATACAGTCCCCTGATGTCCCATTGAAGTATTGTTTCCATTTTTGATGAGGACTCTATTCATCCATGTCAACGTCCTCTTCCTGATCATCATACAGAGCTTCAAACGCATTCTACAATTTGAGTTCTGCCTTTTTCAACCTGTCTGATGGTACTGATAGTTTCTTCTTCCCCGGAGGGAGGAACTCAATCATCTTTGTGGCATTTGTGGAGGCTTTCCTTCATACTCTACCAACACCACTTTGAAGCCACTGTTGGGACACTTCCCGTGGGAGGTGGTCTCGGCTTAGGGGCCGTCTTGGGGAGAACCCCTTGCTGAGCAGCTTGCACAGCTGCAGGCTTAGTGGGTGCACTGGAAATGCCTCCTTGGTGGGTTTAAGGCCCCCACCAATGGCCGTTTTGCCTTGCAACGTATCAGAAGCCAGAAGACACTTCAGCGGCTCGAGACCACATGGGTCTGTCTGAACACTGGCTTCCACCTGAGGTGCCCTCAGTGCTTTTTTTGACGACTGTCGAAAAAAGGAGTGGGGTACCCTTCTGTTCCTGCACCAACTTTTTAACTTCGAAGAACAAAATCTTTTTTTCTGTTTTTACACACTGGATTTTGCTTTCTACTCGCCAAACAGGGCAGTCTTTTGAAGAAGGATGGTCACCATCACAGTTCATGCATTTCAGGATTCACATCCACCCTCATGAAATGTTTTGCTGCAGGTGGCACACACCTCCTCTCCCAAGCATTTCTCCTTGACATGACCAAATCTTTGACGTCTAAAGCACCTCAGAGGGGATGGTACATCCAGGGCTACTTTTACTCTCAGGTATCCCACCTTTATGGACTCTGGAAGAGTCGGTTTGGCAACGGTGAAGCACAGAGTATTGGTTGGTTTTCTCTCCGCACCTTTTCAGGAAGTTGCCCTCCTGACCTCTACAACTCTCTGATCAGCAACTCAGCCCTTATATCTTCCTCAGATATCCCAAACAACTCTCGGCATTGAATGACACCATTTGAAGAGTTCAGGGTTTTGTGAAGGGACACCCGGATAGGGTAATTCACAAGACTTGCTGACTTTAATAAATTCTCCAAGTGGGCTTTTCGGTCAACCTGCTCGAGCAGGGAACCATCCCTCAACCTCTTGACAGATTTCAGCTCTGTGCTTCCAAGATCCTTTCAGCCCCTTTGCAACAGCAAAGGGACTCAACCTGGAAATCGGTCACTCACTATCTGTTGACTGGATCACCAGCCAAGAAGACCAAACGCGTAATGTCTTCCAGATTTCTGTGCCCAAGTCTGAGTCTGTGTCCCTTGAAGGGTCGGAACCCAGTTTTCTTCTCTATCCCATTTTGGTGTCTTTTGTGGCCATGAAGGTTTTTAAATACTGGCAGAAATACACGGTCACCCCAGGAGAGCTGGCATGCTGGGGAAGGGACAATGATGGCCATGGTATGGCGTCCGTCCGACTGGTACTGTCCCGCATGAAAACCAGTGCACCTTCGTGACTGAATTGGGAACAGCCACTCAGCCTATCACCTGGTTGCTGTAGCTTAGGCTTCCCTGCTGCTTACAGCAGCGACTCAAGTATCGGTGAGAAAAAGGAATGTGGAAGAGAAGACTTGATGGGAAGATGAAGAAAGAAAAGATCCATTAAGAAAGGCAGAAGAGAGAATAGGAAAACAGTGGGTTACTATTTGTAAGGGCCCTCACTCTTAACCTTTCTGACATTGGAGACCCTACCAGGGGCATCAGTTCCTTTGTGCTTAGGCCAGTCAGCAGCTTGGCTATACAGGCCTAGAAGAGTTAACAAGAACTAACCATCTAGTCGAGTGCTGAAAGCAAAGCCTTAAAGGGATGACAGGGCTGCGCAAGCCCTCCGACCATGGCAAGGTTGCAACCCTCGGACGGTTTTACTGAGTATTCCAACCTGATGGCATTGTCAGTTGTGATGAACCGGTGACTCTTAACTGTGTGCAGACTTGGCTCTGTAGGATTAAAAGGTTTTTTCTTCTTTTTCTTGTATTTTTCTTTTTGGTGTGTGGGGAAAAAAAAAGAAAAAGGAAAAAGATTAATAAAGTCTGTAAATTTACATCAGTACTTGTATGTTTTTATTTGATTGAATCCAACACCTCTACAGAGAGGTTCATGTCACTGTAACTATATGTAACCATTGCTCTAAACGTTATGTCAAATTGCAATACTCTTGTCTGAGTGAGTCGCTATGTGTATATGCCTTTACTCCCCCTTGGGGAGATTCACATAACACTAAATTGTAGAGTTCATTAACTGCTACTTGTGGAGAAGTCAGTCCCTCTCATTGTGCTGTTGTAATAGTAATGTTCCACAGTAACATATCCATAGACGTGTGCAACATTGACACATTTGTTGTAAACAAGAGAAGAGTATGCTGACACAGATCAAATATAAAAACTGGGGTTACATGCAACAACCAGTAAGTAAGTAAGAAATGAAATCTGAGCTGTTTTTGTTACTTTTCATCATGCATAGAGGACAGTCTAACTGCAAATGATAATTTGGTTTCTCTTTACTGTTACTCCTAAGAATGTGAAAACTTCTGCTTTAGAAGTATATGCTTGTCAAGCAGTATTTCTTACCATGATCATCTGGCACAGGCAGGTTATCCAGCTCATCCATCATCCGTCGATGTTCTTTCTCCTCCTCTTCTTCCTCTTCATTATCAGGCAGTGTGCCAAAGAAACAAGGAGGCGCCAGCTCAGTAGTTTGTGGACGTATGTACTTGTACGCTTCTTCAACGGCAGTATCTCTTCATCTTCATCTGCAAAACCATGCTGTTAGGTAAGATAAGGTAATGTTGCTTACAGCCCAGCCGACCGCAAAGGGCCATATTGGGGCTGTTACTGCGTTGAAGTCAACTCACATGTCATTCATTCACACAACCCTTTAAATACAACTTCTAAAATCACACCTGAAATTTTGTTAAAAATCTTTCCACTGTGAAATCTTAGATCAGATGAAAAATGTTAATCTCTTTCAACAATTCAAAGATCACATCAGGTGGAACATCTCTGAACAAGGTTTTCATGGAATCTGCTGTAAAATGTTTATGTCTCATGTCATGCAAGTCCCAACACTAAAAGAATAAGTTTTATTGTGAGTGGTACATGACATGGAATGCACCACAGAACTTCTTCACTCTTTAATTAAAAGGTACGAATGAGTAAAATACGAATGGCCAGTGTGCAGCCAGCATAAAACCGTTTCTTCTTTGCGACCACCAGAGGTAGATGAGATGAACTCTTTTAGGTTTGGACGGATCTGGAAAAGTTTGTTATCCGTCTGTGTATTCAAGTCCTCCTGCCAGAGGTCTCTGACTAATCATTAACTTTCGGTTTAGATCTGTGTAGGGGATAGATAAGTTAAACAGTTTCCTGTTGTGGCATTCTTGGCCAAACAATCAGCCATTTCATTCCCTCCGATGCCAGCATGACCTGGAACCCAAGCAAGAACAATGTTGTGACCTTCCACTTTCAATGAGGTAAAAAGTTAAAAAAAAAAAAGTGTAGAAGTTCAGGATGATGGAGGTTACGGACAGCCATAGCCTCCAAAGCTGACAGCGAATCAGACAAAACCAGAAAGTCCTTGTTTGTAGATTGAGAGATTATCTTCAGTGCTAGAACCAGAGCTGTAAGTTCAGCAGAGTAAACAAAAGTATCTGATGGAAAATGTTCTAATAATATTTGAGAAGGAGCACCAGGGCAATAGGCTGCACAGGCCACTCCATCTTCAGACACTGAACTGTCAGTGAATATTTTCTGAAAGGATGGGAATTTTGAACAGAGATCAGCAAACAATGCGTTGTATGTCAGAGAGCTGGTGGATTCTTTGCGAAAAGTTGCAAGATCAAAGCAAATTTCTGGTGTGAAAAAGGTCCACGGAGGCTTATTAGGAAACTTGGAGAAGTCAGACACAACTCCTAGATCAAGACCTGCATTCTGCGCATGAGGCTGCAAATGAAGACCAAATGGAGGAACACAGTTGGGATTTTTTTCGAATTTACTTTGAAACCGAGGGTTAAAAACACAGTCATAGGTAGGGTGTCTGGTTCAGAGAACAGTCTGAGATAGTAGTTCAAGGATAGTTTCAGCCTGCGGTTGGATAACGACAGTTCACCTGCCTCTGCGTACAGGCTGTACGCAGGGGTGGTGCGGAATGCTCTAAGACAGAGACAGAGCCCTTGATGGTGAATAGGGTCCAAGAGTTTCAGGTAAGAGGGTCTTGCAGAGCCGTACACAGCACAACCATAGTGCAGTTTAGAATGTACCAAGGCTCTGTAGAGGTGCAGCAAAATTAAATTTTCTTATCAGCGCCCCAGTCAGTGTGTGCTACAACCCGCAGAATGTTCAGAGCTTTCTGGCAAGAAGTTTTTTGGTTTTTAATGTGACTAAGAAAGTTGAGTTTTTGGTAAAAAATAACTCCTAGAAATTTGGGCTCTTTTACAGCTGGAATGGGATATTTCCCTATTTGGATTTTAGGATCTGAAAAAAACCTGACGAAAATTATGGAAGTGATTGCACTGTGTCTTAAAAGCAGAAAAAGTGAAGCCATTTTCTTCTGCCCACTGATGAATTTTATCCACACAAAACTGAAGCCTGTGCTGAACACTCGGGTACAAGTTTCAAGTTGCATAGACAGCAAAATCATCTACAAACAATGAGCAGTCAGAACCCTGTTCAACTGAATTAACAATGCTGATGCTAAAGAGGGCAGGAGACAGTATGCTCCCTTGTGGAACACCCAACTCCTGCTTGTGAACATCAGAGAGATAGGTGCCAACCCCAACCTGAAACTGTCGTTCTGCTAAAAAATTTTAATAAAAAATGGAAGATGACCCCGAAAACCAAGATCATGGAGATCATAAAGCATCCCAGATTTCCAGGTGGTATCATAGGACATCTCCAAGTCAAATAAAATAGCCACTGCGTGTTATTTATTTAGAAAGGTGTTTTGAAGTGTAGATTCCAGACGGATCAAATGGTCCACTGTAGTTTGATGTTTGCAGAAGCCACACTGTTCTTTCGGCAGAAGGCCGTCGGTTTCAAGTTTCCACATGAAAGTAGCATTGACCATTTTTTTCCATCAGTTTGCAGATACAGCTGGTCAAAGGTATCTGAGGGTAATTTGATGGGTTCGAAAGATCTTTTCCAGGTTTGGGAATAGGTATGATAAGGGCTTTTCACCAAGAAGGTGGAAAGAATCCAGTAGTCCATACATGGTTGTATACGTGTAGCAGGTCGTTCAGACCTTTTTGCGGATGATTTTTCAAAAGTTTATAATGGATTTCGTCTATGCCAGGAGAGGAATCGCTGCAAGAAAGTAAGGCAGATTTCAATTCGTTTAAAGTGAAAGGAAGATTGTAGTCTTCCATGTTGTCTGATGAAAAGCTGCAGGATGATTTTTCTTTGAGGGCTTTGTTTTCGACAAAACAGGCTGATTTGTTAGAAGAAGATTAAGATTAAGATTAAAATTATAGTCCTGTCAACAGCAGAGGTTATCTCAGGACTGTCACCACGTTTCAAACTACCACGTATATATGTTAAAAAAAGGATTAAAAGCAAAACCTTACCCAACCCATTAAAAAAAGATTAAAAGAACCAATCCTAGGATTAAAAACCAACACGTTGAAATCACTAACTGTAATCTGCAAAAATCAATACTGGGTATAGAAAATCTAACACCACCAAATTCACACACGATGAAATAAATTCACTTCTTTTAGGAAGTTAAAAATATTGTCAGGGGGAACATCATGAAAAAGAATCTTCATATTATCTGCAGTGCAATGTTTCCTTCTAATGTCGTACAAATCCCAGCAGTCTAAAAGAATATGTTGGACAGATATCTGACTATCACAGGCAACACAGAAAGGTGGGTCTTCTCCCTTCAATAAAAACGAATGAGTAAAATAGGCATGACCCGTCCTCAATCTACACAATACTGTTTCTCCCTTTCGACCGCCAGCAGCCATGGGAAGATGTTCCTTTAAATCTGGACGTATTTGATGAAGCTTATTGTTTTCTTGGAGGCTCCACTCCTCCTCCCATGAAGAATTGACATACAAAGCTATTTTGCCTTTTAAATCTGAAGATGATACAAGCAGTTTAGAAGGACGAAGACGGACAGCCTCTTTAGAAAGCCAATCCACCTCTTCATTGCCTCTGATCCCCACATGACCTGGCACCCAGGCAAAAAAAAATCTCAAAACCCCTTGAAACTAATGAAGAAAACATGGTGAAAAACTTAATAAGAGCGGATGTTTTATGTTTCTTGCTCCTATAGCCTCTAAAGCTGGAAGAGAATCTGTGCAAATAAGGAATTTCCTAGACTGGGACTGCCCGATCAACTCCAAAGCCAAAAGTAGTGCAGTAAGTTCCGCAGTGTAAATAGTGCTTTCAGAGGGAATGTGTTTGGACATTTTTTCTCCCGAAGCTGGAATATATGCGGAGGACCCTACACCAACATCAGACTTTGAACCATCAGTAAAAATAACAACATGTTCTTTAAGGTTAGAACACATGTCTAAAAAAAATTGTTTATAAATTAAGGAACTCGTGTTCTGTTTGCGCTGCACGGTTAAATCAAACCTAATTTCAGGAGACGAAAACGTCCAAGGAGGTTGTTGAGGAAACTTGGAAACGTCAGAGATGACCCCAACATCAATATTCGCCTCCTCCAGAAAAGGAAGGATGCGAATACCAAAAGGGGGAATACTGGATGGACTTCCTTCATATTTCTCTTGGAAATGAGGATTCATAACACAGTCGTAGGCAGGGTTGTTTGGTTCTGAAAAAAGCTGTGTGTAGTAATTTAAAGCTAATTTTACTCTTCTATGAGAGAGGGAACACTCTCCTGCTTCAGCATATAGGCCATGAACAGGTGTAGTACGAAAAGCACCAAGGCAGAGGCGAAGACCCTGATGGTGAACTGGGTCTAGGACTTTTAGAAACGAGGCTCTAGCGGCGCCGTAAATGATGCTGCCGTAGTCCAACTTGGATCGAACTAACGCCCTGTAAAGATGGAGAAGTGTGCGTTTGTCTGCACCCAAATCCATATGAGCCACTACACAGAGGATATTCATGGCTTTGAGGCATGAAGTTTCAACTTCTGAATATGGGCTTTAAAATTTAATTTTTGGTCAAAGGTAACACCCAGAAATTTGGCTTCTGTGACAGCAGGAATTTTAGCCTTATCTATGAAAATTTCCAGTGGCGGGAAAAGTTGTCTGAAATTGTGAAAGTGGATGCACTCTGTTTTAACTGATGAAAACTTGAACCCATTTTCGACTGCCCACTGTTGGACTTTATAGACACACAACTGGATTTGGCACTGTACACCAGCAAATGCCTTTCCAAATGCATAAAGGGCAAAATCATCAACAAAAAGAGAGCAGTCTGAATCTTGGTTGACAGAATTTACAATTTCATTTATTTTTATACTAAACAGGGCTGGGGAAAGGATACTACCCTGTGGAACACCCATTTCCTGCTCATGGATTTCTGACAATGTTGTCCCCACACGGACCTGGAAGGATCTGTCTGCCAAAAACTGTTCTATGAACACTGGGAGATAGCCACGGAAACCCATCCGATGGAAGTCTGACAGGATTCTGTACTTCCACGTCGTGTCATAGGCCTTCTGTATGTCGAAAAAAATGGCAACAACATGCTTTTTATCTAAAAAAGAGTTTTGAATAGTGGTTTCCAATCTGATTAAATGGTCCATGGTAGAGTGATGCTTTCTAAAACCACACTGTTCCATGGCTAAAAGCCCATCAGTTTCCAATTTCCACATGAGCCTACCCTTTACCATTTTTTCCATCACTTTACAAACACAACTTGTTAAGGCTACTGGACGATAGTTGGTTGGGTTTGAATGATCCTTCCCTGGCTTCGGAATGGGAACAATTACGGCCCTTTTCCATGAAGCTGGGAAAGATCCAGACGTCCAAACCTGGTTATGAACTTGAAGCAGAATGTTAAGACCTGAGTCAGGAAGGTGTTTTAAGAGTTGATAATGTATTTCATCAAGACCAGGAGCAGAATCATGACACGCCTGCAAGGCAGACTTCAGTTCATTTAGATTAAAGGGCAAGTTGTAGTCTTCTTGATTGGGTGAGGAAAAGTCAAGCTTCTTTTTTTCTGCTTGCGTTTTGATCTTTGAAAACGCGGCGGACTTTTGACTAGAGGAAGAGTTGGTTTCTATGGTGGAAGCTAGCAAGTTAGCCACAGCTTGTTCGTCAGTGATGAGTGTATCATCAAGTTTTAAATGGTGGATTGAAGGGCAGCTGTTCTTGCCCCTAATTTTTTTAACAACTCTCCAGATTTTTTTCTTGGAAATGTTTGATGTGAGGGAAGAGCAGAAATTTCTCCAAGACACTTGTCTACTTCCTCTACAAACAAACCTCGCCTTTGCTTTTTTCCTCTGATAAGATTGAACATTCGGGGCCACAGGATGCTGAAAGACTAAACGTTGGGCCCTCTTGCGAACGTTGCAAGCATTCTTACAATCCTGGTTGAACCATGGCGTACCAGGTAGTTGCGGACCTGGTTTTGTGAGTGGGATAGTATCTCTCGCACATGATAAAACATTAGTAAAGGACTCTGCTGGATCTTCTGATCGGAAGACGATTTCACCATCTAACTTATCAGTTATGGCTGAACGAAAGAAATCCCAATTAGCCCTTTTAAAGCAAAAATACTGAGGAAAGGAAACAGGTTCCTTCAAAACTGGAGAAAGTATTACAGGGAAATGGTCGCTCCCGTGCAGATCATCGTGAACTGACCAATCATAGTCTAGAACCAATGAAGGATCACACACTGACAAATCCAAACACGAAAGAGTACCATTTGAAGAATGCATGTATGTTGGTGATTTGTCATTTAGACAACACAAGTCCAGTTCGTTAAAGATCTCTTCCAGCATGAAACCCCGAGGTGAGGAATATGAGCTACCCCAAAGGGGGAGTGCCCATTGAAGTCTCCCAAAATAAAAAAAAGGACGCGGAAGCTGATCTATTAGATCAATGACTTGTTGCTTAGATATTGTACCAGAAGGAGGACAATAAATTGAACAGAGAGTTATTGTTTTATTGAAAGTAATCCTGGCCGCAACAGCTTGTAATGGGGTATTTAAGTTAACTTGGCTGAATAATAAAGATCTGTGAATAAGAAGGGAAACACCCCCAGTGACACCATGGCCAGTATCTGTAGGTAAAGCAGGAAAACCTACTGAACTAAAGCCTGCCAATGAAAAATGTTTTCCTGGTCTCAACAATGTTTCTGCAGCACAACAACACTAGGTTTGAGGTCAGAACACAACCGCTGGAGTTCCTCATATTGGGCATTAATGCCTCTCATATTCCAATGAATAAGGACCATGACAATAAAAAAGAAAAGAAAATTACTCCATCTCATTGTCCCCATCACCTTGTATCTCCAAAGGAGAAAAGTGATTGGAAGAAGGCGATGGAGATACCACCTTCTTGGCTGACGAAGGACAATACTTATTTCCACCCCCAGATGGACGAGGTGGAAGAGGAGGCTTCATCAGAGGTCGACTTCTAGAGTGTTCCCCGGACAAAGAGGCTACCTGTGCAGCCTTCCCAGAGGGTCTGTGATTGGAGGAAGGGGGCTCAGACCCTCGAGGAGTCCGGGGGGAGGTGGATATTGAGCCTCCACCCAAGGCACTGTTTGAATTTTGCTTTCTTTTTCCACTTTCTTTCTGTACATGTTGAGGCTCCTGTTGCATCTGCCGATCATGATGCTGACAGCCGGCCCGAAGTTGAACAGTCTCAGTCTGAACACCAACACTGACCATGCTCCCCTTGGCGACATCAGCATATGACTTGCTGAGGGAGGACTGTCTATTCTCCACAAGTTTCCTTGCCTCAAAGAATGAAATTCGATTCTCTGTGCGTACTTTCTGGATCTCAGACTCGGTGCGCCAGACTGGACAGTCCTTCGAGAAAGCAGGATGGTTGCCTTTACAGTTTATGCAACAGGGCGGACAATCACACGGACCTTCATGCACTGGTTTTGAGCACTTGCCACACGCCTCCTGTTCTGTACACCTGTCCTTAATGTGTCCATACTTTTGGCATTTGAAGCATCGCAAAGGTGAAGGAATGTACATGGAGACGGGAACCCTCAAATATCCGACCTTCACACACACGGGGAGAGTTGTCGTACAGAAATTAGAAAAAAAGTATCTGTTGGCACACGGTCTTGGTCTTTTCGTGCTAGAACCCGGTGGACGTGGGTCACACCCTGGAAAGCCAGTTCCGTCTTTATTTCCAACTCTGAAACGCCTCTCAAATCACGGCACCTGATGACGCCCTTGCTTGAATTCAATGTTTCGTGAGGTGTCACTCTGATTGGCCTGTCAATCAATGTCGTTGACTTGAGAAGCAACTCAGAATGCTTTCTGTTTTGCACATTCTATCAAAAAAGAACCGTTTCTTAGCCGTTTCATTGATTTGGGTACGCCGGAGAGTCCTTCTACTCCTCTCGAAATAGCAAAAGGATTCAATCCATTCACCCCACAGAAAGGGTGAGCTTCGTCTACACCCTCCATCACCAACCAACAAGGCCAAAATCCAGATGCTGTCCTTATTTCAACATCCGAGTCTGAGTCCAAGTTTGAGTCCGAGGAACAATTTCTTTTTCATTTTTGTTTGGAATGAGCCATAGTTTGAGTTTTTAAAGTTCAACCCTGCCTACCCACCCACCATGGAGTCCAACAACGAGCCAGGGTCAAGGGGAAATCCAACTCTTGACCCCATCCAGGTTTCAGCAGGGATATACACCAGATAGAACATAACTAACCTATTCCGCCAAGATCATGACACACCGCCGGGGACAGACGGTGAACACTTACAAGGTTTCCAAGGCCAGCCAAGAACTACCCAGTTTGACCCAACCTCACGTAGAGGCAGCCGATTGACATACACGGGCCAATGTATGCCACCTGTCTTAGAGGAGGTCCGAGCCAAAGTGATGTGTTGAGAACAGTAGGCTCTCTCAATCACCAGGATCTCATTCACCCCCACTTACAGGATGCACCGCACAGCAAACACAGTGGGTCTAAAGAAGACCGCAGAGAAAAGGAGAAGTGTTCCAAAGAAGGCTTGTAAGTAAAGATTAAAGTACAGATTAAAGAGCCGGGTAGGCAGAAACTAGACGAAACAGAGGCTGCAGTTTCTGTGGGGAGACTTTATGGGGGAAAAAGAGATAGTAAAAGACACAGTAGACAGAGAAACAGGAAAGATAAGAAAAAGGGGTGGGCTCAGGTCAGTCGAGAAACACCCCCGCCATGAGAAGGACGGCCCGTGGGGGCTGTTAGAAGAAGAATTTGTTTCAATAGTTGAAGCAAGCAGATTGGCAACCGCTTTTTTCTCTGTTATTAAAGAGTCAGAAAACTTGAGATTGTTCACAGTTGGGCAGGTGTTCTTCCCTTTCATTTTCTTGACGATTTTCCACACTTTTTTCTTTGATGTTTTGGATGTGAGACTTGAGCAAAATTGTTTCCAAGATAAATGTTTACTGGTTTATAAATGTATTTGGATTTTGCTCTCAGTTTCTGATGCGCTCGGACGCTGGGCATCAATGGTCTGCGGGAGACCCAACGTTGAGCTGTTCTGCGGGCTTTGTTTATTTCCTTGCATTCAGAGTTGAACCAAGGAACTTTTGGCGTTAGGGGCTACTTGGAAGATGTGGGAATGGTTGACTTTGTGCAATTCAGAATGAAATCTGAAAGACTCCCTGCCAGATATTCACTTTGCAGGATCTTGTCCTCTTCTAGGTCATTAAGAAACCCAGGAGGAAAAAGGTCCCAATCTGCTTTGTTAAAATTGAGGCTTTCTGGTAAGAACTCACTCTCAACATTTCTATACTGAAGCAACACAGGAAAGTGGTCGGTACCATTAGGTCCTCATCAACCACCCAAACAAAATCCAGAAACAAAGAAGGGTCACGAACAGAAAGATCCAGACAAGATGTGGTGCCATAAGCGGAGTGAAAGTAAGTTGGCGATTTCCCAATCAAGACACGCAAATCAAGCTCTGAAAACACTTCCTCTAAAAGCAGACCCCTTGGTGAAGATCTTTCACTTCCACACAGAGGAGAGTGACCATTCAGATTGCCTAATAAGGTAAGGTAGGGTAATGTTACTTATAGCCCAGACGACCGCAAAGGGCCATATCAGGGCTGTTACCACGTTAAAATCAACGCACAAGTCATCAAAAAAAAAAAAAAAAAAAAAAAAAAAAAAAAACCCAACAACTTTCACACATCACTTTAAAATACATCTTCTAAAAACGCACCAGAAACTTCGTTAAAAATCTTTTTTCCGTAAAATCTTAAATCAGATGAAAAATGTTAATCTCTTTCAGAAACCCAAAGATCACGTCAGGTGGGACATCTCTGAACAGGGTTTTCATGGACTCGGCTGTAAAGTGTTTATGTCTCACATCGTGCAAGTCCCCAACAATCTAAAAGAATATATTTCACTGTGAGTGGAACATGACATGGAACACACCATGGAGCGTCTTCACCTTTTAAAAGATAAGAATGGGTATAAAACGAGTGGCCTGTGTGCAAGCGGCACAGGATTGTTTCTTTACGACTGCCTCTGGAACATGGTAAAAGCACGCTGAGGTCTGGACGGATTTTATTCAGTTTGTTATCCTTCTGCAAGGTCCATTCCTCTTGCCAGAGGTCTATGACATAGGCCTGTGTTTTGGGTTTCAGATCAGTGTGAGGAACAGTAAACCTGATCAACTTTTTCCTTGTGGCATTCTTGGCAAGCTGGTCAACCCTCTCATTGCCTCGATAAGATAAGATAAGATAATGTTGCTTATAGCCCAGCCGACCGCAAGGGGCCACATCAGGGCTGTCACCACGTTAAAATCAACTCACACGTCATTAAAAAAAAAAAAAAAAAAACAACCTTTCACACATCTCTTTAAATGACATCTTCTAGAAACGCACCAGAAACTTCATTAAAAATCTTTCTTCCGTAAAATCTTAAATCAGATGAAAAATGTTAATCTCTCTCAAAAAGTCAAGGATCACGTCAGGCGGGACATCTCTGAACAGGATTTTCATGGACTCTGCTGTAAAATGTTTGTGTCTCACATCGTGCAAGTCCCAACACTCTAAAAGAATATGTTTCATTGTGAGTGGCACATGACATGGAATGCACCACGGCGCTTCTTCATTCTTTAAAAGGTACGAATGGGTAAAATACGAATGGCCGGTGTGCAGCCGGCACAGAACTGTTTCTTCTTTATGACCACCAGACGTAGATGGGAGGAACTCCTTAAGGTTTGGACGGATCTGAAAGAGTTTGTTATCCGTCTGTGTGTTCCAATCCTCCTGCCAGAGGTCTCTCACATAATCGTTAATTTTGGGTTTCAGATCTGAGCAAGGGATATAAATATTGGACAATTTCTCTTTGTGGCATTCTTGGCTAAACGATCAACCATTTCGTTCCCTCCGATGCCAACATGACCAGGAACCCAAGCTAGAATAATGTTGTAACCATCCGCTTTCAACTTGCTAAAAAGCTCAAAGAAATATAAAAGTTCTGGATGCTGAAGGTTGCGGCCAGCTATGGCCTCCAAAGCTGACAGCGAATCCGACAGAACCAGAAAGTCCCTCTTGGTAGATTGTGAAATTATTTTCAATGCCAGAACCAGAGCAGTAAGTTCAGCAGAATAGACAGAGGCATCTGGAGGTATATGTTTTAACAGTATCCGAGAAGGAGCACCAGGGCAATAGGCTGCACAGGCCACTCCATCCTCAGACTTGGAACCGTCAGTGAAAATTTTCTGACAGGATGGAAATTTTGAACAGAGGTCAGCATACAATGCCTTGTATGCCTGAGAGCTGGTGGACTCTTTACGAAAAGCTGCGAGATCAAAACGAATCTCTGGTGTGAAAAAGGTCCACGGAGGCTGATCCGGAAACTTGGAAAAATCAGACACAACTCCTAGGTCTAGACCTGCATTCCGCGCGTGAGGCTGCATACGAAGACCAAACGGCGGAATACAGTTAGGGTTCGTTTCGAATTTGCTTTGAAACTGGGGGTCAAAGACACAGTCATAGGCAGGATTCTGCGGTTCTGAGAACAGTCTGATATAGTAATTTAGAGACATTTTCAGCCTGCGGTTGGACAGTGAGGGTTCACCTGCCTCTGCGTACAGGCTGTACACAGGGGTGGTGCGGAATGCTCCAAGACAGAGACGAAGCCCTTGATGGTGGATAGGGTCCAAGAGTTTCAGATAAGAGGGTCTTGCAGAGCCGTACACAGCACAACCATAGTCCAGTTTGGAGCGGACCAGGGCTCTGTAGAGATGCAGCAAAGTTTTCTTATCAGCGCCCCAGTCAGTGTGTGCTACGACCCGCAGAATATTCAGAGCTTTCTGGCAAGAGGTTTTGAGATTTTTAATGTGGCTGAGAAAGTTGAGTTTTTGATCAAAAATAACTCCAAGGAATTTGGCTTCTTTTACAGCTGGAATGGTGGACTTGTCCAGACGAATTTCAGGATCAGCAAAAAATTGACGAAAATTGTGAAAATGGATTGACTGAGTTTTGGTACGTGAGAAGGTAAACCCGTTTTCCTCGGCCCACTGCTGGATCTTGTTGACACAAAGTTGGAGTCGACGCTGTACGCTGGGGTAATCATTGCCTCGAATGCCCACATGGCTGGGAACCCAAGCAAACACTACATTGTGTCCGTTTGATTTTAGAGTCGTGTACAGTTAAAAAATTTTCAGCAGCTGAGGGTGCTTGAGATTACGGCCGGCAATGGCCTCCAAAGCAGAAAGGGAGTCTGATAGAATTAGGAAATCTTTATGTTTCGATTTGGAGATCATCTGAAGTGCCAGGACCAAGACTGTCAGCTCAGCAGTGTAGATGGAGCTGTCGGTGGGAATTTGTACGGCACATCTCTGAGGGGGATCTACTGCACAAAACACAGTAGAGGCAACTCCCTCCTCATATTTGGAACCGTCAGTGAAAATTCTTTTAAAAGATGGAAACCTGGAGCACAGTTCAGCAAAACGGGACTTGTATGCCAAGGAACTAGTGGAATCTTTCCAGTATGAGGCTAAATCAAACCGGACCTCTGGTGTGAAGAAAGTCCATGGAGGGTCGTCAGGAAACTTGAAGTCATTAACCACTCCAAGGTCAATACCTGCTTTGTTCAGATGGGGAAGAATACGAATCCCCAAGGGTGGAATGGAACTGGGGTGGTCATCGAATTTCTTTTGGAATTTGGGGTCAAAAACACAGTCGTATGCAGGATTTTGAGGTTCAGACGAGAGACTCAGACAGTAATTCAAGGCAAGTTTCAGACAGCGATTTGAGAGGGATGGTTCTCTTGCCTCGGCATACAGGCTATAAACAGGAGTGGTGTGGAACGCACCCAGACACAATCGAAGCCCTTGATGGTGGATAGGGTCTAGACTTTTCAGGTAGGACGGTCTGGCAGAGCCGTACACTACACACCCGTAGTCCAGCTTGGAGCAGATTAGAGCCCTGTAAAGGTGGAGAAGAGTTTTCCTGTCAGCTCCCCAATCTGTGTGCGCCACAACTCGCAGAATGTTCAGTGCTTTCTGACATGCAGTTTTTAAGTGTTGGATATGACTTTAAAGTTCAGTTTTTGATCGAAAATAACCCCCAGAAATTTGGCTTCTTTTAAAGCTGGAATGGTGGACTTGTCCAGATGAATTTCAGGATCAGCAAAAAATTGACGAAAATTGTGAAAATGGATTAACTGAGTTTTGGTACTTGAGAAGGTAAACCCGTTTTCCTCGGCCCACTGCTGGATCTTGTTGACACAAAGTTGGAGTCGACGCTGTACGCTGGCGTAAGAAGCTCCAACTGCGTACAGCGTGAAGTCATCAACGAACAGAGAGGACTCAGAACCCTGGCTTACCGATTTCACGATGTCACTGATTTTGATGCTGAAAAGGACAGGAGAAAGGATGCTCCCTTGAGGTACACCCAACTCCTGCCCATGGATGTCAGAGAGTGTGGTGCCAGCACGCGCCTGGAACTGCCGATCAGCCAGAAAGTTTTGGATAAACAGAGGCAGATGACCACGAAAACCAAGTTTATGCAGATCCATAAGGATTCCTGATTTCCACGTGGTGTCATACGCTTTTTCTTGGTCAAAAACGATAGTGACCACATGCTGCTTATTGACAAAGGTGTTGCGGATGGTGGTTTCCAGACGGACTAAATGGTCAACTGTCGAGTGGTACTTCCGGAACCCGCACTGTTCACTGGCCAAAAGGCCATCGGTTTCCAGCTTCCACATCAGACGGGAGTTGACCATCTTTTCCATCAGCTTACAGAGGCAGCTGGTCAGTAGTTTGATGGGTTGGTAAGGTCCTTTCCAGCCTTAGGAATTGGAATGATCAGAGCTTTCCGCCAGGAGGGCGGAAAGTACCCTGTGGTCCAGATATGGTTGTATACTTTAAAAAGGGTCTGGAGACAGCTTTCTGGAAAATGTTTCAAAACCTGATAATGAATATCATCCAGACCAGGGGCAGAATCATTGCAGGTTTGCAAAGCTGATTTCAGTTCATTGATTGAAAAGGGTAGATTGTAGGCATTTCTCTCTGATTTGTTTGTTTCTTAAAAAGGCTGCAGATTTATTTGAAGATGAGGAGTTCCGCTGAATGGTGGAGGCCAGCAGATTGGCAACAGCTTGTTTGTCAGTGATCAGAGCATCGGCAAGTTTCAGGTGATGAATGGAGGGGTTGGTGTTCTTCCCTTTGATTTTTCTGATTATGTTCCAAACTTTTTTCTTTGAAGTTTTAGATGTCAGCCTGGAGCAGAAGTTTCTCCAAGACTGACGTTTACTGATTCTGAAAGTGTGTCTCGATTTGGCACGGAGTTTCTGATGGGCTCGAGCGATGGGACCTGAAGGTCTTTGGTATACCCGACGCTGAGCCCGTTTGCGTACTTTTGAGATTTGTTGGCAGTCAGAATTAAACCAAGGTGTTTGGGGCAGTTGGAGTTTGTCGGAAAACATTGGAATACAGGTTTTAGCACAGTTTATCACAGTATTGGTTAGAGATTCTGCAGGGTCTGGACTCTGAAGAATATCAATTTCCTGGAGTTCCTTCGAAATATTGGCTGCAAAAAGATTCCAATTTGCCTTCTTATAATTAAGATGTTGTGAGACAGAGGCGTTTTCAGTTAAGACAGGTTTTAAAAGAACAGGGAAATTGTCACTTCCATGCAGATCGTCATGGACAGACCACTCATAGTCCAGGACCAGCGAGGGGTCACAAATCGACAAATCTAAACACGAAAGTGAACCTGAGGAAGAGTGGAGGTAAGTTGGAGCTCCATCGTTCAGACAACACAAATCAAAGTCTGAAAGGACATCTTCAAGAAGCAGACCTCTGGATGACAAATTCACACTACCCCAAAGGGGATTGCGGCCATTGAAATCACCCAACAGCAAAAAGGGTCGAGGAAGTTCTCCGATCAGACTGACAAGGTCCTGACGACAAACCGGGACAGAAGGTGGCAGAAATAGTGAGCAAATGGTAACAGTTTTATGGAGAGTGACTCTCGCAGCTACTGCCTGAAGGGGGGTAGTCAGAGCGACAGGACTAAACAACAAAGTTTTGTGTATAAGAAGGGCAACACCGCCCGTTAGTCCCAATGTTGATGGTTGTGCAGGCTTGGAAAGAATATTAAAGCCAGAAAGAGTGAAGGTCTTCTGGCTTTGAATTTTAGTTTCTTGAAGAGCCACGACGCAAGGTTGCATAGTTCGACACAGAAGCTGCAGCTCCTCAAAATTTGAATTTAGGCCACGGATATTCCACTCAATTAATTTACTGTCCATGGTGCAGAGGACGAATAGGAGAGAAATCAGGTCATCTCCTCATCAACGTCTGCATTCAACGGAGCAAATTTATTACAAAGTTTGACTGGACTATTTTGGTCTTCAGACCTGCTGGCAGACTTGCCCACAGGTGAAGAAGGCCTGGATTTTGGAATGGTGGAGGTTTCTTCCTCATCTCCACCATCTCCACACTTGGTTGAACTCCCTTGCCCGCACGAGCACTGCTCAAGGAAGTTCGAGGCGGGAGGGCTGGCTTTTTGATCTGCCCAGCAGCAGATGGAGTAGACTGCTGGGCAGTCTGAGGGGTGGCGGATTTTTTGCCTCCACCAGGGGCACCCACTTTGGGTTGGGAGGTGGTGGACTTGCCTCCATCAGAGCTTAACATTCTTCCTGGCAATGTCTTGGTGAAAGTAAATTCGTCAGTCTGACAGCAGACTGAACGAGTTGAAACTTTCTTTATTGCCGAAGCATAGGAAGACGCTGTTGCCATCTGAATACCAACAACCCACTTACGTGCCTCAAAAAATGAGATCTTCTTTTCTGTTTTAACTTTCTGGATGTTGGACTCCTGGATCCAAACAGGGCAGTTGCGTGAAGAGGAGGGGTGGCCGCCACCGCAGTTCGCACAATGCACCGGGTCTTTACACGGGCCATCATGGGTTGCCTTGCAACAAACACCACACACCTCCTCCCCAGAACAGCGGTCTCTGACATGTCCAAACTTCTGGCATTTGAAACACCTCATCGGGGATGGGACATACAGTTGGACACGGACATTCAAGTATCCCACTTTAATAACCGGAGGTAACAAAGGGTTGCAGAATGTCAGAAAGAGGGTGTTGTGGGCACTCTTTCTGCACCTTTTTTAACTATCACCCTATGCACCTCCGTCACACCTTGGGATGCTAGTTCTGTCTTGATCTCCACTTCTGAAACACCTTTCAAATCCGGGCACCGAATAACTCCTTTGGACGAATTTAACTGCTTATGGGGAGTCACCCGGATTTCTCTATCCACGAGCTTTGTTGCCCTCAGCAGCTGTTCTGATTGCTTCTTCAATCTGCACTGGACGAGGAATGAGCCGTTCCGTAGCCTTTTCACCGACTGAGGGTCACCTGCTAGACCTTGGAAGCCCTTCTGAATTGCAAATGGACTCAGAGCGGAAATAGGCTTTCCCTGCTCTATCCCTTCAATCACAAGCCAGGAAGCCCAAAAACCTGTCCTCTGTCTCGTCTCCATATCCGAGTCACTGTCGGAATCCATATGACTGGAAATGGGGTCCACTGCCTTCCTCTTCTTTATGGGGGAATGAGTTTGGATAAAGCCATGATTTATGTGTATAAATTTCGTCTCACCTTTACCCACCCACCATGGAGTCCAGCTAAGGGGCCAGGGCCAAGAAATCATTGTCTTGACCCCTTCCAGGCTTCAGGAGAGATATACGACAGACAGAAACCTGCCAATCCTATCCCCCCTGATCATGCCCAACTCCCGGGAACAGAGAGCTGAGCACTGCAGGGGTTACCTTGGCCAGTCGGAGAACTGCCTGTCTTGACCCAGCCATATGAAGGGGAAGCCGATTGATACACCCGGGCCAGAGTGTACCTCCTGTCTAGGAGAGGTCCGAGCCAAAGTGATGTGTTGAGGGCGCTGGCCCTCTCAATCACCAGGATCTCATTCCCTTCCGTCACAGGTCCACCGCACGGCAAACACGGCGGATCTTAAGAAGACCACAGAGAGAAAAAGAGTGTGGAAAAGAAGACTTGAAGGGGAGACGAAGATAGAAAAGAGCCAAATAAGAAAGGCAGAAAACAAGAAAAGGAGAAAGGCAGGTTACTATTAGTCAGGATCCTCACCCTTAGCCTATCTGACATGGGAAGCCCTACCAGGGGCATCAACTCCTTACCACGTTGTGCTTAGGCCAGACAGCATCTTGACTTTTCAGGCCTAGAAGCATTTTAAAAAACCAGCCTATCTTCAAGTATTGATGCCCCCGACAGCAAAGCCTAAGGGATCACAGGACCACGCAAGCCCTGCGACCACGGCAAGGTTGCAACCCCGGAGGGACTTTTCCAGGAGGTTTCATAGGCTTTCTCCACATCGAAAAAGATAGCAACCACATGTTGTTTATTAATGAAGGCATTGCGGATTGTGCTTTCAAGCCAGACTAAATGGTCAACAGTTGAGTGGTACTTCTGGAACCTGCACTGTTCATTGGCCAAAAGTCCATTGGTTTCCAGCTTCCACATGAGAAGGGAGTTGACCATTTTTTCCATTATCTTGCTGAGGCAGCTTGTCAGAACTATTAGATGATAATTTGAAGAGCAGGTAAGGTCTTTTCCAGATATGGTTGTAGACTTTCAGAAAGGTCTGGAGACAGCTGTCTGGGAGATGTTTCAAAAGCTGATAATCAATATCATCCAGGCCAGGAGCAGAATTGTTGCAGGTTTGCACATCTGATTGTTTAAAAAATACAACAACAGCAGATTTACTTGAGGAGGATGAATTTTGTTGAATGGTGGAGGCCAACAGTTTGGCAACAGCTTGTTTGTCAGTTATGAGAGCACGGCAAGTTTCAGATGATGAACTGATGGATTGGTTTTCTTCCCTTTGATTTCCTTTATAATCTCCAGACCTTTTTCTTTGATGTTTTGGATGTAGGCTTGGAGACGAAGTATCTCCAAGCCCAACGTTTACTGACTTTGAAAGTGTGTCTCATTTTGGCTCGGAGGTTTTGACCGGCTTGAGCATTGGGAGCTGGAGGTCTTTGGAATAACCAACACTACGCCTGTTTACCTTCTCTTGTGATTTGTTTGCAGTCAGAATTAAACCAAGGTGTTTTGGGCAGTTGTAGTTTATTGGAAGACATTGGAATACAGGTTTTTGCAGACTTAATCAAACTGTTAGAGATTCTGCTGGATCTTGACTTTGAAGAATGTCAGTTTCCTGGAGCTCCTGTGAAATATTTGCAGAAAAAGATTCCAACTGGCCTTTTTATAATCAGGGTGCTGTGAACAGAGGCGTTTTCAGTTGTTATGAATTTTAACACAACGGAAAAATGGCCACTTCCATGCAGATTGACATGGACAGACCACTGACAGTCCAGGACCAGCAAAGGGTCACACACCAAAAGATCAATACACGAAAGCACACCATTGGAACAATGCATAACCATAGGAGAGCAATCATTCAGACAACACAGATCTAGCTGAGAAAATACATCCTCCAAAACGAGACCTTGGGATGACACATCCACACCACCCGAAAGGAAATTATGGCCATTAAAGTCACCAAACAGCAAGCAGAGGCAGGTAGTTCTTCGATTAGACTGACAAGGTCCTGACGACTAACTGAGACTGAAGGTGGAAGATATAATGAGCAAACTATAATGGTTTTATGGAAAGTGACTCTCGCATCTATTGCCTGAAGAGAAGTAAGAGCGACAGGGCTAAACAGCAAAGCTTTGTGGATAAAAAGGGCAACCCCGTCCATTAAAGGTTTGCAGGTTTTGAAAGAAGACTGAAGCCAGATAGAATGAAGGTCTTCTGGCTTTGAATTTTTGTTTCCTGAAGAGCTACTATCTGAGCCAACCAACCCTATCCCCCCTGATCATGCTCAACTCCTGGGGACGGACAGCCGAGCACTACAAGGGCTACCTTGGCCAGCCAGAGAACTGCCTGCCTTGACCCAGCCCCATGCAGGGGTAGCCAATTGATACACCTGAGCCAGAATGTAGCTCCTGTGTAGAAGAGGTCCAAGCCAAAGAGATGTGTTGAGGACACCTGCCCTCTCATTCACCAGGAGCTTATCCTCCTCCATCACAGGTCGCACCACATGGAAAACGCAGCAGATCTGAAAAAGACCACAAAGAAAAGAAGAATGTGGAAAAGAAGACTTAATGGGGAGAAAATGATAGAAAAGATCCATAAAGACAGGTAGAGTAATGGTGGCACTTTGCGCTACCCTAAGCAGATAACATCAGCTAAGAAGCCCCCAGACTGGAGTACAACACCGTTAGTTTCACCAGCGTGTGTAACATTCCATCTGCTATGATGGCGGGTGATGCGCTACCCTCAAGTGCGGCAGTTTCTCTGCATGGAGTAATGTTTGTGAGTGACTTAGTGCACGGGTCAGTGTGCTCACTGTCGGGTCTGCACGCTAGGTGGCAGAGGGTATCGCGCCAGTGGGAGGGTTAGTGCGCTATGGCATGTCGGCTATCGCGCTAGGCGCACTAAGTTCTCTATTTTTATACAGGAGCTTTCAAGTTCACTGTCATCAAGTGGTAAGGGGTTCCTCTTTCCTGTCAAGCTCTCTTTTTTTTCTCCAGGCTTTTCCTAATTCCGCCTCTCCTGCACTTCATCCTGCCTTTTTTTCTCCAAATTTTCTTCCCAGATCCATAAAGACTGAGTATGGTTCTTGTATGGTGGGATAAAAAGGAAAAAAAACCCATACACACAAAAATCCAGCCCACGTCTAGGTAGGTAGGTTGTGTATTGACTTGTATGCTTAGACTGGGGGTGCCCACAGGAGTTCATGACCTGTGTACGAAGAAGAAAAGTACTCAGAGTAAAAGAGTAAAAAGATTAAACTCAGAGGTGCTGTTAGTTCGTTTTGAAAAACATAAACAGATACAACAGAATTCGACACAAAAAAGCTGAAAGTAGACTAGACTATGCAAGGTTTTATTAACAACAATCAAAACAGTATTTGAAATAAACAAAAACAAAACTTCCATTTCCAGTTGAGGCTCACTTCTAAAATGATGAAGCCTAAATCTGAGAACAGATGCTGATCGAGGAGTGGGATACGGCGCGGCACCTCTGACAAAGGAGGCTGAGAGTCTGAGGTTGCTGGGAAACAGGCAGGTTGAGTAATGGTGCCAGAAGACAGTTGTTGATGTCCTATTGAGGACAACGAGTTGGGGTAAGTGACTGAAGCAGCACTGGAGAATCTGTAGCTTGGCTTCAGCTTGTCAGAGTTGAGCACAGCCTCTGGGTTGAAAGGATTGATCCCAGCTTTGGCAAATCCCTTAAAAGTGAGCTCTTTGCCGTGCTGTGGTGTCCCAAGATTTCTTCAGGGTGCATGAAAACATGTGCATTGTGACGCTCTCTCCAGTCTCATAATGAAATTTCTGACAGTTTCACTCCACACTGGTCTGATGGCCCCAAGGAAAGCCTGGTCCAGTAGCTGGATGAGGTGACTGGCGTGCGCCTTCTGGCAGTACAGGATGACACCATTCTCCTCACACTGAGTGCTGATGGCCAGAGAGTGATGACTGGAATGGCTGTCCACAAACAGCACCACTGGTCGTTTTTCTCCCAAGTTGAGGATGAAGACATCTCTCAGGAAGCTGAGAAACGCTTTCTCGGTGATCCATCCACTGGGGATTTTTTTGAAGAAGGCATCTTCAAACCCCTCCAGCGCATTAAAGCGAGGGTCCATGGTGTAGGGGAAGATCAGCAGTGGCGGGATGTACTGCCCTACAGCAGAGGAACAAACCAACACTGTCACCTGCTGCTGTGTGCTGTTCATGATGGAGTAAACATGCTTGGTTCCTGTCTTGCTGATGATTTTTTTTGGTCTTTGGACAAACGCTGAAGCCGCTTTCATCGGCATTAAAAATTGGGTCAGGAGACGTGAGCAAAGTGGAGTCCATGGTGTCCAGGTATAGTTTCATTTGCTGAAACCATACAGCTAAGACATCCTTTGTCACCACTGCTCTCTCCCAGCCAAGTGCTTGCCCCATCCTTTCCCCTACCTCTGGGTGCCTCTTGAAGAATGCCTGCATCCAGTCCTTGCCAGGGCGATTGTCCCTGAAAACGGTCTTCGCCCCCCTAGCGTCGAGGATGGTCTTCATCATGTCCTTGAGGTTGTCTTTGGTCTGACCAAAGCCTCGACGTGACAGCTCAATTAGCCACTGCACCAGCTTCTTCTCCCCATTATCTGACAGCACCGTTTTGGGGGCAGGTTGCATGGATCTTCTGCCCCTCACCTTGTCCCAAAGAGTGGCACAGGGGATCCCAAAAGCTTTGGAAGCGCCATTCAGGGACATCTGCTTTAATTTCACCAGCTCCACTGCTCTCTCCACTTGCTCCTGCGTGTAGTGTTGGTTTGCTGCCATTTTTAGCAAAGACTGTTGAAAAGAGACAGAGCAAGAACAAAATGCAATTACAAATGTTAACAAGTGAAAGACAAACAAAGCAAGAGCTCACATAAACACATGCATTAAACAGGCACGCAAGCACACATACAGACTACATATTTTGTGTTTTTTTTCACATAGTAGCCTTTCCTGTCCATTTTCTGCTTTTAATTGTTGAAAAAAAAATTGCGTGTAACATCTGGTTTATGCCATTCACAGTCACATTAACTTGCACAGAAAACAAAGACAGACCTAGATCTAGATCTAGCAGAAAGAGAAAACAAAAAGAAAGTAAGCGTGCTAACCCGACAAAGATTTTCTGACATCGGGTGATGCACTACCCTACAAATGCAGGTTGGCGCGCCAGATGCTATGACGTTTTTTGGCGGATGTACACGCTACATCCCCCCACTGCTCATTCATTGAGATTACGCATGTTTCTCATCAACCACACAATACTCATGCCTTGTAACAATGAATTCATTGATATGCCATGTCAGTTTTCTATCAAAATAGGTGGTAATGACTATCACTCACAGTCAATGTGTGTTATCAAAACAGTTAGCGATAAGGGATGAAACACAACTTACCTCAGTACTGTAGTAGACGTACTGCTTCACTCTTCCCAGTTTGCACAGATAACATGTGGGTCTTGGCGGAAAAACTTGATCTTTTTTTGCGCGATTTCCACTGTCCGTTCCTGTTCTCTAAACTTAGCGCATAGACCCTACTGGCGCACAGACACTCCACTACTCTAGAAGCAGAAGATCAAACAGGAAAAAGGCAGGTCACTCTGTCAGGGCCTTCAACCTTAACCTGTCTGACATTGGAGATCCCACCAGGGACATCAACTCCTACCATGTTGTGATAAGGCCAGTCAGCAACTTAGTTATACAGACCTAGAAGTGCTTACAAAAACAATTCAAGTATTGATGCCCTCCTCAGCGGAGCCTAGGGAATCATGGACTGCGCAAGCCCTCCTCTGACCATGGCAAGGTTGGGAGAGAAAGGGAGAGATGTATGAACATCATTTGTGAGTATGGCGATCTATTACCATCTTGTCTGATAAGAGTAACAATTGATGTGCTTAGAAAAAAATCTTGTTGAAAAGATTGCAATTTTGCCAGTTTTCGCTTCACCATTGGTAGTGTTTTTCTTACTGCTGATTGCACAGTACAAAGAAAGCAGTGAGTATGGAGCTGATATCTGCAGAAAAGCAAAGGGATGCTGCTCTGTTCTTTCTTGAATTCTGGAAACATATCTTGTAACTTGTGTCAGTTACAAATCAATTGAAAGCTGATCATTCAAAGCTCAGAATGAACTATGGTGATGTGGACAGACAGTATTTATCAATTTCTGATGTTCTGCAAGATCGAGGAGAGAGAGAGGGACCGATTTCCATCTTGGCACTGCTGCAACACGCGCATGACAACATGGCACACAAGCATGGTATGTGACTTGCCATTTCAAAATTTCACGCAAAAATGTTGCGGACATGCTGGCAGTCTAGAGCTCTAGAGAACACTTGTCTTTTGTGTATTTCCAACCCCACCCCTCCTCCCTCCTATTAGCATAATGTTAAAAAGAATAAAAACAGCCCCAACTCATTGTAATTTAAGAATCTCTTGAAAAATACCCAAATCAAATTCTGGTTTCCATCCATTCTGAATATGTGGTTTCATTCATGAGTTTGTATTTTGCTCCCTCTTTGGCTAAGTATACTTACTGTGTCTATCTTAT
Organism: Conus canariensis; assembly: GCA_033310375.1. Taxonomy (NCBI): domain Eukaryota; kingdom Metazoa; phylum Mollusca; class Gastropoda; order Neogastropoda; family Conidae; genus Conus; species Conus canariensis. The sequence continues at coordinate 73,635,577 of CM065716.1, read as the reverse complement.
ACAAGCTTCAGCCAGTCTGCAATCTCTGGTGGGATGAATATTTATGACTAACACTGGACAAAGATGCCACATAGACCATCTCTGCCACTTCCCTCCTACCGCTCAAAGGTCACTTCCACTTCCCTCCATACCATGGCCCACATAAAAGACCTCTGACTCTGAGGACTATGTAAATGCAAGTAGGAAAAGGACGGGAGGTGTGGCGGGGAGGGGGGTGGGGGGTGGGGGGGATTTGAATTTGATATAGTATGTTTAGCCACACAGAGACTGTAGTACAAACTCCCTATTTAAGTGTCATAGATGGTGCCATGTCAGAATTTTGAGTAAGAGGAGAATGGCATCTGCCCTGATGTGAGTCATAAAGCATAGGGGTGGCACTTGCTGTGTTAGCCATGATGAAGGAAATCATCCTTGTATGATCACCCCTGGGCACTTAAAAATCCCTGAGGTAAAAGTCAATGACGGGATTTTTTTAACGCCGGAAGGCTGCCTCCAGACCATGCTACAGAAACAATGAGTGCTGAAACTCTTCTGAGGAGGTGATAGCTTAGATTTCATGGGCGAAGGGCTAACTTTTTTGCAACACGCCGTGAGAATGATCGCCATGCCCGACTTGCCACTCGGCGACATAGGGCAAAAATACTTGCAGGAAGTGATCTGTCACTCAGCACATGTCATGAGAATGATAACAATTGTTTTCTAAAAATAAATATGACCAAATTTTCAAGAGAAGTTTTAACCAGTGATGTCAGTGTACAGACACAGTCCTTCCTACGTCATATCATACCAGTTAGCAGGTTAATAACAATCGATTTCATTGGTTAATTGAAGAGAAAGCAACCAACCCGCTGGTGTCTTCAAGCACATCAGTGCTCCTTGTACGAAGTACATCATTTTTAACTCAATCAAACAACAACAAAATAATCATTTTGACTTTTAAAACATTTATCATCAACAAGATGAAAGATAGCTCTATTTCACTGTACAAAAATAAAGTCACTGTCGGATTTAGGCTTTTAAGGAAAATTAATCAAATATGGTCAAAATCAGGTGTTCTGAGGGAATTTCAGTGCTGTGACTGCAGTGTTAACTGGGGGCATAGGGCAGAACGAGAGTCTGTGTTGATAGTGTTAAGAGCGGAAAAATTCCAATGGACCTGTCAGTGGGCTTCTTGGACAGTGTTCATAATCCGGTGCCGGTGTTTGCATGCCTCCAAATAGAAATGCAAACACCTGAAAAGACAGAGGCACAGGTCCACCTAGCCTGATTCCTGACTAGGATTCTGGCAGGCATGCAGACTGTATAAAGTTCTGGTGTCTACTGAGAAATTGATAGTCCTATTTACCATGTAAGCAGAACAAGAGCTTTTTTTTTTAATGCTTTGTTGCAAAAAATAGGTCTGTGCTCCAGAAGCACACTGGTTGGATGCAAGGAAAACTGATAAGAAAATTAAATTGTTTACACTTGAAATACAATTTGCTGCTCAAATTTTCACCAGAAGCATAGCCCACTGGATAAATGTTATGTCAGAGTTCGAGTGTTACCTTCCATTTTATGAATCTACTACTTCAAGCTTCTCCCCCTGTTAGAAAGTCAATGATAAAGGTCAAATAAAATGATAAACTTCATCAAAACGAATAGAGAACAATGGAAAATTTTGTTTATGTGCACAAAGGGAAGAAATGTAACAAAGATCATTTGGAGAAAACAACCATTCCCTTTGTATCTTTATGCATGGTGAAAATTGCATGGATTGACATGTGGTGTATTAGCATGTTCTGATGCCACTTCAGAATCTTACAAATAAGTCAGTTGTTTGCAGGTCAGATTGAAAAGGTTCACAGAAAGGCACATGTGCTGTACAAAGTTTTCAAGAAATCAGCACAAGAATCCTTGTTTTAACTGATTGTAACACACATTATTCTCTTGAAGTATTCTTGCCGCTAAGTAACTAATTATTTACCTTATTTGCCATTAAAAAGTTACAAGTGATAGTCTCTGGTTTTGATAATCTTTTTCATAACTTGAGCAATGTTAATATTTTCTAAAGCTATCTTTAAAAAAAAGGTGTCATTTCTATTTCCTCATATCAAAAGTTAATAAAATTTTACGTGATGCTCTTTTCAGTTTGTGAGTACTTTTACACAATATTCTTTATACATTGCTTTTAAAATAACTTTTAAGAAGAAAAGGGAACTCATAGAAAAAGTATTGCCTCTCTTTGAGTGTGTTATCAACACTATGTATGTGAGATGTGAGAAACTTCTGTCCCATGCAGTTTGTGCTTTTCTCATAGAAGTAATTTGAAATGTTACAGATGCAGTATTTAAAGTAAAAAATAAAAAATAAATAATATGAATACTTTAAATCAAAATTATAAATCAACTACTGCTTTAGTCGTGTGAGGTCATGTGATATGACATGAGCACTTATGTGCATACTGATTTGAGTTAACTGGATGCCTGTGCTGAGCAACATCAGTGCGGTGTTTCTGACTTGGTTGTGGCACACTAGATACACTGGACAGGTGTCGTCAGTAAATGCCTTTGTATTGCTTTCCTTGCTTATGATGTGTTTTCTATATGGTGAGTTGGACTTTGCTTTTACAAGGTCCCCTGCACAGGTTACATCAAAATAGGATATGCAGGCATGAACTTAATCTTTCATCTTTTAGTCATCTTTCGTTAACATGTGCGATGGTGTGGAGGGGTAAGGGGTGTGCAGGTGAACACAGGCAGATGGTAATAAGTGCAGGAACCAAGGGACAGCAGCCAGCCAAGAAGACACAAGAGGAACGGAGTGGAGTTTTTCTTCTTTATTCTCCTTCCATGCAAAGAGCCTCAAACCAGGAACACTGCCTGGAACTCTCTCTCTCTTTCTCTCTCTACTCTCTCAGCACACTGAGCACCTCTCTCTAGCGAACACTCCTCGGCAACACTCTAGGCAACGCTCGAAAATAGTTGAGATTTATGTCCTCATAGCGAAAGCTTTTAGGGACATGTCTTTCATTCACGGTAGTCTGAACGCTCTCCCGCGCCCCAAATATATACAGCTTGCCCGGACCGCAAAGAAGACAACGCAGCGCCGCGTGCTAAATGAGCCTCGCGAGACGGCAAATGACAAAATTTGTGCTATCTGCCGCAGCTTCTGCGTTGTCTAGCTCGCCGTCCGTTCAAAGTATCCAAACATATTTGATATCAATGAAAACCTCAGAACCCAAAGAATAAAATGCAATAAGTCGTATTTGACAGTTCTGTGGCTGTGTAAAGTTATTGGCGATTAAAGTCCAAGAATGAACCCACTTTTAACGAGCTTACGTCATATTTTCCTTTATTTCGATGAAAAATACTAAACAGTGCGAAATAATTTTGTAATGAATAAAAAGCTGGCACCTCGCTCTTTTTATACATATAAATTTCATTATCCAAAATGCCGTCCAAGCGGAGAACTTTGCGTTTAAAGTTTGATAGAAAACTTGCTTTATCGTCACATGGCTGGCGCCATGTGCTTCGAACACGATCTTCGATAAAGCGTTATTCTGTTGAAATGGTCCATCAGATGATAATTTTTGTATATTTTCGCTTGCTTCTATCATAGAAATGGAGTTATTAAAAAGATTTCGATTGGGAAGTCCGAATTTCATAAAACGACAATTTAGATCAGAACTCCGACAATAAACAAAGAAGGCAACTCGCTCAAGCAACCGACGCCGTCACTCATTTTGTATAGTCGCAAGCTTGTACAGAAAAGATCATAGGTATGCGATATACGAAATGAGAGCTTATGGACTTTACTTTCAATGCGCGTTCATAGATTCGTTGGCTTCTCTCATACTTTTTGTGAAATCAAGGATTTATCAACGGTTTGTTCGTCGGACAATTCAAAATGGCGCCAAGATTAATTGGGTCGAAATACCAGTTTTAGCGAAAATATGGGCTTCTCAGTCCAACACAATTGTAGTGAATAGGATACATTAACTTTTGTGACTTCAGCGACGTATACAGAACTATGTAGGTTCTGAGGTATTCATAGTTTAAAGAATTTACACAATAAAAATGAGATCAATCGATCAAGGGAGGTAAGGGGAAGATAACTCATGAACAAAATCTCTCGTCTATGACGGGTGACCAAGAAATATACACTTTTAGCACCCGGCTACATCCCCCCCCCCTACTCTGTTACAACCAGCGTCCTCGCTGACACAAAAATGACATAAAATGACAGAGTTATCAAAAAAATCAATGAAAAAAAATGATACCCAAGTTCTGACAGGCTTACTTCTAAAACAAAACCTTTACATCAAAGGAGCAAAACATCAAAGTATGAAAACATCTGGTCTCTCTCATTCTCTGCATTCATATTATCCCAACTACCAAGGGCTTGCTCTTTTAAACAAGGTCTCTGAAAGTCAGATTTGCATTGTCTAGAACGGACATGTTTAAACAAACTTCCAAAAAAGTCAAATACAGAAAATGACTAGGATGGATTTGTTAAAAATCCAAAACATTGGGTAAAGCACCAAACTTGACTATAATGGACTTAATATTTGAACAAAAATCCATAAAGTGTGATACAAAATGGCGAAAAATAATTTGTTATCAAAATCCTTATAAAGTTAAGTCCCCATGGAGATACGATTTCGTCGCGTTTTGTTGTTTTGAACAAAATTTCTTCCCCAAAAGTCACATATCACTGTTGGCTTTTGAAAAAACAGGGGCACACATTATCCACCATAAAGAACAATTGGCCTGTACTAGGTTGTACCAAAAAAACAACAACATCAGAATATAACAAGGTATTGTTTGACAAAACAGTCCGCATCACTTCTCAAAAGAGGCATTTAATCATAAATCAAACCTGGAATATATTCACTGTCTCTTGTAACATCCAACCGAGTCAGTTAAATGAAAGAGTTCCTGGTCATCCAGGTAGTCACCAACATACCTCTTCACTGGTTTCACCGCCAGACAAGTAGTTCGTCGTGGGGCTGGCATGGGTGGTTCAACAGCACATACCAGACGCGGAACTGGAGTTGGCACAGGGTGGCTAGCAGTCCTTGGCTTGGGCTGCGGGAACATCTTCCGGTCAGTTGAGTCCGATAGTGGTTCCATCTTCTGTTGCTTCAGTCTCGTCCAATCAGTTGGTTCCGATGACGGCAGGGTGTTCGTTCTATCAGGCAGTGGAGTTGCCTGACAGGGCCAGACCCGCTGTCTGGAGGCCACAGCAGCCTGTGGTGGCCTGGGTTCTGGCGCACGGTCTGATGGAGTGGAGGCACTGGCGGTCTGGTTGACCTTTCTGCAGGGTAGGCTATCAGCCAGGTGCCGCTCCAGATCCCGGTACATACCAGGCCAGTAGACCTGGGGTCGCAATACCTCTGCTGCATGCTGGTAGCCCTGGTGACCCTCGCGGTTGTGGAGTGCTGACAAAACCCTGGGGCGGAGCGATCTGGGAAGGAGCAGCTGCTCACGCGCCCCAAGTTTTGGGTCCACCACTCGCCGATACAGCACCCCCTGTTGGCAGGTGAGTCGGCTGTGCTGCTGAATGAGCGCCTGTAGCTCCCCATTCTTGTCAGCAGCAGGCTTCCTTGGCCAGGAGGACAGAATTGGCCCGATGGATGGGTCCTCCTGTTGAAGTTTGTGCAGCTCTGCTGGTGACAGCTGAGGCAAAATGGACTCTGCCTGTTGCCTGGGTGCTGCTGAGCCATGTTGCCGAGATTTGTCAGCATTCTGGCTGCTGACAGTGGCAGAGGACTGGGGTTTGTCCCCAGTTTTCATAGGTGGAGACTTCCGTCGCCTCCGCCTGGGTCGTCGTCTTGGGCGTTGTGTGTCTGCCACACAGCTGCGGATCTGCAGTGGTGGCCGTGCAGGTGGTGGCTGCTGTATTTCCTGCCTCAAGCTGGCGACTGTAGCTGTGAGTGCCTCTAGCTGAGTTTCAAGCGAAGCAACAGTTGCAGCAGCAGTGCCAGCCGTGTGGAGGACATCGCTGTCGGCACTGTAGTCCTGCATCCACCTTTGGGCTTCCTTCCTAGCCTCTTCAAAGGTGGTGGTAGGATGGTTCCGGACGAAATACCGGACATCCTTGCGAAGTGCTGATGGTTGCAAGCCACGGGTGAAGGTGTCCCGGAGTATGGTGGCTGGCAACATTCCATCCCCAGCCTGGTTGACCTTCCTCCAGAGGTACTGCAGATGGGAGCCATACTCCCAGATGGTCTCGTCCTGGCCCTGCTGCCTGTTGAAGAACGCTGTGGCCAGGGTGACCACATCACGCTGCTCTCCCCAGTTCTCCTCCAAGATGGTCAAGATCTTGGCTGGGGATCTACCTCCGTCACTGGCAGCCTGATCACCTCCTGGCGAGCTCGGCCATCTAGGGCGGCAATCAGCCAGAGGGCGGCTGTCCTGTCATCCATGGGCTGCAGGTGTAGGGCAAGCCTGGCCTCCCGGACGAAGTCATCCACTTCCCTGCTGCTCTCGTTACCCGTGAACTTGGGAATCTGATGCAGAGGGTGCAGAAGTAGGGGCAGTTGGCTGGCCATGGTGTCCGGTCTTCTTGGGCTGTGTCTTCTTGGTCCCTTTGTCTCCGATCCTGCTCGCAGCGCCAGTTGTGATGGTGTGGAGGGGTAAGGGGTGTGCAGGTGAAGACAGGCAGATGGTAATAAGTGCAGGAACCAAGGGACAGCAGCCAGCCAAGAAGACACAAGAGGACGACGTGGAGTTTTTCTTCTTTATTCTCCTTCCATGGCAAAGAGCTCAAACCAGGAACACTGCCTGGGAACTCTCTCTCTCTTTCTCTCTCTACTCTCTCAACACTCAGCACACTGAGCACCTCTCTCTAGCGAACACTCCTCGGCAACACTCTAGGCAACGCTCTCCCGCGCCCCAAATATATACAGCTTGCCCGGACCGCAAAGAAGACAACGCAGCGCCGCGTGCAAAATGAGCCTCGCGAGACGGCAAATGACAAAATTTGTGCTATCTGCCGCAGCTTCTGCGTTGTCTAGCTCGCCGTCCGTTCAAAGTATCCAAACATATTTGATATCGATGAAAACCTCAGAACCCAAAGAATAAAATGCAATAAGTCATATTTGACAGTTCTGTGGCTGTGTAAAGTTATTGGCGATTAAAGTCCAAGAACGAACCCACTTTTAACGAGCTTACGTCATATTTTCCTTTATTTTGATGAAAAATACTAAACAGTGCGAAATAATTTTGTAATGAATAAAAAGCTGGCACCTCGCTCTTTTTATACATATAAATTTCATTATCCAAAATGCCGTCCAAGCGGAGAACTTTGCGTTTAAAGTTTGATAGAAAACACAACTTGCTTTATCGTCACATGGCCGGCGCCATGTGCTTCGAACACGATCTTCGATAAAGCGTTATTCCGTTGAAATGGTCCATCAGATGATAATTTTTGTATATTTTCGCTTGCTTCTATCATAGAAATGGAGTTATTAAAAAGATTTCGATTGGGAAGTCCGAATTTCATAAAACGACAATTTAGATCAGAACTCCGACAATAAACAAAGAAGGCAACTCGCTCAAGCGACCGACGCCGTCACTCATTTTGTATAGTCGCAAGCTTGTACAGAAAAGATCATAGGATGCGATATACGAAATGAGAGCTTATGGAACTTTACTTTCAATGCGCGTTCATAGATTCTTTGGTTTCTCTCATACTTTTTGTGAAATCAAGGATTTATCAACGGTTTGTTCGTCGGACAATTCAAAATGGCGCCAAGATTAATTGGGTCGAAATACCAGTTTTAGCGAAAATATGGGCTTCTCAGTCCAACACGATTGTAGTGAATAGGATACATTAACTTTTGTGACTTCAGCGACGTATACAGAACTATGTAGGTTCTGAGGTATTCATAGTTTAAAGAATTTACACAATAAAAATGAGATCAATCGATCAAGGGAGGTAAGGGGAAGATAACTCATGAACAAAATCTCTCGTCTATGACGGGTGACCAAGAAATATACACTTTTAGCACCCGGCTACACATGTAATGGAGGGTATCAATTGTTATCTGCCCTATTTACATTTTCAGGTATAATAAATTATGTACATAATCAAGTGTCCCCAGAGCCACCCAGTATGGCAGAGAGAAAAAGAAAATCAAGTCTCTTTCTCCAATGCCACTCAGTATGGCAGAGAAAGGAAATCAAGTCTCCAGACAAAAATGTTACATGTAGCTGCGGTAGTGCAGTCCCTTCCAATTTCACGTAACATCAAATACTGTACCCCCATGAAGCCTCATTTCTTGTCAAATTTGTGTATAAAGGTGAAATCCTGTGTGTCAGTGTGTCATATAAGGGAAGGGGTAAGATATGTGTATTCACGTTTGTACTGCATCATGATTTTTTTTTTTTTTTTTGTCCAAGCACCCCATTTAGCGTTTGTAATTGTGCAAATTCTACACAATCATGACTTAAATTTACTATACTCTGTCTTTCCAACAACATCCTTTACACATAAAGATTTGAAAGGGACCCTGATATTTAGGCGCTCTACTTCCCAAGGAAACATACGTTGCCTCCACAAGTTTTTGTCTCCCAGTCAATTTTTAAGGCTGCCCGCTTAGCACCAAGACTGTGAAAAAGATACTGAGGTACTGATATGGAGTTGCATCCCTTGTCTTCTACACATAGGCTGGGTAAGATTTGCTTTTCCTGTCTCCTCTGCATGGGAAAACCCATGGAACTATAGATAAATCCTTGGGAGGTAAACACGGGTTTGTGGAAGTGCATAACAGGCTGCAGATATCACTGATGCACCTTGAGATAAAGACTAGTTCAGGCATCAGATCTAGCAATTTCAGCAAGTACAATCCCAGGACAGAGGTTGCTTGAGAGCTGTGAAATGCTTTTACAGTTTGTTTAGGGCTCCCCATTTAATGCATACCTGCGTCCTGTGTGCATCAGAAGCAGGGAAAAAATGCATTAAAAAATTTCAGAGGGGATCCCAGGATGCATTTAGACAAAAATGAGCAGTTTCAAGGACACACTTTATCACTACTATTAAAATCAGCATCCCATATCATGTCTGCTCAGTCATCATCTGCTTTTCTGTCTGGGTCTTGCAAGTACAGGAGGCAGTGAGAGTGATTTGCTGTACACAACAAACAACTGTGCAAGGCAAGGTTGTGGATTTACATAAAGAATGCAATAGGCCTATAATTGTGGTAGGCGGTTCTGCCCTTGAACACAAGCTCTTCTTTGCTTTTCATTGCACAACTCGCAGTCTGCAAGAAGTGAAAAAAGGAGTGGTTAAAACAAAGCTCCATCTTCACCAGCTCTATCTTTAAAAGCAAGAGATATAACAGACTGGTCAAAACTGTTTCCCCTGACTTAAAATACAGAAAGGCAGGAGATTTTTAACTATGTGCTGTAATGCAAACCTGAAGAACAAGCTGAATAAAACTTTTGAGTTTGAATATATTGGAATGGACACTTTGGTCTTTTGGCCATCTGTCTATTAGTGTGTGTGTGTGTGTGTGTGTGTGTGTGTGTGTGTGTGTGTGGAGAGTGGAGTGTGTGTGTGTGTGTGAGAGAGAGAGAGAGAGAGAGAGAGAGAGAGAGAGATGGGGAGAGAGAGTGTGTGTGTGTGTGTGTAAGCGAAAGAGAGAGAGAGAGAGACAGAGACAGAGACAGAGAGACAGACACACACTTGACACACACACACACAGAGGTGTGTGTGTGTGTGTGTGTGTGTGTGTGTGTGTGTGTGTGTGTGTGTGTGTGTGTGTGTATGTGTGTGTAATGTGTGTGTATGTGTGATTTGAAGTAATGTCTTGGATGCATTTAATAAAACTGAAAGGAAACTCAATATAAACAGCAGTAGAAACTTAAGTCACATTCACAAATATTTAGACATAAAGTAAGATTCTTAGCAATCAAGGATCCTTTAAAATGTTGACCTGGGAGTTCCAAAACCCTTTAGAATATCAATGTTTGGGACCTGAAACCCTCTTAAGTGCAACAACCATGGGGAGCCCTGCAGTAACTTTATCTAAACAAAATAGAGAGCCTTCCTCAGGTGTTGGTATAAAATGACAGAATAAGTTTGTTATCCTAAGAAGTCATAAAACTGGAAGACAGAACAAAGCCACAAATCAAAAACAATTGTTAGACACAACACAGAACAATTCAGCTATACTTTGATGTTGTCAAGAACAATAAGTGTTGATAAGTATATGTTTTAGATAGCCTATAACTTTTAAGTACTTGATTGTTGAGAATTTTCCATTTAATTTCACACCAGAACTTTAAAATTCAGAAAGGTTCCTCAAAAATTCACTCAGAGTCCCTGTGGGCCTGACATTTTAACTGTATTTAAAGCACTGATACTAATATTAGAAAAAGAATTATTGGTCCCATGATAAACTATTCACTGTCACCAGTCTGACATTTGTTGTTTCTGATGTTCTAGTGCTGAGTCTGGCCATCTGACAATGAATCTGCATGCCTTACCTCTAGGAGGAGATGACGGAGGCATGTACTCTATGTCTGGTAAGCAGTAGGAGACAGAAGTTTGCTGCTGTTTCACCTCCAATGTATTGCCTTTTCCTTCTTGCTGTTTGCTTCTTATGACATTCTCCTTCTGGAACAATGAAATCATTGGGGGAAAAGAAATAGCACAAATGTTGCCTAGTCTGTTTATGTCAAAACACATATCATAACAAGATGAATAAAGTATACTAAAAGATACCTTCCACTGTTGTCCAGTGATTGACCATCAGTCAGCCATATATTAATCACATTTTTTGTCTCGCTATAGCTTCTATTCAGAGTTTCTGAGTTGATTATAGAATCAATACGGTAGACTGGCACCGCACAACTTAGTTTCAATTACTTAACTGGTATTTTTCTGACATTGGCTCAAATTTTCTGCCCAACAGAACACCGCAGGAGTTTTTTCTCTCAAGCCTGACTGATGTTGGTAAAAATTATGAAAGGAAGCCTATGTACAGTCCTCTCATGCAGTATCTGACCAAAATGAAACTTCACATCAACAGCTATCTTTCTCTTTGATTATCATTTAAAACAAACAAAAATACTCTTCATTCCCTGCTTTCATTGTGACTTAGCTTTCGCTTGCCACTTTACATGCATGCTGATGGTGCATTCAAGTTGAAGTATTCAGTGTTGCAAGTTCACAGGAATTCTTATCTTTGCTTGCCACTTTACATGCATGTCAAAGGTGTGTTCAGGCCAAAGTGTTCAGTGTGGCAATTTCATAGAAACTGTTACCTATTGCTCGCCATTTACATGCATACTGATGGTGTGTTCAGTGTTGCAAGTTCATAGGAACTGTTACCTATTGCTTGCCGTTTAAATGCATGCTGATGGTGTGTTCAGGTCAAATACTGATGGTGTGTTCAGGTCAAAGTGTTCAGTGTTGCAAGTTCATAGGAACTGTTACCTATTGCTTGCCATTTAAATTCATGCTGATGGTGTGTTCAGGTCAAATACTGATGGTGTGTTCAGGTCAAAGTATTCAGAGTTGCAAGTTCACAGAAACTGTTATCGTTGCTTGCCATTTTACATGCATGCCAATGGTGTGTTCAAGTCAGTGTTCAGTGTTGCAAATTCATGGGAATTATCATATGATAGTCCTGATGGCATCCTTCAGAACAGGATGTTCAGATGCTCATTCATGCTGGTTGTATAATTGATGAATTTGTTGTCAGCAGTAGGATTAACAATGGGGTTCTGCTTATGTTGAATGACAACAGGTACCATCAAACACCACTGAGATGACTCGGCAGCAGTTCAGCCTTCCCAGAGGACTGCCTAAGGACAACCTGATACTGATTATTTAATCAATTCCCTGGAGCAGGGGTGACTATCTCCAACTATGCGGGTCTCAGAGTGGCAGAGAGGGGGATGCCCCTAGACATGAGGGTTAGCTACGATTTAAGTCAGCCTGGTCAAATAAGCAGTCTTGGACCAAATGGCAATGTTCCTAGTAGGATGCGGCAGGATAGAGGTGGCACTGCTATCTCCACTGAAATACTTTGTATGTCCTATGACAGTAGCATCATGTGATCAAGAGCTGTGCTGTAAGCTCTTGGCCCTGGGAAAGGATACCTCAGTGAACAAACCATCTTCCTGTGCTCAGAGGGTAGAACTTTTCAGTATTGCGCTAAGGGAGATCCCCCCTCCCCTGTCTTGGGCTAAGGGAGACCCCCCCCCCCCCCCCCACCCCACCCCGCAGAAAACTTGATTCGATCTGTTGAAGACAGAGTGTGTCAGGTTTGGGGGATAAATCAGGACACGCACGCATCAATGATTATGGTTATGCATCAGACTACACTTTCATCATGGCATTGTTCCTATCAGTGACAACTGGGGAGGGGTGGAGCCAGGCCCTCAGCCTCAAATGTGCCGCCCTTCCAAGCAACAAGTGCTTTTGCTAACCTGGAGTTCAGGAGAAGGCAGAGTAGAGCGACTGACCAGACAAACCAGCCACCTATCAGCCTCACAGTGGCTCAGTGGAATACTAAAGGGTTGAAAAACAAAAAGCCAAAACCTCAGGCATTTCTCCACACACACACAACACTGACATCATCTGCATTTAGGAGACTCACTTGAAAGATCCTAAAAGATTCTTCATGGGAGGTTATGAAGTCTTCTGTCAAGACTGTCAAGATAGACAAAAGGGAGGAATTATTACCCTCATCAAAACCTCCATCCCTGAGGAGAAGATGTGCAGATAAGGAAAGGAAGAACTGGAATATCATACAATCAAGCCGCTGTTGCCAAGCAGAGACCTACCGATTGCAAACTGCTGCAGCCATCCTGCCTCAGTTCTTGCACTGAACAAAATGAAGTAAGATGCATCCAGACACCTGCTGACACACTCCGTCTTCAACCGATTTCAACAGCTATTCTCCAAGCTGGGGTTACAATGAAATGGACTCAAGTGGTGAAGAAGTAGAAAACAAACTTATCCTTATCAATCAGGCTGATGACAAACCAACCTGCTACTCCAGAGCATGGAAGACCAGCTCAATGCCAGACTTAGTAAAAGCCACAGAAGACATCCAATGACTCACCTCCAGAACAGTCAGCACCCAGTTAGGAGGAAGCGACCATCTGCCAGTCATCATTACCATCTCTGCCATAGGATGCACTGAGCACAGTATGGAACCAAGCTGGAACTTTAAACATGCCAACTGGATCATCTCCAAAGAAAAGCTGACTACCTCTACAAGGACATCAACGCATCCAACAGCCTCAACAAGAATGTCCAGTACTTTAGCGATGCAATACTGCATGCAGCCAAGCAGTCGATCCCAAAGGGAAAACAATTACAGGCCCTGTTGGAGTGATTCTCTAGAATAGCTTCATACAGAATTAAACTCCACCACAGAAGCAATGGAGCAGAGCTCCACTCTAGAGAACATCCACAGACACAATTGCATGAAACTACAATTTGAAAGACACTGTTATCCAATATAAGAAGGCAGAGATCCAGAAGAGCTGGACTGAGAAGACCAGCAGTCTAAACATGGACAAGGACACAAGCAAATTATGGAACCTAACAAGAACCCTGAATGAAGACACTGGTGTGAGATACAGCATAACTGTCACTGAGGAGGATGCTAAGCACCATGTTGGCGAGAAAGCAGCAAACATCATGGCAGGTTTCTACAAAGAGGGAAGTAAAAAGAACACTCTCTGATTCCTAAGTGCAGGAAGTCTACAAAGAGATAAAAGACAAGCTGAAAAACTACAACCCAAGCCATTCTACGATGACAGCCTTCTCCATGGCAGAACTCAATGCAGTCATCTAGAAACTCAAGTGCAAGAAAGCCTCAGGGAAAAGACGGCATCCCAAATGACATGATTAAGAACCTTGGGCCCACAGCCTGACAGAAACACCTTCTGATTATTAACCAGTCTTAGGACACAAGAAACTTTCCAGACCAGTGGAAGGAACAGTTATCAGAAAGAAACAAAAGGACAAAACCAAGAAATCTGGCTACCACCCCATCAGCCTCCTTAGTTGTCTATGCCCAACCCCCCTAGAGTGTCAGGAGATAAGGGCCGAAACACTTGCTTGAAGGGGGCTTCTCTTCTGAGGACTCTCTGCTGCCACGCTCTCCACGAGTTTCTTTCTACTGATGCATGGGTAAACCATTGACTTCCGGGAATAGGCCGGAGGACGTCCGGGAAAGACCGGAGGACACTGGGAAAGACCAGAACCAAGGGCTCTGTGGGCTGGCTCCCCACTTTGCCTTAAACATGTGGCTACTAAAAATAAAAGGAAAAGATGCTCCCAGGATTCACCGAAAGGGGAGAGAATGATGAATCCATCGGTGCTCAACCAATCATGACTGCAAATCCCAAACGGACTATGAACATGGACCAAATGGAATATCCATGTGTCTGTGGAAAGTGTTTCGCTACCACCCGTGGCATGAAGATCCACAGAACAAAGATGGGATGTGTGAAGACTCATCTGAATGAGCAGCAGCGCACTGCATCAGCAGATAAGACGTCGGAAGACCAAGGCCAGGATTTAAACCACAGTGCCAAGGACATCCACGCTGTTGGTTCGGATGAGGAATTTGCACAGGCCCTCGATGCCAGGCGCCTGAAACTCAACCTGCCACGAGCAAACGAAACTGAAGATTGGGAGAAACTGGATGCAAAAATCGTCCAAAGACTCGATGCACTGATAGGGAAAAGCACCCTGGAACACAAACTAGCCACATATGGGGACATTGTGTATGCCACATGTAGAGACGCCTATGGAGCAAAACTACCCAAAGAGAAAACACCTCCAAAGAAATCCAGACGCCAAGAAAAGATGGACAAGATCAGGGTCCAAAAGAAAAACCTCAAGATGCAAATGAAGACCGCACTGCCAGCTGAAAAACAAGGCTTGGAAAAACTGTGGAAAGACCTGAAAGAAAAACACAGTGCCCTCAGCAAAGCGGAATCTGCGAGGAAGAGGAAGAGCAAAAAGAAGAAGACACAAGAGCGCTTCTTCAGAGACCCCTTCCAGTTTGCCAGAACACTGTTTGAGCAGCCAAAATCTGGGACCCTAAGTGTGGACAAAGGAGTTCTTGAGCAGCATCTGAGGAAAACATACTCTGACCCACAGAGCAAAGCACCACTCGACATTCAAGGTCTGGTGTGGCCAACCAACCCTGAGGAACAGTTCAATGGCAAGCCTCCAACGTTGGCGGAAATCAAGAAGGTGGTCGACAAAGCCAGAGCCAAATCATCACCAGGGCCAAACGGAATACCTTACCAGCTTTACAAGAAATGTCCCAAGGTGCTGGAGTGGCTCCACAGGCTGCTGTGATCGGCTTGGAGAAACCAGAAGATCAGCGGCCAGTGGATGACGGCAGATGGTGTGTACATCCCCAAAGAGCAAAACTCAAGTGACATTAGCCAGTTCAGGCCAATATCACTACTGAACGTCGAAGGGAAAATCTTCTTCTCTGTCATGGCAGCAAGGCTGACCAAGTACCTGATGGAAAACAAGTACTTGGATGTGTCAGTCCAGAAAGGTGGCATCCCAGGCGTGGCGGGCTGTGTAGAACACGCCACAATGATCTGGGACGCAATCCAAAAAGCAAAAACAGAAAAGAGAGACCTGGACGTAGTGTGGCTTGATCTGGCAAACGCATATGGATCTGTGCCCCATGAGATGATACAGTTGGCTCTTGAGATGTACCATGTGCCAAAGAACATCCGCGACATGCTCAAGAAGTACTTCAATGGCTTCTCAATGCGGTTCTCTACCAAGGAGTACACAACAGACTGGATCAACTTGGAAGTGGGTATTGCAATGGGCTGTGCAATTTCCCCAATACTGTTCGTGCTGGCAATGGAACTCATCTTGAAAGCAGCAACAAACAACGCGAGACAAACAGACCTTGGCGATGGATACAAGATGCCTCCTCTCAAGGCCTTCATGGATGACACTACAGTGATTTCATCCAGAGAAGACGAGACACGTCATGTGCTGGAGAGGCTGGACGACATAGTTGCCTCATCCAGAATGAAGTTCAAGCCAAAGAAATCACGGAGTCTCTCACTGAGGAAAGGAAAAGTGGCCGGATCTGTGGTCTTCAGTGTTGCCAACCAGGCCATTCCAACAGTCACAGAAGAACCAGTCAAGAGCCTTGGAAGATGGTATGATGATACGCTGAAAGACACACAAAGAGCAAAAGAAACCAAGCAGATGGCGGAGGAAGGCTTGGAGACCATTGACCAGTGTGGGCTCCCTGGCAAATACAAGGTCTGGTGTCTGCAGTTCATGCTGATACCAAAGCTGCTATGGCCTCTGATGATATACGACATCTGCACCAGCATAGTGGAGGCAATGGAAGCCAAAATCAACAAGTTCACAAGGAAATGGCTTGGTGTCCCACCCTGTCTGACTGACATAGCGCTGTACTGTCGCCAAGCAAAGCTGAAACTACCCCTGAAATCCATCCTGGAGGAATACAAAGCAGGGAAGATCAGACTTCAAAGCATGCTGGAGGACTCAGGAGACAAGGTGGTAGAAGCAATTAAGCCCCAGCTGAAGACAGGCAGAAAATGGAAAGTTCAAGAGGCGATGGATTCTGCAAAAGAAAGTCTCAAGATCAGAGAAATAACAGGACACACACAGACCAACAGACAGGGACTGGGGGTGACCAAAACTGAATGGTGGTCAAAGGCCAAAGGAAAAGCCAAAAGAGACATGATGATTCAGGAGATGAGAAAAGAAGAAGACCAAAAAAGACTCCAAAAAGCAGTCCAGCAGAGCCAGCAAGGGCAATGGACAACGTGGGAGAATGCACTCCAAAGAAGTCTCACTTGGAATGACATTTGGCACATGGCCCCTCTCAGGATCAGCTTCATTCTCAGATCTGCATATGACCTTCTGCCCTCAAATGCAAACCTGGTGAAGTGGGGGAAAACAGACGATCCTGCATGCCCCCTCTGCCATGAAAAACAAACAGTGGAGCATGTCCTAAGCTCATGTAAAGTAGCCCTGGCTCAAGGAAGGTACACATGGAGGCACAACCAAGTGCTCAAAGAAATTGTACAAGTAGTCTGGGCTAGTACCAACACCACAAAAGGGAAAATCAGGACTCCAAAAGCACCCGCAACATTCTTCACGGCAGGAGGCAGCAAATCATGGCCAAGAACAACAGTGCCACTCGAAACATGCAGGCAGTCTGCTGGACGGGGCAGATGACTGGGAGTGCACTGCAGACCTCCCAGAATGGAAGAGTCACCCAGAGATCATCAGCAAGAGTGGCATGAGACCAGACATAGTAGTCCACTCTAAGTCAACCAAGCAGCTGATCATGATCGAGCTCACGGTGCCATATGAGAACAGAATGGAGGCAGCTCAAATCTACAAGACTGAAAAGTATGCTGATCTGGCAAACAGCCTGAGGAGAGAAGGCTATCAGGTCAAAGTCCTCACTGCAGAAATTGGAGCTAGGGGGTTTGTAGGAACGTCTGCATACAGCCTCATGAAACAGCTCTCAGTTGCAGGGAAGGAAAAAACCAGAGCCCTGAAAGCAATGGCAGAAGCGGCAGAGAGGTGTTCAAGCTGGATCTGGTCAAGGAGGAACAAAAGTGAACTTCATAAGGCTTAATTTCCCTACAAATATCAGGTGTCCCTGTGGCTCAGTGGTTAAAGCGCGAGTCATTAAGTGGAAAATGAGCATGTCCAGAGGGTCATGGGTTCGAATCCCAGCCATGGCTCGTCCCAAGATGGGAAAAAAAGGGGCAGCAGAGGGACATCCGGAGTCATGAACCGGGTGTGGCCCAACCCCCCTAGAGTGTCAGGAGATAAGGGCCGAAACACTTGCTTGAAGGGGGCTTCTCTTCTGAGGACTCTCTGCTGCCACGCTCTCCACGAGTTTCTTTCTACTATGCAAGGTGATGGAAAGAATACTGATTGCGAAACTACTGACGCACCTGAAAAACCACCTGCTCAGCAACACACAGTCAGCCTACCGGAACTGCAGTAAATACAATCAGCTTGTGTATCTTGCCCAGGAGATTCAGAATGTCTTCCAAGAAAAAAAGAAGATACCTGTTGTCTTTGTAGAGTTGACAAAGGCCTTCAACAAAGTGGGGAAGACAGCACTGCCCCTTAAGCTCCTCAACAAGGAAGTGGAAGGGGAATGTTCTGCTGGATACATGACTGCCTCTAGTACCGAACAGCAAGAGTGAAAGTGGATGGAAAAATCAGTCACCATGTCATTCTCCAGCAAGGTGTGCCACAGGGAGAAGTTATCCCCCAACACTTTCTTTTTCATTGATGACATCACTGAAAAACCCCTCAAACATGCTTCCAAAGCCCTCCATGCCAATGATTTTGCTACCTGGAATGCTGTGGAACACCTCACATCTGCCAGCCACAGAATGCAAGAAGCACTTGACCACATGGGAAGATGGGCATCTGACCTCCTCACTGGGATATAGAAATCAATGCCACCAAGAAAGTTACTTCAGACTTCTCACCATCACTAATGCCAGAAACCATAAAACTGAAACTGAACTGAAGGGAGCTGGATCAGGAAGACATGCCAGTGTCTCTGGGTGTGAAACTGGACAATCACCTTATCTGGAACCTCCATCTCGAGGACATAAGCGATCAGGAGGTTCGCCATCATGAAGAAGCTGGCCGGAACCTCTTGGGGAGCTAACAGCAACATCCTACAGAAGCTTTATACAGGTACCATTAGACCAACCCTAAAGTATGGTAGCACTGCTTGGGCCACAGCAACAAAAACCAACACAAGTTGTCTGAACAGAGTTCAAAATGCCGCACTATAGCTGATCACAGGTGGGATGAAAACAACGCCTGTCCAGGCAAAGGAAAAATATACAAGTCTCTTCCCCCTCGAAGACAGACGCGAGGAGAAAGTCTACCTCCACAGAGAGAAGCTCCCATGCATGCCCTCCCACCAAATGCATGCCAAACTAAAGAATTCCATCAAGAACAGGCAGAAACAGAAAAGTTTCAGACACCTCTCCAAAAGCCTGCGGCGCCAAAATGAAGACCTGCTGCCTACATCCTCAACCAATCCTCAACCAAAATGGAAATGCTTCCCAGTTTTGAGGGGGCAGACGACCACCTAGAAGAAGTCTCAGTCATCACAGAAGATCCTGGCATGGACAAGAAAGATTGCCAAGCCCCTCACCTGCTGAAAGCTTTGGCACTGGAGATGATTGATGACCAGTACAACCTCAGTGAGTAGATGCACAAGTTCACAGATGGATCCTGTGAAGAAGCAGTGAAATATGCAGGAGCTGGCATCTTCATCAAACACACTGATGGAAGTCTGACCCCAGAGCCTTTCCTCCAACTACAGAGCAGAGGAAGCAGCACAAGCATTCGGGAAGTCAAACAACCCACCATCCAAGATTGCTTTCTTCACTGACAACAGAACTCTGCTGCAGGGACTTCAGAACAACAGAAGCGAACAGCAGCTGAAAAACATAAGAAAAAGCCCTCTATGATCTTTCAAGACCATCAACCATTGTACGTAAGTGGATTCCATCCCAATGTGGGATCACTGGGATTGAGAAGGCTGACGCTCTGCCCAAGGCAGGCAGCAATATGGAGCAGTTCAGCCACCCAGTGATCTACAAAGAGGTCAAAACTATCATCCCACCAGCCGCCGTGGCGAAGTGGTTAGCATCGCGGACTCCCGGCTGGGAGATCGTGGGTTCGAATCCCATCAGAGTCATGTGGGTTTTTCTGCCCCGACCGGCTCCTACCCAGAGTTGAGTTTGCTGCGGACTCAGTTGGGAAGACTGGGACCACACAGTCGAGTTTCATCCACTTAATGGATGCGTTTCTGAGAGTGCTGCTCAAATTTCCTGACCAACACTGCAGGTGCCTGTATCTCTCGGGCCTGGTTGACGCCGGGATATATTATGAAAGGAAGCGTAGAGTACAGCCCTGCCATGTAGTCTCAGACCGAAATGGAAATCTGTAGCATCATCTTAATCATCCTCATTCTCATTGATCAGCATTAAAAAAAAAATGTCTCAAATTCTGTGGCCCTTCATGCCCTGCTCTCATGGTGACCTCAGTTTCAATGTCCTCTCCACGTCTGTGGCCTTGGTTTGGTTCCGTCGGGGTCACCGGTATCGGCGAGTCCATGGGGGTTGTCGTTGGACGGACGTGGTGGCGCCCTCCGGAGAGCTCACTCGCGCCGGCTCCGCGACTAAGCAATTATTGTCGTCAGTAGGGGGCTTAGTAGGTGGTGTCCTGTGTATGTTAGATAAGAACAGGCGCCACTGAACACCACCGAAGTGACTCGGCGGCAATGCAGTGTCTCCTCCGGTGGGTTGCCTCTTGACGGCTTGACATTGACTGCTCCCTGTGGATTGCCGGTGCCGGGGCTGCGGCGGGGCCGACCGGGCTGTGGCTGTGGACGGGGTGTCGGAGAGAGCGGCGTGGGTGCACTGCCTCTGAGGTGGCGCAGAGGTTGGGACAGGAAAAAAAAAACAAAAAAAAACCCCTATCATCCCACAACCAATAAAACCAGAGGAAGAGAAGGCTGGGTGCAGAGAGTGGTGTTGATCCAATCCATCAGCTCCAGAGATGCTAGCAAACAACCCTCTTCAGACTGAGAAATTGCCACTAACGACTGCTGAACCAACTCAGCTGAATTAATTAAGAATACCCACTCAGATGAATGTCAATGTAGCACTGGATCTAAGACCCGAGAACACATCCTCCAGTACTGTCCAGCCCATTGTGTTCTAAGGCGCCAAACCTGGCCAGAGTGTGCAGAGCTGCAGATGCAGCTTTGAAGAGCCAAGAACACATCCAACACTGTCCAGCCCATTGTGTTCTAAGGCGCCAAACCTGGCCAGAGGGTGCAGAGCTGCAGATGCAGCTTTGGGGCAGCCATAAAGACCTTGAGAAGACTGGGATTTACTGTGGCAGTAGGATAGAAGATCTGACGCAACCCATAAAATCGACCACAGTAGAAGAAGAATATATTCCCTGGGGACAGCTGGTACTGTGATTGCAGAAGGACAATCCTGGATATGGTTATATACTAACAAATTCAAATCACTGGGAAACCTATGTGTGGTCATCTAAGGGGAGGATGGAATGGATGGGATGGAATGAATGGCTTGGAAGTAATGCCATCAAGAAAACATGTAACAGCAAGAAAGCACCAGCCACAACAACAAAAAGCAGACTGAAAGCCACATAATTCTGACAGATACTCACTGCTTACTTTGATCTGTCATCAAGATAATGATTTGCTTCCTACAAATACAATGCCATACAACAGCTGGAAAATTGCACACAGAAGACATCTAAAGGTTTAATACTATCTAGCTGAGAGTGGCGCATGCAGCACAACTCCCTGCTGCCGCGCGCTCGCGCATGGCGCTCGGTCCCTGCTGACGCGCATATTTCACCACTTCTTAATTTATTCTTACGGTAGCAACTTGACAGTGTTGTGTTGGGTGTCATAGGAAAGAACAAACACTCAACTAATCGAACACAGTAATTTTGAATCATTTGCTTTCAATGTGTAGACACGACTGTGCGTTGAAAAACATGTCTGACAAGTAAAAAAAAATTCTTTGTTTACATTCTATTCCGTTCTTTTACAACACCAAATCAGAAGATGAAGGGATGGCTGCATCTTCAAACAATTCACTTTCCTCTTATCTTTCATAGTTTTCTATCTCTCTATCACTCCCCTCATCACCAGATCCACATTGTAATATGATTTCAAGCGCTTCATTGAGCGAGAAATCGCTACCACCCCTTCGTCTGACCGACATTTTTTTGCGCGCGCTTAGCGGCAAAGCCCGGTGCCGTCAGTTCCTTTGTTCCAAAGCTGCTCGGGTCAGCCAAGTTCACGATAGAGCACTGAAAGTAAGGTCTACTACTCGCTACAACATCCCCAGGACTAGTTACAGAGCTTATTTCCCTTGGATCATTTTATGGAAAGTGTAGGAATTTTTTTATGTTCCAGTCACCCGATTGTGTGTGACACGGCAGAAGGTACTGTCTGTCTGTCACCCAGCCTTGGGTGCCTCGGCTCAAGGGAATGAAATCCCGTCACCCACGATTAGGTGACACGGCTGGTAAAGGTTAAAAAGCGAATTTGCACACACACAAACCACACACACACATCATGAAACTGATTCATTATGTTTGTGACACTTAGTTATTTTCAATCAATATTTTGATAACTGAAGTACATGGATGCTGATGGCGACTTCTCATGGATTTGCTTTAAATATTATAATGCCTTAATCTTAGGTCAAGGACATTTTCATCTCTGAAAATTATCTGCTTTGGATAAAATTCCACATATAATTGGTCAAACACGATAAGTTTGAACACAGCAGAATTTGTTATAAAAACAAATTCTGGTACTTTGGGGCCTTGTTAAACACATTATCTATTGACAATAGTTTTGGATAGGATTGGAGAAAAAAGGAGTGTGTGCAGGGTTGGAAAAATGGAGAATGTCAGACTGAGACAGACAGACAGACACAGAGAGAGAGAGAGAGAGAGAGAAAGAAAGAGAAGAGAGAGAAAGAGAGAAGACAGACAGACAGAAAGAAAGAGAGAGAGAATTTTCCTATCCTAACTGAAACAATTTTCAAAGTACTTATATGTCTAAACTGATGCCAAAATCCTACTTGGTGTGAACACACTCACGTTACTTAGTAAACCATCACAACAGCCTTTGAGTAGAGCATGTTTTCACAGCCAAGGAAGGGATAGAAACTGATTTGTAACATTAAACTGCTTTGGCAGAAATGTGTTTGTCAATGGAGGTGAAAGTGCTCAGCTCCCTTACTTTTTGCACAGCATTCCTCAAGGCAGAGTGTGATCACAGGCACCCATCTGGAGTTTACTGTCTAGACCAACTGCGCATAAACATTCACTAGGATTTTCTTTTTTTTCCCTTTTCGATGTTGCTGTTGTTGTAGATAATCATCAAAATTCTGACCTGAAGACATTGTAATGCCAGACGACATTACTTTGGTCAGGCAGACAATCTGGCTGATACAAATCTCAAAACAACTTACATCTGGTTGTTTTCCTTTCAACTTTGAGTCCTTTTGTGCAACAGTGTTCTTTTGTTTCATGGCACTGGAAAGTACGGAAAAGCCATTCTTTAGGTCATGTGACATCTGCGTTCTCCCATCAACTCGGTTTGCCTCATTGACAGAACCAAGTGCTCGGCGTGGAGTCTTGTGAGTTTGGAAAGATCTGACCTTTGCACCTGAAACATCAACATACACTGTCAAATGTAAATACTCTCTGCCTTTTTTGCAGTAGCACTCCAAACACTGCAAGCTACAGTTTTGTATAATCTGATCCCATTTCTTTCACAAAACAATGCAAAGTTCATAATTCACACAGTAAGGTTTCACACATAACACACACACACACACACACACACACACACACACACACACACACACACACACACACACACACACACACAAAGAACAACAAAAATCACACATGTAACCTGTCACAAAGAAGGGTACATCAACTATCAATTTGCAGATAATTTTGCAAACATGTCCCAAAAGGCCACTAGGTATCCTGTGGCATTCCCCTTATAGGACACTTTCCACAGATGGTGCAGTCATTGTTCAATCCCGATTTGGTCTCTGAATTTTCCTTTTTCAAATGGCATGTCCTGGGCAAGTTGAACATAGCACAGCACATCCTTCTCCACGTCAGATTTTCTTGTTGGGGCTACTCTTCATACATGGCAAGTAGTACCAGGTTACATGGCTTCTAACAGCAGTGGAGGACTTTTGACCTGACTACAGAAGTACAAACAAAGTCTTATTCTATATTACAGTGAAGGAGATAAACATGTACATGGAGCGAGTTTTTTTTTACTTCACAAGATCAGCAAGGCTGCATTAGGATACTACCCTACTTCCTACGGACTTATGACCATCTGACTGCCAGTGAAAACCATTCGACATCACAGAAGAGCTAATGGGTACTTCATTTCAACTCTAAATGTCTGGTAAACTATTCTACCAAGCTCCACAATGAACACTGAACAAAATTAATTGATTGGCAAAATATTAGAATTCCATACCATGTTATGTTTATTTGGACTTACAATGCTTTGAAAAACTCCAACATAGTCAAACTTTTAAAATTACTTCATGCTTGAATTTAAGTGGTATTTATGTGTCCAAAGATTTAAACACTTTGAAATGTTAAAAATAAAGCTTTCGTCTTTAGCTGTATGTGATTTCATAATAAAAACTTGCATTGTTTGGGAGAAATACCAGTTTGAGTACATCTGGTCTTTCGTCAAATTGCTTAGGCACAGGTTTGAGGCAATGTTTAATGGCGTCTGAGCACTGCACAGGCACAGGGCTGAATGAGTTAATGTTGCTGGTCATTCAATGCATATGCCTCTCAGATGTCCATTTAGGGTTGCTGTCATTCTATGCATGATTCATCTTCCTTCTGCCATACTATTACATCATTCTTAAGGAGTGTTGGTCATCAACATTCTTTTCATCAACATGTATGGTCATTCTGCGAACAAATCTAATAGAAATATCTGAGCAAGTCAAGCAGTTTGACTTTCATTAGCAGAAATGCAGGTGACAACATCAAGATGATGGATGAATCATCTGATAAGAGAAATTTCAAGACTGCTCCCTTTTGCTTCATCCATTTAGTGTGAACAATTCTGCTATGCGACAAATTCAAATAACGTAATTAGTCTTTTGTTTATTTTGCTTCGTTAGTTAACCATGCTTTTTACTATTAGTGACACTTTATTCGTGAAGAAACGGAGACAAAGAAAATGTGTGGGAATGGAAGGTGTTGTCCAGAAGGTGAAGGGATATAGTTCTCTTTACAATCACTGTGTGGTATCCTAATCTTGAACCAGATGTTTAACGCATTGCCAGATGAATTAAATGTTCAACATGATATTTTCAGAACATCCATGGAAACCCTTAGTCAAACATACAATGCGTCCTTTTCATTTTCATGAGCCAAGGACATGGCAATGCTACACATTAGAGGATAAAAATAAGTAAACAAATATTCCAATACAAAGCAGGGATCTTACCAAGGAAAAGCAAAAATCGCTGAAATTCATGGGGAATCCCTCAGGAATGGGCCCATTTCCTAACCCTAATCTCAATCCCTCTCTTGCTTTCAAACTTGCTATCAAAATGGTGCACACTGACACATATCTGAGCATCAAGTGATGTATCGTCCATTTATCACCAAACCACAACCAGGTCAATTTATTCATACAAGTTTTTTCAATTTCTTCTACTTTTGCAGCATCCTGCTTACTCACCATGGTAGACAAAATGGCAGCTGCCTGTTCTCACCAGAAAGTTTACATAAGATTTCATGATGTCACTGTTGTCTGCTAGCATACCAAAAACATGGCCAGTGCTCTGTGAATTCCACTGCTTTCTTACTTTTCCCCTGACTTTCCTTCCAATTTTTCTTTTCTTGTGAATTCTCATTTTTACATTTTGCTGAAATCCTAAATTTGTGGAGAAATGGTTGCCCTTAAAAGACAAGTGAAATAAACCAACAGAGAAATGCAAGTTTGCATTTGGGCCCCATGGATAAAACTTCACAGATTCATTGTCTGTATGTTAACCCAACACACTGATCAAACAAAAACCAAACATTTTGCCGATGAAACATTTTGCTTTGTGCTGTCTTATTTGTTCACATTTAAAGGCAGTGGCACTGTAGTGTAAGCAATACTTTGAATAGCAATCTATAATTTGGTAAATGAACGACTAGTTAGCAATTATACAACCACTCTAATTTCAATAAGAATGGCATCAGTATTTTCTTTTTTCTGTAAACACTTTGTTTTTCATATACTGATGAGATCATTGTTAATGTGATGGATACATGGTTTACTGCATTGGAATAGCTTTCTTTTCTTCTTCTGTTTCTTCTTCCTCTCAGTGACATAATTGACAGTCACCTCATCCACTCGTACACACCTTCCCATATAAATGTACAACCCCCCCCCCCCCCCCCCACTCTCTCCCTTCGTCTCCCAAATGGAATAAAGCTTACAATGCCGTCACCCCGCCCCCTCCCCCCCCCCCCCCTTCCCATCTCAAACCCTCACCTCCCTCACTCTTTCCGCAGTCTGGTTGAAGTCGCTGACAGCACAGCTGTGGCAACAATGACACGGAGAAAGGTAACGTCATTTTGCTGTAATACTTTTCCTTCCATTCCATCCATATCCAATAGTGCAACCACCGAAAGGGAAGTCTTCCACTTAGTACAAAGGCACCGAGGCCCCTCTCCTTGCCCCCCACCCTTCTCCTCCTCTCCTGCATAGCTACTCACTCTGCAATCGGCAAGAAGATGGTTCACTTCTGAGAAACCGTCAATCTCCCTCCTTTTCAGCGTTTTGTCAATTAGCACGAAGGCGCACTAACAACAACCCCAACTGCTAAGAAAGAGCGTTTGCGAATCTTCTACCTCTCCTCCCACTGTAAGTGGTGGGGAATGACCAATTCTCCCCCCCCCCCTCCCCCCCCCTTTTCTTTGTCTTTAGTGACATAAAGCCAACCAGAAATGGACTAGGTGGCTTAGCCTATGAAAAGGGGAAACTCATTGTGAGCAATCACTGCCCTTCAGAGACCAGCTCTAAGTGAATCAAGAATTACAATAGGGGTAAACCAGAGAGAATGAAAGTTTATCTCACCTACTCTGATCCTGTCTAAGATTCTCACCCACAAGAACTACAAGCTGAAACTATGTTTCTAAATTTTGAGACTATGCATTGTTTGTAAGTATGCCATGTCGTTTAACAGTATAACTTTATGCCTATACTTTGTGACATCTATCAAGATGATGGATGAGTATTCTGTTGTAATAGTTCATTTGCCACAACTTGGTAAAATCTATTAAGATGCTTGGTTAAGATTATTTCTTTTTTTTTTTTTTTTTTTTGCTGTCCCATCTTCTGTGC
The DNA here is from genome assembly GCA_033310375.1 of Conus canariensis. Taxonomy (NCBI): domain Eukaryota; kingdom Metazoa; phylum Mollusca; class Gastropoda; order Neogastropoda; family Conidae; genus Conus; species Conus canariensis. Next base: position 73,608,588 of record CM065716.1, on the reverse strand, counting down.
CACCTCAGTTGCAGTGCACCCACGCCGCTCATTCTGACACCCCATCCACAGCCACAGCCCGGTCAGTCTTGCCGCAGCCCCGGCACTGGTAATCCACAGGGAGCAGTCAATGTCAAGTCATCAGGAGGCAATCCACTGTACTGCTGCCGAGTCACTTCAGTGGTGTTCAGTGGCGCCTGTTCTGATCCAACCTACACAGGACACCACCTACTAAGCCCCCTACTGACAACAATAATTGCTTAGTCGCGGAGACGGCATGAGTGAGCTCTCCCTCTGGAGGGCGCCACCACGTCCGTCCAGCGACAGCCCCCATGGCTCTGCCGATACTGGTGACCCCGACGGAATCAAATCAAGGCCACAGACGTGGGAAGGACAGAGAAACTGAGGTCACCATGAGACATCGAGGGCCACAGAATTTGAGACTTTTTTTTATGCTGATCAATGAGAATGAGGATGATGAAGATGATGCTACGGATTTTCATTCCGGTCTGAGACTACATGAAAGGGCTGTACTCTATACTTCCTTTCATAATATATCCCAGCATCAACCAGGCCCGAGAGATACAGACACCTGCAGTGTTGGTCAGAAAATTTGAGCAATACTTTCAGAGATGCATCCATTATGTGGATGAAACTCGACTGTGTGGTCCCAGTCTTCCCAACTGAGCCCGTAGCAAACTCAACTCTGGGTAGAAGCCGGTCAGGGCAGAAAAATCCCACACGACTCTGATGGTAATCGAACCCATGACCTCCCAGCCAGTCCATGATGCTAACCACTTCGCTACGGCGGCTGGCCTGGTTAAGATTCTTTGTTAACAATCTGATTAACATTCTTTGTTAATCTTCTAACTTTTACCAGTATTCAATACTATCTGTTAACATCATGACTGAATGATAGTACATTCTGATCAGAAAAGCTGTGTGCCTGTACTAGGTGAAAACTGTTAATTTATGAATACTGTTAATTGTCGGAATACTTTGAAGTATGTGATTCTAAGTCTAATCAACATATGTGTACTTGGGTTACATTTATTCTAAGTTACTTCCATTTAATTTATAAGAAAAACATTGAATGAAGAGTTATTTGACTTTCATTGTTCAGCATTGTATTACTGTCCCTTGTTTTATTCAAACTCTGAGGGAAACCAGAGACTGATAATCATGGCAGATATATTCATGCTTGTCTAATCCTTTGTTGGCTGAGATAATAATGATAATGATAGTAATTATTTATGGCGTTTAATCTTACATCATAAGCCCTAAGCGCTTACAAATACATAAAAGGTCAAAGACGCATAAATGAAACCAATAAAAAGATGAATATTGCAATAAGTACCATGCATCAACAAAAAAGGGTGCATACTGACAACACACCCATGCGCGCGCACACACGCACACAACACATGATCCCCCACACACCGTCGCACAACAGACACAACAGCATGCACATGCACACACACACACACATATGCACACACGTCCAGACACACACATAGTCGCATACACACACACACACACACACTCACACATTAGTCACAGAATCAATCTGATGGGCAAGGGAAGGGGAAGAAAGAACTGCTACTGACAGGTGAAGAGGGTTGTTTTAAGAGATGCCTTGAAGGAAGACAAAAAGTTTGAACTATGCAAAGATATTGGGAGTTCATTTAAAGAAACCGGACCCTGAAAAGAAAAAAAAACGATCACCATAGGTTTTAGTTTGAAATCAAGGGATTTTGAGCAGAGTGTTATCGGTAGAAAAATGCATCTGCCTAGAAGGAACAAAGAGATGGAGATCAGAAAGGTAGGCAGGAGCTAAGCCATTCAAAGATTTTATGCAGAGTAAGCACAGTTTGCAGTCTATTCGTTTTTCGACTGGCAGCCAGTGAAAAGAAAGAAGGGAGTGACATGAAAAGATCTCGGTTGTCTGAGAATCATACCTTTACTGAAAGCCAAAGAGGAATTGTGAGAACTCAACAAGCCAGACTCTCAGCTACTTAACTACAGACCAGCTGCTGTTTGTTTCAGAACCTGAGTTCCTACCTACCCTGGGCATGCCTGATAGTGGACAAACACCGCAGCCCAGCACATGATCAGCAGGTCCAAAAAGAGAAGTGGATCAGTCACCAGCAATTAGGGAGAGATCAACTATCTTCTCCAACAGTAGATAAGTTCTGATATTCCATGTGGACTTCAACTCAACTCATCCAGAACTTTCCCTCTCTTAATAAGGACAAAAGAAGTGAAAAAAAAATTCAGCCTGAACTGAATTAGCGAAACTGATTTGAATATTTCACCTTTATATAAACAAGTTAACTTGATGTGTGAAAGTGCACTTAATTTGTGTCAGTTCTTCGTTGTTCATTCAGTACTGAATGTTTTAACTTATCTCTAATTCTGTCTCTCAGAGCTACAAGTACTTTTATTAAGTGTATAAGCCTAAAGAAAATTATTCCAGAACCACTCTTGAGTACTTTGAACAGTCCCCATAAAAATAAAAATTTCTTTTGATGATAGAGAAATCTGAGTCCTTCCACAAGAGGACACACTGACCCACTCCCAACTCTTGTCACACTCTCCTCCCCAAGTCCCCCCCCCCCTCCCCCCCTTCCCACATAAAAAAAAAAGATTTATTTTACAATCATATAGATGTGGAGAAGAAAACATCATTAGAGGACTGTGATGCTGCAAAACATGAAAGATAGAATATTAGATTATAAGAATACATCGTCAATTTGTCTCTAAAAGAATGTTCTGTTCCTAATGTCTGGAAAAACTATATTATGTCCCATACCCAAGTTAAAGAATCCAGCTACATTAAATGACAAATGCCTTGCAGCCCTGACCATAACAGTCATGAAGTTGTTTATTTAAAAATTATTCTATGTTATATTTTAACCTTCACCAGCCAGCACTTTGACTCTCGATTTGCGTATAAGCCCAACAGAAGCACTGATGGTGTCATTTTAACTCTTCTTCATAATGCTTTTTTCCACCTGAACAACCAAGTATCTTTTGTTCGCATTCTTTTTATTGATTTCTAGTCTGCTTTTAACTCAATACAGCCTCATCTTTTAGCTTAAAAACTGACAAATTTAGATGTTGATCAAAAGCATACATTGTGGATTATGTTTGTTTTTTTTTTACTCAATAGAACTAAGTCTGTCCATTTTAAATCTGCAATCTCTTAACAACGGTCTACCTCCACTGGAGCACCTCAAGGTACATGCTAGTCCTGTTCTGTTTACACTGTACACCAATAACTGTAGGGGTACACTACAGATACCACACCTGTCATTAAGCATTCTGATGACTCTGCTATTTAAGATTTATCGACTTCTGCTGTGGTCTATTTCAGTGAAGTTAAAAAGTTTTGTTCTTGGTGTAAAGAGAACTATCCTGACCTTAATGTTCTCAAAACAAAAGAAATGCTGATTGATTTTCATAGAAATGCACCACCTGTACCAAGTCTTTCCATTGATGGTGAAATGGTTGAAAGAATCAATGAGCATAAATACTGGGGTACAATTTCAGACAAAAACCTGATTTTGACAAAAATATTGACAGTATTTACAAAAAACGTCAGCCCAGAATATTTTGTTTGCACAAACTCAGAGACATTGGCACTGACATGAAAATCCTGCAGACATATTATTGGTGCTGTGTTGAGTCTCTGCTTACAGTTTTTTTTTACGTGCAGGTATGGAAGCTTGGTTGTGTATAGAAATCGAGTGTTGACTGATGTGGTGAGTGTGTGTAGTAAAGTTGTGGGAGGAAGGCAAGTTAGCATACAACAGTTGTGTGGTGGACGAGTGGTGAAAAAGGCAAGACAAATTTTAAATGATGTCAGTCATGTTTTCGCAAATATTATGAACTTTTACCATCAAGGAGTCATTACAGGACTCTGAAGGCAAAAACAAGGGCTCAGAAAACTTTCATTCCACAAACCATCAATCTCTTAAATTCCTAACATTCTTATAACACATTTCACTGTGAGAAACCTCTGTGTGTGTGTGTGTGTGTGTGTGTGTGTGTGTGTGTGTGTGTGTGTGTGTGTGTGTGTGTGTGTGAGTTTGTGTGTGTGCCTGCATAAATATGTGCATATGTGTGCAGACGGACGTGCAAATGTGTGAGCGTGCATGTGTGTGTGTGTGTGTGTGTGTGTGTGTGTGTGTGTGTGTGTGTGTGTGTGTGTGTGTGTGTGACAGAATATCAAATTTTCAGGAATAGTAGTATTCATGCACTGAATGCCTGGTAATCTTTCTTTTCTTTTTCTAAATAATGTTTAAAATGATATGTTTCAATTCCTGTTCTGTGTACTCACTTTTAGGATCTTAAAGTTTTTTGTCTTACATATCTTGTATGTTTACTAAATGTATACTGTAACTGGTTGTATTGTTGAATCTTTAATGTTTAGTATTCTTCAACGCCAATTTGGCCCGGCTCTACATAAGGAAGAAGAAGAAGAAGAAGAAGAAACATACAATGCTAACGTCATAATGATGTCAAAGATCTTGGGATATGTATGCAGGACGAGTGATGTGGGTGCCATGCAAAGTCCTTTTGTTTTAGAGAATTGTTCGTTGATTATTTCATGTACTGTCCCCTTTTGCATTTATTTTAACTGTTGCAACTGGTCTTAATTTCTTGTTTTTGATATAATAAAGTGATTCTGACTTTATATACACCGATCAAAGTTCATCAACAGGTGTTATGGTCATGCTCACTGTGACAGTAAACATAGGAACGCACACACAGTAACACACACAGTAACACACACACACTAAAAAGAGCAACACAGAAACAGAATATAAAACTGAAGATAACAAACGCTTTAAAATGTTTTAAATCAAATACTTGGGGACGGATGTTAAAATTGCAATATCAGCTAAGTAGTACACTACTGTACATGTGCATTTCACACTGAACAATTCATTTTGGAAAAAAAAAAAAAGATTTTCCCTGGTATCCACTTCAAATGATGTAATCCACAATTAGAAAAAAAATGCTTCAAAGATCAATGTCATTTACACACACACACTTTCTAAACAGATTTACAGTAAAGGATCAATATTTATCTACTACTACTTATCATACCAAGATAACTGTGCTCTTGAAAATAAAAGCCAAACACACCAGCACAAAAAAAATTGTGACGTGAGACAATTCCAAATGCAATATATTATACATATGTAACAGTATGAAATACCATTATAAATCACAAAAAATTACCTTTGACATTAACTGAGGCGGCATTCTCCTTGTCAGTGTGAATTTGGAACTGTATAGACGACATGCTGCCTTGACTGTCAAACACAAAAATTGAAAGAAATTGTTTAATTTCACAATGTACATAAAGTATGTTCATATTTGGTTTAAATCTTCACTGAAAAAAAAAAGTAATACGAAGCACAACTGATCAATATATCACAACTGATCAATTGTCCTAAATGGTTGAGTAAACATATGTTCGAAGCTTCATCAAGGATCAACACAGTAGGCTAAAAAGTGATTCTTAATCACTGATCCAGTTAATACAGACCTGGCAACATCAAGCCAAAATTCAGTACTGGTCTTGTATTGAGTTAAACCTATGCATGCTGGTCCATCCAAAAATGGACAGCTGTTTTGGCAGATATTAGAGTTAATCCAACAAGAAAAGGTCATATTGGGATAGACCAATATGATACCAACATATTGGGTTTAACTTTAACATGGCACATATTGATTCCCAACAGCAACACTAACACTTTCAAAAATCTCCTTGAATAGAAAAAAGTATTAATGATGAAGTGACAGATACAGTGTGTGTGTGTGTGTGTGTGTGTGTGTGTGTGTAAATGCTTGCTTAGCAAATGAGTGCACCTCCTGCATGTAAACCAACTTGACTGGGCCATTAAACAGCTGCAAGAATCGACATGTATACATTCCAGTAAGTGAATTTTGCTGACAGCTGAACTTGTTTGTCTATATGTTGTCTGAAACTTGCGACAAAGTCTTAGAAACAGACAGGCAGCATCTCTTCGAGAATCAGATCGAATAAATGGAGGGGGTGGGGGAGGGGGAGGGGGGGATACTTTTTTTTTTTTCAGTTCAAGGAACATTGAGTGTTCTGGTTTTAAAGTTCCCCTTTCGCTCGATGGCACTCTCACGGATAGAAAACTTTCTCTTTCTGAGTGCGTGAATCAATTAGGTTGACACAAAGTGGGGCCCTGATATCAGGACTTCACCGCTAACGGTATTTTGAGATTTAATTTGACGGAAAGAAAACGCAACGCAGAGAAAACTTGATTCAGACGAGTGGGTGTCGAAAAAAGTAGGTGGCCCATATTTACTATTTGCGGGAAAAAAGACCAGTCTTAAACAATTAAGCAACCTGTCCTTATCTAACGATTAATTTGCACTAAACGTAAATTTTGTTTTACCAGTCTTTACTCGGATTTCGCTTTCTGTCCTTGTCTTTCGAAGATCCCGCTTCCGGTCAGAGTTGTCCAATGGGCTGTGACTATTTTCACAACAAATAACAAAGTACGGTGGCCTTGGCCTAGGCCTAACTACTCTCACGATGAAATATTTACAGGCCTATAACTCCAAACGTATGGTGCTGACGACACCAAATCGCACAGCAGAAATGGCAACACAGAACACACAGAACAAACAACGATGTCTTGTTGAAGTTATGGGCCTATAAATATTTCATCATGGGAGCAAGAGTTACCCTACTTCTTTGTTATTTACTGTTGATTGTTGCCAGCCTCATTTGAGATTTCCTTTTATTTTCACAACATTGGCGGGGGAGGGCATAATAAAACTTCCCCAGATATTTTATGGTTACCTGGGCCTGAATCTGGCCATTGTTTTAACTTTTTGAATATCGTGTGCGACCCCTTGTTGCCAAATTTTGCTCCAGGGGCCAACAGGCTGAGTCGCACTTTAATTTTATTTTATTTTACTTTTTAACATGCGCGCTGGTGTCTACTCGTTTATGAGTGAACCAGTCTTTTAGGAAAAGGAAGAAGAAGTGAAAGGTGGTCCGCATACGTCGGAGAAATTATCGGTGATAAGCCAGTGTTGCGTAAACAACCGACTCTTAAGTGCTGCAGTTTGTGTAGCGAACATAAAAGCATTTGCTGCCAGGAAGTTAAACTCAAAACCCACTGGTCCAGTGTTGCGAATATACTACCTGGTAGAGGTAGCCAGCCACACAAAACACAAACTCTTAAGTTATGTGCTTGCCTGATCTTTCACCTCCTTTATGCACGCGCATTCTGCCATAATGGCATGAATGCCTGGCATTTGAACAAAGAAACTGATCAAAGGAACTGGTCATTACAATATCATTACAGAATATAACTTTGGCAGTAGTCAGACGTAAGCAGTGAGACAATAATGATTTAATACTAACTGAGATACCTGCCCATCAACATTGGTATTTAAGGGGACGGGGGGGGGGGGGGGGGGGGGGGGGGGCTTAGACTTTGATGCTCCCGCGTCTTGCGACGCATGAGATAGTCAAGGCGCTCCACTGTGCACGGTCCTCAGCCAGTTTGTTAGTGTCGTTCCATCCTCTGTCAACGAATCTGATGGTCTCTCTCCACTGTCTGTCGCCAGCTCATCTTGGATCGTCCTCTTTTTTTTTCTGGCCTGCTGGGGTCCATTTAATGGCCTGGTTTGCAGGTCTTGAAGAGGGTAATGTCAAGACATGACCCAGCCAGTGGAGGCGCTATCTGCAGATGATGGTTGACACGGGGAGCTGTTTGGACCTCTCCCTGACGTCTTCATTTGGTATAAAGTCTGACCATTTGAAGCCCAAGGTCTGACGTAGGCATTTGGTATCAAAAGTGTCGAGTTTCTTCTCCTGGGTGGTCTTCAGTTGCCAGGTTTCACAGCCATATAACAGCGTTGAAATCGCACTGGAGTTTGATTCCAAGGGAGAATTTCTTGCTGGTCCATATTTTGTTCAGCTGATTGAATGCTGATGTTGCCTTCCGAATACGACACTTCAGTTCATGGTCGAGGTCATTGGCGTTGTTGATGGGGCTGCCTAGGTATGTGAAGTTTTCCACTTCTTACACTTGTTTTTGGTCGATGAGAACGTCTGTTGGCCCTCAGTGTTTACCGGTTCTGATGTTCGTAGCCAGAATGAAACGTCACGGCTCTTGCACGGAACTGCTGCATACTGTTCAGTGAGAGTTGCGTATCAGAGTCTCGTACATTAAAATATGTTCTTCCCTCTCACGGAAGATAAAGAAATCAAAGGACTTGAAAAAAAATAAACTAGGGTAAACACAAAATAAAGTTAACTCAAAACAATCAGGGTAACACCAGCTGTAAAGCTAAATTTGAATGAAGAGATCTTGAGACAGTCACAGGTCCAGCCGCTGAGGTGGGTGGATCTCACGTCCAGAGCGAGTACACTATGTTGGAGGGTCCAGAGCAGGCACTTGCTGAGGGTGTCCAGGTGATGCTGCTGCTGTTTCCGCTTCCACAGCGAAGGGTTGGTTTGCTTGTTGAGTTGGGTGACGGTCACATTCTGGCACAGCAGAGAGTTCTGGTAGAGTTGGTGGAATGTGGTTTGCTGCAAGTGTTGATCTCCGCAAACAACGCCTATTCCGACAATACACCTTTCCTTCTGACTGGACAGTGTATTACCTTGGCGATGCATGATGTTCCACCACAACAGCCGGCTTCCACCGCCTGTAGCCTGGGAGCGGAGCCATACGGACTTGATCCCCAGGATGAAGAGACAAGTGCTCTGAGGTGCGTGGCTTGTCACGGTAAAACTTTTGTCTGGCTTTTTCAAGCCTCAGGTGTTGCTTGACATCCTGGCGGTCATATGCAGGCGCAAGAAGGTTGCGAGGAGTTGACAGCTTGTTTCGTGGACGCCGTCCCATCAAAAGCTGTGCGGGGGAGAGACTGATAAATTCCAAAGGTGTTGTCCGATAATCCAGCAGGGCTAGATGTTTGTCTTCATTTTTTCTCCACAGTCTTTTTACTGTTTGGACTGCACGTTCGGCCTCCCCGTTGGAACTTTGGAAGTAGGGGCTTGGTGTCTAGTGGTTGATACCATAGCTCTTGACAAACTTAGAAAACTGTCGGCTAGTAAACTGCACTCCACAGTCACTCCTCAAAGTAGATGGAATTCCAATGGTGGCTGAACTGGCTTTTCAGTTTTTCAATAACTGATTCAGTGCTCATGTTTTTCAGCTCATCCACTTCAATGAACTTTGAGTACTAATCCATAGTCAGAAGGTAATTCTTTCCCTGGAAGTCAAATATGTCAGTTCCAACTTCAGCGAATGGGAGATCTGGAACAGGTGTTGGCAGAAGTGGTTCAGCTGACGGTTTCCTCTGGAACTCAGCACACCTGCTGCAGTTCTTGACGTTGTCTTCAATGTCTGAGTTCATTGATGGCCAATACATCACTTCTCTGGCCTGTTGTTTGCATTTCACAATGCCAAGGTGAGACTCATGAATGACAGTCAGCATCTGTTCCCGAAGACTGGGTGGAATTACAATCCTAGGCCCTTTGAAAACAATACCATCTGAGACCGCAAGCTCATCCCCTGAGTCCCAAAACTGTCGTGTTACTAGGGGTACTTCACTTCTTCTGTCTGGCCAGCCATTGAAGATCAGGGCTTGTAGCTGACCGAGTTCTCACTGTGTGCACTCTTGGTGTTCGATATACTTTTCTTTTGTGATTGGTGCATATATTTTTACTGCCTCTATGTACACGGTGACTTCTTTGCCAAAGATGTAGCAGTGGAATTTCTTACAAGCGTGGACGATCGACAGCCGTACGTTTTTTCTGCGTCGGTCATGGATTGTGAGCTGTATGCCACTGGCTTTCCATCCTGGATGAGAACAGCTCCTAGCCCGTGTTGGCTGGCATCACACTGTACTTCAACAGGGGCAGTGACATCATAATACTTGGGGACTGGATGACTGCAGCAGAAACTCTTGAGTTTTTTTTTAGAAGCATCTTGGTGACTTTTCAGCCATTCAAAGAAAACATCATTTTTCAACAGGTCATGCAGAGGGGCGTTTTCTTCACTCAGGATGGGAATGAACTTGCCAAGGTAGATGATGAAGCCCAGGAAGCGTCTGACATCATCTTTGTTCTCAGGAGATGGCTTGTCCTGTACAGCTTTCACTTTTGTAGGGTCTGGCTTTAGTCCATCAGCTGTGAGAAGGTGACCAGCATATGGAACGCTGGACTGCCAGATGTGTAGTTTCTCAGGGTTTAGTTTCAGATTGTAACTTGTGGCTCTTTCAATGACTTGTTTCAGTATTTTGTCATGATGATCAGCTATCATTATCTGCGACCAGAATGTCATCCATTGTTGCATATGCACCTTTAATTCCTTCAAGCATTTGGTCCATGATCTGCTGGAACACTTGGGGCACAGGAGATGCCAAATGGGAGGCGTAGCCAGCGGTATCTTCCGATAGGGGTGTTGAAAGTTGTCAAAAAGGATGATGCCTCGTCTAATTTGATCTGCAGAAATCCACTTTTTGCATCAAGTTTCGAAAACACTTTGGCGTCCGGAATGTCCAATATAATTTCTTCAACTGTGCGCATTGGATAGTGCTCTTGCTGAATAGCAGCATTCAGATCACGAGGATCAATGCAGATTCAGACTTTGTCGTTTCGAAGAGAGACAGTCATTGAACCATTCAGTAGGTTCTTCAACTTTGATGATGTGGCCGTCTGATTCCATTTCGCTGAGTTTCTCGATGACCTTCTCACGCAGAGCTGCTGATTGGCAGCGTGCTGGATGGACAACTCCTTTTGCGCCTGGTTTCAGTTTGATGCTGTACTCCCCTGGGAGTGTTCAAGTGGTACGCTGTAGCTCGGGAAACATATCGAAGTCTGGTGGTGTTGGAGTCTTGTCTACTGCATTCAGTGTTGACAGGTGGGCGATGAGGCCAAGGTTCTTTGCGGTCATGCCAGAAATTACATTCTCCTGATCAATGTTGATAATTTCGAACTGCGAATTGATGGTTTCCCCATTGCAGAGGATAGGTAGGTCTGCTGTACCGATGGGCTGGATTTTGTGGTTTGAGTAGGTACGCAAAATTTTATCTGAGGAGCGGATTTCACTGCAGTGGGAAATTTTCTGGTAATCTTGGACTGTTAGTGTATTACATCTTATCCTGGGCAGTGTCAATTTTGAACCTTATGTTTCTTCCATGAACTGACACGATTTGATTCCACTTGCCATTGGTTTTGGTCTTGTTGACCATAGTCATGTGAATCATCAGGACTTCTGGTTCTGAACCTGGCTCTGAGTCAGCAGCCAAAGTGTGTACATTACGGCGGCTTCTGCAAACTTTCCTCCAGTGGTTAGGTTTCTTGCAGTGTGTACATGTTGTTCCCATTGCCGGACAGTTTCCTCTTGTTTTAGGGTGCTGGAATCGCCACCACAGCGAAAGCAGTTTTTTGTTTCCTCCTGCGTTGAGTGAGGTTCGTGTCATTTTTTTCTTTTCACAATATTCAGGCTCATCTCGAACGATGCGGAGTTGTTTCTGTGACATTCAAATTATTGACCAATTTGTATTGCCTGTGCTAGATCAAGGCCTCCCCCTTTTCAAGGAGCCTCCCTTGTAGTTTTTTGTCATGCACTCCATCAATGATGTTGTCTACCATGATGTCATCATTATCAGTGTAGTCACAGTCCATCATAATCAGGCATGATCCTTCATAAAGTTGTCAAAGGACTCACCTTCGTCCTGTTTTCTTTGCTTCAGTTTGTGTCTTGCAATTCGTTTGTTCTTCCTTGGTTGAACATACATTTCGAACTTGTCTAGAACCTTGTCAGATTTTTCCGTTTCGTCTGTAGTCCATTGCAGAGTACAATAAATTTGTCTTCCTTGAGCGCTGAGCCAAGTTCCGAGCCATCCAGCTTTCTGCTTGTCAGTCAGGGTTGCCAGTGGTCCGTCAAACACAAATCCGACGAAGTCTCTGAAGCGTTGAACTCTTGGAAGAGGTCTGTAGCATCCCAGTCGATAGAAGGGTGTTTGAAGTTCATATTCGCCATGGTTTACAGTGTCTAGGAAGCCGTGTGCATGAAGAAATAATTCTTTCAGATCCCACTTCTGACACCATCTGATGTTCGTAGCCAGAACGGAACGTAGCGACTTTCACACCGAGCTGCTGCATACAGTTCAGTGAGAGTTGCGTACAGAGTCTCGTACATTAAAGTATGTTACACTGATAAGCATGTTTTTAGTCTTTCTGGCACTGATAATGAGGCCAATGTTGCCTGCAAACTTGCTGATATAGTCTACAAGCACCTGCAGATCTTGAGTGGTGCTTGCAAGAGCGGCAATGTCATCGGCAAAATCCAGATCTGAGAGGCTGTTTCCTTCTGTCCACTTGATTCCCTTTCCTTGGGTTGCGTGTTTCAAAACCAAGTCAATGGCAAGTGCAAAGAGGAGAGGGGAGAGGATATAACTTCGCCTTACCCCCTTGACAACTTCAAACCAGTCACTGTAGCCATCTTTCGTCCTGATTCTGCACTTGGAGTTTGTGTAAATCTGCTCTATGGCTGACACACTTTCTCTGGGATGTCATAGGTTTTCATGATTTTCCACAATGATGGTCTGTGGACACTGTCAAATGCCTTGGTGAAGTCAATGAAGCTGATGGCCAGGGGTACTTGGTGCTCTCCACACTTCTCGATGATCTGCCTTAGTGTGAAGATCTGTTCTGTACAGGATCGTTTTGGGTGGAAGCCTGCTTGTTGTTCCGTGAGCTCATTGTCACTGCGTTGCGCAGTCGGTTGAGGATGACCTGGCAGTATACTTTCCCTCGTATTGATAGTAGAGTAACTCGTCTCCAGTTGTCACACTCTGAGAGGTTGCCTTTGTTGGGAATACAGACGACTTCGCCATTCTTCCAATCCTCGTGGACGAGCCGGAGTTCCAAACCTGGTTACAGAGACTGCACATCCAAGAGACGATGCAGTCACCACCACCTTTAAACATTTCGGCTGTTATTCCATCGAACCCAGGGGACTTATTGTTCTGTAATGTCTTGATGGCTGTTTTGATCTCCTCTTCAGTGAAGTCATTGGTGTTGATTGGGAGCAGGAGGGATGGGTCTTCCGCCTCAGCTGGTGTCGGTGGCTTGGGTCTGTTAAGAACTTCTTTGAAGTGCTCGGCCCATCTTGCAAGCTTTTCCTCGCCTCTTGACAGAAGTGTGCCATCTTTTGCATTCACAGGTCCAGAGCCAGTCCTCAAAATACCAGTTATCTTCTTTGCGATCCGGTAGACAGCTCTCATGTCATTGCGCTTGGCAGCTTCTTCGGCATCTTCTGCTTGCTTGTTCAGCCAATCCCTTTTATCTTTCTAAGCATTTCGCTTCACCTGCCTGTCCTTCTCGATGTATTCCTGGTAGTACGCTGCTTGGTCTGAGGAGCAGTTGTATCTCTTCTGATGGAGTTCTTTCCTCTCTGCTATCAATTCCCATGTGTCATCACTGATCCAAGATTCCTGCAGTGGCTTCTTAAACCCTAGGATTTCTTTTCCAGTTGATGCCATGGCATCCTTTATCTCATCCCACTATTTTGTCGATCCTGGCATTGTTTCAGTAAGGACTGAATACCTGTTGCTCATGAAAGCTTGGAACAGGGCCTCTGTGGTGGGGTCCTTCAACTTGCTTGCATTGCATTTCTTGGACGGAGTCTCTTTCTTCTTTCTTCTCTTCAGCTTGATCTTCAGCTTTGTTATCACCAAATAATAGTCACTGCACACGTCTACTCTACGGTACACGCGTACGTCTTGCAGACATGGGGTTCTCCACCTTGGTCCAATCGCGATGTGATCGATTTGAGTCTGAGTCCTGTGATCATTTGATATCCATATGATCTTGTATATCATTATGCTGGAATAGTGACGACCCAATTTTCATGTTGTTCATTGTGCAGAACTGCAGGAAGCGTTCACCATTATCAGTTCTCTTGCCATACCCATGTGGACCAAGGACATGCTCAAAGCCAGATCGATCCTTCCCAATCTGTGCATTCAAGTTGCCCATGATCAACAAGATATCATGGCGTGGTACTTTTTCAACCAAGTCTTGAAGCTGCTGGTAGAAGGTGTCTTTGTCTGCATCATCGTGGTCATTGGTTGGGGCGTAGCACTGGATGATGGTGACCTTGGCATGTGACGTGATGAATCGTGCTGTCAGGAGGCGCTCGTTCACTGACGCCCATTCCTCTAGTGCACTGCCTGCTTGTCTGTTAAGGATAAGAGCTACGCCATCACGGTGGATGTTGTCATGACGACCTGAAAACAGGATGCTCATGTCTTCTGATGTAAATTTCCCTGACTCTGACGAGTTTCGCTAAGACCTAGGATGTTGACTTTGCAGGCCTTCATTTCCTTGATGACTTGTGCAAACTTGGATGACTGGAACAAAGTTCTTACATTCCAATATCCAATGCGTGTAACCATTTTTGCAGTTAGGACTCGAGTCATCGGGGCGCCAGTTTCCTCAGAGAGGCTTTCACTGGTGTCCGTCATTCTGTCTCTGGTTGGAGTTGACTGCTGTCTTGGCTGCATTGGCAATGAAGCGCTTTGAACTGTTTTCGTAGCTCATGTGTTTTACAGGAACAGGGTGCTAGCTGAAGCCAAACCTCCTTGCAGTTATTTAAAGAGACTGTAGAAGGTAATCGTCACTGAAAGACCAACAAGCCGATGTCCACTCACTAAACAGTGGTTCACCTTTGGACCATACATGTGGCCGTTAAGCTTCTCTTGGAAACTCCTCCGCCCTTGCCAGTGCTTCCACAAGCGAAGTCGTACGCCTGGTGGTACCGTGTAAACAACACCCCCACGTGGTTCAGCCCGCCAGCTGAAGCAGTGTACCAGGGTGTGGCGCTAGGAGCAGCAGGCTTTAGGAGATGGATGAGGACCAGTGATGCCCATCCACCCTACTAGGAAGGATGCAGCTGCCGAACAACAAAGGTGCTACCTCTATCCAGAGCTCACTAGACCCTACGTCTCAGATGTGAGACAATAATGATTTAATGTTAACTGAGATACCTGCCCATAAGACATTTGTATTTAAGGGTGCGGGGGGGGGGGGGGGGGGTGTTTAAAAATGAAGAAGAAAAATGAAACAGGTTATCTACTCCTAATGAAACAGGTTATCTACTCCTAATGTAAAAAAGCGTTTATGATCGGAAAAGTGCAAGCCATATTGACAGGGAAAGATACCTCACCTAGAACAATGTTCCAATTTCAAGCTTTCAGATCCGATCAATGCTTGAAACAGAGTGATTGAACCCTTCTTGCTTCAAAACTTGCTAAGTCTGCGTTTCATAAGCAAGCCAGCCTAGCAGGTGCCAGAAGTGAGATGAGAGCTTGCTCCTGAAGTTCGTTACGTAGGTTTTGGCATGGTAGGAATATTGGCACCTCCCAGCTCCAGGAGGCTGGTTAAGAATACCATCTAAGGATGTACAGGGTGAAGATCTCAGGAAGGGACTCTGTGCAGCAGTTCGTCAGTGGCCTCCTGCTCCTCCCTGAGTTGGCCTCCCACAGGCCATTGTTGCCACTACCTGAACATGAAGATAGGCAGCCCAGTATCTCTAAAGACAGCGTTGGATTATGGGGTACATGGGCGCCAAATCTTATGATGGTGTAGGCCTACTTACAGAAACTGCTCCTTTTGAATCATCTGTTGTTGCCTGGTGACACAAAAAGAAAACTTGGACATCAGCCCAACGACACAAGAAGAACGCCTGGACATCAGTCTGGGATGAAAGATATCGACAACGGATCCATCTTAGTCTACACAAGTGCTTCCTCCTCTTTACTTACTTAGACTTAGATGCTCCCGCGTCTTGCGACGCATGAGGCAGTCAAGGCTCCACTGTGCACGGTCCTCAGCCAGTTTGTTATTGTCACTCCATCCTCTGTCAACGAGTCTGAGGTCTCTCTCCACTGTCTGTTGTCAGCTCATCCTGGGTCGTCCTCTTTTTCTATGGCCTGCTGGGGTCCATTTAATGGCCTGGTTTGCATGTCTTGAAGAGGGTAATGTCAAGACATGACTCAGCCAGTGGAAGTGCCGTCTGCAGACTGCAGACGATGGTTGACACGGGGAGCTGTTTGGACCTCTCCCTGACGTCTTCATATGGTATAAAGTCTGACCATTTGATACCCAAGATCTTAAGATGCTTCCTCCTCTGCCAGCACTATAATTTGCCACGACACTACGCTGTAGCAGACGATGAAACTACTGTGCTACAGAATCATCCTTTAGCAGACATGTCCTAAAGAGTCAAGTGCTGATAGAGGTTAATCTCCCCTCTACCAAGCTGACGTCGTGTTTTGGGTGCCTGGTTGGCTTGTTAGAGCACCGAGTCAAACGTGCGATGGAGCTCAAATCACTGCTGGTGCTAAATGTGGAAATTGTCATTTTTGCAGTCCACCTTAATGTGCTGCCATCCTCGTGGTACCTTCTTCCCCATTTTTCTAGGATGGTTTCCCCATCTTCCTTGTCTGGGTATGGCTGGTATGGACGTTATTTAATTGATCTGAATGTCATCCTCAGCATTCCCACTACATGTCAGTCCACCAAACTGTGCTGCATGCTGCGTCAGTTTCATTAGTTTACTTTTTTTTTCTGGTGCCCCCTACTAACCCTTCTTTCACAAACATCATCAGAACACAACATGGCTTGTCTTTGCTTTCTATGGTAAAATCATCACATTATCCTCTGCTTGAATACAAGCTTCCCCAACCCAAGCTATCCTTTGGCAGTAAAAAAAAAGTGAGAGAGTGTAAGGCATGGGGTGGGGTAGCAGGGGGGGGGGGGGGGGGAGATGAGTGTCATCATCTGCGCTTGTCACAGTGTGACAGGATAGCTGAGATGATCTAACAGATAGCAATACAAGGAACAGGGGTGACATTTACTCTTTTTTCAGCATTGAATAAAATAAAGTACATTTGAATCAATGCTTATGTTTTGGTAGTAGTGATAGTAATAGATAGGGACAGACATTTAAGCCTTGGCCATAGTCTAATATGAATTCTCTTCATGGCCAAAAGTTCATCGGGTCTTCTTTTTCTTCTCTTCTTCTCTCCGCTTGGCAGGGAGCGGGAGTGGGTGGGTGGGGGGGAAGAGGGAAGGGGGCATTTAGGGACCACACAGAAGAACGGTTTACCACGTTCCACCAAGGCCTGGGTCTGTGCTAATGATTTTCCTGTTCATTGTGCAATGTTGTCTATAATCTCTTTTTCTTTCTTGTCTTTCTGTCTTCCTCACCGTCTTCCTCTTTCAACAGTTACCTTGGGGTCCTTTAAGCAAGGTCATTTGATCTTGTTGCATGGCCGTACCAACGTAGTTTTCTTTTCTTGACTAATGTCAGATCTTGGTATGTGTTATGATCTTCATGTGGTCTATGTTAGTTTGACGCACTTGATGAATGTTTAAGTGATCTTGATGTTATCTACTGTTTAACATTTCATTTAACAATTCATTTCCTTGCCTTAGAATTTTCTTTCCAAATATGCTGTGAGGGTCCATGTCTCGCATGCACACAGGAAGATGAAATATAGGCCTATCAGTGCGCGCAGGAGTCTGACATTGTGTTTCATGAAGATTTTCGTGTTCTTCCATGCAGTTTTAAACTGGACAGTACTGTAGTTGTCTTTGCTGCCATTGAAATGATTTCTGGTTTGGATTCCTCACTGTTAGTGACCATTTTCTGAATTATTGCTATCATTACCAGCCCGTGCTGTGCAACGTTTCGCAGAAGCATGGTAATCTGTCAGATCTCGTGACACGGTTTTGGCCCTTGATTGTATACCTTCTAATCGCTCAAGAATGCCCTTAATTTTGTTAGTTTGATGATCGGGTTTATTTTGTCGTTTTTCCTTTTCTTCTCGAGCAGTTAGGTTTGTAATTTTGTCTAAACTAACCTTTACAGTTCTCCTCGCCTGCTGTGTGAGATCAACAATAGAAAGTGTGTGTGTTCGGCTTGATAGGCTCTAGGTTTTGAAAGTGATAGACTTCCTCATCTCACAACTTTATCAGTGCCTTCTAATCTGACATTAACAGTTTCCCCTAGCTCATACTGATGATGATGGTGGATGCTTCTCCAGGTGTCTCTAGCTTGAATGTGGGGCCTGAATGCGAAAATCTTCACACCGCAGTTTCCTTCTTTTTTTTTTTTTTTTTAATACGGAGAGATGCAGTGTATCTGTCATGCACGTTTCTGTCTTCAAGATCACTTGCACCAGACTTCATTACTGACGTCTGCCTGAATGTCATCACAAATATCATTTTCAGAAGATTAGATTAATGCATTTGACTTAATGCTAAACATACATTCATGTCGAGACATTTGTATGGACCTATGATATCCTGAATTATAGTTAAGTTCAATACGTGGTAGCATTTTGTCCAATTTTTGTTTCCTCCACTTTCAATTTGTGCTTGGATTTTTTTCTTCCAGGTACCTTGTGATCTTTCTGTTTTGCCCTGGGGTTCTTGGTGATGTGGTCGACTATGAATTATTTTGAGTTCAATTCATTGCATAACTTCTCCCTTAAATTCATTTCCTTGATCACTTTGGAGAATGCGGGGTGGTCCAAAATCATGACCCCCCCCCCCCCCCCCCCCCCCCCCCCAGTTTTCAAGGGATTGTACCTGGGTGTTTGAAATACTACACAGCCATAGAAATCTACTGAAACCAACTTAAACAGACGAGACATGTCTTTTATGCCCTGGATGACATCCTGTGCTGGCCATATCATCTAAATCAATTTGATGCCTTTCAAATCCGTGAAGCTGCCATGGGGTGAAGTGGAGGCCTGTTAGAAAATGTGGGATTACTCTGAAAATGTGATTCTGATTTGCTAAGGTACTGACTTATTCTGTTCCTACTAATGCCAAAACAAGAGTGCCTGACAAGATTTCATAGTTTCAAAGGTCAGTCACCCAAGGCCTGTTGGTAGTAAAAATCGATGCAGCGGTCGACTTCCCTGAGTGGCAGCAGAATCCATTTGTCCTGTGCTGTGTGTCTGTTGACTCTCACACACATGCACACACGCACACACACACATACAGAGCATGTCTCATATTGTGTACATGAAATTATGGAATCACTATGAGTTTCCATTCAAACATTTTGACGTGAATTTTAATTAGTGGTATGAGACAGTAATAAAATGCTAAACAATTGAAGGCAAACAATTCTCCAATTTCAGTTATAAACTCAGCTGAAGCAACTTCAAATACACTTAGCCCAAGTAAATCTGTTGATTAGGGTCACCTACTACAAAGCATTAAGACAACAGTATTCATAAATCACCTTAGCAGATTTCAACCAGTATAGGCATACTGTTTTCTGTCAGAAAATATCATTCAGTGATCATCTTAACAGATAGTATCGAATACTGGCAAAAATTCATATTCTTAATATAATGTTAATCAAGGATCTTAACAGTTTTACCAAATTGCAGCAAAAAGTTACACTGTTAAAACATGTGGCATATATTCAAACAATGCAAAGTCTCACGACTTTGAAACTTAGTTTCAACTTACAGTTCTTCTGATCAGTGAAACCTGACACAGGATATTAGAATAGGAGAGACTGTTTGCCTTCAGTTGTTTAGCATTTTGTTACTGTCTCAAACCACGAATTAAAATTCACTCAAAACATGAGTGGATACTGAAAATTATGGCAGATATATCTATGCTAGTCTAGTCGTTTGTTGGCTGAGATCTCACACATTTACTGAAAGTCAGAGGGCAAGTGTGAGAACTCAACAAGCCAGACTCTCTGCTACTTAACAAACCAGTTTCTGTCTGTGACCAGATCCTGAGTTCCTGGCCCTGGTCTTCCTGCTGCTGGCCCAGCACAGGACCAAGATTCCACACTACTATGTGGCCAAGCAGTCCAAACAGATCAGCCTGCCTAATGTGAAGGTGGACCAGTCACCAGCAACCAGAGAGAGAGAGAGAGAGAGAGAGAGAGAGAGAGGGGAGAGAGAGAGAGAGAGAGAGAGAGAGAGAGAGAGAGAGAGAGAGAGATCCACACACCTCTCCAGATAACCAGCTAAGTAACGAAAGTGGACTCCAACAACTCAGGTCATCAAGAACATCCCCTCTGTTTATGATGAGATAAAGTGGGGAAAAAAGTCAGCCCAACAAAGACTGATTTGACTTAAGTTCTATTAATTTGTGTATTTTACTATTGTAAACGCAATTTAAGTTGGTGTGTGAAATTACGCTGAAGTTGTGTCAGTTAATTGCTGTTCCTACATTATTTCATGTCTGAACTCATCTCTAATTCTGTCTGTCACTCGTAGCTGTTAGCACTGTTAAGTGCACAAGCCTGAGGAGAATTATTCCTGAGCCACTCCAGTATTTTTAACAGTTCCAAGAAAAATACAAATTTATTTTGATGACTAGTTAGTTGCTCCTTCCATCACTAATAAGAGAGAGGGTGGAAGTGACATTTTAAGACACAACTACTCTATAACTCTAATGGAGAAACGCTCTGAGTCCTTTCCCTAGAGGACCACGCCTGCCCATCCCAAACTCGCGTCACGAACATAATCAAATTTAGGTTTGAACTTTATTGGAAGAACACAACGGGGCAACTCTAATGTTGTATTATTTCACAGTAGGCCTGCATGTTAATGTTAGTATAAGATGGATCAAAGAACTCTGCACCTTGCTTGTGTATCAAGCCGAACCGTCATTAGTGTCACTTTGATTAAGTCATCTAATTTTTTCTCTCAGAAATAAGTTAAGCCACGCGGTAAACCAGTCTTTTTTTTTTCCCATGTACTGTATTGTTCACCGTAGAATAAACACCTCACGAAACGTTTGCCTCACCTTGTTGAAGCCATACAGTTTGAATCTCATATAGCGCAACATGTCTCGAATACTATATTCCCGCCCCCCCCCTCCCCACCCACCCACCCTTCCCGTCTGCCTTTCTCCATTTCGGCTCGCTAAGACACTGGTGGTTTCAATAGTCCAGCAGCCAGTCGTGTTCCTCATCGGTCAGTTGAGGTGGACGTTGTCTTTTTCCCAGTTTGTCCTGAAACAAACACAAATATTATTCACAGTAAAACATTACTTAAATTATTCACTGACTATGCATGACTTTGCGACTTCTTTACCTGTAGCTCTATAATCAAATCTGATTAAGTAAGAATGTTGGTATTGCGACGTAGCACTTTTGAGGTGGATCTCTCTATTGTCCTCGACGGTGTGTTTGTCAGGGTTTGTCTTACACACACACACACACACACACACACACACACACACACACACACACACACACACACACAGATTTATTTACTATAAAATGTTCTTGAGGCTATGCCTGTCTTTATTTTTCATTGTGACACACATGACTTCATCGATTTTAGGCATTGTGTGATACACAGCCTGCATGGCATTTATTGGTGTAATTACGGTATAAGTGTTATACATACCATGAGATACTCATCAGGTACACGCAATGACTAAATCGCAACTGGAAATAATCTTCATTGAAGAAATTAGCGTCTTATTACATATCAGTCTAAAAGACAACCTGAGTGTACTCTCCGTTCTCCTCCAATGGCAACCCGTGAACAACAGCGGTGTTGAGAGGAAAGGGAGGGATGTCGGCAGAGTAGGCTTTATTGCTGTTTGTGAGACAAAGGGAGGATGGTGTGGGATGTCAGTACATCATGTCACAATCATTACATAGTTTTACTTCCCCAGCTACTGTTTTTCATACAATGCATCATTCCAGTTACATACGCTCTTCGTGTTTGTTTATCTTTCTTTGTGTCTGTCTGTTTTTCTTTCTTTTCTTTTCCCCCTACTTTTCTTTCTTCCTTTTTTCTTCTTTTAATTTTTTTTTTTTTGGTCTCGCGCTGGGTAATAAATTACCCATTCCTTATGAATAAGTAGGGCAGGCTGACTGTGCCTCTAGCCAGGTCTTGTAACGCCACACTGCAGCTGGGTCTAGGCCCAGGGATTATTGACAGCGATTTTTTTTTTTTCAGCACCCTGATATCAAGCGGTGCCCACCTTGGAAAAAAAAAGAAAAAAGATTCGTCAACTCACTGGTGGCGGCTGCTCTAAAGAAGAAGATTTTTTTTTTCAAAGTTGATTTTAGGCGAAGGAAAAAAATTAATAATTTCTTAAATAAATTTATTTGACTTCTTATGTTTAATTCTAACATTCAAAGAACGAATACGTACCAGCCGCCATGGCGAAGTGGTTAGCGTCGCAGACTCCCGACTGGGAGGTCGTTGGTTCGCTTCCCATCACAGCCATGTGGGATTTTTATGCACTATAACAGGCTCCTAGCCAAAGCTGAGTTTGCTAGGGCTCATTTGGGAAGACTGGGACCACACAGTCGAGTTTCATCCACTAAATGGATGCATTGCTGAAAGTGTTGCTCTAATTTCCTGACCAACACCGCAGGTGTCTGTCTGTATCTCTCGGGCCCGATTGACATCGGGGTATATTATGAAAATAAACCTGTCGTGCAGTCTCAAACCAGGCTGGAAATCCGTAGCATCATCATCATCATTCTCATTCTCATCGATCAGCATGACAAAGTCAAATTCTGTGGCCCCTCATGCCATGCTTTCATGGTGACTTCAGTTTCAATGTCTACTCCACGTCCATGACCATGGTTTGATTCTGTAGGGGTCACCGGAATCGGCGGGTTCATGGGGGCTTACTCACGCTGGCTTCGCCAATAAGCAATTATTGTCGTCAGTAGGGGGCTTGGCTGATGGTGTCCTGCGTATGTTGGATCAAAACAGACACCACTGAATACCACTGAAGTGACTCGATGGCGATGCAGTGTCACCTCCGCGGGTTGCATCTTGACGACGGGGCTGCAGCAGGGCGGGTCGGGGTGTAGCTGTGGACGGAGAGCTCGGAATGAGTAGCGTGGGTGCAATGCCATTGAGGTTGCACACAAGATGGGACAGCAAAGAAAAGAAAAGAAAACAAACAAAAACAAAACAATGTAACACATTAATAACATATGACAAAACACATTATTCCATGTTCATCGTCCGTGATCATTTTGGGCCGAAACCATGATGACTATCCGAGAAGAGTTTCTCTTACGATCTGGCCTATGTTACTAACTACAAAGGCAGTTTTCTGTCGTAATGTTTTGTACGTAATCGGTATCTGTGGACTGCTAATACTGAAAGTCTTTTAACCTGGGCGGAAGAGGAAAACGACGAGTGGCGTCAAAATGGCGGACGCAGAAGCAGTATTCCATCGAAAAGTGCAAACTCGTTTAGCTGACCGGTATTTGGAAGCGCTAGAATTGGGTGAGGATACTGACATTGTAATTTTCTAGTTTACAAAGCTTGGTTCTACCATTCTCAGCCTCATTTGGAACATAGTCGATATTGCTTTTTGAAGACTCGGTCTTAGTTTGTTCGAGGAAAAAAAACCCATGGGTTTGATGAAAACAAAACAAAACAAAACTAAACTAAACCATGGATCTGAATTTAATTAATTTACTCAATTGAAAAATGCAAAAATGTCTTTCTAACGATTACTAAGATATATGATTTCACAAAATGTAACAAAATTTATGACATTTTTGGTAATTTTATTTTCCCAGAAGAGTAAGCAAGGTCAAGGCCTGGGATGTGTCTTCTGAAATGTCTCATACAAATGCAGTTTCTGAAGAAATCCTTAAGTTATTACTGTTTATACCTTTTTAAAATGTTCTTTAAATCGTATTTGTACAACTTTTTCTGCTCAAGTATTGATTATATTAGCCCACCCCCACCCCACAAGTCCCCCCCCCCCCCCCCCCCCCCACCCACAAGTCCCCCCCCCCCCGTGCTGCCAGTCCTACATGTCTATGTCAACACCCTTGTGGAAACCCCCAGTTTTTACACACATCAGAACCATCAAAATGATGATGGTGGATGTTCAAAGAAAAAGAAGAAGAAGAAGCCCATCATGGAAAACAGATACATGTTTGAAGTTAGTATCATCATTCACAGGCTTAGTTGCCATCCATGGGGATTGTACTTTCGTTTTGAACTCGTTTTTCTTGAAAACTCATTCCACACAATTTCTTAATGTGTTTTGACTGCTCATTGTTGCAAACTTTGCTCAAAGGTAAGATTCATACATTTCATTCAAACACATATTCAGGTTCAGGTTCAGGTTTAGGGGCGGTGATTATTTCATCATAGCCTCACGGCTTTATGCGCCCCTTCTTGGTGTGCTCTTTTATTTGTCAGGTCTATAGCAAGCCCAGTTTTTATTTTCGACCATCAAAGTCGAACATGATGTCAGTAATTGTTTTATGCTTCATTCACCACTTTGGCTTCACAATGGGAGTATTGTGCATGTTAATGTCTGTACTGTTTTTAGTGTTTTGTCGCTGAGGAAGGCATATTGCCGAAAATTTCTTGTCCTGTTTTGTGTCGTGCATTAAAACTGCGTTACTTCACACTTTGTTTTGTGTGCTCTTCTGCTTTTTTCGTCGTGTTCTGGTAACGCTGCAGTTTGTTTCATTTGCCTTTTGTTTTATGCTTGTCAATAAGATTTTTAAAAGAGTTAGTATTTGGTGCATGTTTCATGTTTGGAGTTAGTTTATTCCAAATTGATGCTATCCTCAGGCTGAAGGAATATTTCCTTATATTAGTATTAAATTGCTGTATTTGTACATTGTCACAGCTGTTACGGGTTTAGTGCAGGTTAAAAAAAAATGCTTGATCAATATCATCTAGGTTATTGAAAATTTTAATAGTTTGGATTAGATATCCTCTTATCCTTCTGGCTTTGAGGGATGGCAACCTTAGGTACCTTAATCTATCTTCATATGAATAATCACAAATGTCTGGTATTAGCTTGTTCAGTTCTGCCATGTTCTTGGTGACAAGCCAGGAAGGAAATAGAGAAGAAGGTGCAAGCCAATATCAGCAAAGAAACCCCAGGAACGGCAGGGGAGAAAGGGAAGTCTAGAAGAGGGGGGATATGTTCAACTAAGTACTTGCTTGTCTGAAATATTCTGATGCTATGACAGTGCTGGTGACAGTAAAACAAGTGGAAGAGGCATAGAAATCATGCGATAACTGCAAGCACTGGTGCCATAAGGCAGCATCAACCTTACAAAGAATGTAGTTTTCTTTCAGAGAAAATGCCACAGTCCAGTTGGTGTGTCCAGATTGTACGGCTAATGAAAAAGAAAAAAGAGGACCTATAAAAACTGAAATTGACATGTTACTTTTTATCTTTAAGTTAGTCCAAATTAATGCAAGATTGCAGAAGGTTAAATGGACAATTGGAGACAGTTTTGAACAGAAAATTGAAGAAATAGTGGACATAAAGAAACAAAAAGACAGAAAAATAACAGTAAAAAGAAGACAGAGAGGTGAATCTCATTATTTGTGAGGAGGTCCATGGTCAGTGACAGAGATGAAGGCAAGAAGAAGACATGAAAATGATGGAGGATATTTGAGCAAAAGTGTATTCTGATCTAAAGGAGAACAAGATTAGTGAGTGTGAAACTTTGCATGGTAGGGGGGTGAGGGTGTCCATCATTTAGAGTGAAGGTGAAATCTCATGTTGAAAAAAAAAAGTGAAACATGCTTTCAGGTAAACAAAGATAGATGTGAAAGGGGAAAAAAAAACCCAGACAAGATGTACATAAATCCTGAGTATATCCCCGCTGAAAGACTTCAACAAAAAGAGCTCTGAAGAGCAGAGCTTAAAAGAACTGGAAATAGGGAAAATGGATTTAAGAATATGTGGTGGGAATATATCAGTAAAGCTGTCACTAATTCCTACAAGTGGTTCCTCAAATCAGAATTGAAGTTAAGTGTTAGCAATTCATATAGTTAATGTAAATATTGTGTATGTTACAGATAACAGTGCAAATGAAGGGCAAGAAATTCACAGATAATTTGTAGTTGTCGTTGGTAAAAAAAAAAAAAAAAATTAGAAAGAGAGGGGGTTAGTTACCGCCAAGGACATTGACAAACAAAGCACAGGACAAGCACAATGCATTTTGACCTCTTGGGTCTCCTTCAGGCAAAAAAAAACATTTAACATTTAGGACAGTACAAACAAAGAACGAAGAGTGATATCTGTCCATGTGTTCCAAAAAAATGGCCGCCAGATGGAAATGACAGAGAGGATTATGGGAGAGGAAAAGGAGGGGGGGGGGGTGTGCATGGGGGGGGGGGGGGGGGTGTGCATGGGGGGAGGGGGGGGGGGGTAGTGAAACGATGCGGTTTGTAGGTTGTGTAGCTGGTTTAGTGGAGTAGTATGATATATTTGTGACTGTTGTGGTTAAGGTGGATTGATAATAGTGCTAAGTGGAGGGGGGGGGGGGGGGGGGAGGGGGGAATTTATATATTAATATTATATATATATATAGGCACTCACATCGCTCACCATTTCAACACTGCCGGACACACACTTCAGGATATGCAATGTATACCTATAGAAAAAGTATTTTCAAATGAGTATGATATTAGGATTCGAAGGGAAAAATTCTGGATGAGCAAACTCAGAACTATTTATCCTTTTGGTCTCAACACACTTGAGTAACTCCTCTTCTTTTTGGTTTACAGTCTATCTGCATATTTCCCTATCTATCATTATATTTTATGCTGTCAGGCAGATCTGTGTGTGTGTGTGTGTGTGTGCGTGCACGCGCACCATGTACGTGTGTGTGCGTGCGCATGTGGCCGTGCGCGGTTGCGTGTGTGTGTGTATGTGTGTGAGTGTGTGTGTGTGTGTGTGTGTGTGTGTGTGTGTGTGTGTGTGTGTATCTAGGTATGTATGTGAGTGCGTGCATCATTATGTGTGAGCGCATGTATAAGTGTGTATTATACTTAATTGGGGGGAAGAGAAGGAGAGCTCATATCTCTCCATCCACTATGGGGTGGGGGGTATGGTGTGGGAGATAAGGAAGTTCATACAAATAGTGTTGTTGAAAAAGTAAACAATGCTGTAGGATGATATTCATTGTAACAGGTGAAATAATGTGTTGGCATTAATATGCTGATGTTGGTTGAGAAAAGATAGCAATGATAAATGAAAAACAGGGTATCATGTGGTACACACATACACACTCACACACACACACACACACACACACACACACACACACACAACACAACACACAACAACACCACACACACTCACACAAAAAGGGGGGGGGGGGGGGCGGGGGGGGAGAACCACATGTAAACAGTATTATGGGTGCGTTATGATCATAATGAGAATAACTGGGGAAAGTTTTCACACACATATTCACACACACACATCCTCACACACACACATACATATACACACTCATTTAAAAAAAAAAATAAATAAATAAAAATCATCATTAATCAGTCACTGATGGGTGGTGATCATGTGAGATCAACAGTACTATAGGAAGGTCTTCTTCTCCGTTCACTTAGGCAGGAATCCTGGAGGTACTGGCAAAGGCTGCTGTATGGTGAAGGCCCTCCGGTGGTCAATAAAGTTTTTGCACTCATAGGTGTGTTGGCAGGCTAGGTTTCTGCTTTTAGTGTTGTCGGGAATGTTCCGCTGTCACTGGGGCTGTACTGCATGGATAAATTGAAGACTCGCCAGTGTGGAATATTGTGGAGATCAGATGTGATGTCACAGTCTGGAGTGCCCTGTTCTCAGTCTCACAATGATGGTCTTCTTCTTCGTTCACTTAGGTAGGAATCCTGGAGGTGCTGACAGAGGCTGCTGTATGGTGAAGACCCTCCAGTGGTCAGTAAGGTTTTGCACTCATTGGTGAGTTTGCAGGCTAGGTTTCTACTTTGAGTTTAGCTGGGAATGTTCCACTGTCTCTGAGGCTGTACTGCATTGATAATTTGAAGACTCACCGGTGTGGAATATAGTGGACCTGTGATGTTAAAGTCTGGAGTGCCCTATCCTCAGTCTCACAATGTTCACTTGGTCTGATCTGGGCATGGCATCCGGGCATGCCACTCCACTAAACCAGCTACACAACCTACAAACCCCATCGTTTCACCCCCCCCCCCACCCCCCTCCTTTTCCTCTCCCATAACCCCCTCTGTCATTTCCGTCTGGCGGCCATTTTTTCGGAACACATGGACAGATAAGTCACTCTTCGTTCTTTGTTTGTACTGTCCTAAATGTTAAATGTGATCTGTTTTTTTTTGCCTGAAGGAGACCGAAGAGGTCAAAATGCATTGTGTCTTGTCTTGTGCTTTGTTTGTCAATGTCCTTGGTGGTAACTAACCCCCTCTCTTTCTAAATTTTGCTTCGTTCTCCGCCCTCAGTCACTCCATTTTTAAAAACAACAAAAAAAAAACAACAACAATAAAACCTTCTTGTCTTCTCAAATGTCTACTTGTCCTCCCCTTAGAGACATGTAATAAAAGGAGATTATAATGTTAAACAATTTATCCCTTTATCAGGGCATAAGTAAAAACAATTGCGTTTAAGGGTGTATAACTTATGAGAAAAAAAAAGTTAGCATGTTTCCACCACTCACAAATGCCTGGACTCGATTAAAATAATTGAATGTCAGTCTTGGTCTCTTTTCTCTCTCACTCCCTCTTCAGCACACACACATTTAAAAATAAATCCACTTTATATCAACTATATATATATGCAATTGTTTTTGCTTATGCTCTGATAAAGGGATAAATTGTTTAACATTATAATTTCTCTCTGTTAAGCCTAAGTTTCAAGTATGCAGTTACAATTGTTAAAAATTCTGTTGTGAGAAAATCCAGATGGGAAGAGGTAAGGGGGAGGGGAGGATGGAGATGGCAAAGGGAGGTATAGTTAATGTTTGAAAGTGAAAAGGGAAAGATGGAAGCCCAACTGGTCTGTAGTGAAGCTGATGTCTCACTGTCCTTTCACTGACACCATAAAATATTGATTGTCCAGTGGACAAATGGAGAGAACGTCCACTTGTCTGCCAGATGATTAAAGTTGTCACAGGGTATTTTGAGCCCTGTACTATCCCTGGATTTGACTATAAGTGGAACCATAAAGAGGGGTCATGATGCACATTGAGGACAATTTAAATGCTCAAGAATGCATAAAACTTGACAAAATAAAGTTTGAGGAAAGTGTATACATGGGCATATTTCACCTATAGCTTAGGACTTAAGATTTCAAGCTCAGATAAAAGTTTGGATCAAGAGGAAAATATGTTTGAAATCTTGAATGATATATCACTATTTTTAGTGCTTTCATGAAACTTTGCACAATGGGGAATATTTTTTTTCCAAAACATTGACTGGAAAAGCATGTGGGCAAGTTTTTGAGGAAGTAAAGAATGCTTGGATAATGTATAATTGATGCAAATGGTGAAATTTTGAAAGAGAAGTGGAGAAGACCAGAAATGAAATACTTTTTAATTACAAACATAAACGAGCACTTGCCTGGAAGTTGAAGTTTGTGTGGAATTCCACGTCAGTAGTTTACAGGAATGGAGGAATATACGTGATGCGCATAGCAGGCCATCTTTTTAAAGTACAAGTCCTTTATAAAGGACTTCATATCATCTTTATACTCGTTTGATGAATAAAGGTGATAAATTGTTAAAGCGATAAAAAGTATGCAGCAACCAAAAAAGGACATGAAATTTTGTTTATGGGAGGGAACATTTTTAACAAGGGAGGGCGTATTTTCCTGAATTCCTGTAAACTACTATCGTGGAATTCCACACAAATGTCAACTTCCAGGGAAGTGCTCGTTTATGTTACTCATTCCACTTCCAGTAGTTTCCATGGGAACAACAGAATCTACAAGACTTTGAAGATGGTTGTGCAAATTGAAAATTTTTATATATATTTAATTATTCTGCATCATAATCACTCACACAAAAAAACTTTTCCAGTGGTCATTACATCCATTTATTAATCATACACATATGTCATTTTCATGACTCAACTGTAAAGGAATAATTGGACAAGAAAGTGACTCGACTTGATCAGAAGATTGCAACAAACATAAAATTAAATCTTCATTAAAAAATTTGGGGGGCTCTTATGCCCAAACCATAGATCTTTTAAAAGATCAAGCATCATTCATAAAATAAATCAAACACAGCAGACTATACACCACAAGTTGCCAAACCATGCAACAAATTGAATATCATGATTATTTGAAAACAACTTCAGTCTGGTGCCACAGGATTATCAATTTTCTTTGGGGTACTATAATTCAAGATTGAATGACTTTGTCCCAGCTCTTGCCTCACTGGTTGATTGTAGAATTTCTCAAAGTTTTGGCATTTGACCAACTGGCTGTTTTCGGAATGCCTTCTAAAGTGTAGAATTTCTCAAAGTTTTGGCATTTGACCAACTGGCTGTTTTTGGAATGCCTTCTTAAGGTACATCGCTTTTCAGCATTGCAAATGGTGATGCCCCTCGGAAATTGTGCGTGCCAAAGTCCTTTATACCCAGATCATGCAACAAATTCTTCATTCATCTAGTATCTTTTGATGCCAATTCATGCAGACGCTGATAACATAATATAAGCCTGTCTGAGGATGTTGATCTAAGAACTTCAGTTGTTTTCATATATTCCTGAAGACATCGCACAACAAATTTTGGGATTGTCTTCATACTTTGGTAATTCAATGACACCTTGATGAAAACCTGGTCTAGTTGTCTTCAGCTTGTCTGTCAGATAAATAGTATAACGAGATCTATGCACTCTGACATTACTAAGCTTATTAAATAAGATAAATAGTTTCGAGTCTTTGTACAGATGATAACAACAATAAGACGCACAGTTTTACACTCGGCTCTTTCAATGTCAATAGAGCATTATCTTCTTGACTACCAAAGTGTGTGAGCAACACAGAAGCATCCCTAAACTGATGATATCGAGGTAAAGGAGTTGTCAGCTCATATACACCTTTCATAAAATGTATCACTAAAGGATGTGCACCCACGGGCTTGTTATTCTCTGGTTCTAGAACAGCTGATAAGGCACTGCGTGCAGTGTTGAGAGCACTGTAACCTAAACCTTGAGAAAACGACTGAGTTAAAAACTGAAGGACTACTGTCACATATGCACAAAGGGGATTATAACCCCTTTCACAACAGAATGCACTCCATCTGGATAGATACGAGGGTACTTTAGTTGTTGGTTGCCAGGATGCCCAGACGATGTCAAAAGTTTGTCCACAAACTCCTCTGCCTCGACAGCTTGCCTGATAGTTGCTTGCCATCAACTGCAACTGCCTGTGAAGAGGATGAACTGCATGGTTGTGCGGCAAATGTAGAACTCTTGATCCTTTGGGTAGTAGAAATGGAGTGCTGGTCAGCATGCGTAGTAAGACTGGGTACCAGGAAGTGGTCATGCAAAATAGGGCGATGATAATCCCATCTGCCTGATCTTTCTTCTGTTTGTTCAGCACCTTGTGTAGCAAGCTGAAAGGGGGGAAGGCATATATATTCATTTGCCCCCAAACAATGCTGAATGTATCAACTGCCCACGCTTCTGGATCTGGCCCCTATGAAACTGTTTGATAGTTCAGTTCGGAAGTGAATGATCGATGTCAGGAGAGCCCAAAATTTCAGTCAGTTTACAAAAAATATCGGGATTCAAATGCCACTCTGTTCTGTCATTAAAGATTCTGGACTGAGCATCAGCTTCCACATTACTTTTCCCTGGAATATTAGAGACTGTCAACCAAATATCTTTTCTCTGGCGCCAGATCCAGATTCTGTGGGCTATTTCATTATACCCAACAGAATGAGAACCACCCATGTTTCTCAAATAGGACACAGCACATGTATTGTCTGTCAGAATTTTCTCAAGCTTTTGAACCAGATTTTCCTTAAAACATTTCAATGCATACTCAGTGGCCAAAAGCTCAAGGGCATTAATATGCAGACCTTGTTCCACCTCTGACCACCAACACCTGTTTGTTTTGACTGACAAATAGCTCCCCAGCCCTGTGTGGATGCCTCACTTCATTACCTCAAGCTGTGGGTCAGTAGTGATCAAAGATGAGAAAGAAGTTTCAGTATTCTCAATCCACTATACTAATTCAAATTCACATTCACAGGTTAAATATGTCCATGCCTCAAACTCTCCTCTACTTTTCTTGAGTGCCTCAGACTTATTTTTCTCTAAATGCCTGTAAAGAAAGAACTCCAGATAACAACAGGAAATGCGGACACAAGAAGTCCAATGACCCTGGCCAAGTCTCTGATTTTCACTCTTTTCTTTTTTTTGAGGTCCAGACAAGCATTTTTGATATTTTGTACTTTTTCTACTGGCAGTATTACTGTCATGTTTTCTGAGTCTACCCAGAAGCCCAGATATATGACCTTTTACATGGAGTAAGTACAGATTTTTCTGAATGAAGAACAAACCCAAGTGACTCAAACTTTTGTACTGTCTTCTGTATGTTGTCAGCACATTCCTCAAAGGTCTGCCTTTGTAGGTAAGAACCAACAATAAAGGCTGTGGACATATAACCCTGTGATCACAAGGTTGAGTACACTGGCTTCATAAGCTTAGTGAAATACTTTGGACAATTACAGAGGCCATTTGCAGAGCAGGTATACTGATACAACTGGTTCTTCCATTTGAATCTAAAAAAAATTCAAAATTCAGGTTTCACAGGCACAGAGTAATAGGCATGACGTAGATCAACTGAGGCCATGTAACAGATCTTGGTCATCATTTCTGTGGCTGATACTAAGTTTTCCATTTTAAAATGTTCATAATGAACTGACTGAAACGTTTCAAATTAAGAATCATGTGAAACTTTCCGTCTGATTTCTTGAACAGAAATACAGGGGAAATAATTTCCCCTGTTTGGTGGGTACATTTTTCAGTAACACCCAGATCACTTGATTCTCCACATAATTGATTTGATTCCCCTGAACCTGACTGTTTTGTTCAGGTATGTAAAGCAATTGCTCAAAATCCTCACTAGGTGTTTCAGAACCCTGTACCATGTCCAAAATAAATGGATCAGATGTCATTTTTTTTCCAATTTTCAACATAATCCTTCAGCCTACTTGCTTTAAATGGCTTTTGTTCTTTACCACAAGCAACATTTCTCACCCCACAGGATGAGTATGAGATCAGGGGCTACTGAGCTGTCTCCCTTTGCTGCATGGGGGTGTTGTGGCCTCTGCCCCGACCCCTGAAGGCGTGGCCTCTGGGTCTGCCTCTGTAGTTCCAGTTCTGGCCTCGCCTCTGCATGGCACTGGCTGCCAGTCCCAGTTTTTTGATTTGGGGAAGAATTTTTTCCCCTCTAGCTGACTGTGTAAAATTTGATCCAAGTTTGGAAGTATAATCAATTTTTGCACCAGCATCCTTCAGATCATTTCCAAATAGATTTTCTGTGACTGGAATATCAGCAGATACTAGCTTACAGTACCTTTTGTTGATCTGAGGTGCAGTCAGAATCTTATTTCTCCTTTTCATGGACAATTCATGGTTTGCCTTGAGTACTAGGCCAATTGCATCAGTCAAATCAGCAATCAGTTTTCGAGTTTCTGATGAACCACTGGTCACACACTGAATACATACATACTTTTGCCAGAGCAAAAGTGGCTTTCAGAAGTGCATTTTGTGTTTTTTGGGTCCGTAGGTCCGCTGATCTGGCATTGTTTTCCATCATGGACCAGATTTCATTGTTCACCTGAGGAACAGCAATGCCACAATTCTTGAACTCATCTGGTAAATTTTGCTCTTCATCGTGTGCGTCACACTTTTTCAACCCCCATTTATGAGCATATCTACCTCTAGATTGATAGATATCAACTTCATCATCATGATCATGACGTTTCTTCTTGGAGTGACTGAGATCATGTTGATCTTCAGTATTGGTAACAGACTCCATTTCTGATTCATCTGAATCGGGTTTTTTCTGTGCGCCACGTGGTCACTTTTTGGCTCTTTGTTTCGCTTTTGGCGCCTCCTCATCAAACGGCGCTTCAGCCTCGCCTGAATTCTCAGATTCTGCTCTTTCATGTCATTGAAGTCTTTGACAGAAAAGGAAATATGGTCTGGCACATTGCCAGTATTATGTGAACTTGAAGCATCTTCAACACATCTTCGTCAACCAATTCAGAATCATTGACATGCATGACTAGTTTCCTGACAGTCGCCATTTTGTTTGAAATTTGACCAGCAAAAAAAGAAAAAAAAATTGAAACAAAGTTACCTGAACAAGAGGAAAAATATATTCAGAAAACAACTGGGACTGGTTTAATTGCGCTGATGGTGCTGGAAACGTACTGATGCAAGTGGATTTTGAGGCTGCGAAGTTTCACCTTGATATGGCCCCATTAACATGCATTAATTGGCCTGCTATGCGCATGTGCATCTCGTAGATTCTGTAGTTTCCATGGAAACTACTGGAAGTGGAATTAGTTACTGGAAAAGATGAAATTCTTATTTCTGAAATTGAACACCATTGTCCTATTTATAAAAGTGATCATGATGTTTTGAAATTGAAACTACATGTAAAGCATTCAAACATCAGCATTTGAAATTCAGACTGTACATAAAGCTTTTAAAGGTCAACACTGTAAACAAAAATTTATTAAATTGATTTAAGAAGAGGATGATATGACAGAATATGAGGAGAAATGGGTCAAGAAGACTGGCTGGTGTTAAATTCTTTGGGTGGTGATTGCACCTGGGAAATCACAGAAGGGCAGGTTTAGCAGTTTTTGGACTTTAAATGAAGATAAATTGGGATTTGAAGACTTGGTAAATTCCTCAACTGTCATTATGTATTATAACTACTGTTTGTAATAATTGGTAAATTCCTCAACTGTCAATATATATTGTAGCTACTTTTTGTTGTAGAGATTTTCATGTGACCACAAAACAGCAAACTTAAATTGATACGAAAAGTTTGGGTCAGTGTTGAAAGGGTCCCAGGGTCTGTGGAGGTTACAGAACCTGGTTTGTAGGTTAGTGAGTGGGGCTCTGGCTTGCCCTTGAACTTTCGGGAAAAAAACAGAGGTTTTAGCCGACATAAGTGAGACTATTACAACTGTATTGCCTTTAATTCTTCTACATCCACTTTCATACTCAGGTATTGAGTGGATTTTAGCAATGGGACAATAATAAACTACTAAACAATTGACGGCAAATAAGTCTTCAAAGTAATCTAATACACAGGGATGTTATGAGCTTCTTGAATACAATTAGTCTGAACACAAAATGTATTAGTTAGTCACCTATAATAAAGCCTTTAGACAATTAATAGTAGTTATAAATGTTCTGAACAGATTTTACCAAGCATTTACATAAAGTTATCTTGTTCAAAATACAAGGCATACAAACAATGCATTGCCTCAAGACTTAGAAATTAGATTCCACTTACATTTCTGCTGGATCAATCAGTGAAACTTGACGTAGGATCTCAGAAAAGGAGAGATAAGCATTCTCCTCTCTGGTATTCATCATTGCTGAGTTTTACACTACAGGGAAGTGTTTCCAGTTGTATGGGCCATGGTGAGTCTGAGGCTTGTTCTCTCCTTTTACAAGGTATAACTGGCCATCGTGTGTCTGGGGTCTGTCTGATTGATAGGTTGTCAGAAAAACATGACAGCCAGTGAAATTTGATATGGAATTGGGGTTGATTCATCTAGTTAAAAGGAGAAATGCAGTGTGACCATAGTGCAGTTTGGATCAAACAATACAAACTTAATGATCATGGAGGTCTTCAGCCATTAACATTGATTTGCAAAGTTATGTTGTCCACCATGTGCATCACATGTGTGAGCTCAAGAAATGTGTGAGGACTGCCATTAATGCCAGCGTCCCTTTGTTTGGTGCATGTTGCAAAGGAAATACTATTCCTGTCCCACAAGTGTCGGATCATATAAGATCATAGCATGCGAAAGAAAGTGTTGTGGTGAGGTTATCTGTAACACAAGACTGAGTAGGGAAGGAAAGGGGGGTTGGCATCAACTTGTTACAATCCTTGTACAGTTATGGTAAGTTTTCTACTATGTTGCCATCTTAACAATAATAATGATGATTATAATAAAGCATTTTTAAAGCGCCTTGCCAAAGGCTCTAGACGCTGACAATCCACATTCTCGTATACACAACGAGCTGCCTATCTGGGTAGTGATGACTGAAGAGCTGCCTGCCAGCACTTAATTCCATGTCTTGCAGTCAGTACCATTTACTCAATGCCCTTATTTCCTTCATTCTTGCAATTTCTCATGCAGGGTGCATGCTATATATAACATGTCACCCATACCAACAGCCAAACTGGCCTTCTCTTCCAAAAGTTGGTGTTGGGATTTTACGTGTGTGCAAAATGTTATGCGTGCGTTCACACAAGGCACCTCGATTTATAGTCTCATTCGAAGGACTCTTTGGGAAATGGAGTTGGAATCAATGTTAAGCTGTTCCCCACCTACATACAATTTTTTTCTTCCATATCTTCATCACTGTTAATGGAGCACCTAACATATGTAAATTGCCCACTCTTACTGTTATAGTCACACTGTGAAGAATGAATTTTAGAGCAATATTTTGGTGAGAGTCATCACATAATTACCTCACCTATTTTTTGGTTGTCTTTTTGTTTTTCTGTTACAGAAGAGGAAACAGAGAGAACCAAACGACTGTATCCAGAAAGAAATGAACACTTAGCCAACAAACATCAGAGATTTGCAGCATTCACCGTACAGAACATTCTGTGGATTGTTGCATCCTTGACAGTGTTTCATTTTAGTGAATTTCACAATGTTGTGCGATTTGACCCAAGAATCAACAGGTCAGACCTTGCTGATCACTCTTTGAAATGTTTCATGGCCATTGACATCAGACATGGATGTACAAGACACTGTTTCTCTGCTTTCCTGTTGTTCTGTTAATGTTATTTGATGATCGTCAATGGTCATACGTTTGTAACTTCACCTTTGGAAGTACAATTTTTTGTATCAGAAACTTGAGAATGAAATCAGATGTAAATTATTTCAATATCAAGTACCTATCTTTAATACATGTGGAGGGATTCTTGTGTTAGTAAATCACAAAAATCCTTTGTTTCATGAGAAAATGTTATAGACTTTTTTTTAAAGCCTGCATTTACCAGAATAATGTTATGTCTACAGCTAGACATATGTGACTTGTAATGACTGTAACAACTGAATGACCATTGTGATTAGTGCTTAAAACAGGCTGCTGTTATTGGGAGTACACGACTGATCTTTTTTACGCATTATTAAAGTAATTTAGATCTATGACAATGTGTGAAATGTATATCAGTTCCATTTTCTGTTGCTTACATATTTAATCTTAAGGTGATTTTAAGTTAGAAAGAAGAAAATGAAACTTAGTACTTGTGAGATGATGTGAGATGGACCAGAACCCTAAACGCAATTCCATAAACTGCTGAAAAGAGCTGCAGCTGGAAGTGGTCAAGGAGGAGCCAAAGTGAACTTCAACAGGCTTAGAGTTTCCAGCTTAGAGTTGGTGTACGATAGCAATGTGGATAAGACATCTTCTAGAAAGGCAAGCCTTGAGATGCCCACCCATCCAGTGGTTGCAGGTTGAAATCATGGCAGCACCAGAGGAAAAAAAAAAGGCAGCTGTAAGGCATCTGGAGTCATGACCTGGATATGGCCTGGTCCCCCAAGAGTTCAGGACTGAAACACTTGTCAGGGGAAGGGATGGGGAGGGGGGGGGGGGGAGCGGGAGGGATATCTCTTAAACTTCTGCTGTCAAGCTCTTCTTAGAGTTTCTCCCAACTGTTCAACTTCTGTGTTCCAGCCTGACCTTCACAGTCTTCTGTATTCTGGGAACAAATTTCATAGATTTGCGAAAATAGCTGGTGCTCTTGATCCGCTGAGCATATACTTAAATCATATACTATGCATCAAAACTTTGTTTGCTGGTTCATGATTCAGGTTTGTATCCTCCGACAGCTCTGAGACAGGGTTTGCTCCCCGAGTGGCATTATGGTTACTACGCTCATTCCAACTCTTCATACACAACCACACAAGTATTTGTCCCATCCCAGTCTTAGTATTTTGGGTAGGGATGTGAAAATGAGAAGAGTTAAAGTAAAGATTTTGCTCAGGCATGCTCAGAAAGCATTTATTAGATTTCATTGGCATAGTCACAAACTTTCCAAGAATTTCAGTGATAATTGAAAGATTGAAAATCTGTGTGTTTTAATTAGGAAATTAATTAAGCTGGGATTACAGTAGGAAGGTGCAGTTCATTTGAAATCATTTGAGGTTAGTTACAGGAAGTAAATGTTATATGGTGTGTGAATGAGTGCCTAACCTCGCACACATCCCCCCAGTCAGGATTTATACAAGTTCCATTTCTGAGGCCACTTGATGTAAACTGAGCTTGCAGGGTTGACAAGTTCACACAATCACAAAAAGTCAGTGACACCATGGGCTTGAAATTCTACTTGGTGTCATTAACTTCATGCTTTTGTTATGAAATTGCCCTGAACAACCTTGAGCCTAGTTTATTAGTAATTTTGATTTAATGATCCAGTCTTCTGAAATCATTACAGAAGACTTAAACATTCTATCTAGAGGCAGTGCATCAACACTGAAAAATGTTTGAATGAAAAAAAAAGCAAGACTTAGATAATCAGAAGGTGTGTTTGCAAATAACCAAGTTGGAGACAATGTAAACTAAAGCGTATGCTATGAAAGATGGTCACCTTCTTTGACTGTTTATTGTTCATGTTTTGTGTATGTTTTTCCAGCTACTGCTTCATGAGCTACCAATGATTAATTCCTGCTCATTGGCGCTTTTCAAACAAGAAGCTCTTATTATTTAGCTCAGAAGAAATGCTGCTTTCATTCACTTCACATACCAGAAATAACATTTTCTGTTCTGAGCAATAACTATAACTTTCCATTTGGCTACACAGAACCATAGGATCAAGACTATGGAGTTCTCATAATTGTCCACAACTGTTAGGTGTAGCTTGACTTTGCACTTTTCTTGTTGAATTTTACAAAAGTCCTCAAGCTATTCCATGCAGAGCTTTACATTATTGTCTCTAGTAGTGTAATGCCAAGCCTCATTTTGCTGGAGGCGTGAGAGTGGCTCCTCAGAAGGGGCAGCTTGCTGTAATGTACACTGTGTGATTTTCACAACTTTGATTTCACATTTTGAGATAACAGAGTTGTTCAGAGTTCTGATTTGTGCTGCTGCTGAAGTTGATGCACTTGATGTGCTGTGACCATAAAACATCTCAGTGTTTATACTGGCTGCTGAAGAAAACAACTTCACTCAAGTTTGATATGCTGTTTGTACTCACAGGCACATGCATTTTAGAAATGTTTTAAATGTTCTAGACCTATAACGTCTTTTGTTTTACCCAGATAAAGCGTCTAATGCCAAACGACAGCTTAGGGTTATGTCTAAATGCTACCGGTTCTAAGTGTACTCCAGATCTGGAGTGTTTTTGTTTTTATAATAAAACGATCATACATTTATTTTCATATAGTTTGATGTCTTTCCTTTTCAGAGAGTGGATTACTTTTCCTCTCTGCCCTTTTGAGTAAAGCCATTAACAGCAAGAACGTAAATATAAAGTCTGTGATTTGTCTGTGTCAGGGAGAAATTCTAAACATTTCAAAATACGATGTTCCATTACTTCAGTAAATTTTGTGAACGAGGATCTCTTTAAATAGTGTTAATATTGTTTTTATTTTTTTACTTCATGAGTAAGTTAGCAAAGCATTGTTTGTATGAATGCAAACTAGAAGGCAGCCTTCCACTAGTTGTCAGTTTCTAGATTTTGAACTTTCAGTACAAAACTGAAAAAAAAACACCCATAATTCTCATTTTTTTAAAACTTATGCTGATTTCAGTGACAAATGGTTTGCATAGTGTAAAGTGGATAAAGTTGGAGAAGGAGGGAAGAGGGGAGTTGGAGATGGGAAAGAGAGAGAGAGTGGGCACATCATCTTCCACGCCAACACCAGCTCGTTGGTTTTCTCTCTCTTTTATTTGAAATCATGGTTGGATCGAACCAGCCATACCAACCACTGACCTATTAAGACATAAACAATAATAATCATAAACATGAGGTATTATATAGATACGTACAGAAAAACATAATCATTCAAATTAAGCCAAGACAAGTATCAAACATTTATAATGGAATGGTGAAATATATATTAAAACAGTAGGTCTGAGCTTACAAAAATATCTTAATATTGCCCCTGCAGCACATAGACATTACCAAAATTAAGGTGCAGGATTTATAACAAAAAAGCATAAAAGGCCTCCCCCGTTGCAAACGGTAGGAGGTAAACCATATCTTGGCAATCAATAACATAATCATATCATAATCATAACATTAACCAAAGGGGATCCCCGTTGCGAATGGCAGGATCAGCAACATAATAATTTCATTATCGTAACATTAAGAAAGGGGATCCACGTTGCGAACGTAAGCATCAACAACATAATCATTTCATTATCATAACATTAACATTGAGACTCACCATTGTGAACGGCAGGAGTTACGTTACATACAGTCAAAAGCATGGATCATGATTTCTTAGTGAAGAACAGTATTATAAATGAACCTACATATAAGCACACACACACAAAAGGGAACTCCCTGTTGCCAATGGCAGGAACAATGAACAATAAAATGAAATTAATTAACGTCTAATTTTCAACAGCAGGATAAGATAAGATAATGTTGCATATAGCCCAGCCAACCGCAAAGGGCCACATCAGGGCTGTCACCACGTTAAAATCAACTCAAGTCATTCATTCACACAATTCTTTAAAATGCATTAAAAAAAAACCCATCCGAAAGTTTGTTACAAATCTTTCCACTGTAAAATCTCAGATCCGATGAAAAATGTTAATCTCTTTCAAGAACTCAAAGATCGCGTCGGGCGGGACATCCCTGAACAAGGTTTTCATGGAATCTGCTGTAAAATGTTTGTGTCTCACATCGTGCAAGTCCCAACACTCTAAAAGAATATGTTTCATTGTGAGTGGCACATAACATGGAATGCACCACGGAGCTTCTTCACTCTTTAAAAGGTACGAATGGGTAAAATACGAATGGCCGGTGTGCAGCCAGCACAGAACTGTTTCTTTTTTATGACCACCAGACGTAGATGAGAGGAACTCCTTAAGATTTGGACGGATCTGAAAGAGTTTGTTATCCGTCTGTGTATTCCAATCCCCCTGCCAGAGGTCTCTGACATAATCGTTAATTTTGGGTTTCAGATCTGAGCAGGGGATATATATGTTGGACAATTTCTCTCTTGTGGCATTCTTGGCTAAACGATCAATCATTTCATTCCCTCCGATGCCAACATGACCAGGAACCCAAGCCAGAATAATGTTGTAACCATCCACTTTCAACTTGCTAAAAAGTTCAAAGAAGTGTAAAAGTTCTGGATGCTGAAGGTTGCGGCCAGCTATGGCCTCCAAAGCCGACAGTGAATCTGACAGAACCAGAAAGACCATATTTCCTTTTCTGACCCTTCAGACTCCGTACCTAGGGCAAAATCCAGCAACGACTCCCACCTGAGGATATTTACCTCTCTACAATCTCAAGTCCACCTCAACAAAGACAACACCAACCACGGCTCCACGGTCTCCTGGGGCTGTCTCCTCGATCTGTACTTAGTCTTCCAGGCCAAACCATCCAGACCAGCCATGGTCAAAGAGAGGCTCAACAGCAAGGCATCACTTTGGCCATATAGCAGTTAGACAATGGTATGGAAAAATTCATATGCGTAGTGTCCACACATATGATCAAACTCAGGAAGGACACATCTTGCACACTAACCAGCCAACTATAGCTGTCTTTCTTTCTCAGTACACACACCCATCTCAGGACAGTGCGTGCTACACGCTACGGCATCCTCACGTTTCACCTGTTAGGCCTACACCCTGGCCCAATAATGGCTGTTGCTTTTAAGCCGTGCAATGGACCCATGGGTGTAAATATATTGAACAAATCAACACTCACAGACTAACAGATGCAGCAACCGAATAAACAAAGAGACTGACCAGTGGCTACTCGCACACAAAATAGTCACATGAACACACAAACAATTGAACAGCATTCAAGTAATTAACTGCCTAATTACTCAGCCAAGTAACCACGCAACCCTTTATTCGCTCAAATAATGAAACAATCGTACAAACAGATAAAACACTCGTTTGTAAACAGGTAGCAACCCAGACACACAGAGGAATAATCAAACTATCTTCCCTGACTGTATCACAGGCCGCCGTGCGGTTTCGTCACTGTGACTTAACCCTATCCTTCTCACCAGCTAACAAAGGCGACGTTTACAAGCCAGTTTGTTAGTGCTCAAACACAAGGAACCTGCAGGGCGCGTGTTATCCACTAATCACAATAAAAGACAGCAACGTCTGTAATCTATGTTTTCTGGCATTGATTTGTTGATTACTAACAATAAAATCTGTGATAATACTGAATAACTGTTTTTGATTTCATTCTCATTCAACGCCAGCCCCTGCATGGTTGCAGAGTTACTTGAATAATTGATGGTGGAAATTTGGTATATCACATTTCCAGTTAATAAGAAAATGGAGTTTATACAATAAAAATGTAAGAACATAGAACTTTTAACTTCCATTTACTAGTGTTATTTCACTAAGATAGTACTCTGTCTGCCCTCACTCTAGGTAAAACATAGCCAAACCAAAGGCAAAAAACCATCAACATAGCTTTACATTTACAAACACCTGAATAACAGAACCAGCGTCACAGCCTTCACCACACTCTGCTCAGTGAAGAAATGATCTCAGAGCCAGAACGCTGGGAGTAAATAGGCCTTCCAGCTCCTTTCAACGAGATATTTCGAGAAAACTCTTTAGTGGCCTGAGTCACAATAGAACCTCTAGAAGCGTCTAAAGTGTCTAGGATCTGGCTTCGCTGGGCAGCTCTTGAACAAACATTCTATCCCCCAGGGCCTGACAACCAATGGGGCCAACCGCCATGTAAGTGGCTGGGTCTGCAAGTGCAGAGGAAACAGACCCTTCAGACTCCGTACCTAGGGCAAAATCCAGCAACGACTCCCACCTGAGGATATTTACCTCTCTACAATCTCAAGTCCACCTCAACAAAGACAACACCAACCACGGCTCCACGGTCTCCCGGGGCTGTCTCCTCGACCTGTACTTAGTCTTCCAGGCCAAACCATCCAGACCAGCCATGGTCAAAGAGAGGCTCAAAACCTCAGCAAAAGCGACACCAACTATGATGTGGCTGAAGTCCAATGGCTGTCTCTTCAAAACCAGTCTGCCCAGACCAGCCGTAGGCAAATTGTCTGCTGAGTGACCAGCCTCTCCAAACTACCAGTTAGGTTACCCCTCACTGTGATTCTATCCCACATTTGAGGGGTTAACCACTACAAACTCTCTGTTCTCAAAAGTTGGGCAGAATCATACCTTTACAATAGGAGCCATTGTTTTTGTTGTTACTGATTTCATGTAACTTGTGGCATGTCACAATGATGGGTGTAAATGTTAACAAAGTGAGATGCATGAGGTTCTGTTGTACCCAGATAATAGGCTTTCTTATTCAGTACTTCTGTAAATCATGTATGAAATTCTTCATGTTCTGCTGGGATGATTTTGTTGTTGTTGAGGGGGTGTGGGGGTGAAGATGGTGGTGGAGGAGGAGTCACAAAGCAATGTATGATATGCACAAGTCATACATTCCAAAGCAGTCTGACACCTGTCCACTGTCTGAATGTTGTTAGTGTAATTGCGTATGCAAATTTCCTGTTTCTCGTCTCTCTTCAGCTCCCTTCAGGGATTTCGACCTTGCCATGGACAGAGGGCCTCTGTGGTGCAGTGATCCTAAAGCTGTGCTGACAGGGGCATTAGTACTTGGGTGAAGGACTAGTTTTGTAAAATGCTTCTAGGTCTCTTTAGCCAAGTTGCTGACTGGCCTAAGCACAACATAGTAGGAGCTGATGTCCCTGGGTAGGTCTCCCATGTCAGACAGGCTAAGGATGAAGGCCCTAACTAAACGTAACCTGTCTTTTTACTATTGTATCGCCTGCCTTTCTTAATGGATCTTTTCTATCTTCTTCTCTTCTTCAAGTCTTCTTTTCCACATTCTTCTTTTATCTGTGGTCTTCTCAAAATTTATCACGTTTGCCGTGTGATGCAACCTGCAGTGGAGGGAATGATGTCCTGGTAATAGAGATAGCAGGTGCTCTCAACACGCTCTTTGGCTTAGACCTCTCCTAGTCAGGAGGTGCACAGTGGCCCATGTGTATCAACTGGCTACGCGCACATGTGGGTCTGGGTCAAGAAAGGCAGTTCCCTGGCCGGCCAAGGTAACCCCTGTAGTGCTTTTTGTACCTGGAATTGG
Organism: Conus canariensis; assembly: GCA_033310375.1. Taxonomy (NCBI): domain Eukaryota; kingdom Metazoa; phylum Mollusca; class Gastropoda; order Neogastropoda; family Conidae; genus Conus; species Conus canariensis. The sequence continues at coordinate 73,564,246 of CM065716.1, read as the reverse complement.
TCATGATCAGGAAGTCAAGTCAAGTCAAGTTAAAGTGGTCTTTATTGAAGGTTATAGAAAAAGCTTAACAGCTTATTTCATCCTGCCCTCACAAAAAAGCGTAATCTTAAAGAACAAACATTTTTTCATCCTGCTCTCACAGAAAAGTATAATCATAAAGAACAAACAAACAAAATAATGTATTGATACATCATGAAGAATATCAAAACAATTTAAGGTAAAGGAGGAATAGGGTTTGTTGGTTGCTGTTTGTCATATATCTTTTTCAAAGCCAGGAAGGAATCAAGACTTTAGGTTTTTTTGTCCCTGGTCCCATAGTTGGACTCCATGGTGGATGGGTAAGGAAGGGACAAAATCTATATTCAAACAACATGTTTCACTGTGAGTAGCACATGACATGGAATGCTCCACAGGGCTTCTTCACCTTTTAAAAGATATGAATGGGTGTAAAAGAGTGACCTGTGTGCAAAGAGCCCAAGACTGTTTCTTCTTTACAGCTGCCCAGGAACATGGTTAAAAACTCTCTCAGGGTTGGATGGATTGGTAAGAGTTTGTTATACGTCAGCAAGTTCCATTCCTCTTGCCAGAGGTCTTTGACATAAGCCTTGGCTTTTGGTTTCAGATTGGTGTTAGGGATAAATAATCTTCTCAGCTCTTCTTTGTGGCACTCTTGGAAAATTTATCAACTACGAATGCCCACATGGCTGAGAACCCAAGCAAAAGCTATCTTGTATCCATTAGATTTCAGAGGTGTACTTCTTCTTCTTCTTCTGTGTTCCCTGGTCATGCTGGTCAGATAGAAAGTCCGGTAGCTTGGGCAAAGTCAGCGGTCCGTCAGAGTGAGTCCGCCGTTCCCCACAGCTTTTCTTGGAGTTCCACTGCACCGGGCCAAAACTCACGCCGCAGGCTGTTGAACAATTTGAATGATTTCAAAAGTTCAGGGTGCTTGAGGTTACGGCTGGCAATGTCCTCCAAAGCAGAATGGGAGTCCAACAAAATGAGGAAATCTTGATGTACTATGTTCACTTTTCAAAAAAGAATCTAAAATTCTGAAGAAGAGTGTATTAACATTGGGTTTCCAATAAATATCCCAAAAAGATAATTGAGTGAGTGCCCTTAAAGAGGTATGAATATGTTTGTATATGAGAGTGCACATACGCATAACAGTTTTAATATTTTCTGACTATAAGAGTGTTCTAGCAACGTATACGTACAAATTACTACATCCCAGACGGCTTTACAACTCAAGCAACTGTAAGAGAATTCAACAAAGCTCTTAAAAACAAGTAGTCTTTTCCTGCCTTACTGACTTCATACCTCTCTTGAAAAAAAAAGTTAACACACCATTTTTTTAGAGTTAATACTGCTCTTATTAAAAGGTGCTGATGTGTGCATGCACATTCCATTAGAATCTGTGAGAGAAAGAGAGACAAGGTGCCATGAAGGAAATAAGGAAACAGCTATAGAGAGGGAGAAAATAGAGGATGAGGGGGAAAGGGGGGGGGGGGGCAGCAGTGGGTACAAGTGAGGAAGGGTGTGTGGGGAAGTGAGGAAGGGTGTGTGGGAAGTGAGGAAGGGTGTGTGGGGAAGTGAGGAAGGGTGTGTGGGGAAGTGAGGAAGGGTGTGTGGGGATGACAGAAAACAAAACAAACTCCAGGAAGTTCCATTTGTGTCCATAAGGTTAAGAATTGCTCCAAACATACTACAGGCCGCCAGTTGCTTTTTTCTTTTCTTTTTCTTTTTTGTGTGAGTTGATTTAGCTTGTTGAAGAGGTCACTGTTGGTCTTCTTTACTTCCTTCGTCAGAAGTTCTTTTCAATTTAAAAAATTAGTATCATTATTATTATCATGAATACTTATATGGCGCCTATCCTTGGCTAGATACCAAGCTCTAAGCGCTTACAATCCACGCTTGTTGACACAACGGGCTGGCTACCTGGGTAGTGCCGACTGAAGAGCTGCCAGTTTGGTGCTTCATTCAGTTGTTTCCTGTGTCATCCAGTCAATATCGTTCACTCAGTTTCCTTACTTCCTTCATTCTTTCCATTTCTCACACAGGGTGTATGCTATGTGTAACATGTCATCCATACCAATGGCCAAACTGGCCTTGTCTTCCGAAAGTTGGTGATGGGATTTTACATGTGTGCAAGATGATATGCGTACGTTCACACATGGAACCTCGGTTTATAGTCTCATTTGAAGGGCTGTGTGGGAAATGGAGTTTAAAACGATGTTGATACTTTCACGACAGGCGCGGCAGAGCAACGTCACTTCCCTGCAATTGCGTGCACAGCACATGCGTACAATCGTTGCAGACGTGTGATTTTTGCACTTTTTAATTTTATTTTACATCCCCTAATATAAACCTAACAAGCAATTGTTATATATCAAAGGAAAGGGTAAAACGCGAACCTTGCAATGAGCATAGACTTAAATATATTTTGGGTAAAATAGCAACGCTACAGTTACGGAAACAACATAAGTAATACATAGGAGAACACAATCTTGTTTATGTTTGTTTGGTTAGTATGACAACAGCAAATGAGGAAGAAAAGGGCATAAAATTTCCCTCTCACTTTGAATAGATGCAGAGAAAGCTTGAGGTATTCAATATGTGTAATCCAAGTGAATTTTTTTTTTTTTAAGAAAGGAAATTAAATCATTGCACATTGTACACACTTTTCACTGTTTTGGCTTCTGATGATACGACATGTAAAACTATCAAATACGCAGAGCACATAAATCAAGCTCAAATTCTTTTCGATAAACTTGTACACCTTTACCTCCCTCATCCTCTGAACCACTTTGCTGAAGCAGTTCTAACACCTCGTATAATTCTCATGTAATTCTTCTGCCTGATATGTTGGCGAGGCAGGAAATTTCACGTGTGCCTTTTGCAGAAATTCCCAGTATACCGGACGGGTTTCTCTGTTCAGACTACTCTGGGGTCACAAAGGTCATCGCTAGTGCATGTAAACTTACCCTTCCTGTGGCTAAAACCCTGTTCTAAATATTTAGGGCAGCTGCATCCCTTAGACCATAGACGAGAGAACAGGGGATTTTTTTAATATTTGTGCCGTCCAGGGAGTACAGCAGCATTGTCGTCACCATGAACGGCTCATCGTGCATGGGTCGACTGAGTTGCCTTCATCATCGCACGGGGCTTCGCGAAAAGGTTAACTCCGAGGGAAAAATCCCTGTTCCGAAATGGCCTGGCGGAGATTCGAACCCGCAACTCCGGGATCACCAAGATTACGAGTCCGGCGCTCTACCACTGAGCTATTTCAGCCCCTCTCGCTTTGGTTTAAATAGTGTCTATCCTTTTAAATAAAGAAAAGATTTTTCCAGGTTTAATTTTATTCTGAAGCTTTTTAATGTCCTCTTTCATGGTAAGACTTTGGTTGGATGGTGGTTAAGTAGGAAGGTAGGCATAAAACAATATCTGCTAAAACTTTGGAGGGTTAAGAAGTTATGCTTCATGATTTGACAGTGTGTGGTCTTCTAAAAATTTGTTTGGAGAACTTGGGCTCTCTCTGTCACTACCTGAGGAGGATGACTCAAGCGTTGACTGTCTTCTTTTGATTTGGCTAAGGAATGATTAAATGGTGACATTCCATATATAATTTACCGTAGAATTGAAAAGACTAGGCAGGGAAAAATTATACACTATAGGAAGTTTTTTCCCTGGAGACTATACTTTGATTCCAATGTTCACAGTGTACACATCAAAACACAACCCATGGTGGGAAGAAAAAGAAAAAGGCAGTCTTTGTTCACTGGTACTTCATCTTCAGCTCACTTCACTGGCATCACACACACACCACACACACACACACACACTCACACTCACCACACACACACTCACACACACACACACACACACACACACACATTCACACACACACACTCACACTCACACACACACTCCACACACACACACACACACACACACATGTCTAATATTGCTCAAAGTGAACAGACGTTAAACAGAAGTATGAACGAACGAACACACACACATGCACGCGCGCGCGCGCGCACAACACACACACACACACCCACACGCATACATACGCACACATACACACACACACCAAAACTGGTTTGTCAGCTAACACATTGGTTATTTCCATTGCTGGGCACCATGTCTGAATAATGCATATAATAGAGTGCGTGAAAACTGCAACTCTGTCATCAGTAATTTTGAAAACCAAATATGATCATTTTCAGAAACTGAAAAATATGTAGTTTGAAACTTTCGATTAATTTGAAACTTTTGATTTATTGTTTTTGATGTACTTAGAGCTGAAAAAGAAAGCAAGAACAGGGAAAATAAGAACAGAATTTGGAGCTCAGCAAAAACATATTAGCTCTTCCTGGTAATAACCATTCCAGCTCAAGCTTGAAGAACGTAAGCAACAAAAGCACCCTATGATTAGAATTAAGCTTGAATCAGGACATTAGAGGTTGTGAACAAAAATTTCCGTGCATATTAGGCATTAGCCATCATTTCACAAAAATGTAGCTATAATTCTTATTAAGATAAGAAAAATGGGATGGAAAACAAATCTTTGATACTCTTCAATGTTTGATGGTCAATGAAAAATGCATAGAACACCTAAACCTTCATTTAAATTGTACAACAGGTCTTGATGAAGAGGATCAGCACTCACTGAAAACCCTGCTGAGCTGAAGGTTTTTGTACTGCATCTGATCTGTGAACATGCATGGTTCCAGCTGACCTGGCGAATGAACACAAAATCCAGCATTCCCATTCACACCAAATGATTTTGAATGACTGTCACAAGATGAAAAAGAATCAAATTGAAAGTTACATTCTGCTAATTTGAGACTACATGTGATTTGGTTTTTTTTTTTTTTAATAATTGTGTTATAAGTAACATTCTGTGCATGGTGTAAATAACATTCTATACATGGGCTTGTGATTGCAGATTGTGGTTCAACATTGGAGTGTGCCTGATTGGAGTCACCCTGACAATAGCTTTGTTCATGATTGTCTGGTTGTCATTTGTGAAAAAGATTCACTCAGACAACTGGGAGAAACACCACCCTGCAGCTATTCCTGTTGCCACAGCCACTTTTATCATTGGTTCTTTGTGGTAAGTTGTCTTTTTCTTAGTTAAGGTAAATTTGATTATTTTGATTCTGTTCAAATGTATATTTAACCCTTACACTGCTGACGTTGCATTTCTGCGACCATGTGGCTTACCGCCGACGTCGCTGAAGTGTGACCAACTAGGGTTGCCTAACTCCTGATACTCTCACTGTTCAAGTTCATGAGATACAAAGCCAGCAATAAACGTCATCGTTGGGGGATTCCCTGACCTGTGCTCACAGCCATTTGCTTCGTCAGAGCGCTGTTCAGTTAAGTGTTTTTTTTATCGATTTATACCGATTGTTTTTCTATTCACTATGACGTCACAACGAAGCACTTCATGTACTCAGCCTCGCCGTACATTTACCTCAGATCAGGTGCTGGAAATATTGAGTAGAGGGTCAGTTGATCCTGATTCAGATGAAGGTACACCCAGACGGTGACCATGAAACATTATGGGACAGCGAGAGCTTGACCAAATTACTGCAGAGTGAGGCATTGGATGCATGCTAAGTGAAGGGGAGAGCAGAGGAGACGAGACGAGACGCAGGCCCAGTGTTTGGCTTTGAGCCAACCAGCAGTGACTGACAGTTGAAAGTGCATGTGAGGGGGGGGGGGGGGGGGGGGGGGAGCAACTCAAATAGCTAAGACTAGTAAGAGACAGTGAACTGCAAACACACTGGCTTGCAACAGGGTTGAGGTCGAAGGGGGCATGGCCGACTGACACGTGTCGGAGGTATGCAGCAAACATGTGTTTGAGTGGGAATTATGATCCGCTTGAATGGTTCCCCAGGTTCCAGAGACCCAACAGGCAAGTGAATGACTTTGTTTTCATAAGAAATTTATTGCTTTCAACAGTGAGAGTGAAAAGGATATGTGTGTGTATGTGTGTGTGTGTGTGCTCCCTTTTTATTTCTCTCAGGTGTGTGCCAGTGGGGCATAAGAAGTGCGTGTGTGTGTGTGTGTGTGTGTGTGTGTGTGTGTGTGTGTGTGTGTTCCTTTTTCTTTCTTTTATGTGTGTACCAGTGGGGCATAAGAAGTGTGTAGAGTGTGTGTGTGTGTGTGTGTGTGTGTGTGTGTGTGTGTGTGTGTGTTACTTTTTCTTTCTTTTATGTGTGTACCAGTGGGGCATAAGAAGTGTGTAGTGTGTGTGTGTGTGTGTGTGTGTGTGTGTGTGTGTGTGTGTGTGTGTTTTGATTGCTTTTCTGTGTCACCTCATAAATCATATCACTAATTATTCATCTGATTGCTGTTTCAGGAGTGCTGGTGAACAAGGATGATTTTCAACCTGTGGACTACTTCCAGCTCTTCTTCCCTGATGCTGCATTCCAGCTGATTATGACACAGTCCAACCAGCTTGACGGAGTGACATTTTGAAAAACAAAACAGATGATGACAACCATCTTGACTGCACTGCAAAGAGGGTGGAAGAGAGTGCAGACCAGTTTTCAGCGTAAAACCTGTGAGCTGCCCATGTGCCCCACTGTCAGCTTTGAACTTTTCTAACACACGGCAAGATTTCTGGAAGGCTACTGGTCAGCTGATCCATGGGCTGGACTAATGCCTTTAAGTTTGCCCAGTCATCTTGTGTACAGTATAGACAGTAGGAATAGAGTCATTTGTAGCTGTCATTCTGTCTGAAAACTAAACCCTGGACATAACCACAAACTTGAAACTTCCTTGTCTATTGTGCACTGCCGTCACCAGTTTCCTGCTGTTGGAGTATGTGGATTTATGGCTGTTTTTTTTTTTTTACATTTTTCTGTTGGATATTCCATACTTTCTGGTCTTCATTTGGTGAATGGAATATTTTTCCTTCCTTGCTGAGAGTTTGTTGGCATGCTGTCTTCTTTTTTATGTTGAGAAGAAAGATAACATTCATTTTTTTTACTTTGCATTTTTTTTGCACTTGAAATTACTGGAAATCTAAAATTGTTGGAGGCTAACCATTACTAACATATTATGATATAATAAGAATACAGTGTATCTCACCATTTTACAAAAAACAGCATGAGAATTAGTTGCTTAGTTCCAGAGATATCTGCGTTTCATACATGCTGGTATGAAATAAGAGTTTTTTTTTAAAATGGCTGGCAATGGAGATTTATGCAAAACAGAACGTCTGGCAATGAAATGGTTAATGAGAATCAACGGACAAAATGTTTGTTATATTTTTTATTGTTGTATCTCTTCAAACCACACAGGGCCTTTGAAGGGCTATCAAAATGTACATGGAAAAGGTCTTACCGTTTACAGGACAGATAATCACATTCTGAAAAAGAAAGAAACAAAGCAATTCATTATATTGCAGATAAGCTATTGACATCATTACAGTGGGTAAGACTATGCTTTGCTGAGAAAACCAGCCATTCCACTTGATATCTCACTCCTAGATGTAGAGAGGTTGTACAAAATTTATGAAAAACTTATCAAAAGTAACAAAGAATGCAACGACATTGCCATACAGGTAAACAGATGCTCCAAATCAAACAGCCAGTCTCCACTTGGACAGTGTATAATTTTCACTCTCTGTTTGCCAGATTACCACAAAAAACCTGGCATGTAATGAATTGTGACCACATGTGAAAATGTTAAAGGTTTTAAAGAATGAAGTCAGATGAATGGTCCACAAAGACAGAAAAACAGTGAACTATAGTTAAAAAAAAAAAGGACAGAGTTGCAACAGGAGGTGGAGGTACTCATAAAATGAAATGGGTTAGGAGCCCTGCTGACTCTGTGTGTGTGTGTGTGTGTGTGTGTGTGTGTGTGTGTGTGTTGTGCGTGTGTGTTTCATTCTGTTCCTATTATTTATGTCATTACTATATGTTTTTTAATGGAAGAAGATGATTATGAAGAATGTGTGTGCATACCCACACCAGTCTTCATCTGTGTTATGGTATACTTTGGCCCTTTGGACTGATATCAACATCAAGATAAACATGGACATAAAACTATTCCACAGTGGTGGATGTAGGCTACTTACTTGGAAATATTGATTACATAGATCAGCTATGCAGAAAGTTCAGGTAGGACTAGATGTTATTATTTTTTATCCTCGAATGCATGTGGAGCATGTTAGGCTACTATTCTTTACTGACGGCATGGTTTGGCTGTAATGTTATTTTGAAGTGGACAGCTGCATGCCACACATGCACGTAAGGCACACAGACAGACATGCAAAACACGCAGCAGCACTGTAAAGATAATGAGACAAGTTGACAGTGAAGCTGTCTAGCATCATCACTGCAGGTGGATTACTGTCAGGTGAACGTATCCTCTATGATTTTGTTTTCAGTGATGTGGTAAAGACACATGCATAAGGTCCCACACATGCATGCATGTATGCACACACGCACACATACACAAACACACAGTCAACACACACACACACACACACACACACACACACACACACACACACACACACACACAACACACACTTCATTTCTGGCAAAGTCCTAATTTCCTGATTCATGCTGTGACGAAGAGAACTATTCTGTCCATGAGAGCGCCAGTCAGTGCTGTCTAGAGAAAGGGGGGCTTTTAAACTAGAATATTACCTCATATCCGTCCTTACCTCTGCCCCACAAATCAGTTGTGGCAGTCATCCTCCTCCTCATCGTTTAAATTTTGGAAGTGTTTGTCATGATGCATTATGTGATGCCAAAGTGGGGAGAGTTTGTGTTACACTTTATGTTTTGGGACTGTACAAAGAGGGATAGCTATTCTGGCCAACTTGTTTCACTGGGACTTTGATGAACATGTGTTCCAAGTTGTTTCTGTGTTGACAGGCATTTTGGAAGTTTGTTTCGGTCATGAACTTTTGAGTATGGAGTGTGTTTACCCTCTTGGTGAGCAGACTTTAAAACACTTGTGAATGAAGAATACAGAAATGCTGCTTTCAACTCATACCAGCTGATGAAGTATTGATATATAATGTCCTCCCAGATACATGTCAGAGAAAGTTTATATATTTGTTCTAGCTCAGCAATCTTATTTCGCCCGCAAACCCCCCTTTCACAAACAAATCTCGCCCATCTCATGCTACTTTTTGCCAAAATTAACACCTTTTTCTACAATCAAAATTAACATGCAAAACCTCCAAAAATCGAAGTAATCGTTATTTTAAAATGGGGGCTTACGTGCAAAAACAAAGATGAGCAATTTAGAGGCCCGCATATTATCAGTCTCTCTCCTCTTCTGATTAATCTTCTATCTCAAGCAGTACTAATAAATTAGAGCAAACAATAGGGTTTCCATTTTGATTCGTTATATCTACGCACAATGAATTTATCTGCTCACGAACTAATTCTTTAAACTGAGCATCATTAAATGTGTATGACTGATAATCGCAAAACCCCGCCTTAGTCGCCAGTAGTGTTCTTAGAACTGTAGATGGATTTCCATTATACAAATTAGTATCTGTTTTTAATTCGCGTAGATTAACAAACAACATTGGATTAATCAGAAAATCGGATGGTCTACTGCCTACATATTCATATAGACCGCTGTCTATATACGCGTGTGTATTAATACGATAGGTTTTACCACTATCATAAAAGCCTAAAATTCGAGCAAGGCCCTTGGGGAAAACGTACTCCCTTTTGTCTTTATGTTTTGGTAAAAATATAGTAATTATAAGATTTGCCTCATTAATTTCTAACCGTATGTCAAATTTGTTAAATGCTTCTTTTAAAGAACAAAAGCTGTAGTAACCATCAGGTATTTTTAAACGTTTTAAGCGATTGCCCCCCTCATAAATATCTATCCAATTATTTTGGGCCTTTTCAGATATGTTAAACCACCTTATTTTAAACCTAAGTTCTCTAAGAGCAACCCTACACTTCCCGCCTTTATTGTCAACTGAATACTTTAAAAACACGCGCTGGTTTTGCTTGGTTATATAAAGGAACATCCTTTTTAAATCCTTTTTAAAAAAATCTATTTAAAAATGGAACCTTTTAAATATAATGAAAGTGCCACTTACGACGTAGGAGGGGTTTATGAGCCCAAATCTTTGGACTTTAGTAACCTAACCATCGCAGTGGATGAATCATATGGCTTTCTAGTCAGACTTGTAAACCCACTAACTAGATATTTAAATCTTCCAATAAAGAGTGATAGAGTGCCATCAGCATGGTCAACTCATCCTATGGCCTTTTACCAGAATCAGTTAAATTTTGCAGTTTACTGCTCAACCACTGGCTGCGGTGTTTCATATGCAAACCATTTAAACCACCCCAATCTCTTAGTAAGGTCAGTATATAACTTTCATGTTTATTATCAGTATAGACGCATACTAACTGAACTACAAGTACGCCTCCCCAACGACAACGCGTTTAATCCATTTCTCAGCCCAATGGACAATAATGCATATGAAAGAATCTGCAACGAATTTAACATTAACCCTTCAAATAACTTTAGACAAAAGTTAGACCGCAATCACGGGTTGGGCACATTGTATTTGTGGGGTCAGCGTAGAGAGTATAATTTTGACTACTGGCCCGGTCACACCTCTTTTAAGTCAAACTCCCAAGTTAGATTGGGGGCCATAGAACAAAAACACCCCAATGCTTGGGCAACATTTATCTTAGATGAAAGTAAAGGCCTAACAATGCCAGGAGTGCAAAGACTTAATGACTCCATACGCACGTACGTTTGGTGTCTTTAGGAGCGCAAGCACAGACCAAGTCTAGCATAGTGGATCAATCTACAGGCTTTGACGCCAGAAAACAATTTCTAGCCAATTTAGAAGATGCTATTAACTCTGCTGTTGATTTGCCTTCCAGCATACAAAGGTACCAAAACGTTCTTTCACATGCTAGGTCAAAGGTTGACTTTGTTGTAGGTCATGGATTATACATGCTGCCTTCTGACCTTAGACTACAGATTGGCATGATACAGAATTATAATAATGAAATTCTCATAGCTGGAGACGACCAAAACTTAGGACACAATCAAGGTTTAAACACAAGGCCCGCACCAGCCATTTAAAAAAAAGTATCCAGCCCTGAACCTGCAGAAAGCGACCCCCCACCGCCAGTTATAAGCAGCCCAGAAAGCAATCCACCTGTTGATGCACCTCACCCCGACAGACACACTAGCGAAAAGACTGCCCTTGTTGTGTTTTTAACTTTTACTGGATTAGCCATACTTTATTTCACTAAAAATTAAACCGGCAGCCAACACTCCTAACGTCCACAGATGGTCAGCCATATAACCAGCCACTTTGCCTATGGTAGACAAAACCCAACTAACAACACTGCCTATTATGCCAGGCAGAGCATCAAGCGCTTTGACAGCTAACTTCTTTAATAAGTTTGCTAGATGGCGCAGTTGTTTTCTAATCCAACTTTTACCAGGCTGAGGCGTTGGAGGCGCTACTGGCCCTGTTGGCGCACTGCCAGTTAATGCATAAACCAGTGTAGAGATAGCAAACCCAACGGCTGTTAATATACTAACTATTGTAATTCCCTGCTCTCTGAACAGAGTCCTTATTCTTTCTGCTAGCGTAGTATTTTCATAAATCATTTTGTCTATAGTTTCTCTGATTCTGCTTATTTGGGCATCTATTTTTTCTCTGTTAATATACAACGCTGATAACCTGTTTTTTCTTAGTATCATTAAATCCTGTATTTTCGCCTGTATTCTAGCCTTTTCTTCTACTCCTAAATTGTTATCATCTGCATCAGCCAGTTTATTTTTTTCTTCTTCTATCTCTCTCTCTAGTATATTAAATTTTGCCAAATTGTTTTTTAGTTCTTCGTTTATAGTTGTTAAGGTAGACTCAACAGACCTGAGATCGCGCAGTTCATCTTCAAGATCCTTGATTCTAGCTTTAAGAACCTCGTGTTCGCGCTCAGGCAATGAAGGATCATCAATTGTTTTTAAAGCCGTTTCTTCTTCAGGACTCAGCTCACCTTCTCTTTGCCTAGGCAAATGAGAACCACCAATTGTTTCTTCATTTAAACTCGTCTCAATTTCTGCTATTAGTTCATCTGCTCTTTGACTTAATTCTTGAAGAGGTATGTTTTGTATTTCAGATTGTGTTGGCAGCCTTTGCTTCACGTTCTGTAAAGCACTAACAGCCTTAGACCTTAGAGCAGACTTTCTTGGATCTGCAATATTTAATCGCCTTCTGATCCGAATAGGAATCTCTCCAAGTGAGCCCAGAGTTAAAAACTCGGAGGGGTCCCGGCTATCAGTAACTTGTTTACGCATTTGTTTATTGCCCTTCATATATTTTATAAACAAATGGCCTTCCTCGTCTCCGCCCCCTTCTCCCATCTCAAAATCGCTAAGATCAAGTATTTCTGGCAGCTCCCGCCCTATACTTCTATAGAATGATTCAATTCGTTGTCGCAATAGTTCTTGATGGGCTTTAGGGAGTGAAGAGCCTACTCCTAAAAGTTTTTGACGAGCTCTAAGGAGTGAAGAACCTACATCTTGAGGCTGTCTAGGGAGTAAAGGACCTGCTGCTGCCCCTTCAAGTTCTTCTTGCAATGAAGGACTCGGCTCTCTTTCTTCATCTTCATCTTCTTCAATCGGACTAATCGCGTCAAAATCTTCATCATCAGCCATATTTATATATTTATTATTTTTTGTTTTATAAAAAATGAACCCATACGGCTGCGACCTTGATCCATTCAGAAAAGCGAAGGAACCCCATGGCATAAAAGGCATAAGGCAGACTGTGCGCGTTGTAAATAATCCATCAACAATTGAGCCCAATGAAATGTTAACAGTAAGATTTAGTGACCTTGGGCCTGACGATGTTATAATGCCAGGCACTGCCAGGCTGTCATTCAAAATTGATATTGAGTTGGCGGATCCTAATGCCACTGTCGTTGCTAACCTGGGCAGAGCCATCATTAAAAATATGGTAATTAAACTGGAAGGTAGAGAAGTTTTCTCACTGAGTAGCGCAGACATTTTTAATCTCTATTCTGATCTGTGGCTACCCAGAACAGAAAGGAAAGACAAAATCTTTCAGGGAATCCAGAGCCCAAACGGTCTTAAGCACAGGCTTAATGCTGCAGATGCAAAGGAAGACGAGGGAGACCAGGCAATAGCGCGAGCATTTAAGAACAGATTTTGCATCCCTCTAGATTTTGAACTGTTAAAAACCCATCAGCCATATTACCAAGGCGCACTAAGAGACAAACTTACTTACGAACTGACATTCAATGACAGCGGTTTTATTCTATCAGATGACCTCAAGCCACGAACTGACATTCAATGACAGCGGGTCTGTTATTCTATCAGATGACCCTCAAGCCAGATACACTGTCAGTAACATCTCTCTTAATTTTGACGTTGTTACTAACCCCGAACTGGCTAGAACAATCTTAAACCAGTATAAAAGTAGGACGGTTGTTTACTTTGAAAGAGTTTTACACCACAGTCTAGCGATTAAAAACAAGCAAGACACCGTCTGGGAAATAGCTATAAGCAATTCTTTAAGGTCCCTAAAGGGGGTTCTCTTGCTATTTGCTAAACCCTCAGCTCCTTTTCAGAGAGAATCTGAGGTGTTTTACAACCCAAAAATTGAGCAGCTGTCTTGCACAGTAGATGGCAAGCCTTTTCAGTTGTATTCAGCTGGACTTTTACCTGACCAACACTTTGATGAAATAAGAAAATTGTTTGCTGGAGGCAGACAGACAAGCCCCATAGCTGATCATGTGTGTAAAAAACTTCACCTTCACGATGTAAGACTCGAAGATTATCTAACAGACAAATATGGACTATGGCTGGATTTTAGATCTACGTATGACAACAGACTGCACGGGAGTGGAAGAAGGGTAGGGTCAGATGGCATACTCATACAGATTAATAAGGAAGAGGAGGAGAATGGTCAGATACAAATGCACGTTTTTGTGGTTTATGACGCCCAGCTGAACATTGAAGAAAATAGACTGAAAGAAATAGCCTATTAAAACAGATGGATAGTTTGAACTTTTTGCCAAAAGACCCGCACTGTTCGCTTATTTGTGGGATTACTGGGTGTGGGAAAACTGTCTTCGTGCTTGATTTGTTACAAACAATCTACAGATTTCATTACGAGTACATTGTTATATTCTGCACAACCATTAAGCACAACAAGTCTTACAAAGAAAGGCAGTTTGTTTGGACAGACGAGAATATATTTTTAGTTGATCCTACTGACAAGCTAAGCGACTGTTTAGAACATTACTATAGGCTATTTGAGGGAACTGAAACGCTGTTTATTATTGATGACTGTTCAGCTGAACAAGACATTGTTAAAAAAAGAAAGACTCTGTCTAAGCTGGCCTTTAGCGGAAGACACGCATTAGTTTCTGTTTGGCTCTTAACTCAAAAATACAATGCTGTCTTAAAAGACTTTAGATCGCAGTTAAAATCAGTCATCTTATTCTATACTAAGGACAGGGATAGTTTTGAAGAGTGTTTAAGTGAAAACTATATAATCAGGGACAGGGATGAACTAAAAAAAATAAAAGAGCAGTTAGAAAAATCTAAGCACGCTAAACTATGCTTACGGACTGACCCACCAGTTCAATACGTTTGCTTATTATAGATTGTTTATTATAGATTGTTTATTATAGATTATTTATAACAAATTGTTTAATAATAAATTGTTTATATTAAAAAGAATGTCTCGGGGGCCAGAATCAAAAGCAGAGTTAGCTCCTAAATGCGTTGCAGTAGAGCTAAAAGATCTAGCAGATACAACTGACTTTGATCTAATAGGAGCGGCAGGAAATGTTTATGGATTTGAGTACACAGACGAGGGCGTTTACAAACGAATAGAAATTGAAGATAAAAAACGACAGCAATATCCTACCCTGGAAGAGATAAGAAATCTAAGGGCAAACGATTTTGGCAAACACGAATACAAACTTCATAAACGAGAGAATGCCTGGGCGTTGCTTCCTGACATTAACTGGAATTTAAAGTTTGAACTACGAAGCCCCTATGTATACTTTGATAAGAAATACAATTTTAGAAAAGCTTTGAATGAAGGACGCCTTCTTGCTAGCCTAGTCCCAGGAACACAACAGAAAAAGCAGATTGAAATAACTAAGCGGGGCTCTGAATATATGCTGCAGAGAAAGAAGTCCTTAGCTGAAGTGGGGGATGACACCGTTGGCTTAGAATTTAACCCAAAACTAGAATCACTGCCTAGAAAAATGACGATGCTTTTTCGCTTATTTATTACTCCAAGGGAGTCTGATCCTAGTTTGCCAGAGCATACGTTAATCAGAGGTGTACAAATAAAGTCTGAAAACTTGGACGGACCTCTTAGACTTGTTATTGCTATTACTAAAAACGGGGATGAAATAAACACTTCTGTATCATCTGACAAAGTCACTGTGATGGTTGACAATACTAAACTAACAGTGCTTGATTTTATTTTTATTAAGTATGTTGATTTTATTGCGTTTTACTCTGTTGATGAAGTGCTGCCAGAAGGGTTGATAAGGAGATATGTACAGGATTAATCTTAATTAAAAAATTAATCTTAATTAAAAAATGGATGATCAGGCTCAAAAGTTTAGGTTTGAGCAAATAACTGAACTTCAAGAAGAAATAGAAAGTGACTTAGATAAGTATAGGGTTACTAGAAAGAAATATGCTAAAGTTTTAAATACTCTTTCTTATATAATCACCGGCTCATCAGCTGTAGCGAGCGTAAGTGCTGGGTCTAGCGTTGCTCTTTTAGCTACTGGGGCCGGAGCGCCAGCCTCTTTAGCATTAGGGAGCCTTGGTTTGGGTTTAGGTGCTATGTCTATGATTGTGAGCGCTGTTTTAAAAAAATTAACGCCTAAACTACAAAAGCACACCGCCATTGTAGCCCTAGCATCAGCAAAACTTTGTTCATTAAGACTGAGAATAAGCAAAGCATTGCAGGATGAAAACATTACAGCTGAAGAATTTGAGCGCCTTATGGCTGATGGTGAGGATTACAGACGACAAAAAACTGAACTTCAAAAGGAGTGGAGAAAGACTTTTACTTCGCAACAAGTAGACACTGAGACAATCAAACAGAACATTGAAAAGCAAGCAAACAATCAGTTAAACCCAAAATAGACTAAAAAATAAGATGTGAACTAAATAAAATTATAAGTTTAACAAAAAAAATAAATAAATCATAAGTTTAACAAAAAAATAAATACTTTTTTTTTTAACTAATCGGCACTGTGTTTGGCGGGACAACTTGCAACTCTTCACGAACAAACGATCTTTTAGGGGCAGGCTTTTTAGACGTAGAAGAAAGAGTTTCTCTTAAATAATATACGGGAGGGGCTGTTTTCATAATTCTTTCAACTTCATATACGTCTACGCTCCATATAGGGTCTGTGGCTCTAATTCTAACATCGCCCTCTGCCTCTCCAGGCGCATACAAGTATCTCTTACTTTTAATCCAAACGGCAAGAGTTTCTGATTACCTTGGATGTCTTCAGTAATGCTAATTTTTTTTAATTTGATTGCGTTCACTGGCTTAAGACCTGTTGCTTTAAATTCTTCATTGTTCATGGCGCGTAAGACTGCTGGCAATCTCCTAACCCATTCTGTGTTGCATGTTTTGTCCATAAGGTCTCTGTGGTATTGATAGGTAAACAGACGTTCGGCTAGATTCTTATTAAAGTTTTCTACTAGAGCCTGGGAGCGATGGTTGCCTGGAATCCCTCTCTTAACTGTAACCCGATGTCTTAAAAACAGTTGGTTTACAGCTCCTTTAAACTCTTTTCCATCATCAACCTGAATCAACCTAGGATACTTTAATGGGCCCTGCATGTATATTTGTTGTAAAGCCACAGCCACAGCAGTTGAGCTTTTATCTGTTAAAGGCTCAGCGTCTTTATACCTTGAAGCCATGTCAACAACAGTCAGAGCATACTTAAACTTTTTTCTTCTAACTTTGTCATGTGGAAGGTACAAAAAGTCCATCTGGTGGGTGTCATTAGGAACTGAGTTAACGAATCGAGGCCTTATTATTCTTTTTGGGGCAGGCAGATATATTTGCCAGATCGCTTGTTTTGAAAGCCAGTCTTTCGCTTCTGATTCAGACACCCTAGCAGCTTTACTCAGTTTATCAATAGCAGCCTTTCCTTTCCAATACCCTCCAGGAGAATAATATATTTTGTACTTTGTATCGTCCATAAGAGACTGTTTTTTATTACATTTTTTAACTATTGTTTTTAGATTGAATATGCAAGAAGAAAGATTGCTCCCATAGCACCTATAATAAAGCCTATTTCTACCATTTTCTGATCCTCAGATGGTTCATAAAAGTCAGACAGTTCTGGCGGTGGCGATGTTAAAAACTTCTTTCCTGTCACTAAGTAATATTCATTCATTGCTTCATCAACGTCTGTAAATGTGTGCTCTGCATGCCCCTGTTCTCTTAACTTTTTTTTAATAAAGTCTAAGTGAGCAATTCTCCTTTTCTCGTAAGCGTCTCTTGCCTTAGCTAAATCTTCCATTGCCTTGTTATGGCGTTCTCTCTCTTCATCAGACCGCAATTTACTAAACATATAATTGCTGCCAGAGAAAGCCAATGCATTAACAATAGCTCCTCCCACCATCAGAACTATTCCAGACATCTTTTTTATAAATGAATGAATCCTTTTTTAGAATGAATCTTTTTTTTATAAATCAATCTTTCTATGCATTAATCTTTTTATAAATCAATCTGTCTAAATGCTTTAATCTTTCTATGCATTGATGTTTTCTGGGATAATCCCCTGTGCAACAAGAAAGTCTTTTGAAGCAATCCCTGCAGTTATTACAGCAATAACCTTAACAACATCCTCAATGTCTAACCTTCCTAGATCAGCCGGCCTCATTTTAAACATGTTTTTTGCTAACATGCTATATCCTATACTAAGGCCGCTAATTACAGCAGAGTGGTAAATCATATTAATAATCTTTTTTTCGCTCATGTTTTTTATTAACTAAAAAAATAATTAAAATAATCATAATATGAAAGACTGTCTATGTGCTTTTTAATCAGATAATCTTTTGTTGCCAGAGCTAAAAATAAGGTTGTAACTAGTTTCGGCGAATCTTCTATCTTTCCCATGTTGGGCGGTTTTATTCTTAACAAACATTTTGCTAGGGTTGAATAAACTATAACACCGACAATGGGCACTGCATAATTAACCAGCGTTAAACTCATGGTTTTATTTTTTTATTTATTTAATTTTTAGATTTAAAAATGGCGGCCAAACACAGCGAATCTGATCTAATGATTTTAATAGAAAATTGTAATGAACTATTTGACGAAACGATGAAAGTGTTAAACATTGATTTTAGTAAATCTGGGTTTGAGAATGATGTAAACAATTTAATCAAAAATCATAGTGAACTATTTGACAAAGCAATCAAAGAGTTAAACATTGACTGTAGTGATTCAGAAAAAGCTAAAATATTGGCAGGCGTTCTTGTAAGATTAGGGTGTCTTGAAGTATTGCAACGCCTGGGTGAAGAATAAAAGAGCATTTACTTACTTTTACTTACTTTTATTTTTTTTAATTTACGTAAATATTGTGAGTTAAAAAATGAACCCTACAAGTGAGTCCGAGTTTGAAATACTACCTTCCAACAGTACGTTGTTGGGTAGTAACAAATCATTAAGCAATATGTTCATTGAATTAGACATGGACATTATTAAGCCCACAAACGTTCAGGAAAGTGTAACACATGCTATTTCTAAAATCCCAGGGTCTCTTCAAATTAACCCGCCAGCAAAAGTGTTGTTGGCCATTCTGATTGAATATATAACCCCTGATGATAGTAGTATGCAAGTCTGGGTTTCAACTAGACAGAAAGAAGTAATCAGCTATCACGACTTTACACCTGGCTGGGCTGATTACATGCTTACACAGTTTAACCATGCAAGTGAAGAAGCGAAATTGCGCGGCTCTGGCTGGTCTGAAGGAACAGTCCTCGAAATCAAATTAAGACAAACTAAATACTCTCCTATAGTCGGCAATTCTTACATCCCTCTCCCCAGAGAGTTAGTTTTTAAACGAGCAGCCTTAAACATACATAATTCAGATAACTTGTGTTTCATGTGGTGTGTTTTGGCGCATTTACATCCAGTTAAAAAGAATGCAGAGAGAGTTTCCAATTATTGGCAGTATAAAGATAGTCTGAACTTTGATAACATAAACTTTCCAGTAAGCACAGAAAGTATCGACCAGTTTGAAGAACAAAACAAACCAATAACCGTAAGCGTATACACCTGGGATCCAGTAGACAATCTAGTCCCTCTAAGGATTTCTCCCGAAGCCCCTACCTTAGGCGAATCACTTGAGAACCATATAGACTTGATTCTGTTTGCAGGCGGTTCCAAGAGCCACTATGTATTAATCAGATCAATTAGCAGACTTATGGCTTATACTACAACGGATACAGCTAAACAAGAGCTTTGTAGAAGGTGTTTGGTCAGGATCCCCACTGTAGAGGCAGCAGCCAGCCATAAGAAACATTGTAAAAGTTTTGTAGACTGTAAAATCGAACTTCTTACACCAAAACCAGGGTCTAAGGTTGGTTTTAAGAATGTATACAAAATGCAGATGAGCCCATACGTAGTCTATGCTGACTTTGAAGCAATCTTGCCACAGTACTACGGCCCTCAAGAACGGACACAACAAAAAACAACCTTATTGTCCCACCATCAGATCTGTTCTTATGCGTTTGTTGCTGTTAGGTCAGATGGCGGATACACAGAACCAGAGATTTACAGAGGTCCCGACGCAGCTGGTCGATTTTTGGAGCAGATGAAACACCTTCGCAATCAATTCTCCAATCAGCTGAACCTTTCAGGCATTAAGATGACTCCTGAAGACCAAAGGCGCTATGAATCAGCCACACACTGCTGGATATGCGGCTCAGAGCTAACACCCAACAGTAAAGACGCGACAGTAAGAGACCACGATCACATTACTGGAAAATTCAGAGGGGCAGCACACAACAGCTGTAATCTTCAACTCAAGGTTGACCCCGAAAAATGGAAACTGCCAATCTTCTTTCATAACTTGCGGGGCTATGATTCTCACTTTATCATGCAAGCAATAACTTCTGAATGTAAGAGAGTTAGCTGTATTGCACAATCATCAGAAAAGTACATGACCTTTACTGTAGACTGCTTATCCTTCTATGACTCTGCCCAACATCTGATGGGGAGTTTAAGTAAGTTAGCAGAATCTCTGCAAGACTATCCAATCACTAAAAAATATTTTGACCCATCTTTAGTCCGTAAAGGCGTCTATCCTTATGAATACATGGACTCGTGGGAGAGGTTTGACGAGCCAGCGCTGCCACATAAAGACGACTTTTACAGCCATCTTAGAGGCGGAGGTATATCTGACGCCGACTATGAATACGCACAGAAAGCCTGGACAGAATTGCGCTGCAAGACGATGGGCGATTATCACGACCAATATTTATTGGCCGACGTGTGTTTATTAGCTGACGTCTTTCAGAATTACAGAGCTACTTGCATGAAACACTACGGCCTAGATTCATCACAGTACATCTCTGCCCCGGGCCTTTCTTGGGATGCATTCTTGAAGTCTACAAACATTCAGATCGACTTAATCTCGGATCTGGATACACTTCAGATGATTGAGGATGGGCTGAGAGGAGGCATTAGCATGGCCTGTCATCCTTACCGCAGAGCCAACAACAAGTATTTAGACGATTATGATCCAACTAAACCATCCAACTATCTAATGTACTTAGACGCCAACAATCTGTATGGGTGGGCCATGAGCCAGGCACTTCCATTAAGAAACTTTAAAATGATAAACGGGCCTCATGAGGTTGATCGGGTGGTAGGACTATTGTCACAGCTTACGCCCGATAATCCAATAGGATTAATCTTAGAAGTAGACTTAGATTATCCTAAAGAATTGTACGGCCCCCATAACGATTTCCCCTTAGCCGCAGAAAAATTAAAGATGAGTCCCACCGAACCGCCTAAACTCGTGCCTAACCTCTTTAACAAAACTAAATATGTCTGTCATTATCGGCTGTTACAGTTTTACTTAAGACACGGACTGAAACTAAGAGCTGTTCACAGAATAATTACTTTCGACCAAGAGCCTTTCATGAGACCATACATCATGAAGAACACTGATCTTAGAACTGCGGCTACCGACGCTTCAGAAAAAGACTTTTTTAAGTTGATGAACAACAGCTGTTTTGGCAAGACGATGGAGAACGTACACAATCGTAAAGATGTAAGATTAGTTACAAAAGAAAAACAAGCAATTAAGCTGGTCTCTAAACCTAACTACCAAGACTTTAGACGGTTTAGCGACAGCCTGGTTGGCATTATGATGAAGAAACAGAATGTGAAGTTGGACAGGCCGGTGTTTATCGGGTTTGCCGTGCTAGAGCTGTCAAAGTTATTAATGCTTGAATTTCTATACGACTACTTTAAACCGCTGTATCCAGAATCAAATGTCCTTTACACAGACACTGATAGTTTTATTCTGGACATCCCAACTGAAGACTTTTACAAAGACATGGAAATAGAAGTAGCTAAAGGAGCTGATGGATGGTACGACACATGCGACTATCCTAAAGATTCGCCTTTACATTCAACCGTGAACAAGAAAGTGATTGGAAAGATGAAGGATGAACTTAATGGGACGATTATACTAGAATATGTTGGCTTACGGGCAAAGATGTATAGTATTGCTACCCAGACTTCTGTGATAAAGAAAGCTAAGGGCATAAGTAAAGAAGTTGTAAAAAAATATATAAGTCACAACAACTACAAGCAGGCTCTCTTTGAAAACAAAGTATTTTATCATACAAATGTTAATCTGCGCTCTACTCTTCATCAAGTAAACACAACTGCTGTTAATAAGAAGTCGCTAGACTCTAACAATAGCAAGCGAACTTGCGTTAATCCTGAGCTTTCATGCGCTATAGGCCCCCCGGAGAGCCAACTTGGCTGACTTAACTAGTACTTAACTTAAGATCTTAACTAGTACTTAACTAGTACTTAACTTAAGATCTTAACTAGTACTTAACTTAAGATCTTAACTAGTGCTTAACTAGTACTTAACTTAAGATCTTAACTAGTACTTAACTTAAGATCTTAACTAGTACTTAACTAGTACTTAACTTAAGATCTTAACTAGTACTTAACATGACTTGCACTTTACTTGCACTTAACTTGTTATAACTGACTTAACCAGTACTTTGCTTGTACTTAACCAGTACTTAACAACACATTAAAAAAACTGATTTATTAAAAATGGGTCTACAGCAGGAGGTTGTACTTTTTTTGCAGAAGCTGGTTCTTTTACTGTTTTTGTGGGGATTTGTGACTTTGTTGCTAAGTATGGCTTTAGGCGCTTGTATGCTAAAAGCCCCCCACCAACAACAATACTCCCCAGCACATAATAATACATCTTATAGTTTGATTGTGTTGTTGTTGGTGGCGGCGGTGCTGGTGCTGATGTTGTATTACTATCTAATAATTTTTGTTTTGCTGCTTGGTTTGCTTTTTGCAGTCTGTTCCATTCAACTAGTTTACGACCGGACTCAACACGCCCAGGATTTTTAGACTTAGTAACACTACTCACTTGTGGGACACTCACCTGCGGGACACTCAGTTGCGGATTCACTTGTGGGGCACTCGCCTGTAAATTCACTTGTGGAAAATTCACTTGTGGGACATTCTTCTGCTCGCTCATTTTTTTTAGTCTGATTAAAATTAATATGATTAAAATTAATATGATTGAAAGTAATTAATCCCATGATGAATGGACATAACAACGTCCCAAATCTATAATACATGTCACATGCAAGAGATTCTAGAGACTTGGTTAAAACCGGATCTTGTGTTAAGTCATATTTTAAATCTTCTTCTGAATCAATCGGCGCTATCTTGCCTACTAACTTAGCATATAAACTAATCATTGTCTGTCCCACCGATCTAACCATTTTTGATCCTAGCTGTGCCTCGTACCTGACGTAATACTTCTCAACGTCTGATGTAGACAATTGCTGAATCTGTTCGATACTTAGTTCAACGCCTAAATACTGCCTGGTTTTCCCGCACGCAGCCAGCGAGTATAATCTTTCTTTATGACAGAGGTCTGCTGCCTCCTCACACTTTAATAGCTCGTCGCAATCCATTTTTTAAAGCCCTTTTTAAAAGCAATAAAAAAATAATTGTAAATTCAGCTGTTATTTATTACTCATAGTCTTTTACTAATCTTAAAAACTGTCCAGGTTTAAAGGTAACAGTTACTCCTTCAGGATCAGTAGAAGCAGTCAGATTAAAATCTTCAGGAGCTATTTGATCAATTAAAATGGCAAACAACTTTATAACTGGATGGGGCCAAGAATGCGGTAGTTTACTGATGGCGTTCCTTACGCTTTCTCGCATATCTACGCGCTCAAAAAGCTCCGTAATTACTTCTTCAAACTCTTCTCTATCAACCCCCCAGCTCCTTTCCTGCATCTCCCAATCTCTAAATATATTAATAAGCTCTGCAACTGCTCCGAGCTTCATTTTTTAAATCAGATTATAAACGCCAATTAAAAAAATTAAGTAAGCCGTTCCTATTGTTTTGCGCAAAAATCAGAAGAGGAGAGAGACAGTTAACATTCGGGCTCTAAATCACCCGTTTTTGTTTTGCACGTAAGCCCCCATTTTAAAATAACGATTACTTCAATTTTTGGAGGTTTTGCATGTTAATTTTGATTGTAGAAAAAGGTGTTAATTTTGGCAAAAAGTAGCATGAGATGGGCGAGATTTGTTTGTGAAAGGGGGTTTGCGGGCGAAATAAGATTGCTGAGCTAGAACAAAGATATAAACTTTCTCTCATGTCATTTTTCTGTGCGATTTTAGCAAATGTAAGTAAGACAATAACAAGAAGTGTTAAACTGACTGGAGTTTTGCAGAAAAGAAGCCGAAATGAAAATAAAGATGCAAACACAGTGCAAAGTAGAAAAAAAGAAAATAATTGATACTCAGAGAAGGGAAAAAGATTATTAAAAAAAAAGTTTCAAAATGGAGTGACTGACGGCGGAGAACGAAGCAAAATTTAGAAAGAGAGGGTGTTAGTTACCGCCAATGACATTGACAAACAAAGCACATGACAAGACACGATGCATTTCAACCACTTGGGTCTTCTTCAGGCGAAAAAATAAATCACATTTAACATTTAAGACAGTACAAACAAAGAACGAAAATGACTCATCTGTTGTTAGTCCATGTGGTGGGGAGAATAGCCGCTAGGCGGAAATGACAAGGGGGATTATGGGAGAGGAAAAGGAGGGGGGGGGGGGGGGGCGGTTCGTGGGGGGAGGGGGGGGGGTTTGTGTGATACGATAGGGTTGTGTGTCTAGTTTAGTGGGGTGGTGTGATATCTTTGTGACGGTTGTGATAATGGTGGATTGATAATAATGGTAAGGGAGGGGGGGGGGGGGGGGGGGGGGGGGGGCAAACTGGAAAAAAAAAAAAAAAAAAAAAGATTATATAT